>JAOPSE010000289.1:0-600000 GCA_029449295.1 Zea luxurians | reverse complement strand
TGAAAGCAATTTCATAGCTCTCGTCTTCGGCATTCTTTTGCGCTCTCAGCGCGTTGCTTAGAATTAAACCCTATATGTAAAAGAGTTAGTATAAGAATAAAAGAATAAATTTCAAATCATAAAGTTTCCAAATGCGCAGATCTCATACCTTCAGGCAATTATACGCAAGGCTATCCGCAAGATCGTCCTTTGTCATCGCGCAGAGGCCAGCCTCCAGCTTCGGAAACCCCATGCTTCGGGCCATTTCCCGACAGACGAGTAATTCTTTGTTATCCGGGAGGCAGTATAGGAAATCTTCTTCATTTGTACCATTGAACACTAGTGCCCCCTTCGGATATTTCAATTCTTTGGCATAGTAATTAGCTTCAAAAACTTCTTCTTCTGATAACTTTTTCCCCGAAGCATGTCGAACAATATAATCAAGGACTTTAGGAGATGCTTCGGGGGCAACAGCACTGATTTCTTCAACAAGAATTGGCTCCGGCATTTTTTCTTCCTCGGTTTCCAAGGGTTTTACCTTCGTGGGCTCTGAAGGCCCAGCTTCAGTCTCAGTTTGTTGTTTTGGAGCTTTAGTATCAAAGATTTTAGTTTCCGCTTCGGAAGTTTCAACAGTCTTCTTCGGAGTCGTGCTTGAGGACTTAATTGTCTCCAGAACATCTAGCACATTGACCATTCTTTTTCTTTTCGGGGTCACCGCTGGGCCCTTTTGATTTTTTATTGTCTCAACACTTGCTGAAGGACTTAAAATTTCCAATATTTTCGTTCCTTCAGTTCTTGGTTTTTCTGCTTTCTTTGCTGAGGGTGCTTCAGCTTTTTCTTCGATCTTCGGCACTGAAGTTGGTCCTTTAATTTCGGTGGCCGAAGAGGTTTCGCCGACGAATTCAGGCACTGTAGCTGGTTCAATGTAGCGTGGCCGGTGTGTGAGAACCTTTACCCTTTGTCTCTTCGGCGCTGGCTCGCTGGGAACGGCTGAAGCAGTTTCTTGTGCAGAAGCTGCGCTTTTTCTTTTTTGGCCCCGCGCTGGATAGTGGTAGTCGGGGTACACGAACCCAATTGCGTCAAACACTCGGTTCAGTCTTTTCTTTTTCCGGCCTCCGAAGGCTGCTGACAATGCAGTATCTTCGGCCTTTGAATAAACCCCAAGTAGTTCATCACTTAAATTTTCAATGCTTTTTAGCCAGTCATCATCTGGCTCAACGAATTTATCTCCAAATTTGAAAGTATACTTCAGCCTGATAAGTCCACCTTCGTCAGCCTCCTTTATGGTCTCTTGCGGCATTTCCCATTTTTCCGCGAGCGGCCATACTCTGAAGGCAATATGCTCTTGAACCAGATCTCTCGTTCCAATAAAAGAGCAAATAATTCCGAAGGCTCTCTGGCATTCTTCGGCAGCTTCGTTCATTTCAACCTTCGGCTTCCGTAGGCCGAAGCAGCCAGATAGGGTGCATAATTATACCTTTAATATCTTCCCGTGTTTTCAGGTCATTCTTCACATAAAACCATTCTGTCATCCAGTCGCCGGGCCATCTCTTCCGAAAGGTTGGCACGGGATAGCTTGACCCGGACCGAGAGACGAAACTGTAGCAGCCGAAATTATTGTGATACTGTTCCTTACCCCAGGGTTTTGTCTCGTATAACAATTCGTGTATGTTGCAGAAACTTTTCGCATCAGGTTCCAGACCTTGGCTTCTCACGGCCCACACGAAGATATTCATCCTTATGATTGCTTCGGGGGTAAGTTGGTGAAGGTAGATTTCAAATATTTTCAGTACTTCTACGACAAAGCTGCTCAGGGGAAATCGTAGTCCAGCTTTCAAAAAGCTTCGGAACACTACGACTTCATTTTCCTCAGGAGTCGGACAAGTCTTCTCTCCTTCGTCGGCCCTCACAACGGACAAGTCCCGGAAATATCTTCCCCTCATGTTGACAAGATGATTTTCTTTGATACTTGATTTGCCGAAAACCGCATGGCTTGGTCGCCAAGGGCGATCTTCGGAGTCTTCACCACCACTATCCACATCATAACTGTCGCTGTCATCAGTATCTTCAGATAAACCTTCTAAAATCTCTTTGGTGATCTGTTCTGTATTTGTCTTCGACATTGCTTCAAGAAACCCCAGGTTTTTCTCTTCAGATAGACTCAGCTTCATCTCGACAGCAGCCCTTTTATCTTCAGACATCTTCGAAGATGCTAAAAAACTGCTTTCAAAGCTGAAGCTTAAAAACTTAAAAAGCCAAGCAAGTGTTGGTGCGCAAGAGCTAAAAATTGAGTAAGCAAGAGCAGATGGCAAGAAAGCGTACCAAATGAGCTCGTGGTATGCTCTTATTTATACGCCCAGTGCATTAAAAATTGGAAGACCCCGCTTGTCAGTGAATGTTGCTATTCTAGCAAAGGGAAGGTGTTTTTTCGGACCTTCGGCTTAAGGCCTTCGTCCATGTCGCAATCTAAATTTATCATTCTAACAAATTAATATTGCGAGGGGCTACTGTTGGGGGCCTTCGGCTTCCGAAGGTCCTCAAAAATATGATTTAAACAATGTTTCTGGAGTATAATGTGTGAACAGGTATCTTCGGACTCGAATCGGTACCACAGTGAGAGAAGCCCAAAGAATACGAAGGTTGATACAGCGCCGAAGCTATGAGCAGGAAAGCTTCAGCGTGATAGCAGAAAAGGAAACCGACTTAAAGATGAAAAGGCTATTCAGACCTCGGTGGATTACTATAGAATTACTACCAAATGTAAAGGGCATGGATGTAATTTTGCATGGGCTGTGTCCCGTGCCTATAAATAGGTGAACAATGCTCCCGTACTGTTCACGCTGACTTGGCATTTACTTTTGCGTCACGCTTGTACTTTTACCTTCTTTCGAGCCGAAGGTACATTTGTAATTTGATATCATTTCTATTTTTCTATAATAATAATATATAAATGAGTTGATAATCATACATAATTGTTTACGTTATCCTTTATTTTACATATGATTCCTTCTTCATTATGATATGTTGTATTGATGAAGGTATGTCCTTCATAACCTTCGTCCGAAAATCATTATATCCTAAGGGAAATAGTGCCTCGAAGGACGAAGGACTTTAACGTTTAACATTTTTTGTGTTGCCTTGTTCTTAACTCATAGCATTTGAGAACAAGTCCCCAACAGACATGATCTTTGGTATGTCATGGTTAAGAAAGGCAAAAGGCAGTATATACACTGTGCTAAGGGAACCGTAGAACTCACCAGTTCCAAAGGACAAAGATTTGAAGTTGAAGTCGCAGTAACTACCACCATTAGACTAGTGGCATTCTTAGTAGATGGGAAGTTTGTTGATGACAGCATCCGTGTGGTTAGAGATTTTCCGGATGTCTTTCTAGAGGAGTTATTAGGGATGCCACTAGATATATAAGTTGAGTTGGTCATTGATCTCTTACCTGGGACTACTCCTATTTCCAAATGGTCATACAGGATGTCCGTAGAAGAACTAAAGGAACTTAAGAAGCAATTAACAGAGTTATAAGAGGCTGGGTACATTCGTTCGGATTCTTCACCTTGTGGAGCGCTACTTCTATTTGTACAGAAGAAAGATGGATCACAAAGGATGTGCGTGGATTATAGATCCTTAATGATGTTACTGTAAAGAACAAGTATCCGTTACCCCGCATTGAAGATTTATTTGATCAGATGAGAGATGCTAGGATATTCTCGAAGATTGATCTCCGATCGGGTTACCATCAAATGAAGATTAGGCCATCGGATATTCCCAAGACGGATTTCTCGATTCGATATAGATTATATGAGTTCACCGTTATGTCATTTGGACTAACTAAAACACCAGCCTATTTTATGGATCTAAAGAATAAAGTGTTCATGATCTGGATAGATTCGTCGTGGTTCTCATCGACGATATTCTTATTTATACTAAGAGTGATAGTGATCATGAGAAATATCTGATATTGGTGCTATAGAAGCTACGAGATAATCAACTCTATGCCAAGTTTAGCAAGTGCGAGTTTTGGATTGACAAGGTGCCATTTCTTGGACATATCATTTCTAATGGAGGAATATCAGTGGATCCTGCTAAAGTCAAGGAAATAGTGGCATGGAGCATACCCACTACAGTTACGAAGATTCGGAGTTTTTGGGACATGCAGGATATTATCGGAAATTTATCGAAGGATTTTCTAAGGTTGCTAAGCGTATGACCTCACTTCTGGAGAAAGGAAGAGAATTTAAGTGGGATGAGAAGTACCAAGATAACTTTGATCGATTAAAGAAGAAATTGACGTTGCCACCAGTGTTGGTTATGCCGGATCTATGGAAGGGATTTGACATTTATTGTGATGCATGTGGCCAAGGCTTGGGATGTGTGCTCATGCAGGAAGGACATGTGATTGCCTATGCGTCTCGTCAGTTGCGGAAACATGAATTGAACTACCCCACTCATGACTTAGAATTGGCAGCCGTTGTGCATACGCTTAAGATTTGGAGACATTATATTATGGAAACTAAGTGTCAAGTATACACGGATCATAAGAGTTTGAAGTACATATTCACACAGCAAGATCTCAACCTTAGGCAACACCTTTGGTTGGAGCTTATTAAGGATTATGATTTATAGATTCACTATCACCCGGGCAAAGAAAATTTGGTTGCAGATGCCTTGAGTCGAAAGGAGCATGTTCATTCAGCTGTTGTTGCCCAGCTACCCATGAGATTGTTGAGGATTTCAGGAGACTTAACCTGGGGATAGTTGCTCACACTGAAGGAGTAACTATTGATGCGGAACCTACCTTGGAGCAAGAAATCCGCAAAGGACAGATTGGTGATGCTAAGATACAAGAGATCAAGGATCTGATTACTGAAGGTCGAGGTCCAGAATTCATGGAAGATGAGCAAGGCACCATATGGTTCAAGGACAAGATATCTGTCCCTGTGATTGATAGCCTTCGTGAGACTATTTTAAAGGAGGCCCATGACTCGGATTATTCTACTCATCCTGGTAGTACCAAGATGTATCAGGATTTGAAGCGGAAGAGATTGGTATGGATTTCATTACTGGATTGCCTCGCACCTCGAAAGGATGTGATTCTATATGGGTTATTGTGGATAACCTGACCAAAGTGGCTCACTTCATTCCGGTTAAGACTACTTATAAGGGATCTCAATTGGTAGAGTTATATATGGCTAGATTGTGTCTCTACACGGTGTACTGAAGAAGATCATTTTGGATAGAGGATCACAGTTTACCCCCAGATTTTAGAAAAGTTTTCATGAGAATACGAATATGAAGTTGAATTTTATTACAGCTTATCACCCTCAGACTGATGGACAGACTGAAAGGACTAACCAAGTATTGGAAGAGATGTTGAGAGCTTGTGACCTTCAGCATGGTAGTAGTTGGGACAAGAGTCTACCTTATGCTGAGTTCTCATATAATAATAGTTACCAGGCCAGTCTGAAGATGTCACCGTTCGAGACTCTGTATGGCAGGAAATACAAGGCTCCTCTGTATTGGATCAGACTAGAGGAAGACAGTTTTTTGGACCTGAACTCATTCAAGAGGTAGAAGAACAAATCCGTATAATTTGGGAGAATTTGAGGGTAGCTCAGACCAGACAAAAGAGCTACGCTGATAATAGAAGACCACTGGAATTTGAGGAAGGTGATTATGTGTACCTCAAGGTGTCACCACTTCGTGGAATGAGGAGATTCTAGATTAAGGGCAAATTGTTCCCTCGCTTTATTGGACCAGTCGGAATTTTTAGGAAAGATGGAGTGATGGCCTATCAACTCGAGCTACTTGATAACCTATCTGATATGCATAATGTATTTCATGTGTCTTAACTTAAGAAGTGTCTCCGTGTCCCTAAGGAACAGTTACCAATGGAATAGCTCAGTGTTCAGAGTAATTTGACTTACACGGAGTACCCTGTCAAGATTCTCGATACATTGACTCGTGTTACGAGAAATATGGTTATAAAGATGTGCAAAGTACAATGGAGCCATCATGGAGAAGATGAAGCTACTTGGGAGAGAGAAAAGGGCTTCACATAGATTTTTCCAATCGTTTCCCTAGTCCTTCTTAAATCTCGAGGACGAGATTCTTGTTAAGGGGGGTAGGATTTGTAATACCCACTTTGTAAGAAAAGTCTAAAAAGAGAAATTTTATTCCTTTATATATGGTTGTTATCTATATTTGTTATTTCATGTGAACACCACATATAACAAATAAATAAATGACAAAAGAACACCCAAATAAATCATGCATCATGCCGGGATTTTCTTTTGTGTGCATATTGTGGCAAAATAAAATACTAATGTGACAAGAAATATATTAAAACCCAAAGTGGAATTTTAAATTCTAAAAGAAAATCCCAGAATTTAGGAAAGAAATGAAAACAAATATGATGTGGATATAAAAATAAGTAAAAACAAAGATAAATTATTTCTACACAAGGGTTGAATTTGCAGGATTGACACAAAGGAAACTCATAACAGGATTCAAATTCAAATTTGAAGGGAAAAAGGGAATTAAAGGAAAAACAAAATGGAAAATAGAAAGGATAGGGGAAAGGAGAATGGAAAACGCCAATTGGGCTCGAATTCCCTGTCTCGGCCCACAAACCCTGTCTTCGTGCGGCCCAGACTTCCTATGTGCTCACGTCCACCCGGCGCCCTGTTCTGTGGGACCCTCTGGTCAGTGTCAACCGCGCGTGGAAGCCCTCCTTTAGTCACCGTCTCGTGGGCCCGACGGGTCAGCACCATCATCCTAAGCCGTCGTTCTCCATCGCGCGCTCGCTCGGATTCGATTGGGGATTGCGTTGGGCGCGTGGGAATCAAGCCGTGGGGCCGCCTAGAACCACATTGCCGCGCGCATCACCTGGTCTCTGGCGCGTGGGACCCTTCCGCTAGGTGCACCAACTACCGCCGCCATGGCCGCCGCAACCTCCGCGCGGACCTCGCATCCGTGCGCTGACCTGAACTCCGCGCCCGCGATTTAAGCCTTGCATGGTCATCCGTCCCCGGTACTGTATCTCGGGAGTTAGCCTCGAGCTAGGGCCATTCTAGCCGTAACCGCGAGAAGAGAAAGGGGAGAGCTCCGCCGTGAAGAGAAGTCTTACTCGACCACCCAAATCAGCCGGTGAACCCGACCGTGAGAAGCATTGGGTGCTGGGGAGGGTGCGCAAAGCCTCGCCTTGGGCAGATTGTACTTCGAGACTCCGGAATTTCTCGTCGCCGTCTGTGTTCCGCCGCGGACTGCCTAGTTCCGTGGCTAGGGAGTTCTTCTGTGCCGTTGCTGGTAAGTAACCAATCCCTGTATTCGTCATCATGTGCGCTTCGTGTCAACGCTAGCGGGCTCGGGGGTAGTGTCCTTGGGCGCGAAACTGGGATTCACCGGTGAGGTCTCCGCCGTCGGACCTGTACACCGCCGCCTCTGTTGTTGCTGGGAAGAGAAGGGCGTGACCGTTTGATCCATAATCAACGACCACGATTGGTTAGGATGGGAAACGTAGGCAGGGCCATAGGATGCGATCCGAACGGCCATGATCAAATCGCAGATCCCCTTTGGGCAATGGAAGCTAGATCGTAGATCCGAGATCCAAGGGCCCTAATGGCGTACCGGTTCGGTAAAGTGAGGATTTCATCTGGGCCCTTGGTGTCTAATCCAACGGCTCACAATAGATCTTACCCCTTCGTCGTGCACTTTTCTTAAAGAGCCCCTGCGTTTTCTAGAAAATAACCCGCTGTCCAGTATACAGAAACCTGAGTCTCGGGGATTTTAGTAGATTGGCCCCTGCCTTTTCTGGTTATCTTGTGCCCAGTCCAGAAAATTATAAAATTCAGTAAAAGGAATTAGAAAATGATTTTGAATGCAAAAATAATGGCTAGAATTTGTTTAATCCATAGAAAATTCATACTAATTCCAAATTGAATCATTCCAGTTCCTATAATTTTATAATATTATTGTTTATCAAATAGTACCTCTGTTTTTATATGAAAGTCATATCAAAATTTATATCCTAATTAATCTAGTACAAAATACATAAAACCTTAGGAAATTCGTATCTCCTCCATTTTAACTCCGATTTGATCTGTTCAAGTTGCGCTAGTCTCGTAGCAACGCATAGATTATTACTATACAATTTATTCTTATGATTGGTGTGATGTTAATCTTGTCTATACTATGTTTGTTTGTATTGCTACGACTAGCACAAGGTTCAAGTCACCTGGAGTTCACCCTGGTAACTGGAATCTCAAGTGCCAGGCAAGTTGTGCCCTTGTTTCACTTTTGTTACCCAATAATGTTCTTCATAATCATTTACCATGCATAGGTTTAATTTTGATGGGACCTAATAGGTCACCCTAGATTGTTTATCTCATTACCTTGTTTACCCCTAAATCACATGGGTAGTTTTTGCTATTGCTTTACATGGTTTTGGGATAATCCTTCATTATATCCATGTTCCAGTTATTCTGTTATTTTATTTATGTTCATGTCAAGATCATTATGTTATTGTTAATTGGAACATGGAGCTTAACTTGAGAAACACGTGCCACCACAAGGGAGGAATGGGACCCCTTGGCTGACTAATTAGGAAAGCTAGTGGAAGACTACCTTACCCGAAAGGGGCAAGGGAAGTAGGGGAGTGGTAAGTGTAGGGAGGTCCATGGTTGATTTTGCTGCGATGGCGGTCAGACAAGAACCCTGCATTGGAACTTCCTATAAACTGTAGCGGGTTTTCGGAAGCTAGTGGAACTTTGTAAAGGCCTCGTAGTGGATCCCTAGCCATTCACCTTGGTAGTGTCTAAGGGCCTAGCTAACCCTGGCGACATGGGAAACACGACTTGTGGGTAAAGGGTACAACCTCTGCAGAGTGTAAAACTGGTATACTAGCCGAGCTCACGGTCATGAGCGGCTCAGGACTCTCCGATGATTAAATTATGGAACCTAAACTCAATTTGTCATTTGCATTTGCATGGGATTATTAATTTTGTTCTATTATTTTATTATGGTTTGGTATTCACTTACACTTAGTAACTGCTAATAAAATTTTGACCAACTTTAAAAGCAATGTTGGGGACTTGTTCTCAAATGCTTCGGATTAAGAACAAGGCAACATAAAAAGTGTTAAATGTTAAGGCCCTTCGTCCTACCAAACATTATTCCCCTTCGGGAATAATGAGTTCCGGACGAAGGTCACAAGAGACATACCTTCGTAAATTCAACAAGTAATAACGAAGGATTCATATAAAACATGAAATGTGAATCATAGAATCATTTCAATTTTATTAACACAGAGAAATAGAAATGATTACAAATTACAAATGTACCTTCGGTCTTGAGAGAAGGTAAAAAGTACAAGCGTGACGCAAATGCCAATGCCAAGTCAGCGTGAACAGTACGGGAGTACTGTTCATCTATTTATAGACGCGGGACACAGCCCACGTAAAATTACATCCATGTCCATTACATTTGTTAATGACTTATGGAAATCTGTCAAGGCCCACGTAGTCTTTTCATCTCTAAGTCGGTTCCCCCCTCTGCCATCGCGCCGAAGCTTCCCTGCGCACAGCTTCGGCTGCGCTCGTCCTTCGTCTGGTTCAAGCTTCGTCCTGGCCGTGCTTCATATTTATAATTCTGAATCCGAAGATACCTGTTCACATAATCCACTTGGAAAACATTGTCAAATCATGTTTTTGAGGACCTTCGGAGGACGAAGGCCCCCAACAGTAGCCCCTCGCAATATTAATTTGTTAATAATAAATTCAGATTGCGATATGGACGAAGGCCTTGAGCCGAAGGTCCGAAAAAACACCTTCCCTTTGCTAGAATAGCAACATTCACTGACAAGCGGGGTCTTTCAATTTTCAGCGCCCTGGGCGTATAAATAAGATCACACCGCCAACTCATTTGGTACGCACACTTGCCATCTGCTTCGGCCCACTAAAATTTTTAGCTCTTGTGCATTAAGATTGGTGACCTTTTTGAGTTCGAAGCTTCGGCCCTGAAAACAGTTTTTTAACACTTCCGAAGATGTCTGAAGGCAAGAAGATCCCTGCGGAGACGAAGCTGAGCCTCGAGGAAGAGAAGAATCTGGGGTTCCTGATTGCGATGGCGGAGACCAATACAGAGAAAATCACCAAGGAGATTCTCGAAGGTTTGTCCGAAGATACTGGTGACAGCGACAGCTATGATGTAGAAAGTGGCGGGGAAGAGGCCGAAGATCGTCCATGGCGGCCAAGTCACACGGTTTTCGGGAAAACCACTATCAAGCAGAGCCATATTGATAATATGAGGGGGCGGTATTTTCGAGATATATCTATTGTGAGGGCTGACGCTGGAGAAAAAACTTCTCCCACCCCCGAAGAAGATGAAGTTGTGATTTTCCGAAGCTTTCTCAAGGCTGGGCTTCGATTCCCCCTGAGCAACTTTGTTGTCGAGGTACTGAAAACATTTCAAGTCTACCTTCATCAACTTACTCCCGAAGCTATCATAAGAATGGGGATATTTGTCTGGGCTGTGAGGAGCCAAGGTTTGAAACCAAACGCTAAAAGCTTCTGCAACATTCATGAGCTATTATACGAGACGAAGCCGTGGGGAAAAGAACAATACCACAACAATTTTGGGTGTTATAGCTTCGGTGCCCGCTCCGGGTCAAGCTGCCCTGTGCCGACCTTTCGGAAAAGATGGCCCGGAGCCTGGATGACAGAGTGGTTCTATGTAAAGAGTGACTTATCGGTGCAAGAAGATGTCAAAAGTATTATTATGCACCCCATCTGGCAACGCTTCGGACTTCGAAGGCCGAAGGTTGAAATGGATGAAGCAGCCGAGGAATGCCAAAGAGCCTTCGGCGTGGTCTGCTCTTTCATTGGAACAAGGGACCTGGTCCAAGAGCACATTGCCTTCAGGGTATGGCCACTTGCAGAAAAGTGGGAAATGCCGAAGGAAACCATTAAAGAGTCCGACGAAGGCGGACCAGTTAGACTAAAATATACATTCAAGTACGCAGATAAATTTGTTGAACCTGATGATGACTGGTTGAAAAGCATTGAGACATTGAGTGACGAGCTGCTTGGCACATATTCGAAGGCCGAGAACACTGCATTATCAGCAGCCTTCGGAGGCCGAAAAAAGAAAAGGCTCAACCGGGTATTCGACGCAGTCGGGTTTGTCTATCCCGACTACCATTATCCGGTATTGGGTCGCAAAAGGAAAAATACTTCTCCTGCGACAGAAGCTACCCCGAGTGCCACTAGTGAGCCAGCGCCTCAAAGGAAAAAGATGAAGGTGCTCACCCATCGAACACGCTTTATTGAGCCGGCCACAGTGTCAGAATTTATTGGTGAAACTTCTTTGGCCTCTGAAGCTACGGAACCAGCTCCAGTGCCGAAGACAGAAGAAAAAGCCGAAGCGCCTTCAGCATTAGAAAGACCGAAGACTGAAGGGCCAAAAACATCAGAAATCTTAAGTCCTTCAGCAAACGTTGAATCAACAAAAAATCAAAAGGGCCCATTGGTGACTCCAAGAAGAAAGAGAATGGTTAACGTACTGGATGTCTTGGAGACAATTAAGTCTTCAAGCACAACCGCAAAGGAGTCTGTTGAACTCGCCGAAGCATCTACTGAAGCTTCGAAACAACAAGCTGAAGCTGAAGCCGAAGCCGAAGCCGAAGCTGGGCCTTCAGAGCCCGCCAAAGAACAATCCGAGAAAACATCAGAACCAGCTCTAGTTGAAGAAATTGAGACTGCCGCCCCCGAAGCCCCCTCCAGCATACGCGATTACATCGTGCGACATGCTTCGGGGAAGAAACTGTCTGAAGAGGAAATCTATGAAGCGAATCATTATGCTAGAGAGTTGAAATATCCGAAGGGGGCAGTAGTATTCAATGGGACAAACGAAGATGATTTCCTGTACTGTCTCCCAGACAATAAGGAACTATCCGTGTGCTGGGAAATGGCTAGGAGCATGGGGTTCCCTAAACTCGAAGCTGGATTATGCGCCATGACGAAAGAGGATCTCGCAGACAGTCTTGCATATAATAGCCTAAAGGTATGGAATTTAAGCGTTTGAAAAAACTTTTTAATACGTAATTCATTCCTTTATTCTTATATAGACTCTCTCTTTTTTTATAGGGTTTGATCCTGAGCAACGCATTGAGAGCACAAAAGAGTGCCGAAGATGATAGTTATGAAATTGCATTCAACAATCTACGATCAGAAGTTATAAAGCTGAGGAACGAAGCTCTAGAAAAAGACAAAATTCTGGTTACTCTAGTAGACAAGATAAAAAAGGACGAAGCTGCTGCAAAGATTCAGGCCGAAGCTCAGAAACATGAGATCAAAGATCTTCAGAAACAACTAGCCCGGGCGAAAGAAGAACGTGTGCTTGAGGAAACAAAACGAGAACTTAGTGATCATATGGTGGATAAGTTGGAGTTAAGGGTTAAGGAGCTTCGTGCCTCTCAAAGAAAATGCTATGTTAAATCTGTAGAATGCGTGAATAAAATTAAAAACAGCTTCGCCAGCGCGGGCGCCTTTTCCAGCGAAGAGAATTTCTCTCGAGGTAATCCCGAAGGTCCACTGGAATGGATTAGTCACGAAGCAGAGGCCTTCGAGGAGATCCTGAGCAGTCGTGGCGATATCTGCGCTTTTTCGGGCGCCAGAGGAATTGCTTCTGTCTTAGAGAAGAAAGGTTGCGGGCATGTAAAATTTTTAGCTCAGTCCGAAGCTGCCTTATCTTCCGAAGACATCAAGGACCCCTCGGCCGAAGCAAGCGTTGTTGGTGGCAAATTTTTTACTGATATCTGGAACGATGGCGGCCGAGGAATGGCGCAAGAAATCATCCAAAGGAGCGAAAAAGGCATCCATGATGCTAGGAAAGTGGCAGAAGCTGCCGAAAGAAGTACAGAGCCCGAAAGGCAATTAGGTATTAATTAGCCGTTCTTATTGTGTTGTAATTTTTATTTCAAACTTTGCTCACGATTTGTAATAGTAATGAAGAAATGTTCTCTCCCCTCAGATGCTGCTGGATCGACTGCCGACCCCCACACAAAAGGGGATGATGAAATTAAACAAATGGCCGAAGCTATCATGGACAAAGTTGTTGATCAACTTCTAAATGAAGCCGCCGAAGCAGTATTAAGAGAAGACTAGATGCTATTTAGAAAAACAGTTAAAGTGTGATCTATGTAACATTTTGTACATTTGAATGTAATATACAAGTTTCTTTCCATTATTCAATTCTTTACGATGCATGAAACTCTACATACATACCATTTTTGAGCCTTCGGCGAAAAAACACCTTCCCTTCTTTTCATGCTTCGTGAAGAAAACATTCTCCGTAAAAATTGTTCTGATAAATCATATCCATGCTTCGTGAAAGCATTCTCCGAAGCTAAACAATTTTGATATTGCTCTGATGAAGCTCATTCATGCTTCGTAAAAACAGCCTCCGAAGCTATTTTCCGAAGATTATCATTGTATTCCCTCGTGACTTTGCACAATTTGCCCTTTCTCAAATCATTCTTTCGAAGGTTAATACTGTGTGCCCTTCTTTTGCCGTATGCAACATGATGTATGATGCTTATGCTATGCGGAATGATGTGATGATGTTATGTTATGCAAATGACGTCTGTTCCGAAGATACACACAAAATACATTCGTAAGCTCTGCATTCCCTTAGGAACGTCTTTGGAGCTTCTTCGTCTTTTACTTAGACGGTATCAGCGTTGACTTTTCGCTGTAAGCCTCCCTTAGGAGCTTCTTCGTCTTTTACTTAGACGGTATCAGCGTTGACTTTTCGCTGTAAGCTCTGCATTCCTTTAGGAACGACTTTTGAGCAGAAAACTTACACTGCGCTCCCTTTGGAACGGCTTTTTGTGACTTCATGAACTTACTCTGCGTTCCTTAGAACGACTTTCTGTTAATCCGAAGGATTTTTAATATTTCGAAGGTCCTCCTTGTTAACACAAAAACTTCATCAACTTAATCCTGTGGAGAAAATAGATTTTCCTCGTGGGAAACAGCGAAATTATTACATGGAAACGATCAATGTTTTTTGCTACAGAGAATAGAACTGAATGGAAAAGACTGCTATCAAAGGTAGGATATGTGTCAATAAATGTGCTTCGACTCTGGCACAGTGCTGTTGACTGTGCGAGCTTCGGATTGTTCTCTGAAGTCCCTTTGATGTGGAGCATATTGACTCCCTTCTGGCTGTTGACCCTGTTGCAATGGAGGTGGAGGCGGGGGCTGTTGCCAGGAAGCTTGAGGTTGACTTGCCGAAGCTACAGAAGCTGCAGGGTGGTTGTCTATGTACTGTGGGATGTAAGGCGGATGATACGAAGCAGTATGCATGACCTGCTTCGGCTGAACTTGTTGAGATGTAGCTTCGGCTATCTCCTTTTGCTTCTGGATTGTAATATGGCACGTCCTGGTGGTATGGCCCTTGCCTTCTCCACAGAACAAGCAAAACAATTTTCTTGGTTGATCTCCGAATCTTCCGCCGAAGCCCCTGGCGCCTCTGCCTCTCGGAGCTGGTGGCCGAAAGGAAGTTTGCTGCTGCCCCGAAGCCTGTGAGGAGCACTGCGGCCTGTTCTGCTGACTCCCCTTGTCATCATTTTGAGCTGAGTTGTGAATGGACCTGACATGCCTCGGATAGAATCTTCCCCCGAAGCCCCTGGTCATCTCAGAAAATCTGAAGGCCTCCTCCCTTCTTTGGCGAAAGTCATTATCAGCACGAATGTACTCGTCCATCTTTTGGAGCAACTTCTCCAAGGTCTGAGGAGGCTTCCTAGCAAAGTATTGGGCTGCAGGACCAGGACGAAGCCCCTTGATCATGGCTTCGATGACAATTTCATTGGGCACCGTTGGAGCCTGCGCCCTCAGACGCAAGAACCTTCTGACATACGCCTGAAGGTATTCTTCATGGTCCTGAGTGCACTGGAACAAAGCTTGAGCAGTGACTGGCTTCGTCTGAAATCCTTGAAAGCTGGTTAACAACATATCCTTCAGCTTCTGCCATGAAGTGATCGTTCCTGGTCGAAGGGAGGAGTACCAGGTCTGAGCAACATTCCTGACGGCCATGACGAAAGACTTCGCCATGACTGCAGCATTGCCCCCATACGAAGACACTGTTGCTTCGTAGCTCATCAAGAACTGCTTCGGGTCTGAGTGGCCATCGAACATGGGGAGCTGGGGTGGCTTATAGGATGGGGGCCAAGGTGTAGCCTGCAGCTCAGCGGACAAAGGAGAAGCATCATCGAAAACAAAATTTCCCTGATGGAAATTGTCATACCAGTCATCTTCGTTGACGAAGCCCTCCTGATGAAGGTCTTTCTGCTGAGGCCTTCTGTTTTGCTCATCATGGGTAAGATGGCGGACTTCCTCAGAGGCTTCGTCTATCTGCCGTTGCAACTCAGCTAGCCGGGCCATCTTCTCCTTCTTCCTTTGCACCTGTTGATGTAGGATCTCCATATCCCTGATTTCTTGGTCTAGCTCTTCCTCCTGAAGCGTTGGGCTAACGGCCTTTCTCTTCTGGCTTCGGGCCTCCCGAAGAGAGACGGTCTCCTGGTTGTGGTCCAGCGGTTGCAGTGCTGCAGCCCCAGCCGCTGAAGCTTTCTTCGGTGCCATAGCGAAGATCTACAGCTTCCGAAGATGTTCAAAAAAGCTTCGAAGTGGAAGTGAGTTCACCGGAGGTGGGCGCCAATGTTGGGGACTTGTTCTCAAATGCTTCGGATTAAGAACAAGGCAACATAAAAAGTGTTAAATGTTAAGGCCCTTCGTCCTACCAAACATTATTCCCCTTCGGGAATAATGAGTTCCGGACGAAGGTCACAAGAGACATACCTTCGTAAATTCAACAAGTAATAACGAAGGATTCATATAAAACATGAAATGTGAATCATAGAATCATTTCAATTTTATTAACACAGAGAAATAGAAATGATTACAAATTACAAATGTACCTTCGGTCTTGAGAGAAGGTAAAAAGTACAAGCGTGACGCAAATGCCAATGCCAAGTCAGCGTGAACAGTACGGGAGTACTGTTCATCTATTTATAGACGCGGGACACAGCCCACGTAAAATTACATCCATGTCCATTACATTTGTTAATGACTTATGGAAATCTGTCAAGGCCCACGTAGTCTTTTCATCTCTAAGTCGGTTCCCCCCTCTGCCATCGCGCCGAAGCTTCCCTGCGCACAGCTTCGGCTGCGCTCGTCCTTCGTCTGGTTCAAGCTTCGTCCTGGCCGTGCTTCATATTTATAATTCTGAATCCGAAGATACCTGTTCACATAATCCACTTGGAAAACATTGTCAAATCATGTTTTTGAGGACCTTCGGAGGACGAAGGCCCCCAACAAGCAATGCTCAGCTTTAACCTTTCCCTTTGGTAAGCCTTACACCTTACATGATCTCCCACCTTTGTGAGTTCATGCCACATTATTCCCCACAACTTGTTGAGCGATGAACATGTGTGAGCTCACCCTTGCTGTCTCACACCCCCCCACAGGAAAAGAACAGGTGGTTTCAAGTGGAGTCAAGTATCGAGGAGTTTGATCTGATCTAGGTGGCGTTTCTCAGTTGACATTGGCGCCGACGATCCTTAGTTTGTTTTATATTTATCTTTTATTTTGTAATAAGACTTCCGCTATGTAATAATTACTCTGATGTTTTGTGACATTTATCTCTATGCACTCTGTTATTATATATGTTGTCTTCTTGGCGCATGTATGAGATGCACCTGGCTTTGTTCCTTAAAGCCGGGTGTGACACTTATAGCTGCAAAGAAAGGGACAGAAAAGGATGAGACCAAGTATCGAAGCATCATAGGCAGTCTCAGATACTTGGTAAATACAAGACCTGACTTGTCATTCTCAGTTGGGTTGGTCAGCAGGTTCATGGAGGCACCAAACAAAGAACACTGGTGTGCTGTGAAGAAAATCATCAGGTATATTGCTGGTACACTCGAGTATGGAGTGAAGCTCAAGAAAGGAGGAGGAACCAAGTTGTCTCTACTGGGTTTCACTGATAGTGATTGCTCAGGTGATTTAGTTCACAGAAAAAGTACTTCAGGCATTCTGTTTTTCTCGTGGGCCTACAAGTCGTAGTAGATATATTACCGATAGCTATGAAGTAATAAGTCTCGGTAGATATTATTGACAGTTGTAGCCAATGGACTGGATACGGTGTTAGCATACATATAAAAAGAGCTGAATGCGGCTGGGGTATTTCTAGCGCACTTAAACAATGCCTACGACTTTCAGTTTCAAATGGGTAGCTCCTTTCTATACATATGCTGAAAAATGGTGCCATGTAGCAATTGTCCATCTATGCATTATCCCCTCCCTCTCCTTGCAAAAACTAAAGGATTGCACGACAGAAGAGGGTCCTGCATTATTTCTGTCTTGATATCCTACTGAAGCATAACAATAATCACTATACATATATGCATTGAAATAGGAGACAGCAGTAGGTCCATAGTTCATACTCCATACCTTGTACCTATACCAGTCAAACGCGCGCCACGATGGCTGGTGCGTGGATCACACTATCGAGTCGACGACGATGGCCTCGTTCTCAGGCGCCCCGACCGCCCCTGGTCTTGGCTTCTAGTCCTCGCCAACGTGCCTAGGGGACGATACGGCAGACGATGACAACGACGAGGATGGTGCCAGCGACGCCACCTTGCGCGGGCTTGGCGGCATGTGCAGCCTCCGCAGCTCGCTCATGGGGCTTCTCGGGCTCAGGAGCAGCGGCGGCGGCTACATCTGTGGCTGTGGGGGTCCTGGGGCCTGAGTGTGAGGGTGAGGGTGAGGGTGCGGGTGCTGCTGCTGGTGCTCAGCTTGCTGCTTGGCTGCCACTTTGTTCACCAGGTTCTGTATCGTTGGTAGGAGCTTCACCGACGCAGAGATTATCCCAGGAACCTGCGTGCACACGATCGGTTTAACTTGTTATGAGCCTAATTCAAAGTGGATAGAGCTGAGGCAACTCATGAACCGATATGACGTTCTTGTTACAATAAGAATGAAGCGACGGCGGAACGTTATATCAAGTGTTCAGATCATACCACTCCATTCTAGAATTCTCTGCTGACATCTAGCTGCATCGCCAAAGCTTTGACCATCAAGTAGTCCACGAATAGCAAGAACAGATAAATGGAATTCCTGCGGACAGTAAGAACATCAGTGCCATGCAATTGTTAAGCTGAACGTAAAGAACTACATAGCATAGTGCTACCAAGTACGGAAGTACCTAATAAGCACCATGATCTCATTGAAACCAAGAATAGCAATGGCCACGATTGCCCAAGGAGGAGGCAGTTTACTATTACCGCGCCTGTGAGCTTGCTGGGGTGAAAAAACAAAAGGTGAAGTAAAAAATTTTGAAAAAGAGATGTAGGTACAGCTTTCACCCTTAGGGCTAGTTTGGAAACTCAAATCCCTTTCGGGATTGAAGGGGATTGGAGAGAAAATTAGTTTATTTTCACCTCAATCCCCTCCAATCCCGAAGGTTGCCAAAGTAGCCCTTAAGGGAAAAAAGTCGCACCACGCTGACTGATATCAGAAATCAAAGCTATATTGTATGAAATGCACACCTGTGTGGATACTGCTTGTGTAATCGTGAACTCAGTTTCTGCTTTAAATTGTTTCCACAGTGACTTGCACTGAGACGGGGTAATCATTGTATGCTTTGGAGGAATCTGTTTCGAGTTTCATAAAGTGGTGTTACATGCACACCTACGCTTCCATTGTTTGCTTGTGCAAGAACAGACCAACACAAAGTTACCTCTTCCCAAGTGGTAGAAGCAAGTGGATCAGCAGAAGCAGCACTTGCAATCTTTGATACAACAGAGCCTTCCAGAAGTGTTGAAGTGAGGATGCTTTCAATCCTATCTGGCTCATCATCCCAGCGAATGGCCGCCATTACAGTCAGAAGTTTGAGAGCCTGCAACATAAGCATAAGTGTATTTTACAAACAGAAAACATAAGACTGAGGATTGTTGGAAGTGTGTGGATCTTGTACCGCATATCGAGCTTCCTTTGCTATTGCACGAACATCTTCCTTTCCTGTCCAGACCCTTGGAATTGAATCCTTGTCATGGCTAAACACTGTTGTGAACCTGGCAACAGAGGAAACAGTGTCAGAATCCCCCCTCCCCCCCCCCCCAAAAAAATAAATAAAGAAAGAAAGAATTTTATCAACCTCTCCTTCATATGGATCAATACTTTGCTAGATTCCTCTTTAGCTTTACTTTCCACAACACTCCGGGCATAATCCTTTAATTTGGATACCATTTCTTCTGCTGGAGCGTATTCCATTTCAAACTGACAAAGGTTATTTAGAAACTCTGGTAGGATGGCCTCTGTCTCACGTTTGTAAATGTTTCTTATTGATTGCCAGGTTGTTTGGTCTGCAGCATCAAATAGAGACTCCACAGGTTCAGCAAATGCTTTTCTTAGTTTGTCCTGCAATTATTACCATATGGTAACCATATAATATCAGATATGCAAATAAATCCAGAAGAAAATTATGCATTGATAAACTAGTGATTAAAATCTCTTTCAGCTTGCCATACATAACCTTAGCGTGTCTTGTCATTTCGGATAGCTTGCTTTCACGAATTGAAAGTGCATGATCTTCGATATCACGCCGAACTTTCTCTAGCATTTTAGAGCAGTCCCAGTTCGCTTGCTTGATTATAGCATCTAGAATACAAGTGTGCCTGTCAGATTGACACATCAATTTCACATGAGGCGGATTGCAGTATCAACTTAAGGATTATAAGACGAAAGAAACACATGAATTAAGTAAATGAATGGATAAAAGAGATGTTACAGAATAGAATATAAAAAATGTTATTCTTTGGTTGACACCAGGCTTCTTTATTAAGTTTCAATATCCAGCACACTACTTTTGAGAACAAATTACTATTTTGAGTGTTTTTAGTAAGGGTTAAATTTTACTGGTGCTTGAGAAGAAATTATATGAGTGTATGATGTTTACCTGCACAGCCTTGTTCAAATTCTTTGAGAGAGCATTCAGCCGAGGCCGAGCTTGGGCAGCGGTGCGGCGCTGAGGCCAAGCTTGGGCTGTGCCGAGCCGGGGCGGTCATGCGGCGGTGGCGAGCCGCTGGGGGTTGCTAGCCGGGCCGACGGCGCGGTGGCGCGGCGGCTGTGCGGCCCGCACGCTGTAGCTCGGCGGCAAGGCGGCCCGCTCGCTAGGGCGCAGTGGCTCGACGGCGCCCGGACCGCTCGCTGGGGCTTGGCGGCGGCGCGGACAGCTCTTGGGGGCGCGGCGGCGACGCGTCCCGCTCGCGGTGGCGCGTCCCCCTCACGGTGGCGCGGCGGCGCGGCCTGGCGCGGGTTACAGAGAGGAGCGCGTGGACGGGAAGAGACAGGGCGTGAGAGAGAGAGCCGCGCGCGTGGGATTTTTTATTTAGGTTTTCAGGATTAAGTTCGACGGTGTCTAAAAGCCCGACGAACTTAACTTAAGAACGTGGGTCCCACGTTCCTAACTCGTTAAGTTCGACGGTTTTATCCCGGGCCCACGAACTTAACTTAAGAACATGGGTACCCACGTTCTTAACGTAACCCATGAACTTAACTCAAGTAAGAACGTGGGTACCCACGTTCTTAATTTTACCCACGAACATTTATCAGTTTCTTGTAGTGCTTAGCTTAATATGAAGAACACTATCAGAGAGTATGTCACGACTTGTTCCATCTGCCATGAGTCTAAGCTAGATAGGGCCAAATACCCAAGTTTATTGTAGGCACTATCTATTCTTGGCCATGCATGGTAGGTCACCTCGATAGATTTTATCGAGGGTATGCCCTGATCAGGACGTGCCAATTGTGTACTAGTGGTGGTGGATAAATTCTACAAGTATGACCATTTCCTCCCTCTGTCTTATCCTTATACAACATCCAAAGTGGCTCACATCTCTATGCCTTTAGTGTATAAGCTACATGGTATACCAGAGGTTATCATCTCGAACCATGATTGTATCTTCACAAGTGTCTTCTAAGAGGAAATCTTCAAGTTTACTGGTACCCAACTGCGCATGAGTTCAGCGTACCACCCTCAGTCCGACGGTAAGACTAAACATGTCAACCAGTGCTTGGAGGCGTTCATTCGGTGTTTTGTCCACACCTGTCCAACTAAGTGGCATCAATGGCTTCCTCTCACTAAATTTTGGTACAACACATGCTTTCACTCCTCCCTAGACCGCTCAAAATTTGAGGTAATGTATGGGCATTCTCCTCGGCAGTTCGGTATTACTCCTACTGACACAATTGCCAACATGGACCTCTCTTCTTGGCTGTCTCAACGTGACCTAATGACCCAAGTAGTTCATCAACATTTTTTGCATGCTCAGTATCACATAAAGCAACAAGAAGATAAGGTCGTTCTAATCACGAATTTGCTATTGGGGATTTCGTATATCTAAAACTACAGCCTTATATATAGTCGTCCATTGCCTGCATGCTAACCACAAACCCGCCTTCAAGTATTTTGGTCCATTTTAGATTGTGCAACGCATTGGTTTCGTGGCGGACAAGTTGTATTGTCACACCCGGTTTTAGAAGGCAAACCGAATGCGAACCATGTACGTGCTAGGATCAGCAATTCACGTACACAGCAGTTACATAACTGGACATCATCACACAGTGCTCAAATAATAACATAAAAGGGGAAATAATAGTCGATTACATCATATGTCTGAGACATCCACATAGTCTTTACAATAATCAAAGTGCGGAAAAGAAACGTAGATACACACGGACTTCACAGGCAGCCGACTGGGGGTTGCCACTAACCCACACCTAGAACTCGTCGTAATCTTGGAACTCCTGGAGGTCTCCTTCCACGGCTTCATCTTCTCCTGAGCAGTGGTTGCAATGCGGACAACCTGGGGGGTTGGTGTGTAGAGCAAGGGTGAGTACACAATCAACATACTCAGCAAGTGTCATGTTTGGATGTAGTGGACTAGCTTTATGTTGGGGTAAGTCAAGCAGTTGCTTTTAGTTGGTCAGGTTATTATTACTAGTAAAAAGAGCCAAGTTTTAGTATTAACTCACGTTATTAACCCAAGAGTACCCTTTCCAGACGGAAAGAATACCACTTACCATCACCAGAGTCACTACCAAATCCATCAATCTCGTTGTCACCTGTAATCCGAACATCTCTGATCAAGTATCACTAATCACTGGAGCTCCCTTGGCCGCTCATAACCGCGAGCACGGCTGATATATCAGTTTTCATACACTCTGCAGAGGTTGCGCACTTTACCCACAAGCCGTGATTCTCTTTCTGCTCAGAGATCATGACTCTCCATTGATCACTACCATGGTGACCTAGCAGGGTATCACTACGTAGCCTTTACAAAGATTCCCTAGGACTGTAGCCGCCCGTTAGGTTTCCTAAATGCACCGCACTCCTCCCCAAGGGGCGAACCAAACTTGGCAGAGCGAGCCGCATACACCGAGCCCCATTAACGGCACGATGGCGAAGCGAACTACATCCCAGTTCCTCTAATTATTCTGCTAAGGGCGTCCCACTCCACCCTCATGGTTGCACTGTTTTCCCAGGCGGTCATCCAACGAACAGGTCCTTACGGAGAGGTACTCAAGAAACCGCTCGAGTCCCCTTAAAAGCCACAAGTATATCATCATAAATAAGAAAGAAAACAGCGTATCATAGATAAATCTCGTCATGTTCATTGATTAATGTTAAGCACTAGCATAAAGCTAAGCAATAGTAATCCAACCCAAATAGGTAAACAAGGACATGGATAACAAAAGCTAGTAAATCCTTAAGTATAACTGTGTAAATGCGGGTAGTGAGTTATAGAATGTATAGGACAAAGATAGGTCAAGGGACACTTGTCTTCACCAACCGACTGCTGCTCAGGGTCTTCACCTGCAACTCCTTCGGACTCCACCAACTGACCGTTATCTATACGAGTTCAAACATACATTCCACACATTTAATACAAAAGAATAGTACACCATACAATGGAATGCAATAATCAAACAGACGTTCAACGTGGGGCTCGCAATTACGGTTAAGCGAGAAAGAGGAAATGACGGTCGAGTCTACGGTCGAGAAGCGATCATGTTACACAATTATAAATTAAACCACTCGTTTAACAGAAGGGTATTAATTTGGCCACTGCGTTTAGCATAAAGTAAGGTCATGTTCCACATTTAATCATTATAATCAAATAAAGGTGAATTAAAGGAAGTGGTCGTACGGCGAGACGCGCGACGCAGCATTTGAATTGAATTAAGAAATAAACGACTCGCCGCGCGACAGAGCGCGCAACGAGATTCTTGCATTAATTATAGATAAACGTTAAGCGTTGCGCGACGAAACGCGTGATGTCTTACGTCAACAGAACTGCATTTAAAACAAATCGTCGCGCGACGAAGTGCGCGACGCAGCACTGTAATAAATATAAAATAAAAGAATCGTCGCGCGACGAAGCGCGCGACGCAACACATTAATAAATATAAATTTAAGGAATCGTCGCGCGACGAAGCGCGTGACGCAACACATTAATAAATGAAATTAGAATGAACCGTCGCACGGCGAAGCGCGTGAAGTAGCACATCGACTAAACAAAAAAATAAAATGGATTAAAACGAGGGTTAAACGCAGCGCGACTACGGTCGCACGCGCGAGAGCACGCTGCGCGTGCCGAGGGCGCGCGGGGCGCGAGGTCGGGGCATGGCCGGGGCACGGTGCTGAGGGCGCGCGGCCAGGGTGCGGCCACCGGCGCGCGCGGCGCGGCCGCCGGCGCGCGGCCAGGGCGCGGGGCGGGTGGGCGGGCTCGCCGGGGCAGGGGGCTCGACGGGGCGGGCCGCGGCGGGGAAAGCCGCCAGGGAGGGATGCGGGGCCGGGCGCGGCCGAGCCGCCGCCAGGGCTGGGGAGGGCGCGTGGGGAGGGGGCTTGCCGGGGCACGGGACGAGCGCGAGGGAGGGGCTCGCCGGGGCGCGGGAGCACGCGGGGGAGGGGGCTCGCCGGGGAGGGCGCGGCGTGGCCGAGCCGCCGCCGGGGCAGGGCGCGCATGGGGAGGGGCTCGCCAGGCGCGGGGCTGGGCGCGGCCGAGCCGCCGCCAGGGCGCGGGAGCGCACGGGGAGGGGCGCGCGCGGCCGAGCGCGGGGCCGGGGTCTCGCCGGGGCAGGGGCGCGCGGCCAGGGCGAGCGCTCGAGCAGGGCATGGCGCGTGAGTAGGGGAGGGACGCGCGCGTGGCCAGGGGAAGAAGAAAGGGAGGGGGAGGGAGAGAGAGAGAAGGGAAGGGGAGGGGAAAACTCACCTCCGGGGATCCAAACTCCGGCGATCACGTCTCCAAACCCTAGGGCACCACAGGGAGAGAGAGAAAGAGAGGTGGAAGAGGGAGAGGGAGGTTACTGCGCGGGAGAAAATCAAATGAGACAACGGGATTAGGGGAGGGAGGAGGCGCGTGCATGGGGAGGGCAGGGGCGCTAGGGGCGCGCGGGCCGGACCGGGCCGTGCTGGGCTGGGCTAGGCCAGGCTGTGTCACATCGCGGATCGAAACCCACGACACGCACGACCACTAAACGGAATCCGATCGCAAATCAAAATCTGAAACGGGGCGAGACGAACACGTGACATCAGACAAAGAAAAGTGCTTCAGCATGATGCGACACTCATGAAACTTAGGTTTTGTTTATACATGACACGGACACCCATCACTATACTGCTTTGAAATTGGGGAGAAGGAGCGAAATGAGAAAAGAAAAGAGAGTAACACCTGAATTTGGTGAGTAAAAAAAAGAAGAAAAAATCCACCCCCACATTCAGGGAGTTACAAACCTATCCCCCTTAAAAGAATCTCGTCCTCGAGATTCAAGGTTGGCCAGCAAAGATTTCAGGGTACTTGGCCATTAGATCATCTTCACGCTCCCAGGTTGCTTCTTCCTCAGAGTGGTGACTCCATCTGACTTTGCACATTCTGATGGTTTTCCTCCGAGTGACTCTGTCTGCAGTCTCAAGAATCTGCGCTGGCTTCTCTATGTAGGTCAAGTCCTCCTGGACCTCCAGACCTTCCACTGGCAACTGCTCTTCTGGCACACGCAGACACTTCTTCAACTGAGACACATGAAAGACATCATGCACTGTGGATAAGCCTTCTGGCAAACTGAGTTGATAGGCCACTTCTCCACGCCTTGCGAGAATCTGATACGAACCAACATAGCGGGGCATTAGCTTGCCTTTGACTCCGAATCTTCTGACTCCTCTGATAGGTGACACTTTCAGGTAAACAAAATCTCCAACTTCAAAACTTAGCTCTCTTCTTCTTGTGTCTGCATAACTTCGCTGCCTTGATTGCGCTATCTTCAAATTCTCCCGAACCATCTTGATGTTCTCTTCAGCTTCAAGCAGGATGTCTGGCCCGAACACTTGTTTTTCTCCAGGCTGATCCCATTGCAACGGAGTTCTACAAGTCCTTCCATAAAGCGCCTAAAATGGTGACATCTTCAAGCTGGCCTGGTAACTGTTGTTATAGGAGAACTCTGCATAAGGCAACCTCTTGTCCCATCCGGACTAATCTTGCAACGCACAGACTATCAACATGTCTTCAAGGATTTGATTAGTTCTTTCGGTCTGACTGTCTGTCTGTGGATGATAAGCTGAACTGAAATTCAGATGTGTACCCAAGGCTTCATGCAACTGCTGCCAGAAATGAGAGGTGAACTGTGTTCCTCTGTCTGACACTATCTTCTTTGGTACACCATGGAGACAAACGATCTGGGACACATACAACTCTGCCAATACTGCACTGCTGTAGTTGGTCTTGATAGGTATGAAGTGGGCTGACTTGGTTAAGCGGTCCACTACTACCCAAATGGAATCGTAGCCGGCTCGAGTGCGAGGCAATCCGACTATGAAATCCATATCGATTTCATCCCATTTCCACCGAGGAATTTGCAACGGTTGCAATAATCCGGCTGGCCTCTGATGCTCTGCCTTGATCCGTCGACAACTATCACACATAGCCACATGCTCTGTGATTTCCCTCTTCATTCCACACCACCAGAATTTCTTCTTCAAATCTTGATACATCTTCTCACTTCCGGGGTGTACCGAATAAGCGGTCTCATGAGCTTCCTTGAGAATCAACTCCCGAATAGACTGGACATTGGGAACACACAAGCGGTCCTTGAACCATATCACACCTTCTGCATCTTCCCAAAAATCTTTGCCTCTGCCGTCTAGAATCAGTCGCTGGATTTCATTGATCTTTTCATTATTCTTCTGTGCTTCTTTGATTTCCCGCTCTAGGGTAGGCTCCAACTCAATTGTGACTCCTCGCATATTGTTCAGAAATCCGAGACTCAGCCTGTCAAACTCTTTGGCCAACTCATAAGGCATCGGACGAGCGACCATCAGATTGACCTGACTCTTCATGCTCAAAGCGTCTGCCACTACGTTCGCTTTGCCTGGATGGTAATGAATCTCCAACTCGTAGTCTTTGATCAGCTCTAACCATATTCGTTGCCTCATATTCAGCTCTAACTGAGTGAATATGTACTTCAGACTCTTGTGGTCTGTGTAAACATCACATTTCTGCCCATACAGATAGTGCCTCCATGTCTTCAGTGCGTGAACCACTGCTGCCAACTCTAGGTCATGGATTGGATAATTCTACTCATGAACCTTCAGCTATCGGGACGAGTAGGCCACAACTCTTCCCTCTTGCATCAACACACACCCCAAACCAATGTAACAAGCATCACAATACACTGAGAAGGGCTTGTGCACATTAGGCAAGACTAAGACGGGTCCTGTAGTCAACTTCTCTTTCAGCGCTTCAAAGGCTTCTTGACATTTCTAGGGCCACTTGAACTCAACTTTGTTGCCTAGCAAAGTTGTCATCGGTTTCGCAATCTTCGAAAACCCTTCAATGAATCGTCGATAATATCCAGCCATTCCAATGAAGCTCTTGATTCCTCAGGCATCTGTTGGAGCTTTCCAGTTCAGAATGTCCGCCACTTTCTTCGGATCCACAGCCAATCCTTCTTTGTTGATTATGTGACCCAAGAACAGGACTTCATCAATCTATAACTCGCACTTGCTCAGCTTTGCATACAGCTGGTGCTCTCGCAATCTCTGCAAAACCATCCTCAAATGATCTGCATGCTCTGCTTCGCTTTGAGAATATATCAGAATGTCATCAATAAATACCACCACAAACTTGTCAAGATAATCCATGAATACACTGTTCATCATATTCATAAAGAAGGCTGGTGCATTTGTTAGACCGAAAGACATCACGGTGAACTCATACAACCCATACTTGGTAATGAATGCCGTCTTCGAAATGTCCGAAGGTCGAATCCTGAGCTAGTGATAACCCGACCTCAGATCTATCTTTGAAAACACGCTGGCTCCTCTCAACTGGTCGAACAGATCTTCTATTCTGGGCAAGGGGTACTTGTTCTTGATCGTGACTTCATTCAGAGCTCGATAATCGATACACATCCTTCTGGTGCCATCTTTCTTCTCCATGAATAGGACAGGAGCGGCCCAAGGCGAGGTGCTTGGCCGGATGTAACCTTTCTCTGACAGCTCAACAATCTGCTTCTTAAGCTCAACCAACTCTGGTCCAGATACTCTATAAGCTCTCTTAAAAATGGGGGCGGTGCCAGGAAGAAGCTCTATGGCAAACTCAACTTTTCGCTCGGGTGGCATACCTGGTAAGTCCTTTGGAAACACATCTGGGAACTCGGACACAACCTTGATAATCCCAAGTGGATCTGCTTCATTGCTATCAACAGCCATCTGATAACAACTTCCTTTCTTTGGCTCAGGCGGGACTAACTCGGTCACCACTTCCTCTCCTAGTGGGGACATCAATTTGATTGTCCTCTTATCACAACTGATGACTGCCTGATACTTATCTAGCCAATTCATCCCTAGGATGACATCTATTCCCTGAGTACCCATTACTATGAGATTAGTGGGAAACGCTATCCCCCTTATTTCCACACTTACATTCAAGCAAATGATATCGGCTCGAATTCTACCACCGGCTGAGTCAATTTGAATGGGGGTTGACATGATGGTTATTGGAAGATTATGTGCTTCTACCCATGATGCAGTAATGAATGAATGTGTTGCTCTAGTATCAAATAACACTTTTGCAATATGGGAGTCAACTGGAAACATACCTACTATCATGCTAGGGTTCTCCTGAACTGCTTCAGCCTCCAAGTGGTTCAGTCTCCCATGGTTGTAGCGTGGCTGAGAGCGGTTGCCTGCTCCTGGCTGAGGCGCATTCTGCTTTGCTGGGGCACTAGGGCCTGACTGCTGCTGGGCTGCCTTCTTCGGACATTGCATCACCCAATGGCCTTGCTCTCCACAATGGAAACATGCTCTGCTTCCACCCTGAACTGGGGCTGCTTGACTGTTCTGCTGGTTCGCTGGGGCAGGAAGACGAGGTGCCTGCTGATTCTGCCTCTAGAACTGGCCTCCTCCTGACTGATTATTCTGGCGATTCTACTGCTGGTGTTGAGGGTACTGCCTCTGAAACTACTGATGCTGAGGTGGACGCTGGTTCTGCCTGAACTACTGAGGTGGATTGCCCGAGAAACGAGGGCGATTACTGCTTCCAGGCTGAGGTCCACTGATCTTATGCTTGCGATCCTCCTTCTCTTTATGCTTTCTCTCTGTCATGATTGCTCTGTCAATCAGGTGCTGAAACGTGGGGACGGTATGATTCATCAGCTGATACTACAGAGGGTCAACTAAACCTCTCAGGAAACGATATTGTCGCTTGGTGTCGGTGTTGACATCTTCAGGAGCATAGCGAGACAGTTGTAGAAACCTGTCTCGGTACTCACTAACAGACATTGACCCTTGCTTGAGTGTCAAGAACTCCTCCTTCTTCACTGTCATCAGACCTGCAGGAACATGGTACTGACGGAAACTATCTCTGAATTCTTCCCAGGTGATGGCGTCGGGGTTGACATGGGTGGCGAGATAAGACTCCCACCAAGACTGAGCTGCTCCTCTCAACAGACGGGGACCATACAGAACTTTCTCCCAGTCATCACACTGAGCGGTATGCAACTCCCGCTCCACAGTGCGCGGCTAGTCTTCAGCATCCATGGGGTCAGAAGAATGAGCGAACGTTGGGGGATGACCTCTCATGAATTCAGCACGCTTGTCCCTGGGCATCTGAGGCATCTGAGGCTGAGGTGGGGGTTGCTGCTGCTGCTGAATGGCGGCCAGAGTCTGACCGATGGCTTAAACTGCCTGAGTCTGCATCATGAACATCTGCTCGATGGACATCGGGGGCGGGGGTGGCAGCTACTGTTGCTAGGGTGCCTCATCCTGCGGTGCTGCCTGCTTTTGCTGAGCACGCCTTCCTCCTCTACGCCTGTTTTCTGACATCTGCAGAATGCAACCACACATCAGAACTGACCTTGCAACTCTTGCAGCATAAGAAAAGAGTATAGAATCCTCCACAACACTGAACAGATGGACATCTTCACTGATCTCCAACACAGACCAACACAGCTTCTCAGATAAAAAGGAGAGTGGAGTAAAAGGCTTCCCAACTAGATAGCTAACTTCATTAACATAACAGGTAAACCAAAATGCAGGGGATACCCACACTCTGGTGACAGTCATTACAAAGATCCAAATCCCACATAGTTCATCATGACAAACATAAATGCACAAGATAAGCAAACTACCCTGTCTAACTAAGACTAACTAAAAGCAAGACTAACGCTAAGACTATAGCTTCTATGTATATATTTTCGTATTAATTACAAGATCCAACGCTAACGATCTATGGTTCTAAATTTATCCTGGTCTTGCAGTCGGGGTTTCCATAAGATTGGTGTCCACACCGAGGTGAGCGGTACGGGTGCTGAGTCCCGACGGGAGCGGGGGAGCCATCATCCAGGTGACGACGCTCCACGTGCTCAGCCCGCAGCTGGGCGATCTCAGCACGAGCCCTACTCAGCTCGTCTAGTGCATGGTCTAGCTCCATGTTTAGCATGGTGGCTAGGTTGACTGTGCTGCTCAACCTAGGGTTGTCCTCGCCAACAGGTGAGACAATCACGCCTCCTGTGCTGCCAGATGGACGGCGGGGGTAATACTTCAGGTTGAGACCATCAGCTACCCCACCAAGCACTGAACAGTAGTGCGAAAGCGCACGTCGTGTGGCACCTTGCATGGCCGCCTCAGCTGAGTCCCGCTTAGAGATGGAATAGTGCTCTGAGCAGACCTCCGCACCCCGAAGACAGTTCTCCAGACGGCGCACCAAGCAGGTCGCCTCCCAGCGGTCCGGGTAGACCCCACGACTGTGCTGGAAGACCACACAACGATACTCGATGGACCAAGTATGCCGGTCAAGTGCCCGATGTAGCAGGGTGTCGAGTGCATCGTGGAAGTGGCACCCACAAGCAGCATCGCGAGTGATGGGCCGAGCAACCCATCCTTCCGGCTCTTGGTCAGCGGAAAGATCGATGCTGAAGCTCGAGCTGCTATCGCCACCTCCGTCGTCTGGGTCTCCTCCAGTAGCTACTCCAGCGGCTGGGGCGCTTAGTGGTGGTGCAGGGGGCGCCTCCAGCGGGAGCACGGGGGAGGAGCTCCTCACCGACTCTATCTCCTGCTGGAGCGAGAACGAAGAGCTCTACTGCTCCTACTCTTGTCGTCGACGCTCCTGCTCCTCGTGCAGGCGATGGTGCAGCCTCTCCAAATGGCTGGACTGACCAGTAACTGGACGGCGAAGCGGACGCTCCGCGAGACGGGAGGGTAAGAAGGGGATGACAGACTTCCTTGTAGTGTGTCTAAGACGAGCCATCTACAAAAGACACCGTAAGCATAAGAGTGAGAACAGAACTAATATGACCAGCAAGTAAACCATAAATAAATGAATAAGGAATGAGAATAAACAAAAAATTTAGCAAGGTATAATATATAGTAGAACATAGGTTTGGTTGATATGACCAACTTTTGAAGGGATATCAAAGTCAAGGTGATAATAGGGGTCTATAATCCTTAGAACGACCATTCTACTCTAGGTCAGCGGTCCTACAGTCAGCACGGCTTTGATACCACCTATGTCACACCCGGTTTTAGAAGGCAAACCGAATGCGAACCATGTATGTGCCAGGATCAGCAATTCACGTACACAGCAGTTATATAACTGGACATCATCACACAGTGCTCAAATAATAACATAAAAGGGGAAATAATAGTCGATTACATCATATGTCTGAGACATCCACATAGTCTTTACAATAATCAAAGTGCGGAAAAGAAACGTAGATACACGCGGCCTTCACAGGCAGCTGACTAGGGGTTGCCGCTAACCCACACCTAGAACTCGTCGTAATCTTGGAACTCTTGGAGGTCTCCTTCCATGGCTTCATCTTCTCCTGAGCAGTGGTTGCAATGCGGGCAACCTGGGGGGGGTTGGTGTGTAGAGCAAGGGTGAGTACACAATCAACATACTTAGCAAGTGTCCTGCTTGGCTGTAGTGGACTAGCTTTATGTTGGGGTAAGTCAAGCAGTTGCTTTTAGTTGGTTAGGTTATTATTACTAGTAAAAAGAGCCAAGTTTTAGTATTAACCCATGTTATTAACCCAAGAGTACCCTTTCTAGACGGAAAGAATACCACTTACCATCACCAGAGTCACTACCAAATCCATCAATCTCGTTGTCACCTGTAATCCGAACATCTCTGATCAAGTATCACTAATCACTGGAGCTCCCTTGGCCGCTCATAACCGTGAGCATGGCTGATATATCAGTTTTCATACACTCTGCAGAGGTTGCACACTTTACCCACAAGCCGTGATTCCCTTTCTGCTCGGAGATCATGACTCTCCATTGATCACTACCAAGGTGACCCAGCAGGGTATCACTACGTAGCCTTTACAAAGATTCCCCGGGACTGTAGCCGCCCATTAGGTTTCCTAAATGCACCGCACTCCTCCCTAAGGGGCGAACCAAACTTGGCAGAGCGAGCCGCATACACCGAGCCCCATTAATGGCACGACGGCGAAGCGAACTACATCCCGGTTCCTTTAATTATTCAGCTAAGGGCGTCCCACTCCACCCTCATGGTTGCACTGTTTTCCCGGGCGGTCATCCAACAAATAGGTCCTTACGGAGAGGTACTCGAGAAACCGCTCAAGTCCCCTTAAAAGCCACAAGTATATCATCATAAATAAGAAGGAAAATAGCGTATCATAGATAAATCTCATCATGTTCATTGATTAATGTTAAGCACTAGTATAAAGCTAAGCAATAATAATCCAACTCAAATAGGTAAACAAGGACATGGATAACAAAAGCTAGTAAATCCTTAAGTATAACTGTGTAAATGCGGGTAGTGAGTTATAGAATTTATAGGACAAAGATAGGTCAAGGGACACTTGCCTTCACCAACCGACTGCTGCTCAGGGTCTTCACCTGCAACTCCTTCGGACTCCACCAACTGACCGTTATCTATACGAGTTCAAACATACATTCCACACATTTAATACAAAAGAACAGTACACCATACAATGGAATGCAATAATCAAACAGACGTTCAACGCGGGGCTCGCAATTACGGTTAAGCGAGAAAGAGGAAATGAAGGTCGAGTCTACGGTCGAGAAGCGATCACGTTACACAATTATAAATTAAACCACTCGTTTAACAGAAGGGTACTAATTTGGCCACTGTATTTAGCATAAAGTAAGGTCATGTTCCACATTTAATCATTATAATCAAATAAAGGTGAATTAAAGGAAGTGGTCGCACGGCGAGATGCGCGACGCAGCATTTAAATTGAATTAAGAAATATATGACTCGCCGCGCGACAGAGCGCACAATGAGATTCTAGCATTAATTATAGATAAACGTTAAGCGTTGCGCAACGAAACGCACGACGGCTTACGTCAACAGAACTGCATTTAAAACAAATCGTCGCGCGATGAAGCGCATGACGCAGCACTGTAATAAATATAAATTAAAAGAATCGTCGCGCGATGAAGCGCGCGACGCAACACATTAATAAATATAAATTTAAGGAATCATTGCGCGACGAAGTGCGTGACGCAACACATTAATAAATGAAATTAGAATGAACCGTTGCGCGGCGAAGCGCGCGACGCAGCACATCGACTAAACAAAAAAAATAAAATGGATTAAAACGAGGGTTAAACACAACGCGACTACGGTCGCACGCGCGAGAGCACGTTGCGCATGCCGAGGGCACGCGAACCGTGCGGGCGCGCGGGGCGTGAGGTCAGGGCACGCGGCCGAGGGCGCGCGGCCAAGGCGCGTAGCCACGGCGTCGCCAGGGCGCGGCCACCGGCGCGCGCGGTCAGGGCGCGGGGCAGGTGTGCTTGCCGGGTTAGGGGGCTCGACGGGGCGAGCCGCGGCGGGGAAAGCCACCGGGGAGGGGCGCGGGGCCGGGCGCGGCCGAGCCGCCGCCGGGGCTGTGGAGGGTGCGTGGGGAGGGGGCTCGCCGGGGCGCGGGACACGCGCGGGAGAGGGGCTCGCCGGGGCGTGGGAGCGCGCGGGGGAGGGGGCTCGCCGGGGATGGCGCGGTACGGCCGAGCCGCCGCCGGGGCAGGGCGCGCATGGGGAGGGGCTCGCCGGGCGCGGGCGCGCGCGGGGAGGGGCTTGCCGGGCGTGGCCGAGCCGCCGCCGGGGCGTAGGAGCGCGCGGGGAGGGACGCGCACAGCCGAGCGCGGGGCCGGGGGCTCGCCGGGGCAGGGGCGCGCGGCCAGGGCGCGGCGCGCGAGCAGGGGAGGGACGCGCGCGTGGCCAGGGGAAGAAGAAAGGGAGGGGGAGGGAGAGAGAGAGAGAGAAGGGAAGGGGAGGGGAAAACTCACCTCTGGGGATCCAAACTCCGGCGATCACGTCTCCAAACCCTAGGGCACCACGGGGAGAGAGAGAGGTGGAAGAGGGAGAGGGAGGTTACTGCGCGGGAGAAAATCAAATGAGACAACGGGATTAGGGGGAGGGAGGAGGCACGCGCATGGGGAGGGTAGGGGCGCTAGGGGCGTGTGGGCTGGACCGGGCCGGGCTGGGCTAGACTGGGCTGGGCCATGCTATGTCACATCGCGGATCGAAACCCACGACACGCACGACCACTAAACGGAATACGATCGCGAACCGAAATCCGAAACGGGACGAGACGAACACGCGACATCAGACAAAGAAAAGTGCTTCGGCATGATGCGACACCCATGAAACTTAGGTTTTGTTTATACATGACACGGACACCCGTCACTATACTGCTTTGAAATTGGGGAGAAGGAGCAAAACGAGAGAAGAAAAGAGAGTAACGCCTGAATTTGGTGAGTAAAAAAAAGAAGAAAAAATCCACCCCCAAATTCAGGGCGTTACATGTATCTTCCTTCCACTTCACCAGTCCATCTAGTTTTTCACGTGTCACAACTTAAACGCACCATTTCTCCTAAGCAAACGGTGAGTGTGAAAGTGCATTCATCCCTTTTGTGAGTTTTGGTGATTTGGATAACAACACATTTAAAGGTCTAACAAGTTTGCTAAGTGTTGAACAGGAAATTCAGTATGATGAACATACTTGAATAGTGTATAATGATCAATGAACAAAGGTTCAACACGAGGTTAAATAACTAATGAGACAATGCAAATGGATATAATATGGTCTCTGTATTGGTTTGGATATATGGACAAGACCTAAGAAATCACTATGCATAAATATGATCAGAATAGAGGTTGAAGTGATTAAGAGGATTGGTTAAGCCAGAGTGAATGAGATATGAGGAATCATGAATTGGCTTGACCATATTACTATTAGTCCATATATGCTTCTATGAGAATCAAACTAGAGCTTGATTGATCTTAGCATTTATATCTAGATGACATCAAGCAAGGTTCACAATATTGAAGAAATGATTCTCTCAATGGATGCTAAATATGATGTGACTCAAGAATGGCTTGATAGGGTGAAGATAGCAAGGAAAGGGCTTCGAGGAACTAAGCGAAGGTGAAGGCCAAGCGACGGCTTATGGACCGAGGTACCATGGCTAAGGTGAAGAAGAGAGTACTTGCACTAAGTCGATGTGAAAGTCGCCTAGAGGGGGTGAATAGGCGGAATCTGAAAATTATAAACTTAAGCACACACTACAAGCCGAGGTTAGTGTTAGAATAAAACTCGAGTCCGAAAGAGAGGGCGAAAAACAAATCAAAAGGAAATGAAGTTGATGACACGGTGATTTGTTTTATCGAGGTTCGGTTCTTGCAAACCTACTCCCCGTTGAGGTGGTCACAAAGACCGGGTCTCTTTCAACCCTTTCCCTCTCTCAAACGGTCACCTAGACCGAGTGAGCTTTTCTCCTTAATCAAACCGGGTCACTTAAACCCCTACAAGGATCACCACAACTTGGTGTCTCTTGCTTTGATTACAAGTGTGTTGATGACAAGAAAGAGGAAGAAGAAAAGAGATCCAAGCGCAAGAGCTCAAAGAACACGAGCAAACCTCTCTCTAGTCACTAATTGCTTTGAGTGGAATTGGGACTTGGAGAGGCTTTGATTCAATATATTTGTGTCTTGTATTGAATGCACTAGCTCTTGTATTGAGTGAGATGTCTGAAAAACTTGGATGCATTGAAGTGTGGTGGTTGGGGGGTATTTATAGCCCCAACCATCAAAACAGCCGTTGGGGAAGTCTGTTGTCGAAGGGCGCACCGGATAGTCCGGTGCGCCACCGGACACTATCCGGTGCGCCAGCCACGTCACCCAACCATTAGGGTTCGACCGTTGGAGCTTTGACCGCCAGGGCCACCGGACAATCCGGTGTCGCACCGGACAGGTACTGTTCACTGTCCAGTGCGCCTTCTGGCGCCTGCTCTGACTCTGCGTGAACTGTCTGCGCACTGTAGCGCTTTTCAGGTTTCCGATGGAGTCGACCGTTGCGCTGTAGCCGTTGCTCCACTGGCACACTGGACAGTCCAGTGCTACACCGGACAGTCCGGTGAATTATAGCGGAGTGGCATTTCTAGAAACCCGAAGCTGAGGAGTTTGGAGTGGATCTCCCTGGTGCATCGGACACTATCCGGTGGCACACCGGATAGTCCGGTGCGCCAGACCAGGGCTGCCTTCGGTTTCATTTGCTCCTTTCATTTTGAAACCTAACTTTAACTTTTTATTGGTTTGTGTTGAACCTTTGGCACCTGTAGAACATATAATCTAGAGCAAACTAGTTAGTCCAATTGTTTGTGTTGGGCAATTCAACCACCAAAATCATTTAGGAAAAGGTGTGACCCTATTTCCCTTTCAATATCCCCCTTTTTGGTGATTGATGCCAACACAAACCAAAGCAAATGTATAAGTGCAGAATTGAACTAGTTTGCATAATGTAAGTGCAAGGGTTACTTGGAATTAAACCAATATATTATTTCTACTAGATATGCATGGATTGCTTTCTTCTTATTTAACATTTTGGACCACGCTTGCACCACTAGTTTTGTTTTTTGCAAATTCTCTGGAAATTTCTTTTCAAAATCCTTTTGCAAATAGTCAAAGGTATATGAGTAAGATTGTAAGAGGCATTTTCAAGATTTGAAATTTTCTCCCCCTGTTTCAAATGCTTTTCCTTTGACTCAAACAAAACTCCCCCTAAATGAAATCCTCCTCTTAGCTTTCAAGAGGGTTTTGGGATATACAAATTGAAATACTCTCATTAGAGGAATACCCATTTTTGAAAGATACTAATTAGAAATATACCAATAATATTTTCAAAAACACAATTAAAAATTAGGTGGTGGTGCAGTCCTTTTGCTTTGGGCTAGTACTCTCTCCCCCTTGGCATGAATCGCCAAAAACGGAGACTTTGTTAGCCTTTAGTAAATTCTCTCCCCCTTTGGCAAACAATATATGAGTGAAAGATTATACCAATGTGGAGAGATGGCAGAATACCGGCAAAGAGTAGATAATACCGATGGAGTTGAGTGGAAGCGTCGTCTTTGCCGAATACTCCATTTCCCTTTCAATTCTATGACTAAGCATGAGAATACACTTGAAAACACATTAGTCATAGACATAAAAGAGATATGATCAAAGGTATATAAATGAGCTATGTGTGCAAAGTATCAATCAAAATTTCAAGAATCAAGAATGTTTAGCTTCCTAAGTTTGGTAAAGGTTTTCTCATCTAATGGTTTGGTGAAGATATCGGTTAATTGTTCTTTAGTGTTAATATAGGCTATCTCGATATCCCCCCTTTGTTGGTGATCTCTCAAAAAGTGATACCGAATGGCTATGTGCTTAGTGCGGCTGTGTTCAACGAGATTATCCGCCATGCAGATTGCACTCTCATTATCACATAGGAGAGGGACTTTGCTAAATTTGTAGCCATAGTCCCTGAGGGTTTGCCTCATCCAAAGTAATTGCACGCAACAATGGCCTGCGGCAATATACTCGGCTTCGGCGGTAGAAAGATCTACTAAGTTCTGTTTCTTTGAAGCCCAAGACACCAGGGATCTCCCCAGAAACTGACAAGTCCCTGATGTGCTCTTCCTATCAATTTTACACCCTGCCCAATCAGCATCTGAATATCCTAGTAAATCAAAAGAGGATCCCTTGGGGTACCAAAGACCAAACTTAGGTGTATAAACTAAATATCTCAAGATTCTTTTCACGGCCCTAAGGTGAATTTCCTTAGGATCGGCTTAGAACCTTACACACATGCATACGGAAAGCATAATATCCGGTCGAGATGCACATAAATAGAGTAGAGATCCTATCATCGACCGGTATACCTTTTGATCTACGGATTTACCTCCCGTGTCAAGGTCAAGATGCCCATTAGTTCCCATGGGTGTCTTGATGGGTTTGGCATCCTTCATTCCAAACTTGGTGAGTATGTCTTGAATGTACTTTGTTTGGCTAATGAAGGTGCCCTCTTGGAGTTGCTTGACTTGAAATCCTAGGAAATACTTCAACTCCCCCATCATAGACATCTCGAATTTTTGTACCATGATCCTACTAAACTCTTCACAAGTAGATTCGTTAGTAGACCCAAATATGATATCATCAACATAAATTTGGCATACAAACAAATCTTTTGCAATAGTTTTAGTAAAGAGAGTAGGATCGGCTTTTCTGACTTTGAAGCCATTAGTGATAAGAAAATCTCTTAGGCATTCATACCATGCTTTTGGGGTTTGCTTGAGCCCATAAAGCGCCTTTGAGAGTTTGTAAACATGGTTAGGGTACTCACTATCTTCAAAGCCGGGAGGTTGCTCAACATAGACCTCTTCCTTGATTGGTCCATTAAGGAAGGCACTCTTCACGTCCATTTGATAGAGCTTAAAGCCATGGTAAGTAGCATAGGCAAGTAATATACGAATTGACTCAAGCTAGCTACGGGTGCATAAGTTTCACCGAAATCCAAACCTTCGACTTGTGAATAGCCCTTGGCCACAAGTCGTGCTTTGTTCCTTATGACCACACCATGCTCATCTTGCTTGTTGCAGAATACCCATTTGGTACCTACAACATTTTGGTTAGGACGTGGAACTAATTGCCATACCTCATTCCTCGTGAAGTTGTTGAGCTCCTCTTGCATTGCCAACACCCAATCCGAATCTCTTAATGCATCTTCCACCCTGTATGGCTCAATAGAAGACACAAAAGAGTAATGTTCACAAAAATGTGCGACTCGAGATCGAGTGGTTACCCCCTTATGAATATCTCCGAGGATGGTGTTCACGGGGTGATCTCTTTGAATCGCTTGGTGGACTCTTGGGTGTGGCGGTCTTGGACCCTGATCATCTTCCTTGTCTTGATCATTGGCATCTCCCCCTTGACCATTGTCCTCCTCTTGAGGTGGCTCATCGTCTTGATCTTCATTTTCATCATCTTGAGCTTGCTCCTCATCTTGGGTTTGTGGAGATGCTTGTATGGAAGATGATGGTTGATCTTGTGCTTATGAAGGCTCTTCGAATTCCTTAGGACACACATCCCCAATGGACATGTTCCTTAGTGTGACACATGGAGCCTCTTCATTATCTAGCTCATCAAGATCAACTTGCTCCACTTGGGAGCTGTTAGTCTCATCAAACACAATGTCACAAGAAACTTCAACTAGTCCAGTGGACTTGTTAAAGATTCTATATGCCCTTGTGTTTGAATCATATCCTAGTAAAAAGCCTTCTACAGCCTTAGGAGCAAATTTAGATTTACTACCTCTTTTAACAAGTATAAAACATTTGCTACCAAAGACTCTAAAATATGAAACATTGGGCTTTTTACTGGTAAGGAGTTCATATGATGTCTTCTTGAGGATTCGGTGAAGATATAACTGGTTGATGGAGTAGCAGGCGGTGTTAATTGCCTCTGCCCAAAACCGATCCAAAGTCTTGTACTCATCAAGCATGGTCCTTGCCATGTCCAATAGAGTTCTATTCTTCCTCTCCACTACACCATTTTGTTGTGGCATGTAGGGAGAAGAGAACTCATGCTTGATGCCCTCCTCCTCAAGGAAGCCTTCTATTTGAGAGTTCTTGAACTCCATTGTAACACCCATGGTGTTACTGTTACTAAAACTTGAGCAAAACATTATCAGCATTAGCATTCCATGTGTTTGACACACCTAGAATGCATTCACTAGGTAAAGATTTCAAACAAGTTGTATTGAGATGACTTTTTGCAAATAAAACCCTAGAGTAGGGTACTTAACCCTAAATGGGGTTTAGAAGGGTAAAACAAAATCCAAAAAGAGAAAACCCTAAAGCTTAAGTGAAATAGTCATAAAACGTCACTAAGAATGGGCTTAAATTACATTCACACCTCTGAAATACCAAAAACCCTAAAAAGGACCCTAGAAAACCCTAAACCTAAACCCTTGGGGGCTAAGTGCAAAACTAGGGCACTTTTGGACTAGAGTGCAAAAACTATTAAAGTAAGGTGTCTTAAATCATATGGTTCACAATCATGAAGATTTGCAAGCTAAACCCTGAATTTTGGACCTATTTGCAAAAAGACCCTATTTGAGTTCTAAACCTAAGTCTGAAATTCAGTGTGGTTGACTCAACTTTGAGCCCTTGTATCTTCCAAATTATTGAGACTTTGCCCTAGGTCACCACATCAGTTATGTAGATCTATCATAGGAGAATAACTTTGCTTAAGAGAGTAAGCAAGGTTGTTGTGAAGAATTGAGAGAAAAATGCACTCAAAGTTGGGCTGTCAGACTATTGGATGACTGAAATTCAGACCTACAGTGTTACTGAGTCATCTTTGGACTGGAATTCAAGCATGATCGAGCAAGAATTTGACTAGGATTGCTATAACAATATTGTAGCTGGATCTTAGGGCTGCAACTTTGCTATAGAGTGATGATCATGTTACTACATGAAATTGGGAGTAAATCTCCCTGCAAATCGCTCTGTCAGATGTCTGAATCACATGCTGATGGTACAGTACCTGAACCTGATCCTGGTATAGCTCCCCTGGCCACCGGTGATCCCTCGCCGGGATTAGCGTTGCTCGCCGTGATTCGTGCGTATGGGCTAAGGATTGAGTTCACCGGCGAAAAGATCTCGCTGTGGATATAGTCGGGGCACTGTGGCCGGCTGTTTACCGTACCCCCTTATGCCACGACGTGGCCACACGACCGTCGCTGCAATGATCGCCGGTCATCGTCGTCCGCCACGCTGCCAAGCCTTACTACTACCCCGTTGTAGATCACTAAGGCCAGCCTCGTCGTCACTAGAGAGTTAACCCAGTAAAGGCCACGTTGAGCGGCCATCGGTGACTCATCCTGTTTCTTACTGATCACCACCCGCCGCTCAAATTCGTTGTGCTCGCGGTCGATCTCTATAAATTGAAGCCACCATGAGCTCCGTAAGATCATCGCACACCCAGCCACCCAGTATTGCCCCCAGTCGATCACCAGTGAGCTCCAATTTTGAATTTCCCCCAAACACACTCAAGAACATCGCAGAACTGAGCTCGCCGTGGCCAGCTCTCCACAGGTCCAATCATGTTTTCTTCGTTCTTGTTCTAGCATTCCCGTGTGTTCCTATAACTCATCGGCCCAACCAATTGTGCTGAACCAGAGTAGATCGTCGGGAACACCTTGAATTGTCCCTGGACTGCGCGGTCACCGTGGTTAGGGCGTTTCGATGCGCCGTTAGTGAAATTAAGTTAGAGGAAACCTTAATCAAGGTCTGAATTAGGAGCCATTCGTCGGAGAGTGCCAGTCATTGTGTGCTCCGGCCAGTCTTAGCTCGTCGGTGCTCGGGTCCCCGCCGCGCGTCGTCGAGGACTAGGCGCTGTGAAGAATTAGAAGCTCAGGGTCTTTTCTAGAAGTGTCAGCGACTCATGTAAACAGTGCAAGGAGCCCACTAGCGGTTACCCAAAAGGACAGGGCCTTATCTGCAAAGTCTGCAGCGTGGGCATGGGCGCGCGCATTTCTGCCGGGATTGGGCCGCCTGGGCTGGTTATGGCCCAGAGTTGTTCATCCTTTTTTTCTTTTTCTTTTTTTGCCAGAACTAAAACAATTCTAGAAAATTGTACAAAAATCCCAAAAATATAAGACCAATTTTCCTAGATTCCTAATTTTCCATAGTATTTAATAAAAATGTTTTTATGATTTTTAGTTCCAATAGAGAATTTTGGAGCATTTAAAATAGCCTAAAACATTGTTTCTGGATTTTTAGAAAATCAATAATAATTCCACAAATCCCCAAACTTTTTATATGAACTCTAAACATTATTTAGAAGCTTTGGGTAGAATTTGGTATGATTTGGACCTTGTTTGATACTTAGAGCCCAAAACCCTACCCCTGCCCTTTGAATTCCTTTACTAACTCTGGAAACCCTAAGTTCTCGGAGAACCGTGAAGGAAAATTATATTCAAGACTCTAGAAAATAAACTTTTACTACCTTTGCATCTTCATAAGCATTGCATGGGCATTCATTCTTATATATATGGTTATATTTAGAAAACGAGGAAGAAGTTGAAGTAGAAGAAGAGAAGACTTCGCCACCACCACCTGCGGAACATCAGGCACGCAGTTGTTTCTATTTTGATATCTGCGAATCCGAGCCTGATTCACCTGTAAACCAAGGCAAGCCCTGGTGCATTTTCCACCCCCTTGATTCTTTTAAAAGCGTTCTCACTTGCTTGATGCATTAGGTGATAGGAGTTGAATGCTAAAACAATTCCTGCATTACCTTCCTTGAATTGATTACCTTCCTTTGAATCCCTGTTTTACAAAAGGTTTTACTAAGCTTAGTCTTGCTCTAGCAAAACAAAAGGTTTTGTTTTACAAAAGATGATGTGGCAAACTGGGAGGGATGTTTTTGAAAATAAAACTGGATGGTGAATCCATCATGGCCATGATGGGTTCAACATCGGAAAAGATGTACCTCTGCCAGGTACCAAACTTTGGGGGTTTGAAATGATTAATCTGAGACCGGGTGGGTGACTTGCACAAGAAGAGAGTCTCGGTGTAGTGTCTCCGTCTGAGTCGATTAAGGACTGTGTCGATGTAGGCCTGCTAACAGAGGACCCTTTAACTGGTCACATGCCTCGTCATGGGTAAGCTTTGCCTCGGGCAGACTAAGACCAGAATAAGATACCACGCAATGGGAGTGGAGACATGGCGAGAGTAGCGTGTACCCTCCGTCGCAAGAGGCTGGACGGTGGTGTATCTATGCTCTCGGTTGGCGTGAACCTGATCTGGTCTTAAGAACCCCGGTGGCGAGTTGACATATGCAAGGGTTAAGTGCTATATATGTCATGTGATTGGAGATCCTCAGCTGAGTATAATCGATTCGGATCGCTGTACCTTCGCGGTTATGAAGACTTGGTCACTGACCTATACGTAGAACTCCAGTAAAGATGAAGGGTTGTTAAGAAATTGGCTAGTGCAGGTCAAGTGATTGAAATAGGGTAGAGAGAACTCTAGATGCAGATAACTTTACCCAACCTGACAATAAAATTGGATTTTTAAGGATCCACTTTTAGTAAGCATTTCTGCAAACAGAGTCATTGATCATTGAAAAACCTTACCTTGACTCCCTTATAACCAGCATACCCTTGAGAGTCTTTTCTTTAGTCGGGTAAGTCTTGCTGAGTAGTTCCATACTCAGGGTTTTATTCCCTATTGTTTTTAGGTGAAGAAGCGATAAACTTTTGTTGTTTCTGTTCCAAGGTGGTCTCAAAAGAAGAAAACCAAGAGTAAAGCTGTGGGAGGAAAGGATCCTCCATAAAAGCTTTTGTTTAAAACTTATCGGGAGGGGTTTTTGCCTCCCTTGGCTTGTAATAATAATACTCTGCACTCGTATATTATATTCTAGTCTGTAAATATTTAACCTTGTCTTACTTTTAAATAATGGTAAGTTTATGTAACTGCTTCCGCAATTCCGTATCTCCGATGATTTGTAATGTCTGCGTGACGGGTGAAACGCACTTGGGAAAGGTAAGAAAAGCAGATACCGAACTTGTCAAGTGATTCAAGAACACCTGCAGGGTTGTCTGAGGTCAGTTGGACAAGGACAACTGTAGGTAGGCCTGATGACTTGGGAGGTTCCGTCACATCCGTCCCATTGTTGCTTCTAATCTTTTTGATCCTTAAGCCAAACTCATTTTGAGCCCGTCTCAAGAATCCCTTTAAGGTCTCTTGGGTTTGAGATTTTTCCTGCAAAAAGAACACCCAAGTGAAGCGAGAATAGTCATCCACAATTACAAGACAATACTTACTCCCGCCGATGCTTATGTAAGCTATCGGGCCGAATAGATCCATGTGGAGTAGCTCAAGCGGCCTGTCGGTCGTCATGATGTTCTTGTGTGGATGATTGGCACCAACTTGCTTTCCTGCTTGACATGCGCTACAAACCATGTCTTTCTCAAAATGAACATTGGTTAGTCCTAAAATGTGCTCTCCCTTACCGAACTTGTGAAGTGATTCAGGAACACCTGCAGGGTTGTCTAAGGTCCGTTGGACAAGGACAACTGTAGGGGGGCCTGATGACTTGGGAGGTTCTGTCACAGCTGGTATCGGAGCGAAGCCCATCTCTGCAGATATTATGAGGCATCTTCAAAAAGGATTTTCTAAGACTTATCTAGAAAATTTCTTCCCTTCTTACCTCAGTATTTCTGAAGAGTTTATTTGAAAGACCAGATAGAAGAGTGCAATATATAGAAGGTATGAATCAACTAAGGTTGATTCTGTAATTACACATGCATCATGCTAAAAACTATGCTAATAAGATTTCCCCCTTAGAAAAATGCCGCCGCGCACGAGAAAGACTGCGCGCAAGTCAACTGGGCCAATCGGTGTACCCCGTCATCAACTTGCCCCACGACATGAAGATAGCAGTAGTGGGAGCAACGATCCAATTGGAGATCTGGAAGCCCAAGTGGATCAGCTTCGAACAGAACTCCGACACAGGAACGAAATATGGGTCGCGGATGGCGAAAGAATCAATGAATTGAGAAGAGACATCCGCCAACTGCAAGACCAGCTAGCAGATCGGGACCTAGCACTCGACTGGGCTGTGAACTCTCGTTCACTAGCTTGGGCAAAGGAAGCTAGAGCTCGAGCCCGAGTGGAAGAGCTTAGCTCAACCGTGGATAGCTTGCAGGTTTATTGCAACACATTACATGAAGAAGTTCATGTACTGTACTCGCAACTGCATCCGAACGTCCCTGCGGATCCTGTCAGGATGGAAGCCGAACCTTCTAGAGTAGCGGAAGAAGCACTGGGTGGTGAGCTGGACCTTTTTAGGCCCCCTCCCTCTATGAAGTTGGTCGATGAATGGTCTCCAACGCCTGACAGTGAGGCTACCCAGAGTGACAAAAAGCGGGAATAGTATAGTATAGAAGTAGTATTATTGTATAATAAGAAGTGTAATCCTGTTGTAAAATTCGAGTCTGTAATATTACCCTTTTCAGTAATGTATAATGGATGGTTTTCTTTGGCATATTATATTCTTTTCAATGTTTGTTACCTCAGATGCCTTCCAGGACTCGCACTCAGGATGGGGCTGGTACCTCCCGTGGGAGGGAAGCGACCCTGAATCCACCTCCAGTACCTCCGACGCTTGCCGAGGCCATCGCTGCCTTGGTAAACGCTACAGTAGACAATACCCACTTCCTGCGGGAGATGGCAGGTCAACAACTACAACAACAAGGCGGGCGGGCATATCCGCAAGGCCCCCGTGAGACATCTTATCTAGACTTCTCCGAGACGCGTCCTCCATTGTTCGTCAAAGTAGAAGATCCTTTAGAGGCGGATGAATGGATCTGCGTCATTGAACAAAAATTCGGGCTTCTTCGGTGTTCAGAAACTCAAAAGCCCCTGTTTGTAGCCCAACAACTGCGAGGCCCTGCCAGTACGTGGTGGGGAAACTTTGTGGCCGTTCAGCCGGCCGGTCATCAGATCACTTGGGATGAGTTTAAGTTGGCTTTCAGAGAACACTATATACCTGAAGGAGTTCTCCACATGAAGCAGGAAGAGTTCATGAAATTAAAGCAAGGCGGGGATACTGTTACCCAGTATCTTAATAAATTCAATCACTTGTCCCAATACGCAATCGATCAAGTCAACACCGACATAAAGAAGAAGAATTGTTTCATGAGAGGTTTGAATGATCGAATGCAAAGAAAGATGGCCACTTGCATCGACCTTACTTATGGAATGGCTGTCAGCACGACGCTGGCAGTTGAGGCTAAATATGCGGGATCCGGAAAATCCAAGGGGAATGGAGGCAACAGGCCTAATCAGGGCCCCGAGAAAAGGCAAAGGTTGGTTATCTGACCTTTCAATCAGAATCGTCCTTCATCGCGCCCACCCTCCTTCCCATTCAAGCAACCAGTGTTTATCTGCCCTACCCCTGCCCCCACTGCTATAAATCAGCCGGGTGCCCCAGGCACTCGTTTCCCTGCTCTTCCAAGCTCATCAACCGGCTGCTTCAATTGTGGAAAGTCCGGGCATTTCATTAAGGACTGTCCATACCCGAGGCAGAATCAAGCAAATAATCAACAAAGTTCTGGGAGCTCCAAGGGAAATGCGGCAACCAATACCGCGGGCAGGAATACAAAGAAGACTGGACGAATTTATTACACTCAAGTGGCCACAACACCAGAAGGCGAACCGGTGATGATGGGTACGTTTCTCGTAGCCAATCACCCTGCACTTATTCTCTTTGATTCTGGTGCTTCACATACTTTCATAAGCAAAAAGTTTGTGGAGAAACACTGCATTCCATATACTGAATCAAGGGAAGGGTTTAAAATCCATTCGCCTGGGGGACAAATATTTACTAAAGAAGTGGCTTTCCAAATGCCCGTAACATTGGCTGGACGGGACTTTCCTACTAATATGATTGTTCTGAAAGGCCAAGACATAGATGTAATCTTGGGCATGAATTGGTTGGCCCAGCATAAAGCAATCTTCAACACTGATCTGAGGTTGAGTTATGGCCAAGAAGAAATTCTTTTGTCTATTCTCATAGCTATTCCAGCTAAACCAATTGGCAGAATATATGAAGCCATTATACCGGAGATCAAAGATATTCCGGTAGTATGTGAGTTCCCAGATGTCTTTCTAGAAAATTTGCCTAGATTGCCACCCGAAAGAGATGTAGAATTTGTAATTGAGTTGAAGCCAGGTACGGCTCCCATTTCTAGAAGATCGTACCGAATGCCTCCGAATGAGCTGGCAGAACTCAAGACCCAATTGCAAGATCTACTAGAGAAAGGATTCATCCGGCCAAGCTCATCGCCGTGGGGTTGTCCAGCCATCTTTGTCAAAAAGAAGGATCAAACATTGCGGATGTGCGTGGATTATCGACCCCTTAATGAGGTCACTATTAATAATAAATACCCTCTTCCGTGGATTGATATTTTATTTGATCAACTGACTGGAGCAAGGGTTTTCTCCAAGATTGACCTCAGATCGGGCTATCATCAGATCCGTATCAGGCCCGAGGATATACCAAAGACCGCATTCACTACGCGGTATGGGTTATTTGAATATTTGGTAATGTCTTTCGGACTGACGAATGCTCCTGCCCACTTCACTTATCTGATGAACTCGGTATTTATGCCCGAGTTGGACAAGTTTGTGGTGGTCTTCATTGATGATATTTTAATATACTCCAAGAATGAAGAGGAGCATGCTCAACACTTACGGATCGTATTAACGCGTTTAAGGGAACATCAATTATATGCCAAGTTCAGTAAATGTGCGTTTTGGCTGGAAGAAATCCAATTTCTGTGACATGTATTATCTGCCAAGGGGATTGCGGTGGATCCCAGCAAAGTCAAGGATATTTTGGAGTGGAAACCCCAACCACTGTACATCAAGTCCAAAGTTTCCTTGGACTAGCTGGCTATTACCGCCGATTTATACCAGATTTTTCCAAACTTGTGAAACCAATCACAAGTTTATTGAAGAACGATATTAAATTCAATTGGTCTTCGGAATGTAATGAAGCCTTTAAAAAATTGAAGGTATTATTAACCACTGCTCCGGTATTGGCTCAACCAGTATTGAAAAGCCTTTTGATGTGTATTGTGATGCATCAGGCAGTGGTCTCGGCTGTGTATTAATGCAAAAAGGCCGAGTAATAGCTTATGCTTCAAGGCAGTTGCACTGGTACGAAGAGCATTATCCAACTCATGATCTGGAGTTAGCTGCAGTGGTTCATGCCTTAAAAATTTGGCGTCATTATCTACTGGGAAATGTCTGTCATATCTATACAGACCACAAAAGTTTGAAGTATATCTTTACCCAGTTCGAGCTCAATATGAGACAAAGGAGATGGCTCGAGATTATTAAGGATTATGAACTGGAGATCCATTATCACCCAGGCAAAGCCAATGTAGTGGCAGATGCACTCAGTCGCAAGGCCTCTTGCCATTGTCTAACAATGAGGACTTCTGACATTACGTTATGCCAAGAAATGGAGAATCTAAACCTGGGAATGATTCAGCATGGAGCCTTAAGTCACTTGAAGCTTGAGTCAGTCCTTTTACAAAGGATAATTGACACACAAAGGAATGATGAGGGTATAAAACACATCCATGAGAAGATAAAGGCTAGAAAAGCCAATTGCTTCAGAGAAGACGATCAAGGTGTTGTATGGTTCAACAATCGCATAGTGGTGCCTAAAAATGACGAAGTCCGCCAACAAATTCTAGATGAAGCACATCTTAGTCGCTATTTTATTCATCCCGGAAGCACTAAGATGTATCATGATCTAAAACAACGTTATTGGTGGACGAAGATGAAGATTGAAATCGCACGCTATGTGGCTAGATGTGATACTTGTAAACGTGTCAAGGCCATACACATGAAAGCTGTTGGTCCATTACAATCTCTACCAATACCAACATGGAAATGGGAAGATATTAGTATGGACTTCATTGTGGGATTGCCCAGAACAGCAAAAGGGTATGACTCTATTTGGCTTATAATTGATCGGCTTACAAAAACTGCTCATTTTCTGCCAGTCAAGATAGATCACCCGGTTACTATCTACGCCCAATTGTACATTGCTCGTATTCTTAGTCTGCACGGAGTTCCAAAGACTATAGTGTCGGATCGTGGACCTCAATTTGTAACTAAGTTTTGGGAAGCACTTCACAAATCCTTGGGTACTAAGTTGCTCCATAGTTCAGCCTATCATCCTCAAACCAGTGGGTAGACTGAGAGGGTCAATCAGATACTTGAAGATATGTTACGAGCATGTGTTTTGGAGTTCCCACAGAAATGGGATGAATGTTTACCATTAGCGGAGTTCTCATATAATAATAGCTATCAAGAAAGCATTAAGATGGCACCCTTTGAAGCTTTATATGGACGACAATGTCGTACTCCGTTAAATTGGTCTGAACCAGGTGAAAGGAGTTTCTTCAGGCTAGATATGGTAAAAGAAACTGAAGAAAAAGTTCAAAGGATAATGCATAATTTGAAGGAAGCTCAAACTCGTCAGAAAAATTATGCAGACAAATGACGAATGCCCTTGTATTTTCTGGTGGGAGATTATGTCTATCTGAAGGTCTCCCCAATGAAGGGTGTAACCCGTTTTGGGGTAAAAGGAAAGCTTGCACCCCGGTACATTGGTCCATTCCCTATACTTGAACAATGCGGACCAGTGGCATACTGACTTCAACTACCTAAAACCTTGTCTGTTGTACATAATGTGTTCCACGTGTCTCAGTTGAAGAAGTGTCTTCGGGTTCCAGATCGAACTATCGAAGTAATAGATGTTGTCCTAGAGCCAGACTTGATGTACTCAAAACACCCTATTCAAGTCTTGGATCAGAAGGACAGAATTACCTGGAGAAAAACCCTCAAGTTTTACAAGATACAGTGGAACCAACATTCAGAAGATGAGGCTACATGGGAAACTCAAGACTTTTTAGAAAAAAATTTCCCAGGCTTTTTAGCCTCTTGTAGTTTGTAAAGTGTATAAAATTGTTGTAATAAAGGAGTGAACCCCAAACCACCCCTGCCTTGTAACAAAACTCAGGAAATAAAAATGTGAAGCATTTCCTTTTCCACTACTTACCCTAGGACTTTTAATCTAGGGACGAGATTCTTTTATGGGGGGAAGGATGTAACATCCCTGGTGTTACTGTTACTAAAACTTGAGCATAACATCATCAGCATTAGCATTTCATGTGTTTGACACACCTAGAATGCATTCACTAGGTAAAGATTTCAAACAAGTTGTATTAAGATGACTTTTTGCAAATAAAACCCTAGAGTAGGGTACTTAACCCTAAATGGGGTTCAGAAGGGTAAAACAAAATCGAAAAAGAGAAAACCCTAAAGCTTAAGTGAAATAGTCATAAAATGTCACTAAGAATGGGCTTAAATTACATTCACACCTCTGAAATACCAAAAACCCTAAAAAGGACCCTGGAAAACCCTAAACCTTAACCCTAGGGGGCTAAGTGCAAAACTAGGGCACTTTTGGACAGAAGTGCAAAAACTATTAAAGTAAGGTGTCTTAAATCATATGGTTCACAATCATGAAGATTTGCAAGCTAAACCCTGAATTTTGGACCTATTTGCAAAAAGACCCTATTTGAGTTATAAACCTAAGTCTGAAATTCAGTGTGGTTGACTCAACTTTGAGCCCTTGTATCTTCCAAATTATTGAGACTTTGCCCTAGGTCACCACATCAATTATGTAGATCTATCATAGGAGAATAACTTTGCTTAAGAGAGTAAGTAAGGTTGTTGTGAAGAATTGGGAGAAAAATGCACTCAAAGTTGGGCTGTCAGGCTATTGGATGACTGAAATTCAGACCTACAGTGTTACTGAGTCATCTTTGGACTGGAATTCAAGCATGATCGAGCAAGAATTTGACTAGGATTGCTATAACAATATTGTAGCTGGATCTTAGGGCTGTAGCTTTGCTATAGAGTGACGATCATGTTACTACATGAAATTGGGAGTAAATCTCCCTGCAAATCGCTCTGTCAGATGTCTGAATCACATGCTGATGGTACAGTACCTGAACCTGATCCTGGTATAGCTCCCCTGGCCGCCGGTGATCCCTCGCCAGGATTAGCGTTGCTCGCCGTGATTCGTGCGTACGGGCTAAGGATTGAGTTCACCGACAAAAAGATCTCGCCGTGGATATAGTCGGGGCACTGTGGTCGGCTGTTTACCGTACCCCCTTGTGCCACGACGTGGCCGCACGACCGCCGCTGCAATGATCGTCGGTCATCGTCGTCCGCCACGCTGCCAAGCCTTACTACTACCCTGCTGTAGATCACTAAGGCCAGCCTCGTCATCACCAGAGAGTTAACCTAGTAAATGCCACGTTGAGCGGCCATCGGTGACTCATCCTGTTTCTTACTGATCACCACCCGCCGCTCAAAATCGTTGTGCTCGCGGTCGATCTCTATAAATTGAAGCCACCGTGAGCTCCGTAAGATCATCGCACACCTAGCCACCCAGTATTGCCCCCAGTTGATCACCAGTGAGCTCCAATTTTGAATTTCCCCCAAACACACTCAAGAACACCGCAGAACCGAGCTCGCCGTGGCCAGCTCTCCACAGGTCCGATCATGTTTTCTTCGTTCTTGTTCTAGCATTTCCGTGTGTTCCTATAACTCATCAGCCCAACCAATTGCGCTGAACTAGAGTAGATAGTCGGGAACACCTTGAATTGTCCCCGGACAGCGCGGTCACTGTGGTTATGGCGTTTCGATACGCCGTTAGTGAAATTAAGTTAGGGGAAACCTTAATCAAGGTCTGAATTAGGAGCCATTCGTCAGAGAGTGCCAGTCATTGCGTGCTCCGGCCAGTCTTAGCTCGCCGGTGCTCGGGTCCCCGCTGCGCATCGTCGAGGACCGGGCGCTATGAAGAATTAGAAGCTCAGGGTCTTTTCTGCAAGTGTCAGCGACTCGTGTAAACAGTGCAAGGAGCCCACTTGCGGTTACCCAAATGATAGGGCCTTATCTGCAAAGTTTGCAGTGTGGGCGTGGACGCGCGCATTTCTGCCAGGATTGGGCCGCCTGGGCTGGTTATGGCCCAGAGCTGTTCATCCTTTTTTTCTTTTTCTTTTTCTGCCAGAACTAAAACAATTCTAGAAAATTGTAAAAAAAAATCCCAAAAATATAAGACCAATTTTCCTATATTCCTAATTTTCCATAATATTTAATAAAAATGTTTTTATGATTTTTAGTTCCAATAGGGAATTTTGGAGCATTTAAAATAGCCTAAAATAGAGTCTCGGTGTAGTGTCTCCATTTGAGTCGATTAAGGACCGTGTCGATGTAGGCCTGCTGACCGAGGACCCTTTAACTGGTCACATGCCTCGTCATGGGTAAGCTTTGCCTCGGGCAGACTAAGGCCAGAATAAGATACCACGCAATGGGAGTGGAGAGATGGCGAGAGTAGTGTGTACCTTCCATGGCAAGAGGCTGGACGGTGGTGTATCTGTGCTCTCGGTTGGCGTGAACCTGATCTGGTCTTAAGAACCCCGGTGGCGAGTTCACATATGCAAGGGTTAAGTGCTACATATGTCGTGTGATTGGAGATCCTCAGCTGAGTATAATCGATTCGGATCGCCGTACCTTCGTGGTTATGAAGACTTGGTCACTGACCTATACGTAGAACTCCAGTAAAGATGAAGGGTTGTTAAGAAATTGGCTAGTGCAGGTCAAGTGATTGAAATAGGGTAGAGAGAACTCTAGATGCAGATAACTTTACCCAACCTGATAATAAAATTGGATTTTTAAGGATCCACTTTTAGTAAGCATTTCTGCAAACAAAGTCATTGATCATTGAAAAACCTTACCTTGACTCCCTTATAACCAGCATACCCTTGAGAGTCTTTTCTTTAGTCAGGTAAGTCTTGCTGAGTAATTCCATACTCAGGGTTTTATTCCCTATTGTTTTTAGGTGAAGAAGCGACAAACTTTTGTTGTTTCTGTTCCAAGGTGGTCTCAAAAAAAGAAAACCAAGAGTAAAGTTGTGGGAGGAAAGGATCCTCCATAAAAGCTTTTGTTTAAAACTTATCGGGAGGGGTTTTTGCCTCCCTTGGCTTGTAATAATAATACTCTGCACTCGTATATTATATTCTGGTCTGTAAATATTTAACCTTGTCTTACTTTTAAATAATGGTAAGTTTATGTAACTGCTTCCGCAATTCCGTATCTCCGATGATTTGTAATGTCTGTGTGACGGGTGAAACGCTCTTGGGAAAGGTAAGAAAAGCAGATACCGAACTTGTCAAGTGATTCAAGAACACCTGCAGGGTTGTCTGAGGTCAGTTGGACAAGGACAACTGTAGGTGGGCCTGATGACTTGGGAGGTTCTGTCACATCCGTCCCATCGTTGCTTCTAATCTTTTTGATCCTTAAGCCAAACTCATTTTGAGCCCGTCTCAAGAATCCCTTTAAGGTCTCTTGGGTTTGAGATTTTTCCTGCAAAAAGAACACCCAAGTGAAGCGAGAATAGTCATCCACAATTACAAGACAATACTTACTCCCGCCGATGCTTATGTAAGCTATCGGGCCGAATAGATCCATGTGGAGTAGCTCAAGCGGCCTGTCAGTCGTCATGATGTTTTTGTGTGGATGATGGGCACTGTTGGGGACTTGTTCTCAAATGCTATGAATTAAGAACAAGGCAACATAAAATGTTAAATATTAACGCCCTTCGTCTGCCGGAGCATTATTTCCATAAGGATTTAATGAACTTCGGACGAAGGTCACGAGCATAATATTACGAAGGTTTCACCTTCGTAATTAAACTTGCAAAGATGATACGCAGTAAAGTAAAACATTAAAGATAAATACATCAAAAATAAATGACATCATTCACATATCTTATTATATGAATTTAAGATATTTGAATACAACGTTTTTAGGTACATTTATACCTTTGCCTTGACAAACAATGATTCCCGAATGATGCGTTAGCAATTACAGGAATGCGTGAACACTAAAGGAATATTGTTCACTATTTATAGGCACAGGACACAGCCTGTGAGGAATTACAATCATGCCCCTCATAAAAGTTTACAACAATGACTCAGACCCCTATGGGCTAAAAGGTCATTCTATCTTTAAGTCGGTTCGACCCTTCATCTTCGGATATGTTATAATACCGAAGCTTCATGAATGATGCCTTCGGCGTCACGTACGAGCAACTTCAGCCGAAGCTGTTTCTTTCTGCAGGACCTTCGGCGACGAAGCATGGTCCCAACAGGCACCAACTTGCTTTCTTGCTTGACATGCGCTACAAACACTGTCTTTCTCAAAATGAACATTGGTTAGTCCTAAAATGTGCTCTCCCTTTAGAAGCTTGTGAAGATTCTTCATCCCAACATGGGCTAGTCGGCGATGCCAGAGCCAACCCATATTAGTCTTAGCAATTAAGCAAGTGTCGAGTTTAGCTCTTTTGAAATCAACTAAGTATAGCTGACCCTCTAACACTCCCTTAAAAGCTATTGAATCATCACTTCTTCTAAAGACAGTAACACCTACATCATTAAATAGATAGTTGTAACCCATTTTGCGTAATTGAGAAACTGAAAGCAAATTGTAATCTAATGAATCTACAAGAAAAACATTGACATAGAATGGTCAGGTGATATAGCAATTTTACCAAGTCCTTTGACCAAACCTTAATTTCCATCCCCGAATGTAATAGCTCGTTGGGGATCTTCGTTTTTCTTATACGAGGAGAACATCCTTTTCTCCCGTATCATGTGGTTTGTGCACCCGCTATCAATGATCCAACTTGAGCCCCCGGATGCATAAACCTACAAAACAAGTTTAGGCCTTGTTCTTAGTTACCCAAATGGTCTTGGGTCCTTTCACATTAGAAACAAGCACCTTGGGTACCCAAACACAAGTCTTGGAGCCCTTGTGTTTGCCCCCAACATATTTGGCAACTATTTTGCCTAATTTGTTAGTAAACACATAAGAAGCATCAAAAGTTTTAAATGAAATGTTATGATCAATTGATGCAGTAGGAGATTTCTTTTTAGGCATTTTAACATGGGTAGATTGCCTAGAGCTAGATGTCTCATTCTTATACATAAAAGCATGATGAGAGCTAGAATGAGACTTCCTAGAATGAATTCTCCTAATCTTGTGTTCGGGATAACCAGCAGGATATAAAATATAGCCCTCGTTATCCTGAACCATGGGAGCTTTGCCCTTAAAAAGTTAGATAATTTCTTAGGGGTATTAATTTTGACATTGCCTTCCTGTTGGAAGCCAATGACATCCTTAATGCCAGGGCGTCTCCCATTATAGAGCATGCTTCTAGCAAATTTAATTTTTTCATTTTCTAAGTCATGCTCATTAATTTTAGCACTAAGTTGAGCTATGTGATCATTTTGTTGTTTAATTAAAGCTAGGTGATCATGGATAGCATCAACATTAATATCTCTACATCTAGTACAAATGGAAACATGACCAACAGTAGATGTAGAAGGTTTGCATGCATTTAATTCATCAATCTTAGCATGTAAAATATCATTCTCATTTCTAAGATTGGAAATGGAAACATTGCAAACATTTAAATCTTTAGCCTTAGCAATTAATTTATCATTATCAATCTTAAGGCTAGAAATTGATTCATTTAACTTGTTAATTTTAGCAATTAAACTAGCATTATCCTTTTTAAGGTTGACAAGAGAATCATCACAAACACTTAATTTCTCAACCTTGGCAAATAAATTGGCATTCTCAGTTTTAAGGTTGGAAATCAGATCATGACAACTCCTAAGCTCATTAGATAAATTTTCACATTTCTCTACTTCCTGAGCATAGGCATTTTTCACTTTAACATGCTTTTTGTTTTCCTTAATTAGGAATTCCTCTTGGCTATCCAAGAGTTCATCCTTCTCAAGAATAGCACCTATCAATTCATTTAATTTTTTTTCTTTTGTTGCATGTTTAAGTTGGCAAAAAGAGCAAGCAAGTTATCTTCATCATCACTAGAGATACTCTCATCACTAGATGTTGCATATTTAGTGGAGCCTCTAGATTTTACCTTCTTCTTTTTATCGTCCTTTGCCATGAGAAGGCCTTTGTTGATGGCGATGTTGGCGGCGTCCTCATCGGAGGAGGAGTCTGTGGAGCTCTCATCGAAGTCCCATTCCCGACACACATGGGCATCGCCGCCCTTCTTCTTGTAGTATCTCTTCTTTTCTTTCCTCCTTCCCTTCTTGTCATCGCCCCTGTCACTATCACTTGACATAGGACATTTTGCAATAAAATGACCGGGCTTACCACATTTGTAGCAAACTTTCTTGGAGCGGGGCTTGTAATCCTTCCCCCTCCTTTGCTTGAGGATTTGGCGGAAGCTCTTGATGATGAGCATCATTTCCTCGTTGTCGAGCTTGGAGGCGTCGATGGGGAGCCTACTTGACTTAGACTCTTCTTTCTTTTCTTCCATCGCTTTGAATGCGATGGGTTGCACCTCGGGTGTGGAGGTGGTGCCTTGCTCGATGATTTGTTTGGAGCCTTTGATCATTAACTCAAAGCTCACAAACTTTCCTATAACCTCCTCGAGAGACATTAGCTTATATCTAGGATCACCACGAATTCATTGAACTTGTGTAGGATTAAGAAAAACGAGTGATCTTAGAATAACCTTGACCATTTCATGGTCATCCCATTTTGTGCTCCCGAGGTTGCGCGCTTGGTTCACCAAGGTCTTGAGCCGGTTGTACATGGCTTGTGGCTCCTCCCCTTGGTTGAGCATGAATCGACCGAGCTCCCCCTCGATCGTCTCCCGCTTGGTGATCTTTGTCACCTCATCTCCTTCGTGCGTGGTCCTGAGTACATCCCAAATCTCTTTGGCACTCTTCAACCCTTGCACCTTATTATACTCCTCTCGACTTAGAGAGGCGAGGAGTATAGTGGTGGATTGGGAGTTGAAGTGCAAGATTTGGTCGACCTCCTCTAAATCATAGTCCTTGTCCCCTTCCTTTGGTATCTGCGCTCCATACTCAACAATATCCCATATGCTTCTGTGGAGTGAGGTTAGGTGATGCCTTATTTTATCACTCCACATAGAGTAATCTTCACTGTCAAAAATCGGTGGTTTGCCTAAGGGAACGGAAAGTAATGAAGTGCGTTTGGAAATGCGAGGATAGCGGAGGGTCATCTTACTATACTTCTTGCGCTCATGCCGCTTAGAAGTGGCGGATGCCGATTCGGAGCCGGAGGTGGAGGGTGACGAAGAATTGGTCTCGTAATAGACCACTTTCTTCATCTTCTTCTTCTTGTCACCTCTCCGTTGTGTCTTGATGGAGGAAGAGGATTCCTCCTTGTGCTTGTGGCCGGACTCCCTCGAGTGTGTTCTCCCCGAGCTTGCGGACTTGTCGCCGCCGGTCCCAATCTCCCTCTTGACGGATGCTCCCGACATCACTTCGAGTGGTTAGACTCTAATGAAGTACTGGGCTCCAATACCAATTGAAAGTCGCCTAGAGGGGGGTGAATAGGTGGAATCTAAAAATTATAAACTTAAGCACACACTACAAGCCGGGGTTAGCGTTAGAATAAAACTCGAGTTTGAAAGAGAGGGCGAAAAACAAATCAAAAGGAAATGAAGTGGATGACAAGGTGATTTGTTTTACCGAGGTTCGGTTCTTGCAAACCTACTCCCCGTTGAGGTGGTCACAAAGACCGGGTCTCTTTCAACCCTTTCCCTCTCTCAAACGGTCACCCAGACCGAGTAAGCTTTTCTCCTTAATCAAAACGGGTCACTTAGACCCCTATAAGGATCACCACAACTTGGTGTCTCTTGCTTTGATTACAAGTGTGTTGATGACAAGAAAGAGGAAGAAGAAAAGAGATCCAAGCGCAAGAGCTCAAAGAACACGAGCAAAACTCTCTCTCTCTAGTCACTAATTGCTTTGAGTGGAATTGGGACTTGGATAGGCTTTGATTCAATCTATTTGTGTCTTGTATTGAATGCACTAGCTCTTATATTGAGTGAGATGTCTGAAAAACTTGGATGCATTGAAGTATGGTGGTTGGGGGTATTTATAGCCCCAACCATCAAAACAGCCGTTGGGGAAGTCTGCTGTCGAAGGGCACACCGGACAGTCCGGTGCGCCAGCCACGTCACCCAACCGTTAGGGTTCGACCGTTAGAGCTCTGACCGCCTGGGCCACCGGATAGTCTGGTGTCGCACCAGACAGGTACTGTTCACTGTCCGATGCGCCTTCTGGCGCCTGCTCTGACTCTACGTGAACTGTCCGCGCACTGTAGCGCTTTTCAGGTTTCCGTTGGAGTCGACCGTTGCGCTGTAGTCGTTGCTCCGCTGGCACACCGGACAGTCCGGTGAATTATATTGGACTGGCATTTCTAGAAACCCAAAGCTGAGGAGTTTGGAGTGGATCTCCCTGGTGCACCGAACACTATCCGGTGGTGCACCAGACACTGTCCGGTGCGCCAGACCAGGGATGCCTTTGGTTTCATTTGCTCCTTTCATTTTGAACCCTAACTTTAACTTTTTATTGGTTTGTGTTGAACCTTTGGCACCTGTAGAACATATAATCTAGAGCAAACTAGTTAGTCCAATTGTTTGTGTTGGGCAATTCAACCACCAAAATCATTTAGGAAAAAGGTGTGATTCTATTTCCCTTTCACGATGAACTAATCAGCTATGAAGAGTTATAATATGTTGATGCATCAGTAAAGTGACTTGAAGCCATGATTTGAACTCATATATGGTGAAATGGTACAAGTCACAAGGTTTGCTTTGTGTTTGCTTCAAAAGGTGAGACAAGGATGTTTGTGATCCTTATGAAGCAACGCCATGGAGAAATCACAAATGAGACACCAATTACTCAAGGAGTTTACTTAATTATATTTTATTTAACTTGAGTATAGGAATCATCGTACTATTAAGGGGGGTCCAAAAAGAAGGTTGGTGTTGGTACTAAAGCTCAAAATCCTTGATCTAAAACTTCCATTTTACCCTTGTTAATCCTTAGTGAAAGTTTGTAGTACAACCTTTTAAAGTCTATCATGGCCAAAATTATTCTCTGGAAAATACTGGTTCAGCTGGTTTTCAGGCTGGTTCAACTGGTATTCAAATATTGGTTCAGTTGGTTTTTAGGTTGGTTCAGCTGGTATTCAAAAAACAGTCAACCGGTTTTTGGACCAGCTCAGCCGGACTCTCAACCGGTTTTTAGTCTGGTGGAAACCGGTTCAACCGGTTTTTTGTACTGTTCACTTTTTCTGCCTGTCTGTTGTGTCAGCCAAAAAGCTATGCTTAGCTTTTTGAAAACCGGTTCAACCGGTTTTGGGACCGGTTCAACCGGTTTTTGTGTAGAAAAGTCAAAAACGGCTAGTTTTGGAGCCCCACCTATATATACTCACTCCTACCTCTCTCCCCCACAGAAGTGCACGACCCAAACCCCATTTCTAACTTGAAGAACACCTCCCACTCTCTCTCACACATCTCTTGCCTCTCCCATTTCAAATCTTTGGAGAGAAATCTTTGAGTGAGTTTGAGAGCTACGGTTTTTGTGCTTCATCTCCAAATCTCTCTTGCTCTTCTTGATTCGAGATTTGGTACTACATCGAGTTCTTTGTGGATTCATTACTCTTGGAGCTTCTAGCTCCTAGACGACTAGGTGTCTCTTGTGAGTCTCCAAATCTTGTGGAAGACCACAAGAAAGTTTGTATTACTCGCTCGTTTGAGCAAAAGGTTAGTGTGTGGGCTTGACCTTTATGGTCGGCAAAGGGAAGATTAGGGTTGAAAGAGACCCGGCTCTTTGTGGGCGCCTCAACGAGGAAGTAGGGCGCCTTGGTGGTGTGACCGAACCTCGGGATAAATCTCGTGTCTCTTGTGTTCTTGCTCATTGTGTTTGTTTGTGTTCTTCGTTCTCTCACCATTCTGTGGAAGATTTGTTTATATCTTTTTGGTGTGTGGATTTTGAGAAGTGCCCTTCTCAGATCTACTACTTTGAACCCTGTGGATCAACTAGAACATCTCATTTTCAAAGTTAACTGGGTGGATTTCGAGATCAATTCAGTTTTATATATCATTCTTTAGTTGAGCTCGTGCAAACCGGTTGAACCGGTTTTGACACCGGTTGAACCGGTTTTACTCAGTTCGTTTCTAGTTTTTATTGAAAAAGTTTTCATTTGCCTATTCACCCCCCTCTAGACAACTTTCAGAGTGCCACCTTGTCCACTGCTTCTGTTGGCCTTCAGACTTCTATTTAGGTGCTAGATACGTGGACCATCATGTGAGGCAGCTCCCCAGTGGAACAAGTACTGGTGCGATGGACGTGCTTTGATGATGCACTGGCTACCTAGGAGGATTCATAGCTCTTCGACAACAGTTCCCTCGAGCCACCGCTTGTGCAAGCTGTCTCGCAAGGGGAGGATGTTAGCAACTGTTCTCCAAGGACACGAGGATGGCGGGAGAACGAGCGTCGATGTTGAACAGCTTAGGCCGTAGGGTCAAAAGACCTAACACAAATTACACTGGCCTAGATTGGGTGTAATGGACCTACTTATAGTTTATGTGCGTTGTAGAACTCTCCAAGAGAGGTAAAGAGGGAGAGGAGGCAAGGAAAGGGATAAAGATTTTGTAAGAATATCTCTAACAATGTCTTATGTTAATGCCCCAAATTAAATTATAGGGCCCAAGCTACAAAAAATGCTCCAACAGTTCTCTATTTTACAAAAAAATGTCAAAAAAATATAGGTCACCTCCTGAAGTGCCACAAATATAATGTACCTTAGAGCATCTCCAACATTGTGGCCGATAAAAATGCTCTATAATTTAAAAATGAGTATAATTTATATAATTTAGGGCACTGATAAAATATTATGTTCCAACACTAAAGCTCCAAATCTAGATTATATGGTAGCCCACTACGATGCAATATATTTGAGGCACTTGACAGGGTGCCCTATAATTTTTTGACAAAATTTATAAAATAAGACACCGTTGGAGTAGTTTTTTCTGCCTAGAGCCCTATATTCTAATTTGAGACACTAATTTGATACATTGTTGGAGATATTTTTATTGGCCTGTCCCATACCTAGATCTAAACGAACGGACGCTTCACAAAACTTTCCTTTCCAAACAAGGAGTAAATTAATAAATTTTGGGTAATTACTTAATTTGGGGCTTTACAATTGGAGTGTTTTTGTTAATGCTCTAAATTTTATAAAATGTATCTATTTTAATATATTAGTTGTCAAAAAAAATAGATCACCTTCTGAAGTGCCATAAATATATTGTACTTTATTGAGTTGTCCTATATCTAGATCTAAACAAACGTACGTTTCACAAAACTTTCCTTTCCAAACAAACAAAGTAGATTAACAAATTTCGGATAATCACTTAATTTAGAGCTTTACTTATTAGAGTTTTTTTAGTGCCCTTATAAAATATATATCCTTCATTCTTTTTTATTTATCGCGTTTTAGTTTAAAACTAGCCATCGATACATATTCGATAACGAGGGAGTATATATTTTAATATATTAGAATATTTCGAGTAGGCAACCAGACTCCGTTCTCTCACCCATCTTCTCCCCCAAGTTCATCCTCTTGTGCAGTTGTGCTAACACGCGGCGCCTCAGGCCCTCCGGCGCCGCCCATCTCCACCGTTTGGAATCGAGGACCGCCGGCGCCGCCCACCTCCGTCCCCTGTCTGCTGCCTCGAATCAACTGTATGTATCAATGCGTGATGCTGCTACTTCTACTGCTACTGCTAGTGTGCTATAAACCAAATCCGAATCCCATGCCCCGGTTCACCTGCTTCTTGTGTGATGAACTGATGACGATTGTGATGATCTTGTACATGTCGATGTGCTGCTGTTTGATAGCTTAAGGTCGTTGCCTTGGTTCTTGGTAGATTACTACGAGTGTTGCAGCGTTCTGGTAACAATAAGATGGAAACATTCTTTTGTGTAGCAGTAGTAGTAGTGATCTCTGGTCTTGTCTGAAGGAATCTAGCTTCAGTTTACTGACTGACCGATACGGTTCATGACCCGCTTACTGTTTGTACATGTAAAAACTGTACCCGTGGGTATCCGATAGCCGATGTGTACGGGCACGGGTAAAAAATTTTACCCGCGGGTATAGTTGTGGACGGGTATGAGTAATCCCCGCGGGTATGGTCGCGAATGGCTCGATTCGGCGTACGGGTATGGGCACAGGTACAAAATTTTACCCACAGATATAGTGGTGGGTGAGTATGAGTAATCCTGTGGGTATAGTCGCGAGCGGCTCGATTCGTCCGACTGAACATGCCCTGGGCGACCGCCACCGTCCAGGTCTTCGCCGTACCCTTTGCCGGCGACGAGTACCCACGAGCCACCGCACTAGGTATGCCCGCCCCTCTCTCGTCCCTTCCTTCTGTGCAAAACTGGGCACCCAAACCCTGATTTAAGCTTGGTATATTCGGGTCTGATCTAATCACAGGTGCAGTGTAAGTGTGTGCATGTATTATGTTTACTCATTATGTTTTTTTGGAAAAAAAGCATTGGGTGTACATGTGTATTAGTTGATCCATCCCTGATGCCCGCTCCTTCGCTTCCTGCTGCGCGGAGCGCGGTACCGGGCACCCCAAAAACCTGATCTAAGCTATCTTTATTTGGATGTGAACCAATCACAATGCTACATTGAGTGTTGCAGGAAAAAAAAACTGTTGTACATATGTAATTGTGTACGCCCATGTCTATTATACCGGGCCTGCTCCTGAATCTGACAGAAGAGGAGTGAGATGGTAAAGTCCATTTTTTCAGTTTGGTAGGGATCTAGAGATCGTGTTGGCGTTTTTCATAATTATCTGGTGCCACTCTGAAGCAGCGTATGTTTGCGAACTGTTCACCTGTCCTGAAGACTGAAAGTGTAGAAACTTTTAGCGCTTTGCTTTGTGAATTTGTCCGTGTTTATTTTAATTTTGGGTTCTTACTTCTAGGCAGCTGCTTTTGTGGAGCCAAGTTTAGACTGATCGTTGTTATGGTGGTAGAAAGCATCTGTATTGAAGTCATAGCATGTAATTCTTTTATCAGGATTACAAATCACGGATATTTGTGGACTTTGATGCTGCTCATTTAGGATTCCAACATTTGAAATCAAACTCCACCATGATCGGTAGTTTCCATCTGATTCACATTTATCCATGGCGACAGTAGATGAACTGTGAGCTAAGTAAAGAAGATTTATAGTCACAAATATGTGCTGCATCTCAATCTCTATTCCTGGATACCCCATTATCAAGCTCTGCTTGGTAGTCTCTAAAAAAAACTCGGCCGGGAAGGGAAAGACCGCCCTCCCGGTATTCCATATAAGAAGAGATCGAAACAATGGTTCTGGCCGAGAAAATCCTCGAACCCTGCCTCCCCCCCCCCCCATCACTAACGGGCCGGCGTCAACTGTCCACTCTGCAACGGCCCAACCGGAGGGTGGCGCACAGGACATCGCAACCCGAGAGCGGATGAGGCACAACGAGAGGATTTTTTTAACCAAGCCTGAAAATTCGCTCCCGATAGGAATCGAACCCAGGACTTGGAGGTGCTACTCGGAAGTCCTTAACCGCTAGGCTAGAGGCCCTTTCGCTGCTTGGCAGTCTCTAATCACTTTATTTTTCACATGTGCTACCGAAAAGCATTTTGTGCCCTTTCAGGCTTCCAACATAGCACCACCTCAAACTCTTCTTCATCCATTGATTGGCTCAGCAAGGCTGGAGATTCATTCGTAGTGCTTTCTTTTGCTGGAAACAAGCCTTAACTAATAGGATTGGTGTCACTTTGGTTTAATTTCTTCTGGGCATTTACTGTGAGCAATGGAGCCCTTTTCACGCTCAATGCAAAAAGTGTCACTTATTGGAAGGGGTATTCTTTTTAGTCATGGATGGATTCATTTACTGTCAATCCACTTTTGAAATGCATCCTTTTGATTTGGTCACCAGCATCATGTTTTCTTTTCTTTTGATGTCTGATGGGGTTCATCACTGTTATTTTACTTCTGTAATCCAAAGTGTTTATGGGTTGGATGTCCTATTTTTGTAGAGCTAGTATGATGCTTCCTTTCCATGATAAGTTTCAGTACCTGTAATCCAGCTCCAGTGTTTCTTCATCATTTTGTTGCTATAGAAAGTGGTGAAGCTCCTGGATATTCTCTCAACAAATAATATAAGCAGACTTACAGCTGTAATTTGTCTGCCAGAGGTCTTGCAGAGAGATTTCTTGCTGTATTTACCTTATTACCTACAATTCACTTCACCTTAGCCATTTATCGGTTGGATTACTTACCCATTAGCTCTGGTAGACCTGCTACCCTCCAATCTTCCATGGAGCTTGTTCTCTCAGATAACTCCATAATATTTACTTAGGTCAGCCACTTTGCTTAAATATCCGACTATGTATTTGTTTCCACGTGAGATGATATGCTTATTAAGCTTTAAAAATTTATCAGTGTTTAGATGTTAAACTAGGAAAGGATTAAGCCACTAATTTATCACAGGATTGCCAAATGCCAAGCAATATTAGTTGTCTTGATTTTTTTTTCCTTGAATACGCAGGAGAGCTGTGTGTAGTTGTCTTGATAAATGAACAGTTCCAGTGGTGCCACAGGGTACATAATCTATTCTTAAAAAGTTAGTTCATAGTCCCATGAAATTTATCTGCTTAGCCATCAGATTTACTCAGCTTAGTTTCATGTATTACCTGCCTCGCATTTTGCTTGCAGGTATAGTTTTGCGTTTCATTGAAATTAGTGCTTGCTGGTGTAGTTTTGTGTTTCATTGAAGATAAACTTAGGTTAAGTCTGGATGTGCTATGTTGCTAGTTTGGTTGGAGTCACTAGAACTGTCACCATGATATCTTCAACAGCTTGCCATTCTGGACAGCAATACCTTTTTGTGATACTTTCGACAACCAATGTGGTGCTCATGCTTATGATCCCAACGCTTTCTTGTAGTCATCTATGTTTTGCATTGGAATCATGTTTTTGGCTGAACATAGCTGTTTTAATCTTGGTACCAGGTTTTGCTGCGATGGGGTTATTCAGGGGCAGCTTCACTCTCTTGGTGGGAATGGGATGTGGTGTCTATATAGCTCAGAACTACAACGTTCCGAACGTCAAGAAGCTATTCAACACATATGTTTTTCTGGCAAAGCACATCGAGGAAACCTACCGTAAGCCGAAGAAGAAAGACGATGATTGATCCTTTCACATTTGGTATCTCTGTTATGCCCTGGAGCATGTGGAAATGTGCATTTTTGAAATTGTGAAGGCAAATTTGGTTATGGACAAGTTTTTTTAACTCCAGTGGAAAATGTTAGCTGTGAAATTTCCAGTTGCTGTAATAGTTTTTGGTCGTATTGGACCATGGGCTTCTAGAGCGTTCCCTTTTTGCTCGTGTTCCTGTGCCTGGGAAATGCACTGGACTTTGTAGTTGAAGTGCGGCGATGGATAATCTAGCATCATCAGTGTGTTTTTCATGTTAACATAAGGATGGGGTGATATGTTTATTTGAACCTAGATTTGCCGAAATATATATATAGTCGAATTTTGACACAGGTTCTTCTGAACGCATGCCATTTCATGTGCGCGTCTGTGCTATTCACTTTGTTGCTTATCTGTTGTGACCAAACTTTTAGAAAATGTATTAACATCTACAAGCTTAAATAGATGCGCTATCAAAATGTATTTCAAGGAATTTTTAATAAAAGTATATGATGTTGTATGTGTCGATACATTTTTCTATACTTTGCTAAAATTAGAAAAAGTTTGACTTAGAATTATAGCGGGGTGAACATTAATTTTTCTAAACCCATATTCTCGAAGCTCTTATAAGCAAATGAGAAAAAAATCGGTGGCTACAAAATGAAGTGTTGGAGCGCTCTAAGACACTTTGAGGAATTCTACATTCATCTTATTAATACCTTTTTTTTGCGAAAAAGTATTGATTATATAGGTGTCGGCGTTTCGACCCCGGGGGGTCCCTGGACCGACGAGTGAATTGTCGCTGTATGTCCCTACCTAGATGGGTTGGCGCGGGATGGAACACAAGATGTGGGACAAGCCTTGTATTATCCTGCACCAGGGGTGCCACTCGCAGTAGGGGTTACAAGCGCGTCGCGTGAGAGAGAAAGGGACACAGAGCTCGTCCACCGCTTCCCTCGCGCGAACCCCCCTCAGGGTGGCCCTAGACCTCCCTTTTATAGAGGCAAGGAGAGAGTCCAGACGTACAACGGGGGGCGTAGCTATGCGCTAACGTGTCTGGCAGTGGAGTGCCTAAGCCCTGTGTACATGCCAACGTGGTCGTTGGGGGAGAGCTTGGGCCCTGTACATGTGATGGTGTGGCCGCCGGAGGAGCGCCTGAGTCCTGTAGGAGCACAGCTGGCAGCGCGGCGAGGATCATGCTGACGTCTCCTTGCTGTCGTAAGGGGCTGAGAGCCACCGGCGTCATGGCGCACGCGGGGCACCATCATTACCCGTCGCCAGGGTAAGCCAAATGGGACGCCGGTCTTGTTCCTTGTAACCTGAGCAGGCTAGGAATAGGGAAATGATGCATCCCCTATTAGCGCGGTCAGTCCGAGCCCAAGGTCGGTCGTGGCAGGGACTTCTCTTGAGGCCGAGGCCGGGGTCGGGCGAGGACGCGATTCCTCCCGAGATCGGGGTCGAGGCCGAGTCCGGGGGTCGGGCGAGGCGGAGACCTCCTCCCGAGGCCGGAGCCTGAGGTCGGGCGAGGCGGAGACCTCCTCCTGAGGCCGGAGCATGAGGTCGGGCGAGGCGGAGCTTCCTGTTGCGCCTGAGGCTGAACTTGGTGGTTGATCGTGACTTGTTGTCAGTCATTGCCGGGGTGGCTGACACGGCAGTCGGAGCGGAGCGAGCGGCGCTGTTTTCCTGTCATATCGGACAGTAAAGAAGAGGGGCGAAGTGACTGCGGTCACTTCGGTCTGGCCGACTGAGGCGCGTGTGTCAGGATACGGCGTCAGACATCCCCTGCATTTAATGCGCCTGCGAAGCGGTCGGTTGGTGAGGCGGTATGGCCAAGGTTGCTTCACAACGAAGCCTGCCCGAGCCGGGCCTCGGGAGAGCCGAGGGGGTGCCTGCTGTCTGAGGAGGCCCTCGGGCGAGGCGTGAACTCGTCTGGAACTACTGTTCTAACCCGAGGCTGGGCTCGGGTGAGATCGCGTCCCTCGGGTAGACGAAGTCTTGGCTTGAACCGCACCCGTCAGTTGGTCTGAGGGTGTTTACCAGCCATGATAAGGAGCGTTGGGGGTACCCCTAATTATGGTACCCGACAGTAGCCCCCGAGCCTCGAAGGGAGTGATGGTACTCGCTAGGAGGCTTTTGCCACGTTTTCGGTGAGGGGACCGACCTTTCTCGGTTTTTTGCCTTGTTCTGGTGGGTGCGCGCGAGCGCACCCGCCGGGTGTAGCCCCTGAGGCATCGGAGGAGTGGTTTGACTCCTCTGAGGTCTGAACGCTTTTCGTGGTGCTTCGGCCGGTCTGATCGTTCCCTCATGCGGCCCGGCCGTAGCCCGGGTGTGTGGTCGGGTTCCAAGTTATCAAGCTGGTTTGTTGACGTTGTCAACAGTTTTGGCCGTAGCCGGGTGCGAGAGCAGCCCCCGAGCCTCTGCACGGAGCAAGAGGACGATCAAGGACTTTCCCGACTTTTATTATACGCCTCTGCGTCGCCTTTCCGCAAGGAGGAGGGGGGAAGCGCCATGTTGCCCTCGGAGGGCACCGAACATGGTGTTTCCAGTGAGCTGCTAACGGGTGATCCGAGTGGATGCCCGTGCCCCGTTCGTTAGGGGTCGGCTGGTGGCCCAGAGGCGCGCTCCAAAAGTACCTGCGGGTGATTCGCCGGACCTAGACCCCTTCGACAGGGTCCGAGGGCTTGATGCCTCCCTCCGGTGGGATTCCGTTACAAATCGTTCCCGCCGGTCTCGGAAATGTCCTAGGGTACCTCGGGAGCGTAGCCCGAGCCTTGGCTATGTATTGAACGTACCCAGAGTCATCCCTCACTCTGCGTGCTCTGGGGCGACTGTTGAACCCTTCCGAGGGGCCAGCCTACGAACCCCTGATCAGTAGTGGGCACGGAGCCCGAGCGCTCTGGGGCGGCTGTCAAACCCTTCCGAGGGGCCAGCCTTCGAACCCCTGATCAGTAATGGGCTTGAAGTCCGAGTGCTCTGGGGCGGCTGTCGAAACCCTTTCGAGGGGCCAGCCTTCGAACCCCTGATCAGTAGGAGGGCTCGGGGCCCGCTTCCTCCGCCGAGAAGGATCCTTTCCACAACGTCCCCTTTCCCAGTCCCTGTGGCAAGAGAGAGAGAGAGGAGGAGGGGAAGGATATGAGTTTAAATAAGGTGGCGCACCTTTTTTGAAGCGGTCATTATGGCGAAGGCGAAGCGACGCCCGCCTCGCCTGCCAGAGGTGTTGCCTGCTCCGTCGGGGAGTTAATGCGACGGGACGGGTAATTCGCGTGGCGCCCGTCGCGCGTGCGAGCCGTTCGAGGAACGGGGCACAGAAGCGTCGTCTTCACGCCGTGGGAGAGGCTCTCCCGTCGCTTCAGGAGGGGACGCGAGCCTGCAGGCGACTTGACCGCTGCCTTCGCTTGTCTGCCGCTGCAGTTACTGCTAGCCCGCTTTTGACCATGCCAACCGTCGTGCCTACCTCGTGGCTGACCGACCCGTGGCTGTCACCCTTAACTGGCACTGTTGGGTCCTGCACAGGGTTACCTTGAGTCACGGTACCGGTCCCGCAGTCGAGGAGGCGCAGCATTGGCGCGAGTGGCGGTGTAACTTCTCGCACGTCGTAACCGGCATGCCGGTTACATGACATGCGGGCCCGCTTCCTTTGCGCCGGTCCACCAGATGTGGATGGAGCCGAAGGGGCGCACAGTTGCGGTGCAGTTGGATGCTTGTCGCGTGGCAGTCCACCCTTTCGACCACCGGTTTCTGTGAAGATGGGAGAGCGCTTGTAACCGCGGGACGGTTACATGCCTCGCGTGCGGCGGTTTGCCTTCTTCGTGCTTCGGATCAGCTCGTATGACGTGTGGGTCCCAGCCCTCGTGTCGTGGGGGGAGAACCCTAGAGGATGTCAGTGGGGATTTCGCCCGTGACGCTAAGGGGTGCAAGCGAGGAGGTCTGCCTATAAAAGGGGGGTCGATTCCCTGGGCAGTGGCCATGCCTTCGTCCTCCCCTCATGCATTGCGCCCTTCCACCTTTTGAGCCCCCGGATGGGGTGCTCCAGCGTCGCCTTGCTCTTGTTGTCGTTGGAGGAGCGCGACCTCGTGGAGATCGGTACTTTTCAGCCATTGCTCGGCTTCAAGGATTTTCGTCGTGTAGCCCGGCTGCATTCCCTCACCAATGGGCAGTTTGGTGGGGAGAAGCAAGCCGGGCTGCGGCCTCCGCCCCGCCCTCAGCTTCAAGGATTTTCGTCATCAGGGCTAAGGCGGAGGAGCGCACCGAGTGGGGGGTTGCCTCCGCGTGGGCCGGTAACCCTTTTCTTCCCCCAGCGTTTGGGGGAGAAAGGCATCCTCCATCCCTGCGGAGGCTTCCTCCAGCTATGCGGGGGAAGGCGAACTGCTGCTTCCTGGACAGGGTGCAGCTTTCCGTCCTTCGTCCGGGCGGCAGTCGTGCCGCGCGCGGGCCGGCCACGTCCAGGTTCTCCTCGCACCATCAGCTACGCCGGGGGGTCGCCCAGCACGTCGTATGCCGCGAGGGTGGTGCTCGTGTTCTGGGGCGGCCTCGGCGAGGACGGGAGTGAGGACCTGCCGGTGCGCTTTGGGGCGGCCGCTGTTCACCGGCGCGGTGTCGGTGGGTTCGAACCCACGGTCGGCGCCCTCTGACTCTTCGGCCTTAGCGGCTTGTCCTCGCCCCTCGTGTGGGGACGTGGGCGAGGGCCTCTTCATAGCAGCGTTTGTCCTAAGGTCATCGCTGCTGCTGTTTAGCCACCCAAGGTGGAGGTCGTTGTCTCTGCTGCTGCAGAGGTCGCCGGCAAGCCGCTTGGAGTTCGTCATCCCGTGGGCCCCCTGGTATGGAGGTTGTTCATACCCGCGGGAGTGGAACCGGAGTCCCATTTGTAAGGAGATATACCGGGTTTTTGCCGGAGCAAAATGTAACCGCTTCAAGTACTTAGACATTTGTCGTAGGTCGGGAGAACCGCCGAGGGTTCTGCCGACGTCTAAGTCTGTGTAGCATAGTTACCCCAGGTATATGTGTTTGTTCTTTATGGCTATCGAGGCCTGAACATTTAGGTATTCGGGAATGAAGCTGTGTGTCTTCCTCATTCCGAGCGCTGGGGTTTGTCTGTTGGCTAGCCGAACCACTTAACCGAGCGTCGGTTGCCTTTCGTAGAAGGTGACGAGTGAGGTGTCCGTATCCCGGAGGCGTAGGAGTCCCTCGGCTCTGTCGGCCTTGCCGCTCTAGGCTTCCCTTGCTCAGTTTTTGGAACCCTCGGCTGCTCTACGATGAGCTGGAGCGGGAGGCAGCGGTGTTAGCGCGGACAGACGCGGAGTCGGCTCGGAAAGAGACTTCGTCGGCCCGGGAGATGTGAGAGCACCTAGAGGGGGGGGGGTGAATAGGTGATCCTGTAAAACTTCAAAAACTTATAGCCACAAAAACTTGGTTAATTGTTAGCACAATAATTGCCAAGTGGCTAAAGAGGAATCCTCAACAAAACACAATAACCAACAAGGATCAATCACAGAGATGGCACGGTGGTTATCCCGTGGTTCGGCCAAGACCAACGCTTGCCTACTCCACGTTGTGGCGTCCCAACGGACGAGGGTTGCAATCAACCCCTCTCAAGCAGTCCAAAGACCCACTTGAATACCACGGTGTTTTGCTTCCTTTTTCTCAATCCCGTTTGCGAGGAATCTCCACAACTTGGAGCCTCTCGCCCTTACACTTGAAATTCACAAAGAACACGGAGCAAGGGAGGGATTAACAATGCACACAAGACACAAGAATCAGAGTGTCAACACGCACACAAATCGCAACAAGAGCTCGCAACACGACTCAATGAGTTCACAACTCCACAAGAGCTCTATATGCTATCACAATGAAACGAATGCGCGAAATCGATGTCTTGGTGCTTAGAAATGTTGTGGAGATGCTTGGTGTACTCCTCCATGCGCCTAGGGGTCCCTTTTATAGCCCCAAGGCAGCTAGGAGCCGTTGAGAGCAATCAGGGAAGGCAATTCTTGCCTTCTGTCGTCTGGCGTACCGGACAGTCCGGTGCACACCGGACACTGTCCGGTGCCCGATTTCCTTCCTTAAATAGCGAAGCCGACCGTTGGCAGCCTGAGAGCCGTTGGCGCACCGGACATGTCCGGTGCACACCGGACAGTCCGGTGCCCCCTTCTAGCCGTTGGCTCGGCCATGTGTCCTGCGCAGATCGCGCGGCCGACCGTTGGCTCACCGGACAGTCCGGTGCACACCGGACAGTCTGGTGAATTATAGCTGTACGTCGCCGGTGAATTCCCGAGAGCGGCCAGTTCGCTCGAACCAGCCTGGCGCACCGGACACTGTCCGGTGCACCACCGGACAGTCCGGTGCTCCCAGACTCAGCAGATTCTTGGCTGCTCGAGCCAAGACATTTCCAATTGGATTTTTCCTGTTTCCAGCACTTAGACACAATACATTAGTCCACAAAACAATGTACTAAGTCTGAGAAACATACTTTTATCCTTGATTTGTACTTTGTCCACCTCTTTACACTTAGGCACTTGTGTTGGACACTAAATCACCAAAACACTTAGAAATGGCCCAAGGGCACATTTCCCTTTCAATCTCCCCCTTTTTGGTGATTTATGCCAACACAACATAAAGCAAGTAGAACAAGTACACAAACAATTCAAATTAGAACTCAAAATTGTTTTGATTCAATTTGACATATATGGATCACTCTATGCCACCACTTGGTTTGTTTTTGCAAATCAAACTCAAATTCCTATCTCTAAGTCAAAACCACTTGTAGAGACATAAAGAGAGGTTTTCCAAAGAAATTTGATCAAGGATTTCAAAAACTCCCCCTTTTTCCCATAATCAACACTTCTCCCCACAAGAGGCCAACTTTTGACATAAAAGACAATAAAAGAGTTTTGACAAACCAAAAGCTCTAATCTACTATTTTCAAAATTTCTCAAGTGGTAGCTGATCCATTTATTGCTTTGGCCTTTATTTTCTCCCCCTTTGGCATCAAGCACCAAAACGGGATCAATCTTGGCCCTTTAACCCCATTGCCTCACCAAAATCTTCAAATAAGAACACAAAGGCAATAAGAGTATAAAGATGAACTTGGAAAAGTTACTCTTTTCATCGGAGTGCAGTGGAAGTCTTGCACGGTCCAAGTCCACCTTTTCCCTTTCAATTCTTCTTGGAGACTAAAACAACCAAACTCAAGTACATGGTTAGTCTCAAAGGGTCAAGTTGTAGCACAGCTCCCCCTAAATATGTGCATCACTTGCAAAAAGGACTTGTGAGGTCCAGGGAGTGTTTGTACAACTTGAGCACCACAATAAGCAACAAAATGCAGAATGAACATGATCAAAGGCATAAACACATATATGCTACAATTCAATCCAAGTTCCGCGAATCTAAGATATTGAGCTCACTACGCAGCCTGCAAAAGGTCTTCTCATCTAGAGGCTTGGTAAAGATATCGGCTAGCTGGTTCTCGGTGCTAACATGAAACACTTCGATATCTCCCTTTTGCTGGTGGTCTCTCAAAAAGTGATGCCGGATGTCAATGTGCTTTGTGCGGCTGTGCTCAACAGGATTTTCCGCTATTCGGATAGCACTCTCATTATCACATAGGAGTGGGACTTTGCTCAGATTGTAGCCAAAGTCCCTGAGGGTTTGCCTCATCCAAAGTAGTTGCGCACAACACTGTCCTGCGGCAACATACTCGGCTTCAGCGGTGGATAGGGCAACGGAGGTTTGTTTCTTAGAATTCCATGACACCAGGGACCTTCCTAAGAATTGGCACGTCCCCGATGTACTCTTCCTATCGACCTTACATCCAGCATAGTCGGAATCTAAGTACCCAATCAAGTCAAAGTTAGACCCCTTTGGATACCAGATCCCGAAGCAAGGCGTAGCGACTAAATATCGAAGAATTCGCTTCACAGCCACTAAGTGACACTCCTTAGGATCGGATTGAAATCTAGCACACATGCATACGCTAAGCATAATATCCGGTCTACTAGCACATAAATAAAGCAAAGAACCTATCATGGACCGGTATGCTTTTTGATCAACGGACTTACCTCCTTTGTTGAGGTCGGTGTGTCCATCGGTTCCCATCGGCGTCTTTGCGGGCTTGGCGTCCTTCATCCCAAACCTCTTTAGCAAATCTTGCGTGTACTTTTTTTGGGAGATGAAGGTGCCGTCCTTGAGTTGCTTCACTTGGAACCCAAGGAAGTAGTTCAACTCGCCCATCATCGACATCTTGAATTTCTGCATCATCACCCTGCTAAACTCTTCACAAGACTTTTGGTTAGTAGAACCAAATATTATGTCATCGACATAAATTTGGCACACAAAAAGATCACCATCGCAAGTCTTAGTAAAAAGAGTTGGATCGGCTTTCCCAACCTTGAAAGCATTAGCAATTAAAAAGTCTCTAAGGCATTCATACCATGCTCTTGGGGCTTGCTTAAGTCCATAGAGCACCTTAGAGAGCTTACACACGTGGTCGGGGTACCGTTCATCCTCGAAGCTAGGGGGTTGCTCCACGTACACCTCCTCTTTGATTGGCCCGTTGAGGAAAACGCTCTTCACATCCATTTGGTACAACCTGAAAGAATGGTGAGCGGCATATGCTAGCAAGATACAAATTGATTCTAGCCTAGCCACAAGAGCAAAAGTCTCCTCAAAGTCCAAACCTGCGACTTGGGCATAACCTTTTGCCACAAGTCGAGCCTTGTTCCTCGTCACCACCCCGTGCTCGTCCTGTTTGTTGTGGAACACCCACTTGGTTCCCACAACATTTTGCTTGGGACGAGGCACCAGTGTCCAAACTTCATTGCGCTTGAAGTTGTTGAGTTCCTCCTGCATGGTCAACACCCAGTCCGGATCTAGCAAGGCCTCTTCTACCCTGAAAGGCTCAATAGAAGAGACAAAAGAGTAATGCTCACAAAAATTAACTAATCTTGAAAGAGTAGTTACTCCCTTGCTAATATCACCTAATATCTGGTCGACGGGATGATCCCTTTGAATCGTCGCTCGAACTTGGGTTGGAGGTGCCTGAGGTGCTTCTTCCTCTTGAACATCCTGTGCTCCCCCTTGATCATGCGCCTCCACTTGAGGTACCTGTTCGTCATCTTGGGTTGGGAAATGCACCATAGTTGAGGAAGACGGTTGATCTTGCTCCAAATGTTCCTGAGGCCGTACATCTCCAATCGCCATGGTGCGTATCGCGGCCGTTGGAACGTCTTCTTCATCTACATCATCAAGATCAACAACTTGCTCTCTTGGAGAGCCATTAGTCTCATCAAATACAACATCGCTAGAGACTTCAACCAAACCCGATGATTTGTTGAAGACCCTATACGCCTTTGTATTTGAATCATAACCTAATAAAAACCCTTCTACGGCTTTGGGAGCAAATTTGGAATTCCTACCCTTCTTCACTAGAATGTAGCATTTACTCCCAAATACACGAAAGTACGATACATTGGGTTTGTTACCAGTTAGCAGCTCATATGAAGTCTTCTTGAGGAGGCGGTGAAGGTAGACCCTGTTGATGGCGTGGCAAGCCGTGTTCACGGCTTCCGACCAAAAGCACTCGGGGGTCTTGAACTCTCCAAGCATAGTCCTTGCCATATCAATGAGCATCCTGTTCTTCCTCTCTACCACACCATTTTGCTGAGGTGTGTAGGGAGCGGAGAACTCGTGCTTGATCCCCTCCTCCTCAAGGAACTCCTCCACTTGAAGATTCTTGAATTCGAACCCGTTGTCGCTCCTTATCTTCTTCACCTTGAGCTCAAATTCATTTTGAGCTCTCCTGAGGAAGCGCTTGAGGATCCCTTGGGTTTCAGACTTATCCTGCAAAAAGAACACCCAAGTGAAGCGGGAAAAGTCATCAACAATAACTAAACCATACTTACTTCCTCCTATGCTCAGATAGGCGACGGGTCCGAAGAGGTCCATATGCAGCAGCTCCAGAGGTCTTGACGTGGTCATCACATTCTTGCTGTGATGTGCTCCTCCCACTTGTTTACCTGCTTGACAAGCTGCACAAGGTCTATCTTTTTCGAAATGAACATTGGTTAGACCTATCACGTGTTCTCCCTTTAGAAGCTTGTGGAGGTTCTTCATCCCCACATGTGCTAAGCGGCGATGCCACAACCAGCCCATGCAAGTCTTAGCCATTAAGCATGCATCTAGACCGGCCTCTTCTTTTGCAAAATCAACTAAGTAAAGTTTGCCGTCTAGTACACCCTTAAAAGCTAGTGAACCATCACATCTTCTAAAGACAGACACATATACATTTGTAAATAGACAGTTATATCCCATATTGCATAATTGACTAACAGATAGCAAATTATATCCAAGAGACTCTACTAAAAACACATTAGAGATAGAGTGCTCATTTGAGATTGCAATTTTACCTAACCCTTTTACCTTGCCTTGATTCCCATCACCGAATATCATTGAATCTTGGGAATCTTTATTCTTGACGTAGGAGGTGAACATCTTCTTCTCCCCCGTCATATGGTTTGTGCATCCGCTGTCAATAATCCAGCTTGAACCCCCGGATGCATAAACCTGCAAGGCAAATTTAGGCTTGGGTCTTAGGTACCCAACTCATGTTGGGTCCTGCAAGGTTAGCACAAATATCCTTAGGGACCCAAATGCAAGTTTTGTCTCCCTTGCATCTTGCCCCTAATTTTCTAGCAACTATCTTCCTATCCTTTCTACAAATAGCAAAAGAAGCATTTAAAGCATGATATATTGTAGAAGGTTCATTTACTTTCCTAGGAACATTAACAACATTTCTCCTAGGCATATTATGAACAACATTTCTCCTACCAACATTTCTATCATGCACATAAGAAGAACTAGAAGCAAACATGGCATGAGAATCAAAGGCATTATATGCATTACAATTCCTATAAGCATTTCTAGATTGTCTCCTATCATGGTACATAAAGGCATGGTTCTTTTGCACACTACTAGCCATAGGGGCCTTCCCTTTCTCCTTGGCGGAGATGGGAGCCTTATGGCTTGTCAAGTTCTTGGCTTCCCTCTTGTAGCCAAGTCCATCCTTAATTGAGGGGTGTCTACCAATCGTGTAGGCATCCCTTGCAAATTTTAGCTTGTCAAATTCATTCTTGCTAGTCTTAAGTTGGGCATTAAGACTAGCTAATTCCTCATTTAATTTGGAAATTGAGACTAAATGATCACTACAAGCATCAATGTCAAAATCTTTACACCTATTACAAGTTTCAACAATTTCTACACAAGAATCAGATTTACTAGCTACTTCTAGTTTAGCATTTAAATCATCATTAAAACTTTTTCTAGAGAGCATTTCATTCCTCTTAATTTCTAGAGCAAGAGATTTCTGTGCTTCTACAAATTTATCATGCTCTTCATACAACAAATCCTCTTGCTTTTCTAAAAGCATATTCTTATCATTCAAGGCATCAATCAATTCATTAATTTTGTCTATCTTGGTTCTATCTAATCCCTTGAATAAGCATGAGTAATCTATCTCATCATCATCACTAGACTCATCCTCACTTGAAGAAGCATAAGTACTAGTATTATGGGTGCTTACTTTCTTCTCCCTTGCCATGAGGCAAGTGTGACGCTCGTTGGGGAAGAGGGATGACTTGTTAAAGGCGGTGGCGGCAAGTCCTTCATTGTCGGAGTCGGACGAGGAGCAGTTCGAATCCCACTCCTTGCCAAGATGAGCCTCGCCCTTTGCCTTCTTATAGTTCTTCTTTTTCTCCCTCTTGTTCCCTTGTTCCTGATCACTATCATTGTCGGGACAGTTAGCAATAAAATGACCAAGCTTACCGCATTTGAAGCATGAGCGCTTCCCCTTGGCTTTGGTCTTGCTTGGCTGTCCCTTGCGACCTTTAAGCGCCGTCTTGAAGCGCTTAATGATGAGGGCCATCTCCTCATCATTAAGTCCGGCCGCCTCAATCTGTGCCACCTTGCTAGGTAGCGCCTCCTTGCTTCTTGTTGCCTTGAGAGCAAGGGGTCGCGGCTCGTTGATCGGACCATTCAAGGCGTCGTCCACGTACCTCGCCTCCTTGATCATCATTCGCCCGCTAACGAATTTTCCGAGGACTTCTTCGGGCGACATTTTGGTGTACCTGGGATTCTCACGAATATTATTCACCAAATGAGGATCAAGAACGGTAAAGGACCTTAGCATCAGTTGGACGACGTCGTGGTCCGTCCATCGCGTGCTTCCGTAGCTCCTTATTTTGTTGATAAGGGTCTTGAGCCGGTTGTATGTTTGAGTTGGCTCCTCGCCCCTTATCATCGCGAACCTTCCAAGCTCGCCCTCCACCAACTCCATTTTGGTGAGCAAGGTGACGTCGTTCCCCTCATGAGAGATCTTGAGGGTGTCCCAGATCTGCTTGGCATTGTCCAAGCCGCTCACCTTGTGATACTCGTCCCTGCACAAAGAGGCTAGCAACACAGTAGTAGCTTGTGCATTCTTATGAATCTGTTCATTAATAAACACAGGGCTATCTGAGCTATCAAATTTCATTCCACTTTCCACAATCTCCCAAATGCTTGGATGGAGAGAAAACAGGTGAGTACGCATTTTGTGGCTCCAAAATCCGTAGTCCTCTCCATCAAAGTGAGGGGGCTTGCCAAGTGGAATGGGGAGCAATTGGGCATTTGAGCTATGCGGAATGCGCGAATAATCGAAAGAAAAGTTTGAGTTAACCGTCTTTCGTCTGTCGTAGTCGTCGTTGTCCTTTTGGGAGGAGGAAGATTCGTCGCTGTCGTAGTAGACAATTTCCTTGATGCGCCTTGTCTTCTTCTTCCTCCCGTCTTTTCTTTTGTGGCCCGAGCCTGAGTCGGTGGGCCTGTCATCATTGGGCTCGTTGACGAAGGACTCCTTCCCCTTGTCGTTGATCACCATCCCCTTGCCCTTAGGATCCATCTCTTCGGGCGGTTAGTCCCTTTCTTGAAGAGAACGGCTCTGATACCAATTGAGAGCACCTAGAGGGGGGGTGAATAGGTGATCCTGTAAAACTTCAAAAACTTATAGCCACAAAAACTTGGTTAATTGTTAGCACAATAATTGCCAAGTGGCTAAAGAGGAATCCTCAACAAAACACAATAACCAACAAGGATCAATCACAGAGATGGCACGGTGGTTATCCCGTGGTTCGGCCAAGACCAACGCTTGCCTACTCCACGTTGTGGCGTCCCAACGGACGAGGGTTGCAATCAACCCCTCTCAAGCAGTCCAAAGACCCACTTGAATACCACGGTGTTTTGCTTCCTTTTTCTCAATCCCGTTTGCGAGGAATCTCCACAACTTGGAGCCTCTCGCCCTTACACTTGAAATTCACAAAGAACACGGAGCAAGGGAGGGATTAGCAACGCACACAAGACACAAGAATCAGAGTGTCAACACGCACACAAATCGCAACAAGAGCTCGCAACACGACTCAATGAGTTCACAACTCCACAAGAGCTCTATATGCTATCACAATGAAACGAATGCGCGAAATCGATGTCTTGGTGCTTAGAAATGTTGTGGAGATGCTTGGTGTACTCCTCCATGCGCCTAGGGGTCCCTTTTATAGCCCCAAGGCAGCTAGGAGCCGTTGAGAGCAATCAGGGAAGGCAATTCTTGCCTTCTGTCGTCTGGCGCACCGGACAGTCCGGTGCACACCGGACACTGTCCGGTGCCCGATTTCCTTCCTTAAATAGCAAATCCGACCGTTGGCAGCCTGAGAGCCGTTGGCGCACCGGACATGTCCGGTGCACACCGGACAGTCCGGTGCCCCCTTCTAGCCGTTGGCTCGGCCATGTGTCCCGCGCAGATCGCGCGGCCGACCGTTGGCCCGGCCGACCGTTGGCTCACCGGACAGTCCGGTGCACACCAGACAGTCCGGTGAACTATAGCCGTACATCGCCGGTGAATTCCTGAGAGCGGCCAGTTCGCTCGAACCAGCCTGGCGCACCGGACAGTCCGGTGCTCCCAGACTCAGCAGATTCTTGGCTGCTCGAGCCAAGACATTTCCAATTGGATTTTTCCTGTTTCCAGCAATTAGACACAATACATTAGTCCACAAAACAATGTACTAAGTCTGAGAAACATACCTTTATCCTTGATTTGTACTTTGTCCACCTCTTTACACTTAGGCACTTGTGTTAGACACTAAATCACCAAAACACTTAGAAATGGCCCAAGGGCACATTTCCCTTTCAAGATGGCGGTTTCCTAGGCCGAGGAAGATGTGGTAGCAGCCGCTGGAGCTTGGCCAAGACATCTATTGGCGTGGTGCTGGCGTCCTCCCTTAGGTGGAGGTCCTTTTGCCCGGGTCGCCGTCCGAGGCCGGGCCTGGTTCCGCCAAGGGTGGAAACAACGCAGAGGGTGCTGCTGCCCCCCTGCCGATGCCAGAACCTGCAGGAACAGTTTGTCTGTAGCATGCGCATGCTTTTTCGCGGCCGCCGAGGCCTAAACACTTTATCGTCGTGTTTAAAAAGCTGCGTCTTCTCTCCTCTTGTTTCGAGCATCACAACTTGTTTATCAATAGCAGAATCGTTTATCCGAATGAGAGTTACTTTTCGCGGAAGGTGATGAGTGAGGTATCCATATCCCAAAGGCATAGGAGTCCCTCGGCTCGGTCGGCCTTGCCGCTTACGTGCGCTCTCATTTGGTCGAAGGATTCCATTATTGGTACAGTCGAGAAGGCGCGAAAGTCGTTTTCTACCTATTGGGGACTTGTTCTCAAATGCTAAGAGTTAAGAACAAGGCAACATAAAAGGTGTTAAATGTTAAAGTCCTTCGTCCTTCAAGACATTATATCCCTTCGGACATAACGAATTCCGGACGAAGGTTATGAGGGAAAAGACCTTCATAAGTCCGACGTATGATGAAGAAGAATACATACATAAAATACGAATAATAATACAAATATTATCATCAACTTATTTCTATTTTGTATTATTAGAGTCATAATAACAAATTATAAATATACCTTCGGATTGTCGAAAACTAAAGGTACAGGCGTGATGCGAAAAACAAATGCCAGATCAGCGTGAACAGTACGGGAGTACTGTTCATCTATTTATAGGCACAGGACACAGCCCGTGGAGAATTACATTAATGCCCTTTACATTTATCAATAACTCTATAGTGATTCTTCGAGGTCTAATTTGGCTTTTCATCATATAAGTCGGTTCCCCTTTTCTGCTGTCATGCCGAAGCTTTTTCTGCGCATAGCTTCATGATCATCTTATCCTTTCTCATGATCGCCTTCCGTCCTACTCAAGCTTCGTCTTGACCATATTCTTGTATACTCGTGGCCCAATTCCGAAGATACCTGTTCACATATTTCACTTGGAAAACATTGTCAAATTATGTTTTTGAGGACCTTCGGAAGCCGAAGGCCTCCAACAGTAGCCCCTCGCAATATTAATTTGCTGGAATGATAAATTCATATTGCGATATGGACGAAGGCTTTAAGCCGAAGGTCCGAAAAAACACCTTCCCTTTGCTAGAATAGCAAGAGTCTTTGACAAGCGGGACCCTCCAGTTTTCAACGCACTAGATGTATAAATAAGAGCTCACCACCAGCTTATTTGGCACGCTCCCTTGCCATCTGCTTTTACTCACCCAACTTTTAGCCTGCGCGCAACAACACTTGCTTGGTTTTACATTTTTAAGCTTCGGTTTCGAGAGCACTTTCTCAGCGTTTGTGAAGATGTCTGAAGATAAGAAAGCTGTTGGTGATTCAAAGCTAAGCCTTTCTGAGGAGATGCATCTGGGCTTTCTTGAATCAATATCAAAGACTAATACAGAGAAGATTACTAGGGAGATTTTGGAGGGTTTATCTGAAGATACTGGCGACAGTGAGAGTTATGATGTGGATAGTGGTGGTGAAGATTCCGAAGATCGACCCTGGCGACCAAGCCATGCAGTTTTTGGTAAATCCAGTATTAAAGAAAATCATCTTGTCAATATGAGGGGCAGATATTTTCGGGACTTGTCTGTTGTGAGGGCTGACGAAGGAGAGAAGACTTGTCCGACTCCCGAGGAAAATGAAGTCGTGATATTCCGAAGCTTCTTAAAAGCTGGATTACGATTTCCCTTGAGCAGTTTTGTCGTGGAAGTACTGAAGATATTTGAAATCTACCTTCACCAACTTACCCCCGAAGCAATCATAAGGATGAACATCTTTGTGTGGGCCGTGAGGATCCAAGGTTTGGAACCTAATGCAAAAAGCTTCTGCAACATACATGAGCTATTGTATGAGACAAAACCCTAGGGCAAAGAGCAGTATCACAACAATTTTGGCTGCTACAGCTTCGGCGCTCGGTCTAGGTCAAGCTGCCCTGTGCCAACCTTTCGAAAGAGGTGGCCCGACGACTAGATGATGGAATCGTTTTATGTGAAAAATGACTTGAAATCACGTGAAGATATTAAGGGTATCATTATGCGCCCTATCTGGCAACGCTTCGGCCTCCAGAAGCCGAAGGTGGAAATGAATGAAGCAGCCGAAGAATGCCAGAGAGCCTTCAGCGTTGTTTGCTCTTTTATTGGAACAAGGGATTTGGTCCAAGAACACATTGCTTTCAGAGTATGGCCACTTGTGGAAAAGTGGGAAATGCCGGAGGAGACCATTAAAGAGACTGACGAAGGTGGACTAGTCAGGCTAAAATACACATTCAAATATGGAGATAAGTTCGTTGAGCCAGATGATGACTGGTTGAGAAGTATTGAGGCCATAAGTGACGAATTGCTTGGGGTATACTCAAAGGCCGAAGATACTGCATTATCAGCGGCCTTCGGAGGCTGAAAGAAGAAGAGACTCAACCGAGTATTTGATGCAATTGGGTTTGTTTACCCCGACTACGGTTATCCAATGCGGGGTCAAAAAAGAAAGAAGACATCTTCTGCGAAGGAAACTGCTTCAGCCGCTCTTAACGAGCCGGCGCCAAAGAGGAAAAGAGTAAAGGTTCTCACACACCGACCACGTTATATTGAACCAGCCACAGTGCCTGAGTTTATCGGTGAGACCTCTTCGGCCACCGAAGCTAAAGAACCAACTCCACCGCCAAAAATCGAAGGGCTGGCCGAAGTGCCAGCAACAGAAAAAAACAGAAGAACCAAGGACTAAAGAAACAAAGACATCAGAAATTTTAAGTCCTTCAGCAAAAATTGAGGCAGCAAAAAGTCAAAAGGGTCCAGCAGTGACCCCAAAAAGAAAAAGGATGGTTAATGTGCTAGATGTTTTGGAGACAATTAAGTCTTCAAGCACAACCCCGAAGAAAATTGTTGAAACTCCCGAAGTGCATACTGAAGCCTTTGTTGCTGAAGCTTCAAAGCGACAATCTGAAACTGAAGCTGGGCCTTCACAGCCCACCAAGGTAAAATCCTTGGAAGCCGAAGAAACAAAAATGACAGAGCCAATTTTAGTTGAAGAAACTGGCACTGCTGCCCCCGAAGCATCCTCCAAAGCCCTCGATTATATTGTACGACATGCTTCGGGAAAAAGATTATCTGAAGAAAAGATTTTTGAAGCTAATCACTATGCCCGAGAACTGAGGTATCCAAAAGGGGCCTTAGTATTCAATGGCACAGACGAAGACGACTTCTTATACTGTCTCCCAGATAACAAGGAATTATCCGTCTGCCGGGAGATGGCTAGAAGTATGGGGTTCCCGAAGCTCGAAGCTGGCCTCTGCGCCATGTCGAAGGACGATCTTGCGGATAGCCTTGCATACAATAGTCTAAAGGTACAAAAATTGTGAATTTTGAAGTTTATGAATTTTGAATTAGTCTTTTGTTCTTATGTTAATCCATTCATTCTTTTGTATAGGGCTTAATACTTAGCAATGCCTTAAGGGCACAAAAGAATGCTGAAGATGAGAGCTGCACTATTGCTCTCAATAACCTTCGAACAGAGGTTATCAAGCTAAGAAACGAATCCTTGGAAAAAGACAAAATTCTGCTTACATTGGTGGATAAGATAAAGGAAGACGAAGCTACTTCTAAAGCTCAAGCTAAAGCTCAGAAGCACGAAATTGAGGATCTTCGGAAACAATTGGCCCGAGCTAAAGAAGAACGCATACTTGAAGAGACGAAACGAGAACTTAGCGATCAATGGGCAAATCATTTAGAAGGAAACGTTGAAGAGCTTCGTGCATCCAAGAAAAGGTGCTATGACAAATCTATAGAATGCGTTAAGAAAATAAAAACTAGCTTCGCCAGCGTTAGCGCATTCTCGAGCGAGGAAAACTTCACAAGGGGTAACCCCGAAGGCCCGATTGAATGGATCAATCACAAAGCCGAGGCCTTTGAGGAAATTTTGAATAGCCGCGGAGACATATGTGCCTTTTCGGGTGCCAGGGGGATTGCTACTATTTTGGAGAGGAAAGGCTGCGAGCATGTGAAATCTTTGGCACAATCCGAAACTGCCTTATCCTCCGAAGATATAAAAGACCCCTCGGCCGAAGCTAGCATGGTTGGTGGAAAATTTTTCACCGACATCTGGGATAATGGTGGCCGAGAAATGGCCTAAGAGATTATTCAAAAAAGCGAAAAAGGCATTCATGATGCTAGAAAAGTAGCAGAGGCCGCTGATAAAAGCGCAGAGCCCAAAGGGCAAATAGGTATTAACTAGTGGTTTTTGTCTCTTTGTTGTAATTTTTTGACTTCGAACTTGTTCACGGTTTGTAATAGTAATAAATCCGTATCTACTCTTCCCTCAGAACCTGCTGAGTCATCTGCGGGCCCCCACACGAAGGGGGATGACGAAATTAGACAAATGGCCGAAGCCATCATGGATAGAGTTGTTGATCAGCTTTTAAACAAAGCTACAGAAGTAGTCTTAAGGGAAGATTAGATGCTGTTGCAAAAACATTTAGAATGTAATGTTTGTTGAGAATCATGTGTAATATTGTGTAACTTAGGGTGTAATATATTAGCTGTTTATAGTTCTATTCTTTGTGATGCATGAAACATTATACACATACCATTTTTGAGCCTTCGGCGAAAAAACACCTTCCCTTCTTTTCATGCTTCGTAAATAATATCCGTGTTCTCATAAAATCAGTAGCCAATCCTGGTAAAATCAATAATCAATAGATCTTTCCATCTCAGAGTTTGATGAAGATATAACCCTTCCATGGCTATTGTTTGTGCCGTGCCACTATTTCTTCAAAACGATCTTCGAATATCAATATTGAAACCCCCTTCTTGCGTTGTTGATGCACTATGATGTATGATGTTATGCTATGCAAATGATGTAATGATGTGATGTTATGCAAAATGATATTTGCCGAAGGTCGACATTTATTTTTCACTGTAAGCCTCCCTTAGGAGCTTCTTCGCCTTTTACTTCAGCGGAATCAGTGTTTATTTTTCGCTGTAAGCCTCCCTTAGGAGCTTCTTCGCCTTTTACTTTTGGCGGAATCAGCGTTTATTTTTTGCTGTAAGCCTCCTTTAGGAGCTTCTTCGCCTTTTACTTTCGGCGGAATCAGCGTTTATTTTTCGCTGTAAGCTCTGCATTCCCTTCGGAACGACTTTTGAGCAGAAAACTTACACTGCGCTCCCTTAGGAACGACTTTTGAGCGGAAAACTTACACTGCGCTCCCTTAGGAACGACTTTTGCTGCTTCGAAGAAATTGCACTGTATTTCTTAGAACAAATTTTTGATAATTCGAAGGTCCTTCTTGCCAGCATAAATTCTTATGTTTCAGCAACTTAAGCCTATGGAGAAGACATATTTTTATTATGGCAGAGAACGAAACTGTTACAAGAGATTAAAAGACGATAAAAAGCACTTAAACTTCCCATAATTGTTCCTTATTAAAAAGAAAGTAAGACTGAAATGCGAAAATGCGCTAATCCGCTATTGAGGTAGGATATTTGTCAGTAAATATGCTTCGACTCCGGAACAGTGCTATTGACTGTGCGAGCTTCGGACTCCTCTCTGAAGTCCCGCTGAAGGTGAGTGTGCTGACTCCCTTCTGGCTGCTGACCTCGTTGCATTGGTGGCGGCGGTGGAGGCTGCTGCCAAGATGCTTGGGGTTGACTTGCCGAAGCAACAGAAGCTGCAGGGTGATTGCCTACATATTCTGGAATATAAGGCGAATGGTATGAAGCAGTATGCATGACTTGCTTCGGCTGACTCTGTTGCGCTACAGCTTCTGCTAGCTCCTTTTGCTTCTGGATGGTAACATGGCACATCCTGGTGGTATGGCCCTTGCCTTCACCACAGAATAGGCAGTAAATTTTTCTTGGCTGATCTCCAAATCTTCCCTCGAAGCCCTTGGCGCCTCTGCCCCTTGGCGCTGGCGGCCGGAAAGAGCTTTGCTGCTGCCCCGAAGCTTGCGAGGAGCACTGTGGCCTTTGCTGTTGACTCCCTCTGTCATCACTTTGAGTAGAATTGTGAATTGACCTGACGTGCCTCAGATGGAATCTTCCTCCGAAGCCCCTGGTCATTTCAGAGAACCTGAATGCTTTTTCCCTTCTTTGGCAAAAATCATTGTCAGCTCGAATATACTCGTCCATCTTCTGGAGCAGCTTCTCCAAAGTTTGAGGAGGCTTTCTGGCAAAGTACTGAGCTGAAGGTCCCAGCCGAAGCCCCTTGATCATGGCCTCAATGACAATTTCATTGGGCACTGTTTGTGCCTGTGCCCTCAGACGCAGGAACCTTCGGACATACGCCTGAAGGTATTCTTTGTGGTCCTGGGTGCACTGGAATAAAGCTTGAGCAGTGACTAGCTTCGTTTGAAACCCTTGGAAGCTGGTTATCAACATGTCCTTCAGCTTTTGCCATGAAGTGATTGTCCCTGGCCGAAGAGAAGAGTACCAGGTTTGTGCAACACTCCTGACAGCCATGACGAAAGACTTTGCCATGACCGTCGTGTTGCCACCATACGAAGATATGGTTGCTTCATAGCTCATCAAGAATTGCTTCGGGTCTGAATGTCCGTCGTACATGGGGAGCTGGGGTGGTTTGTAAGACTGTGGCCAAGGTGTAGCCTGCAGTTCTGTTGACAGAGGAGAAGTATCATCAAAAGCAAAATTTCCATGATGGAAATCTGAATACCAGTCGTCCTCGTTGTAGAAGCCCTCCTGATGAAGCTCTCTGCGCGGAGGCCTTTGGTTCTGGTCATCTTGAGCAAGATGACGAAGCTCTTCAGAGGCTTCGTCTATCTGCCTTTGTAGGTCAGCTAGACGAGCCATCTTTTCCTTCTTCCGTTGGACCTGTTGATGGAGCATCTCCAAATTTTGGATTTCTTGATCCAAGTCGTCCTCCGGAGGCGTTGGACTGGTGGCCTTCCTCTTCTGGCTTCGGGCCTCCCTGAGAGAAAGGACATCCTGACTGGGATCCAGCGGCTGCAGAGTAGCAGCCCCTGCGGCTGAAGCTTTCCTCGGCGGCATGACGAAGGTGATGCTTGCCGAAGATGTTCAAAACTCAAAAAATGGACGTGAGTTCACCGGAGGTGGGCACCAATGTTGGGGACTTGTTCTCAAATGCTAAGAGTTAAGAACAAGGCAACATAAAAGGTGTTAAATTTTAAAGTCCTTCGTCCTTCAAGACATTATATCCCTTCGGACATAACGAATTCCGGACGAAGGTTATGAGGGAAAAGACCTTCATAAGTCCGACGTATGATGAAGAAGAATACATACATAAAATACGAATAATAATACAAATATTATCATCAACTTATTTCTATTTTGTATTATCAGAGTCATAATAACAAATTATAAATATACCTTTGGATTGTCGAAAAGTAAAGGTACAGGCGTGATGCGAAAAAAATGCCAGATCAGCATGAACAGTACGGGACTACTATTCATCTATTTATAGGCACAAGACGCAGCCCGTGGAGAATTACATTAATGCCCTTTACATTTATCAATAACTCTATAGTGATTCTTCGAGGTCTAATTTGGCTTTTCATCATATAAGTTGGTTCCCCTTTTCTGCTGTCATGCCGAAGCTTTTTCTGCGCATAGCTTCGTGATCATCTTATCCTTTGTCATGATCGCCTTCCGTCCTACTCAAGCTTCGTCTTGACCATATTCTTGTATACTCGTGGCCCAATTCCGAAGATACTTGTTCACATATTTCACTTGGAAAACATTGTCAAATTATGTTTTTGATGACCTTCGGAAGCCGAAGGCCCCCAACACTACCCGAGTGTTAGGACTTGTTCGGTAGCAGGATCGCTTATCCGAGCATGAGTTCCTTCTCGCGGAAGGTGATGAGTGAGGTATCCGTATCCCGGAGGCATAGGAGTTCCTCGGCTCGGTCGGCCTTGCTGCTTACGTGTACTCTCGTCGTTCTCAGGATCCCGCTATCGATACGGAAGTCGAAAGCATGAAGGTTGTTTTGGTAGAAAATTTTTCCGAGGAGAATTTTGACGCAGAGGGGGTTCCCCCCTTCTAGCCCCCGAGGGAGGGTCGGGCTTTGCTGAGGCAAGGCCGACCCTTTCTTGACAGTTAGACTTTGTGTATGTAAACGAGGTACATGAACGACTTAAAACATCTTAAGGGTAGAAGCGACGTAGCTGTTGGATGTTCCAAGCGTTGTTGTAGACCTCGCCTTGGTCGTTGGCCAGCTTGTATGTTCCGGGCTTCAAGATCTTGGCGATGATGAAGGGCCCTTCCCAGGGTGGAGTGAGCTTGTGGCGCCCTCGGGCGTCCTGTCGCAGGCGAAGCACCAAGTCTCCCACTCGGAAGCCTCGGGACCGAACGCTTCGGGCGTGGTAGCGCCGCACCGACTGCTGGTACCGTGCCGAATGTAGTAAGGCAACGTCCCGAGCCTCCTCGAGTTGGTCCAGCGAGTCTTCTCGGCTGGTCTGGTTGCTTCGGTCGTCATACGCCTTGGTCCTCGGGGAGCCATATTCTAAGTCCGTGGGGAGGACGGCCTCGGCCCCATAGACTAGAAAGAATGGCGTAAAACCCATGGCGTGGCTCGGCGTCGTCCTTAGACTCCAGACTACCGAGGTTAGCTCTTTCATCCACCGCTTGCCGAACTTGTTGAGGTCGTTGTAGATCCTTGGTTGAGCCCCTGCAAAATCATACCATTGGCACGCTCCACCTACCCATTCGTCATGGGATGAGCTACGGCGGCCCAGTCCACACGGATGTGGTGGTCATCGCAGAAGTCCAGGAACTTTTTTCCGGTGAACTGCGTGCCATTGTCGGTGATGATTGAGTTTGGGACCCCGAAGCGATGGATGATGTTGGTGAAGAATGCCACCGCCTGCTCGGACCTGATGCTGTTTAGGGGTCGAACCTCGATCCACTTGGAGAATTTGTCGATAGCGACCAGCAGGTGCGTGAAGCCCCCGGGTGCCTTCTGCAAGGGACCGACGAGGTCCAGACCCCACACAGCAAATGGCCAGGTGATGGGTATCGTCTGCAAGGCCTGAGCGGGCAGATGCGTCTGCTTTGCGTAGAACTGACACCCCCGGCAGGAGCGCACAATCCTAGTGGCGTCGGCCACCGCGGTTGGTCAGTAGAAACCTTGTCGGAAGGCATTCCCCACGAGGGCTCGAGGCGCTGCACGGTGGCTGCAAGCCACCGAGTGTATTTCTTGCAATAGTTCTTGTCCTTGGGCGATAGATATGCATCGTTGGAGGATGCCCGAGGGGCTGCGGTGATAGAGCTCTTTTTCACCGCCCAGCAAGACGAATGACTTGGCGCGTCGAGCCAGCCGCCGAGCTTTGGTCTTGTCGATGGGAAGCTCTCCTTAGAGGAGATATTCCAGGTACGGGGTCTGCCAGTTCGGATCTGGCGTGACCCCATTCTGTTCCTTCTCGACGGGCAAGGCCTCTTCCTCGATGGCCGAGGGTGCCTCGGGTCCGGCCGATGGTACCTCAGGCTCGGCCGAGGGTGCCTCGGGTTCGGCCGGGGGTACCTCGGGCTGGGCCGAGGCTTCCTCAGGCTCGGGCGTGTCATCGATCTTGACGGATGGTTGATGTAGGTCTCTGGAGAAGACGTCCGGGGGAACCGTCGTTCCCCTCGAGGCTATTTTCGCCAGCTCGTCCGCAGTCTCGTTGTACCGTCAGGCGATGTGGTTGAGCTCCAGCCCGTAGAACTTGTTTTCCAGGCGCCGGACTTCGTCGCAGTAGGCTTCCATCCTTCGGTCACGGCAGTGGGAGTTCTTCATGACTTGGTCGATGACAAGCTGCGAGTCGCCTCGAGCGTCGAGGCGTCGGACCCCTAGCTCGATGGCGATGCGTAGCCCGTTAACCAGTGCTTCGTACTCGGCCACGTTGTTTGATGCCAGAAAATGGAGGCGAATGACGTAGCGAAGATGCTTTCCGAGGGGTGAAACGAAGAGCAGGTCAGCGCCTGCTCCTGTTTTCATGAGTGACCCATCGAAGTACATGGTCCAGAGCTCGGGCTGGATTGGAGTTGTTGGTAACTGGGTGTCAGTCCACTCAGTCAGGAAGTCTGCCAAGACCTGGGATTTTATGGCTTTCCGAGGAGCGAATGATAGCGTTTCGCCCATAAGCTCTACCGCCCACTTTGCTATCCTACCCAAGGCCTCGCGGCACTGGATGATCTCCCCCAGGGGGAAGGATGACACCACAGTCACCGGATGAGACTCGAAGTAGTGTCACAACTTTCGCCGTGTTAGAATCATTGCGTAGAGCAGCTTCTCGATCTGTGGGTAGCGGACTTTGGTCTCGGAAAGCACTTCGCTAATGAAGTAGACTGGCCTCTGGATGGGCAGTGCATGCCCTTCTTCTCGTCTCTCGACTACGATCGCGGCGCTGACCACCTGAGTAGTCGCAGCTACGTAGATCAAGAGGGCTTCTCCTGCAGCGGGGGGCACCAGGATGGGTGTGTTCGTAAGGAGCGCCTTAAGGTTTCTGAGGGCTTCCTCGGCCTCGGGGGTTCAAGTGAAGCACTCGGCCTTCCTTAAGAGGCGGTACAGAGGCAAGCCTTTCTCGCCAAGGCGTGAGATGAAGCGGCTCAGAGCCACAAGGCATCCCATCACCCTCTGTACTCCTTTCAAATCTTTGATCGGTCCCATGTTGGTGATGGCCGCAATTTTCTTCGGGTTGGCCTCGATGCCCCGCTCGGAGATGATGAATCCAAGGAGCATGCCTCGGGGGACTCCAAAGACACACTTCTCGGGATTGAGTTTCACGCCTTTCGCTCTCAGACACTTGAATGTCATTTCAAGGTCAGAGAGGAGGTCGGAGGCTCTCTTCGTCTTGACAACGATGTCGTCGACGTAAGCCTCGACCGTTCTGCCGATGTGTTCTCCGAACATGTGGTTCATGCACCTCTGGTAAGTGGCGCCTGCATTCCTCAACCCAAATGGCATTGTAGTGTAACAGTACATGCCAAAAGGTGTGATGAAAGAAGTCACGAGCTGGTCGGACTCTTTCATCTTGATTTGGTGATAGCCTGAGTAGGCATCGAGGAATGACAGGGTTTCGCACCCAGCAGTGGAGTCCACGATTTGATCGATGCGAGGTAGAGGGTAGGGAACTTTCGGACATGCTTTGTTTAGACCAGTGTAGTCTACACACATCCTCCATTTCCCATCCTTCTTCCTTACAAGAACAGGGTTAGCTAACCATTCGGGATGGAATACCTCTTTGATAAACCCTGCCGCGAGTAGCTTGTGGATCTCCTCGCCTATGGCCCTGCGCTTTTCTTCGTCGAAACGACGTAGGGTTTGCTTCACGGGTCGGGCTCCAGCTCTGATGTCCAGTGAGTGCTCGGCGACATCCCTCGGTATGTCGGGCATGTCTGGGGGACTCCACGCAAAGACTTCGGCGTTTGCGCGGAGAAAGTCGACGAGCACTGCTTCCTATTTTGGGTCGAGCTTGGAGCCGATTCAAACTTGCTTGCTGGCGTCGTTGCTGGGGTTGAGAGAGACGGTCTTGACTGCCTCAACTGGTTCGAAATTGCCGGCGTGCCGCTTCGCGTCGGGCGCCTCCTTGGAGAGGCGTTCCAGGTCGGTGATGAGGGCCTCAGACTCGGCGAGAGCCTCGGTGTACTCCATGCACTCCACGTCGCATTCGTACGCGTGGCAGTACGTGGATCCGACGGTGATGATCCCATTCGGGCCCGGCATCTTGAGCTTGAGGTAGGTATAATTGGGGACGACCATGAACTTGGCGTAGCATGGTCTTCCCAACACCGCATGGTAGGTTCCTCAGAACCCGACGACCTCAAAGGTGAGAGCTTCCTTTCGGAAGTTAGAGGGAGTTCCGAAGCAGATGGATAGGTCGATCCGTCCGAGGGGTAGGATTCGCTTCCCGGGCACGATCCCGTGGAAGGGGCCGCGCTGGCCCAGACTTCAGACCGATCAACCCCTAAGAGTTCTAGGGTCTCGGCGTAGATGATGTTAAGGCTGCTGCCTCCGTCCATGAGGACCATAGAGAGCCTAACATTGCCGATGATCGGATCGACGACGAGCGGGTACCTTCCCGGGCTTGGCACGAAGTCGGGGTGGTCGCCTTGGTCGAAGGTGATAGGCTTGTCGGACTAGTCTAGGTAGACTGGCGCCGCCACCTTCACCAAGCAGACTTCCTGGTGCTCCTGCTTGCGGTGCCGAGCCGAGGCGTTCGCCACCTGCCCGCCGTAGATCATGAAGCAGTTATGGACTTCCGGGAATCCCTCTTCCTTGTCGCCCTCCTTCTTGTCGTTGCCATGGCCCTTGCCATCCTCCGCCGGGGGCCCGGTCTTATTGAAGTAGCGTCGGAGCATGACACATTCTTCGAGGGTGTGCTTGACGGGCCCTTGGTGATAGGGGCACGAATCTTTGAGCATCTTGTCGAACGCGCCGGCCCCTCCAGGAGGTTTCCGAGGGTTCCTGTGCTCGGCCGTAGCGACGAGATTCGCGTCTGTGGTGTCGCGCTTCGCCCGCGACTTGCTTTTAGCCTTCTTCTTCGTGCCCCGCTGGGCGGACGCCTCAGGGGCGTCTGTCTTCGGCTCCCCCTGAGGCTGCTTGTCCTTCCGGAAGATGGCTTCGACCGCCTCTTGACCCGAGGCGAACTTGGTGGCGACGTCCATCAGTTCGCTTGCACGGGTGGGAGTCTTGCGCCCTAGTTTGCTCACCAGGTCTCAGCAAGTGGTGCCGGCAAGGAAAGCCCCGATGACATCCGACTCGGTAATGTTGGGCAGCTCGGTGCGCTGCTTTGAGAACCGCCGGATGTACTCTCGGAGGGACTCCCCTGGCTGCTGGCGGCAGCTTCGGAGGTCCCACGAGTTCCCAGGGCGCATGTACGTGACTTGGAAATTCCCCGCGAAAGCTTTGACCAGATCGTCCCAGTCGGAGATCTGCGCAGGAGGCAGATGCTCCAGCCAGGCCCGAGCGACGTCGGAGAGGAAAAGGGGTAGATTATGGATGATGAGGTTGTCATCATCCGCCCCTCCCAACTAGCATGCCAGTCGGTAGTTTGCGAGCCACAGCTCCGGTCTCGTCTCCCCCGAGTACTTGGTGATAGTAGTCGGGGCTCGGAAACGGGCAGGGAACGACGCTCATCGTATGGCCCGGCTGAAGACTCGCGGACCGGGTGGTTCGGGCGAAGGACTACGATCCTCCTCGCTGTTGCAGCGTCTCCCGCGCCTAGGATGGTAGCCTCGACGCACCTTCTCGTCGAGGCGGGCTCGATGGTCGAGATGGTGGTGCTCGTTGCCGAGGCGTTCCCGGGCGGCGGGCGCCTCGTCCCGTGTACGCTCGGGATGGACCGAGGCTTCCCGAATGCGCCGGGAGGACACCACGTGATGCTCCGAGGGGTCAGCTCGCCTGCGGGAGGTGGTGCTCTCGGCTCGTTGAACCGCGGCGCCTTCTAGGAGATTCTTGAGTTCGCCCTGGATACGCCGTCTCTCGGTGGTGGATGGCTCCGGCATGGCTCGAAGTAGCATCGCCGCTGCAGCTAGGTCCTGGCCGGACTCGCTGATGGTCGGGGGCAGCACTGCCCTGGCATTGTCGACGATGCGGCGCCGTATGTCTTGGGGCCGGTGACAGGCTTTTCCGGCGAGTGTTCGGCCTGCCCACTCCTGTTCGATGTTCTGTCGGAGCTGTACAAACCGGCCTACTTCCCCGTCGACCCGGGCCTGCATCTCACGGATTTGCTCGAGCTGTATGTCCTGACCCCCCGCAGGGACTGGGACCACAGCTAGCTCCCACGGGATGTCAACGCGAGATGCGGGCCCAGGGGGATCGTCAACCTCTGGCATACCGAGGTGGTTGCCTTCGTTGTGATCTCCCAAATAGATGTGGAAACATTCACGACTTGGGCTGTAACCCTCGCTGTCAAGGTCATGACCATCGTCAGAACAACCGGAGAGGCAGTGGTCACATGCGAACATGAAGCCCCGCATGGCACCGGGGTCATTGAGGGTAGAGAAATCCCAACCGGAGTCGGGGTCATCCTCTTCCTCAAAACCCACCGGTCCGGAGGTTGAGACGGCTGTCAGTCGGTCCCAGGTCGACCACATGTGGTACCTCGGAAGGTTTGGATACGCCTTTACGAAGGCGCTCACCATAGCGGGGTCGCTAGGTGGATCAAAGCTGAACTGAAAAGGTATGGGATGGAAAACGGACGGTACCTCTTGGTCGTTGGACGGTGGTGAAGTCGCGTCGGGGGCGGAGCACACCGTCATCTCAGGTACGAGGGTAATGCCCAGTAGGTCCTTTGCGAGGGTGCTGGCGTCATTAGTCCGCTTGGGGCTGACATGTCGTGGGGAAGTGACACCCGCCGCCGCCTCAGGTGCGAGGGCAATGTCCGACATGTCCCCCGGGGGAGTGCCGGCGTCGTCGACTCGCTCTGGTGCGACAGCCGACAAGGTGCCGCCTCTTGCGTGGCCATGGTTGCCTCGTCTTCGCCTCCTCCAACGAGGAGGGTGGCGGGGACGACCAGAGTGCTCCTCTTCTGCCGCGAGGAGATGCTGTCGTAGAGCTCGCCGCCGCCGGGCGAGTCGGAGACCGTCGTTGTCATCACGCCGCGGGGGGAGGAGTACCATGTCGTAGCTGCCGTCGAGGGACATGAACTCGAGACTCCCGAAGCGGAGCACCGTCCTAGGCTGGAGAGGTTGCTGAAGACCCCCCATCTGGATTTCAACGGGAATATGTTCGTTAACACGCAGCAGGCCCCTACCTGGCGCGCCAACTGTCGGCGTTTCGACCCTGGGGGGTCCCTGGACCGACGAGTGAATTGTCGCTGCGTGTCCCTGCCCAGATGGGTTGGCGCGGGATGGAACACAAGATGTGGGACAAGCCTTGTATTATCCTGCACCAGGGGTGCCGCTCGCAGTAGGGGGTACAAGCGCGTCGCGTGAGAGAGAGAGGGACACAGAGCTCGTCCGCCGCTTCCCTCGCGCGAACCCCCCTCAGGGTGGCCCTGGACCTCCCTTTTATAGAGGCAAGGAGAGAGTCCAGACGTACAACGGGGGGCGTAGTTATGCGCTAACGTGTCCGGCAGTGGAGTGCCTAAGCCCTGTGTACATGCCAACGTGGCTGTTGGGGGAGAGCTTGGGCCCTGTATGGACTGGGCACATAAATCTAAGACCTGGTTTTAATTAGTTTTCTTGTTACATCTCTTAATTAATGCATCCAGTTAAGAAATCAATTTCGTGTTTGTGTTCATGATGTTTTATGAACAAAACTGGATCTCACTTGCTATATGCCAACCAACCAATAAAAATTGGTACGAGACCTGACAGAACAGGGAAATGGAACTAATCAAACAAATCTAGTCCATTGCATACATTGTCAACTCAGCTTGGCTCTAAATCTCATGTAGACTCGATTGAGCCACCTGAACCAATCACACTCTGTATCAAAAAGCTGAAATTGTAGTGGACGGGCAACTAACGGCTACCCACCGGGTAGCGGGATATAAGTATGGGTACAGATCCATACTCATGAGCGTATATGGATACGAATATGAGTTACGTTTTGTTTCGTGGATATGGATTTGCGAACCATGTACCTATGCCCTATCCACCCGATTGTCATCCCTAATCAAACATAACTATGCTCTCGTCGTCGCGCTCCTGGCTGGCGTCTGCTGTGCTCGCCCTCCCACGATGAAGCTAAGACAACGCGACGACAGCGGTCACGCGTGAGCTAGGGAAGTCGAGCGGCTGTCGAAGCTGGGTGCAAATGTGACTGCCACAATGCCTCTTCGACAGCCAGGAGAACGAACGAGTGCACGTTCTCTGATGGCCCAGGCGGCAAGGAAAGCCGTCGCCGCCGCAAACTTCTATGTTTCTGGAGGCCTGTGGGGCTAAAAAAGGCCTTGCTTGCGACATATCAACATCATGTGCGCGGTTGTGTGTGTCCTGTCTCCCTGGGTCAAAGCCCGTGGCTTACAAAGCGTGCACAGGTGTTCGGCAGAACGCTTACACAAAGCTTGCCGACGTGGGCATCGATCATCTCCGGTTGAGTGCGTGAAGGCACGTGCAGAACGCCTTCGTGCTTGCAGGCGTCCTCCGGTGTTGCGTAGGACTCGGCGATGTCGAGCCTAGCAGGCTAGCAGGCACATCCGTAGGTGGATTCTGCGTAGCGGCGTGTGTGTCCGGACATGGTGCTCTGCAATGTTGGCTCGACATGTATTTCAATTGCAACGACCATGGGCGCGTGACGACGCTAGGAGGATGTACATGTCGGCAATAGAGCAAGTGTTGTAGTAATAGCTGTTGGCACCTATAACTTGCCATTACCCTCGGGATTAGTTTTGGAGTTGAATAATTGTTATTCCAGTCCTTCCTTAAGCAAGAATGTTATCTCTTTGTCATGTCTCGAAGAAGTAGATGGTTATGAGATTGTAATAAAGAACAAGTGTTGTTCTATTTATTATAATTGTATTTTCTATACTCATTTTATATTGGTGAATGGATTATATGTTCTTGATTCTAAGGGTAAAACTATATGTAACATTAATACTAAAAGAGTTTGACCGAATGATTTAATTCCTACTTTTTAGTTGGCATTGTCCCTTAGGTCATATAAATGAGAAACATATTAAGAGCCACAAAATTGATGGTTTACTTACCTCATTTGATTTTGAATCACTTAACATGTGCGAGTCTTGTTCGCTTTGGGAAGATGACCAAAGCAACCTTCACCGGCCATAGTGATAGAGCAAAATGACATGTTGAAACTTGTACACACTAATGTATGTGGACCAATGATCTCAATACCAGAGGAGTACTTCGTTACTTTTACTGATGACTTTAGTAGATATGGATATATCTACCTAATGAGGCACAAGTCTGAATTGTTTGAAAAGTTCAAAGAATTTATGAATGAAGTACAAAATCAACTTGGCGTGACACTTAAATTTCTGCAATCAAATCGTGGAGGTGAATATTTGAGCTAAGAATTCAATGACCATCTTAAACAATATGGAATTTTTCTGCAGTTGACTCTGCTTGGGATGCCTGAATGGAATGGGATATCTGAATAGAGGAACCAAACCTTGTTAGTCATGGTTAGGTCGATGATGAGTCAATCTGATCTTCCACTATATTTTTGAGGTTATGCTCTTGAAACAACTATGCTTACACTGAATAGGAATCCAACTAAGTATATTGACAAGACTCCATATGAGGTGTGGACTAGAAAACGTACTAGTTTGTCTTTCTTCAAAGTTTGGGGATGTGAGACTTATATCAAAAGTTTGATGTCAGACAAACTCACTCCAAAATCAGATAAATACTTTTTATAGGGAATATAGGGGAAACCAAACGATGTTATTTTTACAATAAAATCGAGGGCAAAGTGTTTGTCGCTCACAATGGTGTCTTCTTAGAGAGAGTTTCTCTCTAAAGGAGTTAGTGGGAGCAAAGTGCGACTTGATGTGTCGCTTGCCTCGATGGACTTCATCTCCTATTTCATTGCTTTACGCCAACACTCCTCTCATTCAGCCTCTGCAAAGGAGACTGGTTTGTCGGTAGTGGTGAACAACAGTTCCTTGTCGAGCACTCTAGGCACAACTCCTAGCGGCGGGCTTGAAAGGGAAATGTACCCTTGGGCCATTTCTAAGTATTTTGGTGATTTAGTGTCCAACACAAGTGCCTAATTGTAAAAAGGTGGACAAAGTACAAATTAAGGATAAAGGTATGTTTCTCAGACTTAGTACATTGTTTTATGGACTAATGTATTGTGTCTAAGTGCTGGAAACAGAAAAAATCGAGTTGGAGAAGAGATGGCTCGAGCAGCCAAAGTCTGCTCAGTCTGGGTGCACCGGACAGTGTCCGGTGCGCCAGGCTGGCTCGAGGGAAAAGGCTGCTCTCGGGACTTCGACGACGGTGTACGGCTATAATTCACCGGACTGTCCGGTGGTGCACCGGACTGTCCGGTGGGCCGTTCACAGGCGAACTCGTCGCTCTCGGAAATTCATCGTCGACGTACGGCTATAATTCACCGGACTGTCCGGTGTGCACCGGACTGTCCGGTGAGCCAACGGTCGGCAGGGCCAACGGTCGGCCGCTCGATCTGCGCGGGACACGTGGCCGAGCCAACGGCTAGAAGGGGGCACCGGTCTGTCCGGTGTGCACCGGACATGTCCGGTGCGCCAATGGCTCTCAGTCTGCCAACGGTCGACTGTGCCATTTATGGAAGGAAATCGGGCACCGGATAGTGTCCGGTGTGCACCGGACTGTCCGGTGCGCCAGTCGATAGAAGGCAAGATCAGCCTTCCTAGATTGCTCTCAACGGCTCCTAGCTGCCTTGGGGCTATAAAAGGGACCCCTAGGCGCATGGAGGAGAACACCAAGCATTCCTACAACATTCCTAAGCACCAAGACATCAATTTCGCGCATTCGTTTCATTGTGATAGCATATAGAGCTCTAGTGGAGTTGTGAACTCATTGAGTTGTGTTGCGAGCTTTTGTTGCGACTTGTGTGCGTGTTGACACTCTGATTCTTGTGTCTTGTGTGCGTTGCTAATCCCTCCCTTGCTCCGTGTTCTTTGTGAATTTCAAGTGTAAGGGCGAGAGGCTCCAAGTTGTGGAGATTCCTCGCAAACGGGATTGAGAAAAAGCAAGCAAAACACCGTGGTATTCAAGTGGGTCTTTGGACCGCTTGAGAGGGGTTGATTGCAACCCTCGTCCGTTGGGACACCACAACGTGGAGTAGGCAAGCGTTGGTCTTGGCCGAACCACGGGATAACCACCGTGCCATCTCTGTGATTGATCCTTGTTGGTTATTGTGTTTTGTTGAGGATTCCTCTCTAGCCACTTAGCAATTATTGTGCTAACGATTAACCAAGTTTTGTGGCTTAAGTTTTCAAGTTTCACAGGATCACCTATTCACCCCCCCCCCTCAGGTGCTCTCAATTGGTATCAGAGCCGTTCTCTTCACAAAGGGACTAACCACCCGAAGAGATGGATCCTAAGGGGAAGGGTATCGTGATCAACGACAAAGAGAAGGAATCCTTCGTCAACGAGCCGAAGGACGACAAGCCTACCGACTCCGGCTCAGGCCATAGACGGAAAGAAGGGAAGAAGAAGAAGACGAGGCGCATCAAGGAGATCGTCTACTACGACGACAGCGATGAGTCTACTTCTTCCCAAAAGGACGACGACCACAACGACTACGAGAGAAGGAAACCGGTTAATTCGAACTTTTCGTTTGACTACTCTCGTATTCCGCAAAGTTCAAATTCACATTTGCTCTCCATTCGTCTCGGCAAGCCTCCACACTTTAATGGGGAGGACTACGGATTTTGGAGCCACAAAATGCGTAGTCACCTATTCTCTCTCCATCCTAGTATATGGGAGATTGTAGAGAGTGGAATGCACTTTGATAGTTCGGATAGTCCCATGTTCATTAATGAACAAATTCATAAGAATGCACAAGCTACTACTGTTCTTCTAGCTTCATTGTGCAGGGATGAATACCACAAAGTGAGCGGCTTGGATAATACCAAGCAGATCTGGGACACCCTCAAGATTTCTCATGAGGGGAACGACGTCACCTTGCTCACCAAGATGGAGTTTGTGGAGGGCGAGCTTGGACGGTTCACGATGATAAGGGGCGAGGAGCCGACACAAACATACAACCGGCTCAAGACCCTTATCAACAAAATAAGGAGCTACGGAAGCACGCGATGGACGGACCACGACGTCGTCCGACTAATGCTAAGGTTCTTTACCGTTCTTGATCCTCATTTGGTGAATAATATTCGTGAGAATCCCAGGTACACCAAAATGTCGCCCGAAGAAGTCCTTGGAAAATTCGTAAGCGGGCGAATGATGATCAAGGAGGCAAGGTACGTGGACGACGCTCTAAACGGTCCAATCAATGAGCCTCAACCCGTTGCTCTCAAGGCAACAAGGAGCAAGGAGGCGTTACCCAGCAAGGTAGCACAAATTGAGGCAGCCGGACTTAATGATGAAGAGATGGCCCTCATCATCAAGAGATTCAAGACGACGCTAAAGGGTCGCAAGGGACAGCCAAGCAAGACCAAAGCCAAGGGGAAGCGCTCATGCTTCAAATGCGGTAAGCTTGGTCATTTTATTGCTAACTGTCCCGACAATGATAGTGATCAGGATCAAGGGAAAAAGAGGGAGAAAAAGAAGAACTATAAGAAGGCAAAGGGTGAGGCACATCTAGGAAAGGAGTGGGATTCGGATTGCTCCTCCTCCGACTCCGACAATGAAGGACTCGCCGCCACCGCCTTCAACAAGTCATCCCTCTTCCCCAATGAGCGTCACACATGCCTTATGGCAAGGGAGAAGAAGGTATGTACTCGAGACTCTACTTATGCTTCTTCAAGTGAGGACGAATCTAGTGATGAGGATGAAATAGATTATTCATGTCTATTTAAAGGCCTAGATAGAACCAAGGTAGATAAAATTAATGAATAAATTGATGCCTTGAATGATAAGAATAGGCTTCTAGAAAAACAAGAAGATTTGTTGTATGAAGAACATGACAAATTTGTAGAAGCACAAAAATCTCATGCTTTAGAAGTTAAAAGAAATGAAATGCTTTCTTGTGAATTATCTTCTTGCCATGAGACAATTACTAGCTTAAGGAGCATTAATGATGATTTGAATGCTAAGTTAGAAATAGCTAGTAAATCAACAACTTGTGTAGAAAATGTTGTTATTTGCAATAGATGTAAAGATTTTGATGCTTGTAGTGAACACATAGCTTCTATTGCAAAATTAAACGATGAAATGGCTAGTCTTAATGCCCAACTTAAGGCTAGCAAAAGCGATTTTGATAAACTAAAATTTGCTAGGGATGCCTACACGATTGGTAGACACCCCTCAATTAAGGATGGGCTTGGCTTCAAGAGGGAAGCCAAGAACTTAACAAGACATAAGGCTCCCATCTCCGCCAAGGAGAAAGGGAAGGCCCCTATGGCAAGTAGTACTAAAAAGAACCATGCTTTTATGTACTTTGATAGAAGACAGTCTCATAGGAGTTGTAATGCTCTTGATTCACATGCCTATGATTCTTATGCTATGTTTGCTCCCAGTTCTTCCTATATGCGTGATAGAGATATGCCTAGGAAAAATATTCATCATGTGCCTAGGAAAAATATTCATCATGTTCCTAGAAAAGTTATGAATGGTCCCTCTACAATTTATCATGCTTTAAATGCTTCCTTTGCTATTTGTAGAAAGGATAGGAAGATAGTTGCTAGGAAATTAGGGGCAAAATGCAAGGGTGATAAAACTTGCATTTGGGTCCCTAAGGAAATTGTGACTAACCTTGTAGGACCCAACAAGAGTTGGGTACCTAAGACCCAAGCCTAAATTTGCCTTGCAGGTTTATGCATCCGGGGGTTCAAACTGGATTATCGACAGCGGATGCACAAACCATATGACGGGGGAGAAGAAGATGTTCACCTCCTACGTCAAGAATAAGGATTCCCAAGATTCAATCATATTCGGTGATGGGAACTAAGGCAAGGTGAAAGGTTTAGGCAAGAGTGCAATATCCAATGAGCACTCTATCTCTAATGTGTTTTTAGTTGAGTCTCTTGGATATAATTTACTATCTGTCAGTCAATTATGTAATATGGGATATAATTGTCTATTTACAAATGTAGATGTGTCTGTCTTTAGAAGATGTGATGGTTCACTAGCTTTTAAGGGTGTACTAGACGACAAACTTTATTTGGTTGATTTTGCAAAAGAAGAGGCCGGTCTAGATGCATGCTTAATGGCTAAGACTTGCATGGGCTGGTTGTGGCATCGCCGCTTAGCACATGTGGGGATGAAGAACCTCCACAAGCTTCTAAAGGGAGAACACGTGATAGGTCTAACCAATGTACATTTCGAAAAAGATAGACCTTGTGCAGCTTGTCAAGCAGGGAAACAGGTGGGAGGCTCTCATCACACCAAAAATGTGATGACAACATCAAGACCCCTGGAGCTGCTACATATGGACCTCTTCGGACCCGTCGCCTATCTGAGCATAGGAGGAAGTAAGTATGGTCTAGTTATTGTTGATGACTTTTCCCGCTTCACTTGGGTGTTCTTTTTGCAGGATAAGTCTGAAACCCAAGGGACCCTCAAGCGCTTCCTAAGGAGAGCTCAAAATGAGTTTGAGCTCAAGGTGAAGAAGATAAGGAGCGACAACGGGTCCGAATTCAAGAATCTTCAAGTGGAAGAGTTCCTTGAGGAGGAGGGGATCAAGCACGAGTTCTCCGCTCCCTACACACCTTAGCAAAATGGTGTCGTAGAGAGGAAGAACAGGATGCTCATAGATATGGCGAGGACTATGCTTGGAGAGTTCAAAACCCCCGAGTGCTTTTGGTCGGAAGCCGTGAACACGGCTTGCCACGCCATCAACAGGGTCTACCTTCACCGCCTCCTCAAGAAGACTTCATATGAGCTGCTGACTGGTAACAAACCCAATGTATCGTACTTTCGTGTATTTGGGAGTAAATGCTACATTCTAGTAAAGAAGGGTAGGAATTCCAAATTTGCTCCCAAAGCTGTAGAAGGGTTTTTATTAGGTTATGATTCAAATACAAAGGCGTATAGGGTCTTCAACAAATCATCGGGTTTGGTTGAAGTCTCTAGCGACGTTGTATTTGATGAGACTAATAGCTCTCCAAGAGAGCAAGTTGTTGATCTTGATAATATAGATGAAGAAGACGTTCCAACGACCGCGATACGCACCATGGTGATTGGAGATGTACGGCCTCAGGAACAATTGGAGCAAGATCAACCGTCTTCCTCAACTATGGTGCATCCCCCAACCCAAGATGACGAACAGGTACCTCAAGTGGAGGCGCATGTGAGAGCACCTAGAGGGGGGGGGTGAATAGGTGATCCTGTGAAACTTAAAAACTTAAGCCACAAAACTTGGTTAATCGTTAGCACAATAATTGCCAAGTGGCTAAAGAGGAATCCTCAACAAAACACAATAACCAACAAGGATCAATCACAGAGATGGCACGGTGGTTATCCCGTGGTTCGGCCAAGACCAACGCTTGCCTACTCCACGTTGTGGCGTCCCAACAGACGAGGGTTGCAATCAACCCCTCTCAAGCGGTCCAAAGACCCACTTGAATACCACGGTGTTTTGTTTGCTTTACTCAATCCCGTTTGCGAGGAATCTCCACAAATTTGGAGCCTCTCACCCTTACACTTGAAATTCACAAAGAACTCTGAGCAAGGGAGGGATTAGCAACGCACTCAAGACAAGAAATCACAGCAACACCACGCACACAAGTCACAACGAGAGCTCACAACACAACTCAATGAGTTCACCACTCAACTAGAGCTCTAATCGCTATTGCAAAGAATCAAAGGCGCGGAATCGATGTCTTGGTGCTTAGGAATGCTTAGGAGATGCTTGATGTACTCCTCCATGCGCCTAGGGGTCCCTTTTATAGCCCCAAGGCAGCTAGGAGCCGTTGAGAGCAATCTTGGAAGGCTGATCTTGCCTTCTGTCGACTGGCGCACCGAACATGTCCGGTGCCCGATTTCTTTCCATAAACAGCACAGTCGACCGTTGGCAGCCTGGGAGCCGTTGGTGCACTTGACATGTCCGGTGCACACCGGACAGTCCGGTGCCTTCTTCTTGCCGTTGGCTCGGCCACGTGTCCCGCGCAGATTGCGCGGCCGACCGTTGGCCCGGCCGACCGTTGGCTCACCGGACAGTCCGGTGCACACCGGACAGTCCGGTGAATTTTAGCCGTACGCCGTTGATGGTTTCCCGAGAGCGACGAGTTCGCCTGTGAGCGGCCCACCGGACAGTCCGGTGCACACCGGACAGTCCGGTGAATTTTAGCCGTACACTACCGTCGAAGTCCCGAGAGCAGCCACTTTACCCAAGCCAGCCTGGCGCACCGGACACTGTCCGGTGCACCACCGGACAGTCCGGTGCACCCAGACTAGGCAGACTTTGGCTGCTCGAGCCATCTCTTCTCCAACTCGATTTTTTCTGTTTCCAGCACTTAGACACAATACATTAGTCCATAAAACAATGTACTAAGTCTGAGAAACATACCTTTATCCTTGATTTGTACTTTGTCCACCATTTTACGATTAGGCACCTGTGTTGGGCACTAAATCACCAAAATACTTAGAAATGGCCCAAGGGCACATTTCCCTTTCAATCTCCCCCTTTTTGGTGATTTATGCCAACACAACATAAAGCAAGTAGAACAAGTACAAAATCAATTCAACTAAGAACTCAAAGTTGTTTTGATTCAAATTTGACATATATGAATCACTCTATGCCACCACTTGGTTTGTTTTTGCAAATCAAACTCAAATTCCTATCTCTAAGTCAAAACCACTTGTAGAGACATAAAGAGAGGTTTTCCAAAGAAATTTGATCAAGGATTTCAAAAACTCCCCGTTTTTCCCATAATCAACACTTCTCCCCACAAGAGGCCAACTTTTGACATAAGAGACAATAAAAGAGTTTTGACAAACCAAAAGCTCTAATCTACTATTTTCAAAATTTCTCAAGTGGTAGCTGATCCATCTATTGCTTCCCTGATGTACTCTTCCTATCGACCTTACATCCAGCATAGTCGGAATCTGAGTACCCAATCAAGTCAAAGTTAGACCCCTTTGGATACCAGATCCCAAAGCAAGGCGTAGCAACTAAATATCGAAGAATTCGCTTCACAGCCACTAAGTGACACTCCTTAGGATCGGATTGAAATCTAGCACACATGCATACGCTAAGCATAATATCCGGTCTACTAGCACACAAATAAAGCAAAGAACCTATCATGGACCGGTATGCCTTTTGATCAACGGACTTACCACCTTTGTTGAGGTCGGTGTGTCCGTCGGTTCCCATCGGCGTCTTTGCGGGCTTGGCGTCCTTCATCCCAAATCTCTTTAGCAAATCTTGCGTGTACTTCGTTTGGGAGATAAAGGTGCCGTCCTTGAGTTGCTTCACTTGGAACCCAAGGAAGTAGTTCAACTCGCCCATCATCGACATCTCGAATTTCTGCGTCATCACCCTGCTAAACTCTTCACAAGACTTTTGATTAGTAGAACCAAATATTATGTCATCGACATAAATTTGGCATACAAAAAGATCACCATTGCAAGTCTTAGTAAAAAGAGTTGGATCGGCTTTCCCGACCTTGAAAGCATTAGCAATTAAAAAGTCTCTAAGGCATTCATACCATGCTCTTGGGGCTTGCTTAAGTCCATAGAGCGCCTTAGAGAGCTTACACACGTGGTCGGGGTACCGTTCATCCTCGAAGCCAGGGGGTTGCTCCACGTACACCTCCTCTTTGATCGGCCCGTTGAGGAAAGCGCTCTTCACATCCATTTGGTACAACCTGAAAGAATGGTGAGCGACATATGCTAGCAAGATACAAATTGATTCTAGCCTAGCCACAGGAGCGAATGTCTCCTCAAAGTCCAAACCTGTGACTTGGGCATAACCTTTCACCACCCCGTGCTCGTCCTGTTTGTTGCGGAACACCCACTTGGTTCCCACAACATTTTGCTTGGGGCGAGGCACCAGTGTCCAAACTTCATTGCGCTTGAAATTGTTGAGTTCCTCCTGCATGGCCAACACCCAGTCCGGATCTAGCAAGGCCTCTTCTACCCTGAAAGGCTCAATAGAAGAGACAAAAGAGTAATGCTCACAAAAATTTACTAATCTTGAACGAGTAGTTACTCCCTTGCTAATATCACCCAATATCTGGTCGACGGGATGATCCCTTTGAATCGTCGCTCGAACTTGGGTTGGAGGTGCCTGAGGTGCTTCTTCCTCTTCAACTTGAACATCCTGTGCTCCCCCTTGATCATGCGCCTCCACTTGAGGTGCCTGTTCGTCATCTTGGGTTGGGGAATGCACCATAGTTGAGGAAGACGGTTGATCTTGCTCCAAATGTTCCTGAGGCCGTACATCTCCAATCGCCATGGTGCGTATCGCGGCCGTTGGAACGTCTTCTTCATCTACATCATCAAGATTAACAACTTGCTCTCTTGGAGAGCCATTAGTCTCATCAAATACAACGTCGCTAGAGACTTCAACCAAACCCGATGATTTGTTGAAGACCCTATACGCCTTTGTATTTGAATCATAACCTAATAAAAACCCTTCTACGACTTTGGGAGCAAATTTGGAATTCCTACCCTTCTTCACTAGAATGTAGCATTTACTCCCAAATACACGAAAGTACGATACATTGGGTTTGTTACCAGTTAGCAGCTCATATGAAGTCTTCTTGAGGAGGCAGTGAAGGTAGACCCTGTTGATGGCGTGGCAAGCCGTGTTCACGGCTTCCAACCAAAAGCACTCGGGGGTCTTGAACTCTCCAAGCATAGTCCTCGCCATATCTATGAGCGTCCTGTTCTTCCTCTCTACCACACCATTTTGCTGAGGTGTGTAGGGAGCGGAGAACTCGTGCTTGATCCCCTCCTCCTCAAGGAACTCCTCCACTTGAAGATTCTTGAATTCGGACCCGTTGTCGCTCCTTATCTTCTTCACCTTGAGCTCAAACTCATTTTGAGCTCTCGTTAGGAAGCGCTTGAGGGTCCCTTGGGTTTCAGACTTATCCTGCAAAAAGAACACCCAAGTGAAGCGGGAAAAGTCATCAACAATAACTAGACCATACTTACTTCCTCCTATGCTCAGATAGGCGACGGGTCCGAAGAGGTCCATATGTAGCAGCTCTAGAGGTCTTGACGTGGTCATCACATTCTTGCTGTGATGTGCTCCTCCCACTTGTTTACCTGCTTGACAAGCTGCACAAGGTCTATCTTTTTTGAAATGAACATTGGTTAGACCTATCACGTGTTCTCCCTTTAGAAGCTTGTGGAGGTTCTTCATCCCCACATGTGCTAAGCGGCGATGCCACAACCAGCCCATGCAAGTCTTAGCCATTAAGCATGCATCTAGACCGGCCTCTTCTTTTGCAAAATCAACTAAGTAAAGTTTGTCGTCTAGTACACCCTTAAAAGCTAGTGAACCATCACATCTTCTAAAGACAGACACATCTACATTTGTAAATAAACAGTTATATCCCATATTACATAATTGACTAACAGATAGTAAATTATATCCAAGACTCTCCACTAAAAACACATTAGAGATAGAATGCTCATTTGATATTGCAATTTTGCCTAAACCTTTCACCTTGCCTTGGTTCCCATCACCGAATATGATTGAATCTTGGGAATCCTTATTCTTGACGTAGGAGGTGAACATCTTCTTCTCCCCCGTCATATGGTTTGTGCATCCGCTGTCGATAATCCAGCTTGAACCCCCGGATGCATAAACCTGCAAGGCAAATTTAGGCTTGGGTCTTAGGTACCCAACTCTTGTTGGGTCCTACAAGGTTAGTCACAATTTCCTTAGGGACCCAAATGCAAGTTTTATCACCCTTGCATTTTGCCCCTAATTTTCTAGCAACTATCTTCCTATCCTTTCTACAAATAGCAAAGGAAGCATTCAAAGCATGATAAATTGTAGAGGGACCATTCATAACTTTTTCTAGGAACACGATGAATATTTTTCCTAGGCATATTTCTACCATGCATATAGGAAGAGCTGGGGGCAAACATAGCATAAGAGTCATTGGCATGCGAGTCAAAAGCATTACAATTCCTATGAGACTGTCTTCTATCATTGTACATAAAGGCATGGTTCTTTTTAGTACTACTTGCCATAGGGGCCTTCCCTTTCTCCTTGGCGGAGATGGGAGCCTTATGGCTTGTTAAGTCCTTAGATTCCCTCTTGAAGCCAAGTCCATCCTTAATTGAGGGGTGTCTACCAATCGTGTAGGCATCCCTTACAAATTTTAGCTTATCAAAATCACTTTTGCTAGTCTTAAGTTGGGCATTAAGACTAGCTACTTCATCATTTAATCTCGAAATTGAAACTAGGTGTTCATTACAGGCGTCAATATCAATGTCCTTACACCTAGTGCAAATCATAACATGTTCTACACAAGAATTAGATTTATTTGCTACTTCTAATTTAGCATTTAAATCATTGTTAACACTTTGTAAAGTAGAAATGGTTTCATGACACGTAGATAGTTCATAAGAAAGCATTTCATTTCTTTTAACTTCTAAAGCATAGGATTTTTGTGCCTCTACAAATTTGTCATGTTCATCATACAACAAATCCTCTTGCTTTTCTAAAAGCCTATCCTTTTCGTTCAAGGCATCAATCAATTCATTGATTTTATCAATTTTATTTCTATCCAATCCCTTGAACAAGATAGAGTAATCTATTTCCTCATCACTAGTTTCGTCTTCACTTGAAGAAGCATAAGTAGAGTCTCGAGTACATACCTTCTTCTCCCTTGCCATGAGGCATGTGTGACGCTCGTTGGGGAAGAGGGATGACTTGTTGAAGGCGGTGGCGGCGAGTCCTTCATTGTCGGAGTCGGACGAGGAGCAATCCGAATCCCACTCCTTGCCAAGATGTGCCTCGCCCTTTGCCTTCTTATAGTTTTTCTTCTTCTCCCTCTTGTTCCCTTGATCCTGATCACTATCATTGTCGGGACAGTTAACAATAAAATGACCAAGCTTACCGCATTTGAAGCATGAGCGCTTCCCCTTGGCTTTGGTCTTGCTTGGCTGTCCCTTGCGACCCTTAAGCGCCGTCTTGAATCTTTTGATGATGAGGGCCATCTCTTCATCATTAAGTCCGGCCGCCTCAATTTGTGCCACCTTGCTAGGTAGCGCCTCCTTGCTTCTTGTTGCCTTGAGAGCAAGGGGTTGCAGTTCGTTGATTGGACCATTCAAAGCGTCGTCCACGTACCTCGCCTCCTTGATCATCATTCGCCCACTGACGAATTTTCCTAGGACTTCTTCGGGCGACATTTTGGTGTACCTGGGATTCTCACGGATATTATTCACCAAATGAGGATCAAGAACGGTAAAGGACCTTAGCATCAGTCGGACGACGTCGTGGTCCGTCCATCGAGTGCTTCCGTAGCTCCTTATTTTGTTGATAAGAGTCTTGAGCCGGTTGTATGTTTGAGTTGGCTCCTCGCTCCTTATCATCGCGAACCGTCCAAGCTCGCCCTCCACCAACTCCATTTTGGTGAGCAAGGTGACGTCGTTCCCCTCATGAGAAATCTTGAGGGTGTTCCAGATCTGCTTGGCGTTATCCAAGCCGCTCACTTTGTGATATTCATCCCTGCGCAGTGAAGCTAGAAGAACAGTAGTAGCTTGTGCATTCTTATGGATTTGCTCATTAAAGAACATGGGACTATCCGAACTATCAAAGTGCATTCCACTCTCCACAATCTCCCATATACTAGGATGGAGAGAGAATAGGTGACTACGCATTTTGTGGCTCTAAAATCCATAGTCCTCCCCATCAAAGTGTGGGGGCTTGCCGAGTGGAATGGAGAGTAAATGTGAATTTGAACTTTGCGGAATACGAGAGTAGTCAAAAGAAAAGTTCGAATTAACCGGTTTCCTTCTCTCGTAGTCGTTGTGGTCATCGTCCTTTTGGGAAGAAGTAGATTCATCGCTGTCGTCGTAGTAGACGATCTCCTTGATGCGCCTTGTCTTCTTCTTCTTCCCTTCCTTCCGTCTATGACCCGAGCCGGAGTCGGTAGGCTTGTCGTCCTTCGGCTCGTTGACGAAGGATTCCTTCTCTTTGTCGTTGATCACGATACCCTTCCCCTTAGGATCCATCTCTTCGGGCGGTTAGTCCCTTTGTGAAGAGAACGGCTCCGATACCAATTGAGAGCACCTAGAGGGGGGTGAATAGGTGATCCTATGAAACTTAAAAACTTAAGCCACAAAACTTGGTTAATCGCTAGCACAATAATTGCCAAGTGGCTAAAGAGGAATCCTCAACAAAACACAATAACCAACAAGGATCAATCACAGAGATGGCACGGTGGTTATCCCGTGGTTCGGCCAAGACCAACGCTTGCCTACTCCACGTTGTGGCGTCCCAACGGACGAGGGTTGCAATCAACCCCTCTCAAGCGGTCCAAAGACCCACTTGAATACCACGGTGTTTTGTTTGCTTTACTCAATCCCGTTTGCGAGGAATCTCCACAAATTTGGAGCCTCTCGCCCTTACACTTGAAATTCACAAAGAACACGGAGCAAGGGAGGGATTACCAACACACTCAAGACAAGAAATCACAGCAACACCACGCACACAAGTCGCAACGAGAGCTCACAACACAATTCAATGAGTTCACCACTCAACTAGAGCTCTAATCGCTATTGCAAAGAATCAAAGGCGCGGAATCGATGTCTTGGTGCTTAGGAATGCTTAGGAGATGCTTGATGTACTCCTCCATGCGCCTAGGGGTCCCTTTTATAGCCCCAAGGCAGCTAGGAGCCGTTGAGAGCAATCTTGGAAGGCTGATCTTGCCTTCTGTCGACTAGCGCACCGGACAGTCCGATGCACACCGGACATGTCCGGTGCACGATTTCTTTCCATAAACAGCAGTCGACCGTTGGCAGCCTAGGAGCCATTGGTGCACTTGACATGTCCGGTGCACACCGGACAGTCCGGTGCCTTCTTCTAGCCGTTGGCTCGGCCACGTGTCCCGCGTAGATTGCGCGGCCGACCGTTGGCCCGGCCGACCGTTGGCTCACCGGACAGTTCGGTGAATTTTAGCCGTACGCCGTTGATGGTTTCCCGACAGCGACGAGTTCGCCTTTGAGCGGCCCACTGGACAGTCCGGTGCACACCGGACAGTCCGGTGAATTTTAGCCGTACACCGCCGTTGAAGTCCCGAGAGCAGCCACTTTACCCAAGCCAGCCTGGCGCACCGGACACTGTCCGGTGCACCACCGGACAGTCCGGTGCACCCAGACTGGGCAGACTTTGGCTGCTCGAGCCATCTCTTCTCCAACTCGATTTTTTCTGTTTCCAGCACTTAGACACAATACATTAGTCCATAAAACAATGTACTAAGTCTGAGAAACATACCTTTATCCTTGATTTGTACTTTGTCCACCATTTTACGATTAGGCACCTGTGTTGGGCACTAAATCACCAAAATACTTAGAAATGGCCCAAGGGCACATTTCCCTTTCAGCATGATCAAGGGAGAGCACAGGATGTTCAAATTGAAGAGGAAGAAGCACCTCAGGCACTTCTGAAAGGGAAATGTGCCCTTGGGCCATTTCTAAGTATTTTGGTGATTGAGTGCCAACACATGTGCTTAATTGTGAATTTATGCCCATGGATGAACAAGGTGCAAATCATGAAGTAAAGGTATGTTTCTAAGCCTTAGTACATTGGTTTTGTGTACTAATATACTTGTCTAAGTGTTAGAAACAGAAAGAGAAGAAAAAAGACTTGGCTGTGTGCAGCCAAGACTCAAGTCGGTCTGGAGCACCGGACTGTCCGGTGTGCACCGGACAATGTCCGGTGCGCCAGGCTGACTCGGCGCGAACTGGCCGCTCTCGGGAATTCGCCGACGGCGTACGGCTAAAATTCATCGGACTGTCCGGTGTGCACCGGACTGTCCGGTGAGCCAACGGTCGGTCGGGCCAACGGTCGGCCGCGCAATCTGCGCGGGACACGTGGCCGAGCCAACGGTCGGAAGACGGCACCGGACTGTCCGGTGTGCACCGGACATGTCCGGTGCGCCAACGGCTCTCAAATCTGCAACGGTCTGCAACGGTCGGCAGTGCTGTTTAAGGAAGGAAATCGGGCACCGGACAGTGTCCGGTGTGCACCGGACTGTCCGGTGCCCCCGACGACAGAAGGCAAGGATAGCCTTCCAGATTTGCTCTCAACGGCTCCTAGCTGCCTTGGGGCTATAAAAGGAGCTCCTAGGCGCATGGAGAAGATACACAAGCAACCTTTGAGCATTCTTGATCATCCACACTCAGTCTCTGCGCATTCGTTTGTGATTCTAAGTGATTCGAGCTCCGTTCTAGTGAGAACTTTGAGATAGTCTTGTGAGCTCGATTCTTGGCCGTGTGTGTGCGCGTTTCGCTGTGGATTTGTGTGTGTTGCTTCCCTCCCTTACTCTGGGCTTCTTTGTGACCATATACTTGTAAGGGCAAGAGACTCCAATTTGTGGAGATTCCTTGCAAACGGGATATTGAAAGGCAAAACAAAACACCATGGTATTCAAGTTGGTCTTTGGACCGCTTGAGAGGGGTTGATTGCAACCCTCGTCCGTTGGGACGCCACAACATGGAGTAGGCAAGCGTTGGTCTTGGCCGAACCACGGGATAAACCACTGTGCCCTCTCTGTGATTGATCTTCTGTGGTTATTGTGTTTTGTTGAGACTTCTCTTTAGCCACTTGGCAATAATCGTGCTAACACTTAACAAGTTTTTGTGGCTATAAGTTTAAGTTTCACAGGATCACCTATTCACCCCCCCCCCTCTAGGTGCTCTCAATTGGTATCGGAGCCATTCTCTTCACAAAGGTACTAACCGCCCGAAGAGATGGATCCTAAGGGGAAGGGTATCGTGATCAACGACAAAGAGAAGGAATCCTTCGTCAACGAGCCGAAGGACGACAAGCCTACCGACTCCGGCTCGGGCCATAGACGGAAGGAAGGGAAGAAGAAGAAGACGAGGCGCATCAAGGAGATCATTTACTACGACGATAGTGATGAATCCACTTCTTCCCAAAAAGACGACGACAACGACTACAGGAAGACGGTCAATTCGAACTTTTCATTTGATTATTCTCGTATCCAACATAGTTCGAATTCGCATTTGCTTTCCATTCCTCTTGGTAAACCTCCACACTTCGATGGGGAGGACTACAGATTTTGGAGTCACAAAATGCGTAGTCACTTATTCTCTCTCCATCCAAGCATATGGGAGATTGTGGAGAATGGAATGAAATTTGATAGCTCGGATAGCCCTATGCTTATAAATGAACAAATTCATAGAAATGCACAAGCTACTACTGTTCTCTTAGCATCTTTGTGCAGGGAAGAATACAATAAGGTGAGCGGCTTGGACAACGCCAAGCAGATATGGGACACCCTCAAGATCTCTCACGAGGGGAACGACATCACCATGCTCACCAAGATGGAGTTGGTGGAGGGCGAGCTTGGACGGTTCGCCATGATAAGGGGAGAGGAGCCAACTCAAACGTACAACCGGCTCAAGACCCTTATCAACAAAATAAGGAGCTACGGAAGCACGCGATGGACGGACCACGACGTCGTCCGCCTAATGCTAAGGTCCTTTACCGTTCTTGATCCTCATCTCGTGAACAATATTCGTGAGAATCCCAGGTACACGATGATGACGCCCGAGGAAGTACTTGGAAAATTCGTAAGCGGGCGGATGATGATCAAGGAGGCAAGATACGTCGACGAAGCGTTGAACGGTCCAATCCACGAGCCTCAACCCATAGCTCTCAAGGCAACAAGGAGCAAGGAGTCGCTACCTAGCAAGGTGGCGCAAGTTGAGGCGGCCGGGCTAAATAATGAGGAGATGGCCCTCATCATTAAGCGCTTCAAGACGGCGCTTAAGGGTCGCAAGGGACAGCCAAGCAAGACCAAGACAAAGGAGAAGCGCTCGTGCTTCAAATGTGGTAAGATTGGTCATTTCATTGCTAACTGTCCCGATAATGAAAGTGACCAGGAAAAGGGGAACAAAAGGGAGAAGAAGAAACATTACAAGAAGGCCAAGGGCGAGGCACATATCGGAAAGGAGTGGGATTCGGATTGCTCATCCTCCGACTCCGACAATGAAGGACTCGCCGCCACCGCCTTCAACAAGTCATCCCTCTTCCCCAACGAGCGTCACACTTGCCTCATGGCAAGGGAAAAGAAAGTAAGCACTCATGATACTAGTACTTATGCTTCTTCAAGTGAGGATGAGTCTAGTGATGATGATGAGATAGATTACTCATGCTTATTCAAGGGATTAGATAGATCTAAAATTAATAAGATTAATGAGTTGATTGATGCTTTGAATGACAAGAATAGATTACTAGAAAAACAAGAGGATCTTTTATATGAGGAGCATGATAAATTTGTTAGTGCACAAAATTCTCTTGCTCTAGAAATTACTAGTCGGTTGCCCGTGCGTTGCGACGGCTTATAACAATACCCACATAAACTATCCATAAAAAAAAATTCAAGATTTTTTATTAATTGTCTCCGCTCTCTGTATAATATATATTTGATTTGGCTAACTGATATTATTGTTTACTCCATGCAAATATGTCTTGGTACAACACGACCAATGAAGTGAGCGATTAGAAAAGAGTTCACAACGATTGACTGAATGAACAGAGATTATAAAATGACATAATTTCATCATACAAAGAACAAATAAGAGAAAGTTTGTGAGATCAAGTTTATAAAATAAGTCCCATGAAGTCAAACTTATAAAAAAGATAGATCAAAATATGGAGTGATTGCTAAAGTCAGGCATCAATAAAAACTGGATACGCTCCATATAAATTACACTACTTCGTAACAATTACTAACGTTTAAAACCAATAAATAACCTTTCATTTTGCTGTTAGTGTGACAAATCATTGCTGCTCCATCCAATTCAGCAACCTCAAATACTATGTAGTCCATTGCGCCAATGTGGTCTCAGAAACGACCTAATGCTTGCAAGAGCAAAGAACGTCGTGCCGTGCTTGGGCTGTAGCCTCGACCCATAGTGCTTGTCCGGCCCGACACGATTAGTTATTTATTTTACAAAAAAAACGTATATACCTATATACAATTTATATTCAATATTAAAAACATCTTAGTGTGATATTCTACTGGTTAGACAGTTTCACCCAGTGTCTCCCGCCCTTCTTCCATCAGGGCATGGGTTCGAACCCAACCTCCTGCACCATTTTTTAATATTTTACGCTGATTTAATTAAATGGATCGACGGGCTAACGGGCTGGCCCGACACAGTTAGCAGGCCGGCATGACGTGCCTGTGCCATAGTTGTGACCCACGTGCATCTAGCCCGTGTCGGGCATCGTTATGCTGATTTAATTAAATGGATCGATGGGCTAACAAGCTGACCCGACACAGTTAGCAGGCCGACATGACGTGCCTGTGCCATAGTTGTGGCCCGCGTGCATCTAGCCCGTGTCGGGCGTCGTTATGTTGATTTAATTAAATGGATCGACGGGCTAACGGGCTGACCCGACATAGTTAGCAGGCCGGTATGACGTGCCTGTGCCATAGTTGTGGCTCGCGTGCATCTAGCCCGTGTCGGGCGTCGTTTAGCATCTATAAACGTGCAATAGATTAATTTGAAATAGCTGTGAGGGGTTATTTGTAAAATAATGACGCATGACGACCGTTGAAACTGGTGCTTTAAGTATAGTATAGAAAAGAAATGAAATGCTCTCTAGTGAACTATCTACTTGTCATGAAACCATTTCTACTTTACAAGGTGTTAACAATGATTTAAATGCTAAATTAGAAGTAGCAAATAAATCTAATTCTTGTGTAGAACATGTTATGATTTGCACTAGGTGTAAGGATTTTGATGTTAACGCTTGTAGTGAACACTTAGTTTCAATTTCAAAACTAAATGATGAAGTGGCTAGTCTTAATGCCCAACTTAAGACTAGCAAGAGTGAAGTTGATAAAATAAAATTTGCAAGGGATGCCTACACGGTTGGTAGACACCCCTCAATTAAGGATGGTCTTGGCTTCAAGAAAGAGGCCAAGAACTTAACCAGCCATAAGGCTCCCATCTTCGTCAAGGAGAAAGGGAAGGCCCCTATGGCTAGTAGTACTAAAAAGAACCATGCTTTCTTGTACCATGATAGGAGACATGCTAGAAATGCTTATAATGATTTTGATTCACATGTTTATGATTCTCATGCCATATTTGCTTCTAGTTCTTCTTATAAGCATGATAGAGATATGTGTAGGAGAAATGTTGTGCATATGCCTAGGAAAAATTTTGCTCATGTACCTAGAAAAGTTGTGAACAAACCTTCTACCATTTATTATGCTTGCAATGCTCCCTTTGCTATTTGTAGAAAGGGTAAGAAGGTAATTGCTAGGAAGTTAGGGGCAAGATGCAAGGGAGATAAAACTTGCATTTGGGTCCCTAAGGACATTTGTGCTAACCTTGCAGGACCCAACATGAGTTGGGTACCTAAGACCCAAGCCTAAATTTGCCTTGCAGGTTTATGCATCCGGGGGTTCAAGCTGGATTATCGACAGCGGATGCACAAACCATATGACGGGGGAGAAGAAGATGTTCACCTCCTACGTCAAAAATAAGGATTCCCAAGATTCAATTATATTCGGTGATGGGAATCAAGGCAAGGTAAAAGGGTTAGGTAAAATTGCAATTTCTAATGAGCACTCAATCTCTAATGTGTTTTTAGTAGAGTCTCTTGGTTACAATTTGCTATCTGTTAGCCAATTATGCAATATGGGGTACAACTGTTTATTTACAAACGTAGATGTGTCTGTCTTTAGAAGATGTGATGGTTCACTAGCTTTTAAGGGTGTACTAGACGGCAAGCTTTACTTAGTTGATTTTGCAAAAGATGAGGCCGGTCTAGATGCATGCTTAATGGCTAAGACTTGCATGGGCTGGCTGTGGCATCGCCGCTTAGCACATGTGGGGATGAAGAACCTCCACAAGCTTCTAAAGGGAGAACACGTGATAGGTCTAACCAATGTTTATTTCGAAAAAGATAGACCTTGTGCAGCTTGTCAAGCAGGTAAACAAGTGGGAGGAGCGCATCACAGCAAGAATGTGATGACCACGTCAAGACCTCTGGAGCTGCTGCATATGGACCTCTTCGGACCCGTCGCCTATCTAAGCATAGGAGGGAGTAAGTATGGTTTAGTTATTGTTGATGACTTTTCCCGCTTCACTTGGGTGTTCTTTTTGCAGGATAAGTCTGAAACCCAAGGGACCCTCAAGCGCTTCCTCAGGAGAGCTCAAAATGAGTTTGAGCTCAAGGTGAAGAAGATAAGGAGCGACAACGGGTCCGAGTTCAAGAACCTTCAAGTGGAGGAGTTTCTTGAGGAGGAAGGGATCAAGCACGAGTTCTCCGCTCCCTACACACCTCAGCAAAATGGTGTGGTAGAGAGGAAGAACAGGACGCTAATCGATATGGCGAGGACGATGCTTGGTGAGTTCAAGACCCCCGAGTGCTTTTGGTCGGAAGCTGTGAACACAGCTTGCCACGCCATCAACAGGGTCTATCTTCATCGCCTCCTCAAGAAGACTTCGTACGAGCTACTAACCGGTAACAAACCCAATGTATCTTACTTTCGTGTATTTGGGAGCAAATGCTACATTCTAGTGAAGAAGGGTAGAAATTCTAAGTTTGCTCCCAAAGCTGTAGAAGGGTTTTTATTAGGTTATGATTCAAATACAAAGGCGTATAGGGTCTTTAACAAATCATCAGGTTTGGTTGAAGTCTCTAGCGACGTTGTATTTGATGAGACTAATGGCTCTCCAAGAGAGCAAGTTGTTGATTGTGATGATATAGATGAAGAAGATGTTCCGACGGCCGCTATACGAACCATGGCGATTGGAGACATTCGGCCACAGGAACAAGATGAACGAGATCAACCTTCTTCCTCAACAACGGTGCATCCCCCAACTCAAGACGATGAACAGGTTCATCAAAAGGAGGCGTGTGATCAAGGGGGAGCACAAGATGATCACGTAATGGAGGAAGAAGCGCAACCGGCACCTCCAACCCAAGTCCGAGCGATGATTCAAAGGGATCATCCAGTCAACCAAATTCTGGGTGACATCAGCAAGGGAGTAACTACTCGGTCTCGACTAGTTAATTTTTGTGAACATTACTCTTTTGTCTCCTCTATTGAGCCTTTCAGGGTAGAGGAGGCCTTGCTAGATCCGGATTGGGTGTTGGCCATGCAGGAGGAACTTAACAACTTCAAGCGCAATGAAGTTTGGACGCTGGTGCCTCGTCCCAAGCAAAATGTTGTGGGAACCAAGTGGGTGTTCCGCAACAAACAAGACGAGCACGGAGTGGTGACAAGGAACAAGGCTCGACTTGTGGCAAAAGGTTATGCCCAAGTCGCAGGTTTGGACTTTGAGGAGACTTTTGCTCCTGTGGCTAGGCTAGAGTCTATTCGTATTTTGCAAGCATATGCCGCTCACCATTCTTTCAGGTTGTACCAAATGGATGTGAAGAGCGCTTTCCTCAACGGGCCAATAAAGGAGGAGGTGTACGTGGAGCAACCCCCTGGCTTCGAGGATGAACGGTACCCCGACCACGTGTGTAAGCTCTCTAAGGCGCTCTATGGACTTAAACAAGCCCCAAGAGCATGGTATGAATGCCTTAGAGATTTCTTAATTGCTAATGCTTTCAAGGTTGGGAAAGCCGATCCAACTCTTTTCACTAAGACTTGTGATGGTGATTTGTTTGTGTGCCAAATTTATGTCGATGACATAATATTTGGTTCTACTAATCAAAAGTCTTGTGAAGAGTTTAGCAGGGTGATGATGCAGAAATTCGAGATGTCGATGATGGGCGAGTTGAACTACTTCCTTGGGTTCCAAGTGAAGCAACTCAAGGACGACACCTTCATCTCCCAAACAAAGTACACGCAAGATCTGCTAAAGCGGTTTGGGATGAAGGACGCCAAGCCCGCAAAGACTCCGATGGGAACCGACGGACACACCGACCTCAACAAAGGAGGTAAGTCCGTTGATCAAAAAGCATACCGGTCAATGATAGGGTCTTTACTTTATTTATGTGCTAGTAGACCGGATATTATGCTTAGCGTATGCATGTGTGCTAGATTTCAATCCGATCCTAAGGAGTGTCACTTGGTGGCGGTGAAGCGAATCCTTAGATATTTAGTTGCTACGCCTTGCTTCGGGATCTGGTATCCAAAGGGGTCTAACTTTGACTTGATTGGGTACTCAGATTCCGACTATGCTGGATGTAAGGTCGATAGGAAGAGTACATCGGGGACGTGCCAATTCTTAGGAAGGTCCCTGGTGTCATGGAACTCTAAGAAACAAACCTCCGTTGCCCTATCCACCGCTGAGGCCGAGTACGTTGCCGCAGGACAGTGTTGCGCGCAACTACTTTGGATGAGGCAAACCCTCAGGGACTTTGGCTACAATCTGAGCAAGATCCCACTCCTATGTGACAATGAGAGTGCTATCCGAATAGCGGAAAATCCTGTTGAGCACAGCCGCACAAAGCACATTGACATCCGGCATCACTTTCTGAGAGACCACCAGCAAAAGGGAGATATCGAAGTGTTTTATGTTAGCACCGAGAACTAGCTAGCCGATATCTTTACCAAGCCTTTAGATGAGAAGACCTTTTGCAGGCTGCGTAGTGAGCTAAATGTCTTAGATTCGCGGAACTTGGATTGAATTGTAGCATACATGTATTTATGCCTTTGATCATGTCCATTCTGCATTTTGTTGCTTATTGTGGTGCTCAAGTTGTACATACACTCCCTGGACCTCACAAGTCCGTTGCAAAGTGATGCACATGTTTAGGGGGAGATGTGTTACAACTTGACCCTTTGAGACTAACCATATGCTTGAGTTTGCTTGATTTAGTCTCAAAGGAGAATTGAAAGGGAAAAGGTGGACTTGGACCATGAAAGACTTCCACTGCACTCCGATGAGAGGGTAACTTATTCCAAGTCCATCTCATGAACTCTTATTGCCATTTGCTCTAAATTGAAGATTTTGGTGAGGTAATGGGGTTAAAGGGCCAAGATTGATCCCGTTTTGGTGCTTGATGCCAAAGGGGGAGAAAATAAAGGCCAAAGCGATAAATGGATCAGCTACCACTTGAGAGATTTTGAAAATAGTAGAATAGAGCTTTTGGCTTTTGGTTTGTCAAAACTCTTTTGTTGTCTCTCTTGTCAAAAGTTGGCTTCTTGTGGGGAGAAGTATTGATTATGGGAAAAAGGGGGAGTTTTTGAAATCTTTGATCAATCTCTTTTGGAATGACTCTCTTTATGCTTCAACATGTGTGTTTGACTTAGAGATAGATATTTGAGTTTGATTTGCAAAAACAAACCAAGTGGTGGCAAAGGATGATCCATATATGTCAAGATTGAATCAAAATAATTTGAGTTCTTATTTGAAGTATTTTTGTACTTGTTCTACTTGCTTTATGTTGTGTTGGCATAAATCACCAAAAAGGGGGAGATTGAAAGGGAAATGTGCCCTTGGGCCATTTCTAAGTATTTTGGTGATTGAGTGCCAACACATGTGCTTAATTGTGAATTTATGCCCATGGATGAACAAGGTGCAAATCATGAAGTAAAGGTATGTTTCTAAGCCTTAGTACATTGGTTTTGTGTACTAATATACTTGTCTAAGTGTTAGAAACAGAAAGAGAAGAAAAAAGACTTGGCTGTGTGCAGCCAAGACTCAAGTCGGTCTGGAGCACCGGACTGTCCGGTGTGCACCGGACAATGTCCGGTGCGCCAGGCTGACTCGGCGCGAACTGGCCGCTCTCGGGAATTCGCCGACGGCGTACGGCTAAAATTCATCGGACTGTCCGGTGTGCACCGGACTGTCCGGTGAGCCAACGGTCGGTCGGGCCAACGGTCGGCCGCGCAATCTGCGCGGGACACGTGGCCGAGCCAACGGTCGGAAGACGGCACCGGACTGTCCGGTGTGCACCGGACATGTCCGGTGCGCCAACGGCTCTCAGATCTGCAACGGTCTGCAACGATCGGCAGTGCTGTTTAAGGAAGGAAATCGGGCACCGGACAGTGTCCGGTGTGCACCGGACTGTCCGGTGCCCCCGACGACAGAAGGCAAGGATAGCCTTCCAGATTTGCTCTCAACGGCTCCTAGCTGCCTTGGGGCTATAAAAGGAGCTCCTAGGCACATGGAGAAGATACACAAGCAACCTTTGAGCATTCTTGATCATCCACACTCAGTCTCTGCGCATTCGTTTGTGATTCTAAGTGATTCGAGCTCCGTTCTAGTGAGAACTTTGAGATAGTCTTGTGAGCTCGATTCTTGGCCGTGTGTGTGCGCGTTTCGCTGTGGATTTGTGTGTGTTGCTTCCCTCCCTTACTCTGGGCTTCTTTGTGACCATATACTTGTAAGGGCAAGAGACTCCAATTTGTGGAGATTCCTTGCAAACGGGATATTGAAAGGCAAAACAAAACACCGTGGTATTCAAGTTGGTCTTTGGACCGCTTGAGAGGGGTTGATTGCAACCCTCGTCCGTTGGGACGCCACAACGTGGAGTAGGCAAGCGTTGGTCTTGGCCGAACCACGGGATAAACCACTGTGCCCTCTCTGTGATTGATCTTCTGTGGTTATTGTGTTTTGTTGAGACTTCTCTTTAGCCACTTGGCAATAATCGTGCTAACACTTAACAAGTTTTTGTGGCTATAAGTTTAAGTTTCACAGGATCACCTATTCACCCCCCCCCCTCTAGGTGCTCTCAACCTCCAACCCAAGTTCGAGCGACGATCCAAAGGGATCATCCCGTCGACCAAATTTTGGGTGATATTAGCAAGGGAGTAACTACTCGTTCAAGATTAGTTAATTTTTGTGAGCATTACTCTTTTGTCTCTTCTATTGAGCCTTTCAGGGTAGAAGAGGCCTTGCTAGATCCGGACTGGGTGTTGGCCATGCAGGAGGAACTCAACAATTTCAAGCGCAATGAAGTTTGGACACTGGTGCCTCGTCCCAAGCAAAATGTTGTGGGAACCAAGTGGGTGTTCCGCAACAAACAGGACGAGCACGGGGTGGTGACGAGGAACAAGGCTCGACTTGTGGCAAAAGGTTATGCCCAAGTTGCAGGTTTGGACTTTGAGGAGACTTTTGCTCCTGTGGCTAGGCTAGAATCAATTCGTATCTTGCTAGCATATGCCGCTCACCATTCTTTCAGGTTGTACCAAATGGATGTGAAGAGCGCTTTCCTCAACGGGCCGATCAAGGAGGAGGTGTACGTGGAGCAAGCCCCCGGCTTCGAGGATGAACGGTACCCCGACCACGTGTGTAAGCTCTCTAAGGCGCTCTATGGACTTAAGCAAGCCCCAAGAGCATGGTATGAATGCCTTAGAGACTTTTTAATTGCTAATGCTTTCAAGGTTGGGAAAGCCGATCCAACTCTTTTCACTAAGACGTGCGATGGTGATCTTTTTGTGTGCCAAATTTATGTCGATGACATAATATTTGGTTCTACTAATCAAAAGTCTTGTGAAGAGTTTAGCAGGGTTATGACGCAGAAATTCGAGATGTCGATGATGGGCGAGTTGAACTACTTCCTTGGGTTCCAAGTGAAGCAACTCAAGGATGGCACCTTCATCTCCCAAACGAAGTACACGCAAGACTTGCTAAAGCGGTTTGGGATGAAGGATGCCAAGCCCGCAAAGACGCCGATGGGAACTGACGGACACACCGACCTCAACAAAGGAGGTAAGTCCGTTGATCAAAAAGCATACCGGTCCATGATAGGTTCTTTGCTTTATTTATGTGCTAGTAGACCGGATATTATGCTTAGCGTATGCATGTGTGCTAGATTTCAATCCGATCCTAAGGAGTGTCACTTAGTGGCTGTGAAGCGAATTCTTCGATATTTAGTCGCTACGCCTTGCTTCGGGATCTGGTATCCAAATGGGTCTAACTTTGACTTGATTGGGTACTCAGATTCCGACTATGCTGGATGTAAGGTCGATAGGAAGAGTACATCGGGGACGTGCCAATTCTTAGGAAGGTCCCTGGTGTCATGGAATTCTAAGAAACAAACTTCCGTTGCCCTATCCACCGCTGAGGCCGAGTATGTTGCCGCAGGACAGTGTTGCGCACAACTACTTTGGATGAGGCAAACCCTCAGGGACTTTGGCTACAATCTGAGCAAAGTCCCACTCCTACGTGACAATGAGAGTGCTATCCGAATAGCGGAAAATCCTGTTGAGCACAGCCGCACAAAGCACATTGACATCCGGCATCACTTTTTGAGAGACCACCAGCAAAAGGGAGATATTGAAGTGTTTCATGTTAGCACCGAGAACCAGCTAGCCGATATCTTCACTAAGCCTTTAGATGAAAAGACCTTTTGCAGGCTGCGTAGTGAGCTCAATATCTTAGATTCGCGGAACTTGGATTGAATTGTAGCATACATGTGTTTATGCCTTTGATCATGTTCATTCTGCATTTTGTTGCTTATTGTGGTGCTTAAGTTGTACAAACACTCCCTAGACCTCACAAGTCCTTTTTGCAAGTGATGCACATATTTAGGGGGAGCTGTGCTACAACTTGACCCTTTGAGACTAACCATGTACTTGAGTTTGGTTGTTTTAGTCTTCAAGGAGGATTGAAAGGGAAAAGGTGGACTTGGACCATGCAAGACTTCCACTGCACTCCGATGAAAAGAGTAACTTTTCCAAGTTCGTCTTTATACTCTTATTGCCCAATTGCTCTTATTTGAAGATTTTGGTGAGGCAATGGGGTTTAAGGGCCAAGATTGATCCCGTTTTGGTGCTTGATTCCAAAGGGGGAGAAAATAAAGGCCAAAGCAATAGATGGATCAGCTACCACTTGAGAAATTTTGAAAATAGTAGATTAGAGCTTTTGGTTTGTCAAAACTCTTTTATTGTCTCTTATGTCAAAAGTTGGCCTCTTGTGGGGAGAAGTGTTGATTATGGGAAAAAGGGGGAGTTTTTGAAATCCTTGATCAAATTTCTTTGGAAAACCTCTCTTTATGTCTCTACAAGTGGTTTTGACTTAGAGATAGGAATTTGAGTTTGATTTGCAAAAACAAACCAAGTGGTGGCATAGAGTGATCCATATATGTCAAATTTGAATCAAAATAATTTGAGTTCTTATTTGAAGTGATTTTGTACTTGTTCTACTTGCTTTATGTTGTGTTGGTATAAATCACCAAAAAGGGGGAGATTGAAAGGGAAATGTGCCCTTGGGTCATTTCTAAGTATTTTGGTGATTTAGTGTCCAACACAAGTGCCTAATTGTAAAAAGGTGGACAAAGTACAAATTAAGGATAAAGGTATGTTTCTCAGACTTAGTACATTGTTTTATGGACTAATGTATTGTGTCTAAGTGCTGGAAACAGAAAAATCGAGTTGGAGAAGAGATGGCTCGAGCAGCCAAAGTCTGCTCAGTCTGGGTGCACCGGACAGTGTCCGGTGCGCCAGGCTGGCTCGAGGGAAAAGGCTGCTCTCGGGACTTCGACGGCGGTGTACGGCTATAATTCACCGGACTGTCCGGTGGGCCATTCACAGGCGAACTCGTTGCTCTCGGGAATTCATCGTCGACGTACGGCTATAATTCACCGGACTGTCCGGTGTGCACCGGACTGTCCGGTGAGCCAACGGTTGGCAGGGCCAACGGTCGGCCGCGCGATCTGCGCAGGACACATGGCCGAGCCAACGGCTAGAAGGGGGCACCGGTCTGTCCGGTGTGCACCGGACATGTCCGGTGCGCCAACGGCTCTCAGTCTGCCAACGGTCGACTGTGCCATTTATGGAAGGAAATCGGGCACCAGACAGTGTCCGGTGTGCACCGGACTGTCCGGTGCGCCAGTCGACAGAAGGCAAGATCAGCCTTCCTAGATTGCTCTCAACGGCTCCTAGCTGCCTTGGGGCTATAAAAGGGACCCCTAGGCGCATGGAGGAGAACACCAAGCATTCCTACAACATTCCTAAGCACCAAGACATCGATTTCGCGCATTCGTTTCATTGTGATAGCATATAGAGCTCTAGTGGAGTTGTGAACTCATTGAGTTGTGTTGCGAGCTCTTGTTGCGACTTGTGTGCGTGTTGACACTCTGATTCTTGTGTCTTGTGTGCATTGCTAATCCCTCCCTTGCTCCGTGTTCTTTGTGAATTTCAAGTGTAAGGGCGAGAGGCTCCAAGTTGTGGAGATTCCTCGCAAACGGGATTGAGAAAAAGCAAGCAAAACACCGTGGTATTCAAGTGGGTCTTTGGACCGCTTGAGAGGGGTTGATTGCAACCCTCGTCCGTTGGGACGCCACAACGTGGAGTAGGCAAGCGTTGGTCTTGGCCGAACCACGGGATAACCACCGTGCCATCTCTGTGATTGATCCTTGTTGGTTATTGTGTTTTGTTGAGGATTCCTCTCTAGCCACTTGGCAATTATTGTGCTAACGATTAACCAAGTTTTATGGCTTAAGTTTTCAAGTTTCACAGGATCACCTATTCACCCCCCCCTCTAGGTGCTCTTAGGGCTGGCCCAAGAACAGCGTCGATCACACGAAACCATAGAGGTGCATCATCATTGTGGTCAGCATAGAGCTCCCCATCAAAATTGGCAGAGGCGACACACAAACTGGACCAACAGGACAAGCGACGTAGTAGGGTGTAGAGGAGATGGTAAAACATGAGGTGGTGAAGGAGTTGGTGTTGGCGATGTCGTACACAGGGGAGCCAAAACAGAATGCGGTTCTAGGGTACCTTCAGGATGACCTATGGAGACTTGAGTTCGTACTTCACCGTGAACGAGATGTTATCCTCCCCCATCATTTCTGGGTAGCTCATCCTAGGTCTAGCACGCACCCTTGTCGAACACGGCGTCGTCGCACAACACATATGACATGATAGGTTCACAAGTTTTAACACCTATTCTCAACATAGGAGCATCTAACCACATGGCATGCGTCCAATCCCTCTTCTCCAAGCTCAACAAGGGGATCAGTGGGACTCTCCGCTTCGCCGATGGCTCCACCATGATGCAAGAATGTAGAGCAATGCACGCTGACTAAGGTCTACTACACCCCTCGCCTAATGACCAACATCAATAGTACCGTTGGCAAGATGGACGAGAGCAGATGCGGCATTGACATCAACCACGGCGTCCTTCACATCTTCTATTAGAGAAAAGACGAAGCTGCTAGTGTGAGTCACATGCATGGCGGGGCGCCTGTAGCAACACTAAGTGACCATAGGCAGACCAACCTGCTTTGCATTGCACAACTCTTAGAGTATTTGGCTATGGTATGGACGGTTTGGGCACCTCAACTTCAACAACCTATGCAAGCTGGCTTGGGAGGAGTTAAAAAAGAAAACAGTGGTGACCACAGTGGTGCCGTGAGGAGAGTCGCGTCCTCCTCCTCGCCTTCTTCTACGTCCTCACGGATGGTCCGCCGCCTCCACACAAATGGTCCCCGTGCTTGCAGAGAAGAACAGAGCTCTCTGCGCAGAGTCACAAATGGTTCGATGACCTACCACGGATGTCCGTGCCTTGTAGAGTGTTCCTCGTTCCCCGTAAGTGAGATGTAGGGATTGCTAGTTTGTGGCCTAAAAAGGTGCCAAGACCCTCAATCTTGCTTCTTGTTCATCTCATCGTTGTTATTGCAGTAGCAACATGGTAGATTACTTCTTCTCATTTAATCTTGCAGCAGCAATAGAACAACATTAACATGCTACTTATTTTATTGACGTGGACAACTTTAAAAATAGCAATCAATAAATAATCATTAGAGCATTGACATTTTTTTACTCCTTAATGTGTTTTAATAACGTTCTAAATCTATAGTTTATGGAGCTATATTTATATAACTATTGGAGATGCCCTAACCATTTATGTATTTTATGAAAAGATGGTTGAAATGTTTTTTTTACTTAGCACTAGCTAGGAAAATTATTGAGTGATTCATAAATTCAAATGTTAGGCTATCTTCAACAAATGCTCTATCATATCTTCTATTTCAAACTTCTCTATAAACAATATCAAACATTATTATTTATAGGTCATTGTCTCCTATTTAACGGACTCTACTTGACCGTTCAAAGCTTGCGTGCAGATACTCCCGTAAAACACGCATCCGCTCATGTGCAGTTCAATAACAAGTTTGTGGATGGTTGAAAACTTGAAACGCAGTCACCCGTCACCCCACGGTCCCACGTGGCCGTGACACGGTCGGTTCAAAGTCCACGGTGTACCACTTCCGCCCGTCCCCACCCCACCACCATCCTTCTCTACTTCTCTCCTCTCTCTCCCAACGGCCAACGGACCCGATCTCGTACCTCACTTCCGTCCCGCCCAGCTTCGCTTCACGGCGCACCGACCAGCTTGGACGCGCCGACCGGCTCGTGATCAGCTCGGTCGGATCCGACGGTCGCTCGCTGCTGCAGCGGGCGCTTGCTGTGCGTCGCGTGGGCTCGTCCGGAGGGAGGCGGAGCCTTCCCCGGGTCCCGAAGATGGCGGCGCCGCCGGCGAGGGCCCGGGCCGACTACGACTACCTCATCAAGCTGCTCCTCATCGGCGATAGCGGTGAGTGCCTTCACCATCACGCCTCCTCCCCCTCCCGCTCTCCGTCCGGAACGATTGGCTGCGGACTGCGGTGAGATCTGAGTGCGAAATCGAAGTTCGGTTCTGATTCGTCCGGATCGCCTGTGAAACGCGGAGGCTGCTGTGCTCTGCTCCTCCCAAAAGCTGCCGCTGTTTGCCTGTTTCGTCGATGACGTGCCACGGTTTTATGTATATAGGAATGATATGCTGAAAACTCACCCACCATCGGGTGATGGCTACTTTGCTAGTTGATGCTTGAGAGCTACATTTACAACCACACAGACAAGTGAACCGAAATTCCATTTGGAAACCGGGATGCGACAACGGACGCCAATTACAAAATAAACAGCCTTTGCCGTCTTATCTAACTGTTACATTGAAATGGTGATTGTCGGTGCTCACAGAAAAGGAAATGCATTGATTTTATGCTAATAATTCCTACTGCAATAGGTTGGGCGAAGGAGTGAAAAATCAGTCGCAGTTAACCGTTGCTAGTTCTTGAATTGGTGTCAAACATCCCAGGTGATAGTTTATCCCATCATTAGTTCTTTGAACAGTTTTGAATTGTACATTTTTAGTATGTATAAGGGTATATGCCAACTACTAGTAGGTGATGACCATGTTAACTTGATTGAAACCTCTGGGAAGTTTGGAGAAAGTCGATTATTATCTTCTACAGTTGTACATGTGATAAAAGGATAGACCTAGTGCTACAGGCTCCCACATGAGTGGGGTCTGGAGAAGGATAAATGAGGCAAGCCCCCCCCACCCCAGCCCCCCTAAACACACACACACACAAATGTGGAGAGGCTGCTTACAAGATGCTAAAATAGCACTTCGGCATATTTGTTGTACAAATGGGTAGGGGTGCAAATGATATATGGATATTCCTGACTGACTGTCCTATTGAAGGGGTAAAGGTACCGTTCCGTATTCGGATACTCGAAACCAGATATATATGATGTTAATATCCATTCTTATCTTATCCTACACAGCTGACACTATCTGTATCCGAATCTGATAAAAAACTATCTGTATTCGACTATTCATATCCGTAGGTATCCATCCGTATCCGAACCTTTTGCATCTCTATAAATGAGTTTTATCACTCTATTGGTTTGTCAGATACTCTGAAGTCTGAATTGAATAAGAGATGTTTCTTGTTATTAGTACAGTCGTAACATATTGATTAGTTCCTGCCAGCAATACTTAATGTTTTCATTTTAAATTGCTCAGTCCATCTGTTGCTATGAAAATTTGTGTCATGCTTTCATTAAAGTGTAAAATTGTAATGTGCTATTGCATTAAATTAATTTAGGAGGATTTTTTTGAAAAGCCCTTATTACTTGCATAACATTTAAAAAATTGAATTGTTGTGGTTTTTCTGATGAGTTGTGGTGATGATATTTTAAGTTTGGTGTTCAAACTTTGTTACTGTTGTTAGCAAGTGTGGCTAGGCAGTAAAAATTACTTATCTGAGGATTGAGGAAGTCCCGTCGTGACATTTTCACATCACTGCACGCCAAATGGCATCATGCTATAGGGAGCATGTGCATGGTGAAAAGAGTGGTCTGATGTTGGGGGGCATGTTCACGTTATAATATCAATGCATATTGTTGAATCTGAAGTGGGTTTAGTCACCAAGGAAAAAACTACTCTCAATATTATTCACCAAAAATTGGAGAAATTATTATATTTTTGAGGTATCCTTTCTTGCATGCTACCATATTTGTGTCTCATCAATAGTATCTTTGCTACCCAAGGTTATTAAACGATAAAACGTTGAAACACTCATGGGTGAAATTTTGACTTTTAAATGTTTAAACAAAGTTTAAATGTAGTTTTAAACAACATAGGAAAAATACCAATATATCATAATTTCATACAATAACATGAAGTTAAATACCAAAGCAGAGAGGTTAGTGGCTTACCAAAACTTCACCCATGAGCCGGATTAGACCTCAAAAGTAACTAACAGACTGGACCCAAAAGTAGCTAATAGTCTAAAACACATGAAACACTGCGTTTTACAGTTTAGAACGCTAAAACGCGGTTTCAACCTCTAATTAGAGTTTTGACGTTTAAACATAGTTTTAATAACACTGTTGCTACCTTTGTAGTGGGTATGTTTTAGGCATGCTATACATTTTTGGTGCCACTTTAATATTCTTACACTGTAACTGGGTTATGGCTCCCCATTGACATTTTTTTATTTAGGCATGTTTGAGAGTTATCTAAGGTAGGTCAAATAAGTAGTGGCCTATTATAGGGCAAGGCAGCTGTGAGCACACTCAAACAGTCGTACTCCACTCTTCATCAGGCTATTACTGAAAATGAGAAGGCCAACCCTCAAGAATTTGATATTTAGGCATGGTAAGGGGAAACTGGAGTAGTAAGATGGTTGGTATGATGTATCTAATTTACATCATCTTTCGTTTTTACTTCTAAGTACTAATTAAAAACCAATGTGACTTTCTATTCTTTAGTCATAATTTTTCGTTTCCTTTTTACTCATATTTTTTTTTATTCTCAACCGAAATATTAGATGCATTTTCGAGTGTAGGGATTCAATAGATAAAATGAGCATAAGCATTGGCCAAAGCTTGTTCCTATGCTGGTTTACACGTGTGCATAACAAAATCACGTGTACGTACCACTGCATGTACGCTTGTGGATTTGCTTATAAAGTAGATCTCTTTTTTTCCATTGGGCTTTGGCAATTACAAAATTCTTTTGGATTTTGGTCTCCCCAGTTAACGGTCATGCTCCGCCACTGTATTCATATATTATAGTTGCATCCGTCCTTAATCAACTACTTCTCTGGACAACTTATCCCACTTGTTACAAGATAAACATCACTTATAAAACCAGTAACATAATAGTTGATAGAAAGCATTGTTTTCTGGTCGAGCGACCAGCTGGTCGACCTAGGGGTCCGACTAGGCGACTAATCTCGATTAATCGACGATTAGGTCGACTAATCGACCTCTGGTCGACCTGGTTGTATACTAGTCGTCCTGTTCATCCAGGACATATGTATATAGTATATAACTAATTAACTATATACGATATATAACTATATATAAAGGGTAGGGTAAACATGACATGAATTCTGTACTGATCAAAGGAATAAGGATTCAGAGGATGGCAACATGAACAAGGATGGCAATATGAACAGAATCTCTATTCTCTATATGAACTGAGTCAGAAACATAGAAGGACAGAACGCAGTACAGAATACAGAAGTAAATATGACTGTCGCTGAATCTGGGGCCTTGCGTTGCGCGCTGAGGAAGACGAATTGGGGCCAAGGTTTTTGAATACATCGATTGTCACTGAATCTGCGCGCCGGTGATCAACTTACCAGGAGGCAAGAGCCTTGTGCAGTGCGCCGACGCCAGTGATCAAAACCCAAGAGCCAGGAGGACAGAGAACGACAACAGGAGAAGAGAAGAAATTAGAGATAGAGAACCAGAACTGCAGAAGGAAGGAGATGAAGACGCCAAGAATAGAGGAGATTAGACACAAACCGTCGTGTGCAAGGGTATATCACGACGACGCCTCTGACGGTTCAGCTCCTGTAGCCGGACCGCTCGCCAAAAAAGGCCTACAAATTTTTTACATCATACAAACCCTAGTCGCTAAGTACTGTCTGATCGAGCGATTTATCGGGCCTAGTCGTCGACTAGTCGGACGACTAGGTCGACCAGAACACCTAATCGGGTCGGGTTCCCTAATCGCTTACCCTAAACCGACCAGCCCGACTAATCGCGATTAGTCGGACGACTTGAAATCAGAGATAGAAAGAGGAGCTTACCAATAGTTCTTGCCTGCTTGCTAATAATTATGTTCCCTCTTCCTTGCAATATTTATGCATATCTGTTGCTTGTCACGATAATATCTTCTGGTTTTGTTGATTGCTTTTTGTGTAGGTGTTGGGAAAAGTTGTCTCCTTTTGCGGTTCTCAGATGGCTCCTTCACCACTAGCTTTATCACCACTATTGGGTAAGCACTGCTAGTGTAGAAAATCAGTTAGTTTTGAATGGATCATTATTTTCAAATGAATGCTGCTATTAGAAAAAATCAGACCCAGTGCCAGAGGCTCCCACATGAGTGGGGTCTGGGGAAGAGATAAACTGAGACAAGCCTCCCCTCACAATGCGGAGAGGTTGCTTCGAGTCCTCGACCTGGTGACTCAGTGGGACAGCTCTCATCACTTCATCAGACCTGTCCTTTAGAATGCTACTATTAGAATATTTCTAAAATAGTTTATATTTTATCTTTAAAAAGGATTGACTTCAAAATAAGAACAGTTGAGCTTGATGGTAAGCGCGTAAAGTTACAGATATGGGATACTGCTGGTCAAGAGCGGTTTCGAACTATTACAACCGGTATGCAATACTTGTTTCTGTCAGTTGCAGTAATGTTGGCCCCTCAATTTTTTATGGGTTAATTATTCTGAATCTGCTAATAATTTTGACTATGCAGCCTACTACAGGGGTGCAATGGGAATTTTGCTTGTCTATGATGTTACTGATGAGTCATCTTTCAATAGTACGTGCACAATGCATTTCAACTGAAGTCAATCCTTTGATATGGGCCTTTGGCTTCTCTTCTGACATTAGTGTTAATGTTGACAGATATAAGAAACTGGATTAGGAACATAGAGCAACATGCTTCCGACAATGTGAATAAAGTTTTGGTAGGCAACAAAGCTGACATGGATGAAAGCAAACGGGTATGTTCTTTTTTCCTCTTTATTGTCTCACATTTTCTGTCCATGTAATGTTACATTCTTATTCAAGATTTTTGTGTACTTTGATGTTCAGTTTAAACTGGAAAACTGGATCAGACGTGAGGTGGAAAACATCAGGATATGTTTAACACAATGCACCTCAAATAGCTGTCATGTAGTCTCTAGTCTGTCCAATGTTTTTTTTCGAACAACGCAGGAGAGCTGCATGTCATTTCATTAAGATAGAAAACACCAAGTACAAAGGGAAGAGCGAGACCTCCCTGAACTCATAACAGCACTTACAAAACACCGTGGCTATGGGACAGGCGCACTCCATGAGAGGGATCTTGCAAAGGCCCCGGTTAGACACCACAAGTGACCCTCTACAGCCACTTGGGCAAGAACTATTTGTGCGAGGCCGGATTCCATCAAACACGCAGGCATTCCTGTGTTGCCACAATTCCCAGGTTACTAGGATGACTAAGGAATTGAAACCTTTCTGCTGACCTTTTTTTGATAGAAACGGTTGCCTTTCTCCACCAAGAATAAAAGTGGCTCGAGGAGCTGGGCGGCAAAATGTTCAGCTCGAGTTCCCTCAATAAACATGCAATACCTCCCTGGAGAGCACACAGGCAGAAAGAATGTGGTTGATAGATTCAAAAAACATGATAGCTTTGGCGCGTTGCCTAGGTCATAAGCATTTAAATAAACGTGGGGTGAGCTTATGGACCTATAGATGGTGAAGAAAACAAGAGACTAGGTTAGGATAGCAGAATGGTTACTGTGGTGTGATTTCATCTATGCTTACAACATGGTGTCCACGCAAGCAGAGTAGAGGCAGTGCACCATTGAGGAGCAGATGGATGGTGTGCGCAGACAGGCACAGATGGTGTGCCATGGAGCAGGGGCGCAGGTGAGGGGTGCTGTGCATGCAAAAAGCATAGGGCAGGCGAACGGCATGGTTTGGGGAGACAGGACAGGTGATGCAGGCATGCAGCTGCATAGAATGAAGGCAGCAGCTGTTAATCGGTGGTGGTAGAGGTAGGCTGTACGGGATTGATGGGGGGAGGTATGGTGCTTAGATGAGCTAGTGGGCTTTCCTAAGGCAGTGGGCTGTCTAGACTGTAGACATTCTGTCTTCCTTTCCCATTTATTCTTTCATATTTGTGCAGATTGCAGTTACATCTCCTGTCTAGCGCCTAGTGTTCTTTTGAATCTTAAGTTTATCCATGTCCTTATTCTTTGTAAGTGGCGTTTATTGTCTGAATACAGGCTGTGCCAACTTCAAGAGGGCAGGCTCTTGCTGATGAGTATGGCATCAAATTTTTTGAAACGGTCTGTTCTGTTCTGTTTTTACTTTGTATTTCTGTTGTGTTCTCCTTGCATCTGTTCTAACTGAATGGAACGACCTGCCTGATATGTGGTTGGCTAAAACTAAAAGGCTAAAACTATATAAATCATGATTGTTGTTTCTGCAGAGTGCGAAGACGAACCTGAATGTGGAGCAGGTTTTCTTCTCCATAGCAAGAGATATCAAGCAAAGGCTTGCTGAATCTGATTCAAAGCCAGAGGTGCAACTTCAAAACTTATTCTTCCTTTTCAGCTTGTTGCAGGGGAAAAAAACTAATTAACTAACAACTTGCATACTTGCTACTTCAGCAATGTTGCTTAATAAGAAAGGATTCTATGTTTCAGGATCGCACGATCAGTATTAACAGACCTGAGGGTGGTGAGGCTTCAGCGTCACAAAAATCAGCTTGCTGCGGATCGTGACGGGGTTACATTACATTGTCACAAGGAAGATAAATAGTGCGATACCATACTTTGTAATTTACCCTTCTACGTACCTTTTATCTGGCTGTCATCGTTCTCGTCTAACTTTTAAATGCAATTGCTTGGATTCAGGTTTCTGTGTTGTAACGTAAACAATTTTAGTTGTACCCCTGGTAGAAATGCATGTGCTGTTTTGATGGAAATGCTTGCAAAATCGTTCACAGATTAGGCGCGGCCGTACTACCTGTTGTTTTACTACATTTAGACTGACTAGCAGACTGTGTATATGACTACAAAACGTACGGTAGATTGTACTGTTTATTATTAAGTGGAGTTTAAAATCGAAGGTGGTGTGAAAGGGTCTCTAGCCGAGTTAGTTAGATGGTTTGGGTAGCACTCTTTAGGATTTAGGTTTGACTCTCTCTAGCACATGTCTAAGACTCGGCTTTGGTCGTGTTTGTTTTCGTATGGGTTACGGTGCTGCTGCGTGTTTTTTCGACCTACGTGAGGTCTTCTTAATATAACTAGGTGAGTGCCCGTGCGTTGCAACAGAAATATATAATAACATGATAACTTATATACAAAATGTGTCTTATATTGTTATAAGAAAATGTTTCATAATCCATTTGTAATCCTGATCATACATAAATTTTGTTATTTTAATTTAGCTGTTTCACTACTACATTGCAACCATCAGTATCATGCAGACTTCGATATATGCCACGATTTGCATGGTCTCAGAGCACGTGCCACACCTGCCGGTACAAGTTCCCTCGTACATTGTCGGTCATCAGGTACGCACCACCATACACGCTTGCTTAAACAAAAAAGGCAAGTGTATGTGTCTGCGAAGAGAATTAAAGTCAGACCGGCATAAAAGCTACCCTGACGATGGCAAGTGGTCATTTCTATCGGTCCTCCTCTGCGTCACCTCTGGCGCCAAGATGACGCCACATATCTTGATATAGTAGTCGTCGAACGCGCACGACATGGCGAGTACCGATGACTCTTGGCTGGGCTGCCAAACGAAGTGCACCCCAGGCTCATCAGCGAGGTAGTACACCTAGTCATTGCACCACCGGATGTGCTACTTCTCTACATACATCTTGTTCGAGGACACTCACACAACGTCAGCAACAGCCGTCGTCCCAGCGCACAAGAATTCATGGCCGACCAGTTGCGACTTACGTGGCAGGTTGAGCTTCAGATGGATGATGAGCTGGACGACGTGACAGCGCCGTCGTCGGATGTGGTGCCTAGAAAAACCCGAGAGTCGCCAGCGTTGGGGACGACCATGAGGTCCCCCTGTTTAAAGACGGACAGCGTGGTGCAGCCGCTCTGGACCACGTCCAAGCGGCGGCTGCGCCAGAGCTTGCCGAACACGGCGACGCATGCGGACACGTAGGACTGCTTCCAGAGATCGAACTGGCAGTCACCAAGCTTTTTCTCGTCGTCGATGAGCAACGCCAACGCGAGCGCCTCCTGCCAGTGGTGTTTGTTCGGGGTTTTCAAGTAAGAAACATGGATTCATCTTTGGCGTTGGTTTATAAAAATGACTTACAAGTCAGATCCATGGAAAAAATATTACGTAGAATAAATGTCACACATATAAAAAAGGAATTTAAGTTAAAAATATTATAAAAACAAAAGAAATTGCATGCAAGGCTCTTCTTTAAATACTACTGCCTCCGTCCAAAAATATAATTCAGTAATCTCGTTGATAATTATGTACTACTACACATTGTGCAAGGGTAGCAGATGGGATTTGGGGAGATGTAGTAGATATTTTTACTGTAACAAATATTGACATAAATACACATGTGGTGTAGTGGTAGCTACGAGCACATTTGCTTGATGGGTCGCGGGTTCGAATTTCATTGGGGCCACATTTGTGTTTTTTTAATTTAATTTTAGCTAGGCGTGAGATGCACGTGGGAATGTGAATGAGCTTTGCGGGAAGGGAGAATGAGAAAGACAAAACACAGAATGGCTGCCGGGAATGGGAATAGGCTTTGCGGGGAGGGCAGAACGAGAATGACAAAACACGGAATGACAGCTTACCCCTTACCATCTTAATAAATAGTACAGATATTGTGGGGGTGGTTTTACTCTTGCATGTTGAATTTTAAATAGAGAATGGTGAGATAGATAATGATGTTGGAGATAGCCTTAGGAGTCAATGCACTCGGTCTATCGTTCATTTGTCACCTATCTATTGCAGCGCTCTAGTGCACAATTTTTGTTGTTATCCTATAGCCATTTTAGCGTTACATTAGTTTTTTACATACTTGAAACAAAACACTATAATTTATTTGAAAAAAATTCTACCAGCCATGTAAATAAGGAAAATAATATAATTTGAACAAAGCAAATAAAATTTAAAATATTAAAATAATAATATGAATTACATAGTTTGTAAAAAATAATAATATAATATTACTCGTTACCATCTTTCTTCTCTATTTTTATTGTATTTTTTCTCATCTAGTTTTATCTGTTCGATTATTTTTACGGCTAGCTTATAGATCCTTTTTATGCCATCATCCATATTGGTGATGGCCTGATTTAGCAACTTGGTATAGAGCTTATACAATTTTGACGACTTAATACCTCGCTAGCCCTATAGAGCTTGTTTACCATACTCTTCTCCATAGCATGGGACTCGCTACTACTCATTGTTGGCCTCTTCCTTTTGCGTTGTGCTCCTATCCTATTGTGACCAATAGGACGTGTTGGTCCGATGATGTCCAATAGGACGTGTTTTTAACGAACTAAAGTGCCAGCAAGTTTACATCTACTAGATTGGATGGACCAAAAGGACATACCAACATCCAAACATCACTGAATGCGTCTATCAACCGGCTTCCATCCATGGGCTTTGCTGTAGATATCACTTGTTATCTTTCAGATTCTGAGGCTTCCTTGCTCCACCAGTTTTTTCCTTCTTTTTCTGCCGAATAGACCAAGCGTCAATCCAGAAGCAACAAGAAAAGATCACATTAGTCGGGTCATCGATCAGAGTAACATTAAAGCAACAATCATTTCGAGCTCGCCAGATCGCCCAAATAGCAGCTCCACATCCAAACAGGACCAGATTTTTTTTCAGTTTTACCAAAACTGTTAATCCAGGGTCCAAACAGATCGGCAGCATCTCTGGGAATGGAATTCAAACTAAGGGCTATTTGAATAATTCTCCAAACAAACCTAGCAACCGAACAATGAAAGAACATATGATCTATAGACTCCGGAAGTCCACAAAAAACACAATCAAGATTTCCTTGCCAGTTTCTTTTGAACGGATTGTCTTTTGTTAAAATCTTCTTGTGCATAACAAGCCACAGAAAAACTTTGATTTTGTAGGGTAATCTAGTTTTCCATAAGAATCTAGATGGAACTGCAACCTGAGAACACTTCACTTCTTTGTAGAAAGATTTAACAGAAAATCCCTTATTATCCAGCAACCACATAGATTTATCCTCATCATTCGAAATCACAATATTGTTACACTGAGCAATGAGGTTACTGTAATCATTATCCAAAACTCCCAGTAATCTTCTTCTGAAGGTTAACGCCTGAAAATCCGAAGAGAGAGCTTTATCCACTGTGATCTCTTTATCATAAGCAATCTCAAACAAGTTAGGATATTTGGATGCCAACGGTTCTGAATCACACCAGATATTATTCCAGAAGCTTGTGTTCTTTCCATTGCCAACTCTTTTTTACAATACTTATAAAAATTATCTCGAACAACAAGAATGCCTTTCCAGAAATGAGAATCACTCTGTTTTTTCCTAACTAAAATAATAGGTCTCCCTTTAACATATTTGTGTCTGATAATGGTCTGCCACAAACCATTCAAGTTTTCCAAATTCCAGATCCATTTAGCAAGAAGCGCTTTATTCATCTTATGCAAATCCAGAACACTAAGACCACCCTGATCTCTGGGAGAACAGACTATTTTCCAATCAGCCAAATGGTATGTTTTTTGACTATGGCCACCTTGCCATAACAATCTTTTTCTATAAATATCCATTTTCCTCAACACACTTTTGGGAGCTTTGTACATCGAGAGCATGTACAAGGGAACATTAGTAAGACTATTTTAATCAAGACTAAACGACCACCCAAGCTAAGGAATCGCCCTTGCCAGGAACCCAGTTTGCTCTCGACTTTTTCCACTGTGGGCGACCATAAAGATTTACAGAGCTTTTTATTATCAATCGGGACCCCTAAATATTTCATAGGGAGACAATTATGGGGACATGTAAAAATGTCAGCATAACAATTTTCTCTCTCCACAGCCTTACCTAAGAAAAAGATTTCGCTTTTATCAAATATACAGAGTATAAACTTAAGATTTCTAGCACCTTCAAGATCATCTTGTAGTAAAAATATGGTGTCATCAGCATATTGTAAACAGCAACAACCATTGGTGATGATATGAGGAATGAGACCTTTGATAATACCTTCGTCTTTAGCTTTTTGAATCATGCAAGCAAGTCCATCTGCAGCAATATTAAAAAGTAAAGGAGAAAAAGGGTCACCTTGTCTAACACCTTTGTGGGTACTAAAGTAAGGACCAACCACATCATTCGTCTTGATGGCCACTTTACCACCTTTAACCGTCTTCATTACCCAGTCGCACCACTTGTCACCAAAGCCTTTTTTAACCATCATGTTATGAAGGAAGTTCCAGTTAACCTTGTCATAAACTTTCTCAAAATCTACTTTAAAAATCACACCACTTTGTTTTTTCTGTTTAACTTCATGAATAATCTCATGAAGAGAGAGCACTCCATCCATGATATATCTACCTTTGATAAATCCATACTGAAAATCACTGATCACAGAAGTAATGCAGTAGGCCAATCTATTTGTCAAGACTTTGGTAATAATCTTGTAACAAACATTGAGCAAGCAAATTGGTCTGAAGGCTTTGATGTCAATCGCATTGGGGATTTTTGGAATAAGGGTAACCATCCCAAAGTTAAGCCTTTCAATATTGAGGGAACCATCATGAAAGGATTTGAAAAGATTAAACAAATCACTTTTAATCGTATCCCAGAATTCCTGAAAAATTCAGATGGGATGCCATCTGGCCCAGGAGAACTATTATGCTTCAGAGAAAACACCACATCCTTAATCTCCTGAATAGAAAACGGTCTTGTAAGAAGATCTCTATTATCATCATCAAGCACTTTCATGTTCAGATTACTCAAAGAAATATTAGTTTCTTGAGAAGGGCCAATCTAAAATTAGGAGTGGGATCTTCATCTAAAGTGTCTTCACCATTTCTAGGTTTTTTCCCAGATTTGTCAAACACTGGGTCATTTATCCCATGAATTTCAACAGAAGCTCTCTTACCTAGATTAACTATCTCATCATTCCAACCTTCTTCACTAACGGATTCAATTCTAAAAATATGTCATATAGAAATGGTTTAACAACCACTTCCACCATAGGAGGAATCATAGCAACACTTTTGATATGAACTTTAAATCTCACAATGTCTTCAGAGTCTAAGGACATAAGGTCAACTTCCTCAATAGCCCCAATCATTGATCCAATTTCACAAATCGATTGGTAGTTTTGTAATTCCTCAGGAACATTCTCAGCTACAACCCAAGCACTATGCAGTCTGGATTTGGGTTTGACCCGAGAACTCCATGGGACTACAGCGATCTTGGCACCAGACATCTTCATTTTGAGTTCAGGGAAGCTTATCATCTCATCAAGACGTTCTTGAGAAGGGAACTGCATCAAAAAGCCAGAATGGCATTTTGTAGCCTTCCACATTTTCCCCAGGAAAAATGGAAGCCAAAATCTTTTTCCAGATCCTCTGCTGAGACTAAACCCTCAATCACTTTCACCAAGCCGATGAAAACCTTTTTTTGGTTTTTTTGGACAATGGTTTAGCGAAATGAGAAAGATAAAACCCTAGACCATCTGCCGCCATGCCAACTATGGGCATGGTAGGCTTGTTTTGTTTTGGCAAGACACACCAAGAAGTAACATGGGTATCCTTGCGACATATATCACACCACAAAGCATTAAAACAATTTCTAGCATGATGACCTCCAACCCCACACTTCTGGCAGAAAACTGGACGAATAGGCTTTTCTTTCTTCAAAGCAGATGGAGAAATGATAGGGTTACCTGATTGTATTCCTTCGCCCGAGGAAGAGGACATCAAACCCTCGTGATGTTCAGATTTCCCAAGCGTTGGCTTTAATCTCCAGCTGAGATTTCTGTTTCTGTTCCAAGATTGAGAGCCCTGGGGGGTTTTCTTTTGGCCCCCAACGATCCCATTGGGGATTTTGAGGATTCTTGTTCTTTGGATCCATCATGGCAAACTTCGCAGAACTTCGAAAGCCACCCGACCCCAACCGCGGCCACTCTTCTTCAACCACCGAGGGACGCAGGGAGGTTACGCACCACCCACCATTGAAACCAGATCTAGAAGAGACGGGAAGCGACCAGAGGCAGGAGAGAAAGGCGGCGCAGTGGGGGAAAGAATGTGAGCCGACGAAGTCCGAAGGAAACCCTAACCTAGGTTTGGGGATTTCAAGAGCGCATTTAGATGCGGAAGATGGCCGATGCGGGGGATCGTGGGCTTGGGTTGGAGAAAGCGGCGACACCCTCGGGTGCCATCCTTCCCAAGATGAGCGAGAGCGACAGGAGCCCAGAGACACGACGCAGGCAGGTGCGGCGGCTCCCTAGGCCATATGTCGCACTGTAGACCACGGCCCAACCCCCTCCAAGCATGCACCAACTCGATTTGCGCCATGGGCGACTTGAGAAGCGACGTAGGAGGAAGAAGGTGATCTAGCCCAAGGGACCTTCCGCTTCTTTTTTTTCCATCGTCATCGCCCTAATGTGCTTGCTAGTGTTTGTGTTTATAGTTCACAAGATATGAAGAGGATTGAACTAAGGCACTGAGGATGCAACACCACAAAAGAAGACCTAAAAGATGCGTAGAAGTCCAAGACTCAAGAACAAAAGAAGCCCAAAAGAAACAGTGAAGAAATCCATGAAGTGGGCAGTCAGCCAACACTCTGGTGGCGCACGAGATAGTGAACAATACATGTCTGGTGTGCACCGGACTGTCCGGTGAAGCACCGGGCAGTATGCGCAGATAGCCCACAACCAGGGGCTCTTAGGACTGTAGCACCGGACTGTCCGGTGTACACCGGACAGTCTGGGCAACAGTCAGATACAACGGTCGACTGCTATAGACCTCAACGGTCGGTTGACGTGGCCAGGGCACCGGACATGTCCGGTGTGCACCGGACTTTCCGGTGCGCCCGACGACAGAGCATCCAGCTTTCTGTCCAACGACTAGAATTGTGGGGGAGGTTATAAATACCCCACCAATCGACCATTTGGTGGTGTGGGAGTCCAAGCAATACCAAGACATATTGTATACATTTCCAAGTGCTCATACACCCAAGTGCTTAATAGAATCATTCGGTGATTAGCATATGTGCTTTGCAAAGTTCTTAGGTTAGTTAGACCACTTATGCGCTTGCTCTAGGTGAATCCTATTTAGTTGAGTGAGTTTAGAAAAACCACACACCCCTTGGCTCTTAAGCCAGCCATTGTAATTGTACCGAGTGGGGTGAGAGTCTTGCGAGACCGTGACAACCGAGTTTGTGTCACGCCCGCCACTGTGTACCGGAGGGAACGAGGCCTGCGATGTTTTGGCCGGAAGCTCGATAATGGAGGCGGCGGGGAGCGTCCGAGAGGAGCCAGAAGTGGAGCACCACTTGCATGTGGAGAAGGCCCGTGGTTCTCTACGAAGTTACTCGACTGAGGTGCTTGGCCATTGCGTGGGCTACCCTTTGTGTAGGGGCACCAACAAGAATTAGTCGGTACCTTACGTGGTTCCTAATACTGTTGCGGCCTTCATCCTTTGAAGGTCCTCAAAAACACGTTTAACCATTGGTTATCACCATGATTGTCAAGTATTGCAAGAGCTTTGGCACAAGAACACCTTCGATGCAGGACGATGGAGGAACGACGAAGCTAGCTTCTTCATAAGAACACAGGGAGACGATGTCATCCTGAATAATGAAAGCAAAAGACGATGTTGCCCTTGTATTATATGTAAATCCTGTGTGTAATCCTTGTGGGTATAAATGTAATTTCATACGAAGTTGTACGATTCCTTATAAATAGATGAACAATGCCCTACATAAAGTACCTTTTGGCAGACTGGATAATTGCCTTGTGTAATCTCTTCCCCAGAACACCTTCGTTCTAATTCACTCTGTAGAACCGAAGGTACAATTGTAAATTCATTATATGAAAGGGAAGAAATGTGATATCGAAATATTTGAGATGAGTTATAATGTTTAACTTCTTCACATTCTTTATATACTTATTTATGCAGCTAAGTCACAATTTATTCCTGTAATACCCAAGTTGTAAAGATTAAGAAAGGAGATAATTTCCTTATATGAATTGCTTCTATTTATTAGCATATGTGAACACCCACACCTAAAAGTGAATAATTAACAAATGACACATGAACAACTTGTGCATCATGTTGGAGTTATTTGGTTGTGAATTTAATAATAATAGTAATCATATAAATAAATTACTATCCAAATTGGAGATTTAATACCTAATTTGAGAATTTAGTAATGGGAAATAACAAAGAAAAGAGGAGAAAGAAAATACTATATAAATAAAAATAAATGTATAAATATAGAGGATTTGAATTCGAGCAACTAGCCTAAATATGAAACTCACAATGAAGTTCAAAATTCAAATTTGAAAGTTAAACAATAAAGGAGAAAAACAAAACAGAAAAATATGAAAGAAAAGAAAAGAAAGGAGAATATACCTGTGTTTGGACCGATTTCACCCCCTCGGCCCATTAACCTTCCCTCCGCACGGCCCAGCTGGCCCGCCTGAGCCGCGCATCCCCAGCACTGGCGTTGACCGGTGGGCTCAGCTCGCCAGGAATTGCCCACGCACTAACAGGTGGCTGGGTTGCCACCGCATGTAACCTCTGTCGCCAACGTCCTCTGTCTACGGGCCCCACATGTCATCCTCCCGCGACCGGGTCTCCATGTCCGCTTTACCGGCGAGCTGGGCACCATGACCGCAACCCCAGCTGGCGTAACCTCCGGGCGAGATATTCTCGTCGTTGGCTTCGTCGCATGATAAGTAGACTACTCCCCTCTACTCTCCTTGTTTCACCAGTAGTGTCGCACGAGGGATTGAGAGAAACCAAGCGCAGGGCGCCGCCGTGTGTGATCTCCGACTCGCTGTTGACCCAGTCCTTGGTGTGGTGCCCTTGGGCTTCCTCTGGCTTGAAGGAAAGTGGTCGAGGCCGGGCCACTCAAAATCCGTCGCTAGCACCGCCGGAATTGCTCACCGTACTTCGGGTTCCATCGCGCGCTGTGGGCAGGGGTCATTGACCTGTTAATCAAGGTATGGATGCCGCTCGCGTGTTCGCGCTTCCATTCAATACATATGGCCGTAGCGAATTAGGGTTTGTGTCACCGTGGCACGCAGTATTGCTCGCCGGCGACGGCTACGCCGGGAAGGGGTGGGCCACCGTGAGTCAGTACCGAAGGGGGAAGAAGGACTTTGGACCATTGGGTCGTAGATGGGAGTACGAGATTAGAGCGGGTACAACGGATGGGTTCCGTGAATACGGAACTGTTGATCTTGCGATAAACGGTAGGAGTCAGATCGCGGGATTCATTAAATCTGGGCCTTGGATCGCGGATCCAACGGCCATCATGCGCGTCGGTTGTGTAAATAATGAGATCTAATCTGGACCGTAGAAACTAATCGGACGGCTCTGGACGACTGGTACCGCTAGGCCGGTCCGTTTAACAAAAGCACCCCTCGGTTTTTAGGGAATTAACCCGCAGTCCATCGCGGCCGTACTCTGAGTCTTAGGAATTTTCACGTAATAGCCCCTGAGCTTTCGGTTAATCATGCGCGCAGTCCAGTGAGCAGAAAACAGAATAAAATCAATATAAAAAGTAATTTTAGTATTAAAATAATCCCATAAACTCATTTAAATCATAGTAAATTCATTTTAATTCCTTTTTAACCCATTCTGGTTTCTATAGTTTTGTATTAATATTGTTTATCACATAGTGTCTCTGTTTTAGCATGAAACCCATATTAAAATCAATCACTTTGATAATTTTTGCCAAACACATAAATACTTCGGAAAATCATAACTTAAAATCCGTAACTCCGAATTTAGTGATTCTTGTTACTACAATCTCGTTACGATGCATAGATTTTTATTATGTGTTCTGTATTCATGTTTGGTGTGATGTTAATTTATTCCATGTACCATGTTTGTTTGTATTGTGGCGAGTAGACGAGCCAGTGGCCAAGGATTCTGGTGTTCAGCAGGTAGAAGTTGCTGAGCAGGAGCTTATTGAAGGCAAGTTGTGTCCTTGACCACTTTTATTTACCCAATAATGTTCTCTATAATCATTTTATAATGCATAAACTTAATTTTGATGGGACCCAATATGCCACCCTAGTTTGGTCATCTTTACACCTTGTTTACCCCTGAATTTTGGGTAGTCTTTGCTATTGCTATATATGGTTTTGGGTGTTGAGACAACTATTACACATGATCATTCTTTATTGTTGTTCTATTTGTGTTCATGATAAGACCACTATGTTTATTGGAACATTGAGCTTAACTTGAGAAACACGTGCCACCACAAGGGTGGAATGGGACGCCCTTGGCTGACTAACTAGGAAAGCTAGTGGAGGACTACCTTACCCGAAAGGGGCAAGGGCAGTAGAGGAGTAGGCGTGTAGGGAGGTTCTCGGGTTGATTTTGCTGTGATGGCGGTCAGACGGGGGATACCTGCATTGCTCTTCCTAGAAACTATAGCGGGTTTTCTGAAGCTAGTGGAACTTTGTAAAGGCCTCGTAGTGGATCCCTAGCCATTCACCTCGGCAGTGTCTAAGGGCCTTGCAAGCCCAGACTAGATGGGATACACGACTTGTGGGTACAGGGTACAACCTCTGAAGAGTGTAAAACTGGTATACTAGTCGTGCTCGCGGTCATGAGTAGCTCAAGGCTCTTGCATGATTAATTTATGGAACTAAATTCAATTTGTCATTTGCATCGCATTGAGATTTATTATTAATTTTGATCTATTATTACTCTGGTTTGGTATCTACTTACATTTAGTAACTGCTAATAAAATTTGACCAACTTATTAAATGCAATGCTCAGCTTTAACCCTTATTTGTTCATCCGCCTTACACTTCACATGAACTCCCACATTTGGTGAGTTCATGCACATTATTCCCCACAACTTGTTGAGCTATGATCTTTTGTGAGCTCAAACTTGCGATATATATACCCCCCACAGGTGAAGAGCAGGTGGACCAAGAGGAGCCCTATAATGAGGAGTACGAGTTAATCTTGGTGGCATCTCCTAGTCAGTTTGATAGCGCCAAGGAATAATATTTAGTTCGCTTTATTGTTATCATTTATTTCTGTAAGACTTCTGCTATGTAATAATGATACTTGTGACATTTATCTCTATACACTTTTGTCACACCCGATTCCAGGGGGCAGAGCCGGGTGCATAGCATATGTGTGCCAGGATCTATTTTCACACATATGTTGACATCACAAGTGTAATATATAAAAAGAACAATGCATAAAAGCGTAAATAACGATTATATTAACATATTACACTTCGAACAGACATAATGTCTTAACCTTTATTCATCAAAGTACAGCGAAACAAGGACATCCATCCATAGAAAGATGATCGGGGGTATCAGTAGACTAGCATCCATGGAGCTCAGCATCATAACTTCATCTGCAAACTTCTGACCAAAATTTAAGCAAGGGTGAGCTCACTTATGGTCGGGGCTCAGCAAGTGGGGGAAAAATTAATGCAAGTTTAACAAGGTGAGGCTAAAGTTGAGCAGTAAGCATTTTAGTTGGTCAACATTCTATTAACAACACCTGTCTTACTAATAAGTGTGAATCCCAAGTATTCCCATTAAACAAAGGTATAAGAGTATATCAAAAACACTTAAGTGAAACCACTTAAGCAAACCATTGGCAGATCATCGGATCTCGATTTATTTCCATCTTCAAGTTCAATTATCATGTGAGGAGTCCAGGCTGCTCATAACCGTGAGCACAACTGATATATTAGTTTTACACTCTGCAGAGGTGACACATCTTTACCCATGAGTCGCGATTCCCTTCTAGCCCGGGTTAGCTAGACCCGTATTCACTTCCGAGGTGAATGGCCAGGGTCTCACTACGAGGCTTCTCCCTAGAGTCCTCATTACGCAAATGCTGGAAATGGTCAACTGCATAAGGTACACCTACCGTAACCAACTTATAGTCCAGACTATAGGGTAAAGCTTTGGGAACTATGCCCGTATCCAATCTGCCTGAGCCGAAACTATAAGCGCTTGCCAGATGCCCCCGTTCTGGTTGACCACAACTAGCACCCAACATAAGACTTCCCTAGTTATTTAGCCAAGACCAGAGCCATGATAGTTCTCATGGTAGCACTGTTTTCTCGGGTGGTCACTCCATGTTCCAAATAATATGCAATAATCTTGTCTAACCATCGGGTTAACAACAATAATGCAAACTTACCATTTGGAACATTAGTATCATACAGGAGTGACTGCATAAAGTTAAGTTGTAGCAATAGCATAGCTACTTGATTAGATCATAATCCCAGGTTAAACAAGGAGTAAGGTTGGAAAGGTTAGGGGTATGTAAATAGGTAACCCGTCAAATTATGCATATATATCCAAGAATAAACTTTATTAAATGTATTATTTGGGATCAAAACAGAGTATGCAGAGGGAGAAGTCCACTTGCCTTGCTTATTGAAAACTTGAGGTTCTTCCACGGATAGGAATAGATCTTGATTCTTAACTACTAGATCAACCACTGAATATCACACAAACAAACAAGAAGAAGCAAACACCACTCAATAACATACAACATTCATAATACGTAAAGCTAAAAGAAAGCCTAATGAAAAGAGCGTTCGCTTTTCAAAAACGTTGCAAGTAATGGTTATGATAAGATGGTATTCTTTTCAAAAATGTATGATCTATACTTTATAAAACAAGGCATGAGCTTAAAATATCTTAATTAAAATATACAAATATTAGGTTCACCAAATTAATCTTTTATAAAACGTCATATGTGATATGTCTAAGATTAAGGGTTTATAAGACGATAAAACACGTTATAATAATATTAAACCTTTTTAACATTTTAGAAAAGATATATGTTATATTCTAAGGTTAATGAGTTATGAAACACATTATTTAACATTAATTGATGAGAAGCTAATATATAAGCCTAAACATGTTTTATATGGAAAGATAATGAAACAAATAATTATCTTTATCTTTATTAAGAAAACACATGGCTTATATTATTATTAAGAAAGCTATATTCAAAGTCAACATATGTAGTAACATTGTAGTTATTACTTTATTTTACCCTTTAGGAAAAACTAAATGATTTATATAACATGGACTAAATGTGATAAAATAATTAATCAAGCCTATATAACTAGTTATGAACAAGTTGACAATAGGTTTGACTAATAAATTATGATAAAGGATAATTAATCTATTAATTATCTTTAATTCTATTGTAGGAACAAAATGATCTAATTCATTAGAAAGGAAATTACGTATAAACTATCATTTTAGTTTATAAAAGCAATGACCCTTGTTATCTTGTAATTAAGAAAATATAAATAATCTATCAATTGGACATATATTTATCTTCTATTTTCATTAAGAAACATATGGTCAACATATTCTTTTAAGTTTCCATTTAATGCGGCTATACTTAAACATCTATAACAAACCTTGGTAAATTAAAAACATGATATTTTTTAAAAGGTCATTTTTAAAGTTAGAAACAAATTATCTACTTCATTAGTAAGAAACCTATGTTTAACAACATAACTATCATTTTCTTTATTAGGAAAGTATGAGTGTCTGGTTAAGTCATTTTAACATCATTATAAATTCTAGAATTTATACGTTTAACTAAAAATTAATTTTTTATAATTCTTCTGACATTAATATACTAAGAATACATGTATATTACTACATGAGACTTTTAATAACATATTCATGGTTATTACTACCTACGTAAATATTCTACGTAATTTAAGTGCTATACTTATGAATACATTTATTATGAATAGTAAAATCTATATCTTCATTTGACCGAAAAATACGTGACTTAGTATTTCTTCTATTTCTTCATGCAAATAAGTTTACACTTAAAATACTACTAACAATTATCGTTCCACACAATAAAGCGAAATAAACATTTCTAGTATGAAAATCACTGAGTTAGTGAATAGTGACCGTACTCATTTTTAAATTATAAAATCATACACTTATTAAAGCGTTGTCGCGGGGTTCGATTTTGGTTACACATATATATCGAATCTCTAAAATCATACACGAATCATCAAATCATCTCAATATTACAACAATAATTCATAAAATTCAAAACATGCGCTAGAAAATAAATTAACGGGTTGTATTCAACCTTGTGTGAGCGGACGACAGCGAATGGGCTCGAGCGAGCGACTAGGCGAAGGCTTGGCACGGCGGGATCAGCGAGGCTTGGATGGGGTTCGGGCACGTCTCCAGCGAGCAGGGGAACGGGCGCGATCGTCGGTGGACGGCGAGGTACAAGCTCCGGCGAGGCTCCACACACTCCGGCGACTGCGTTCGACGGCGAGCAAGAGAGTGAGAGAGAGAGGCGAGCTCGGCTGTGGGACAGAGAGTTCTATGGGCTAATTATACAAAATGATTAACCATAACAAAATACATGGTTTCCAAAATATATTTATTTTTGGACTAATTATTATACTATTTATTTGGATTTTCAATTAAGAAGAAATGCTAATAAATATTCAAAAATCAATTATGAGCAATAAAAAATCATTCCAAATGCAAATAAATAACAAACACTTAAAAGAAAATTAATTATCATAAATACCATTAATAACTAAATGCATTGTTTTTATTTGATGATTTTTATAGTGTTACAACTTTGTCATTATATGTGATGTTCTTCTTTGGCGCACATATGACACTCACCCGGCTTTATCCTTTAAATCCGGGTGTGACAATTCGATTAATCCCTAACCTTTGTCATCGAAGGAGTGCTTGAAGACGAAGGTTGATTATCTTCTTAATATTGTGTTGCCTTGTTTTTAACTATGTATAACAATTGAGAACAAGTGACTAACAGATACCTCGATAAAAATACAAGCTTCATCCACAAGAGTTTGCATCTCTACCTTGCTCTTTACCTTCCACATTTATATTAAGTATTTTGTCGGCGTTTCGGACCCGGGGGGACCCTGGACCGACCAGTAAATTTGTCGCTGTGTGCCCCTGCCCAGATGGGTTGGCACAAGATGGAACACAAGGGAGAAACGCGGCTCGTATTATCTCGCACCAGGGGGGTGTGCTCGTAGTAGGGGTTACAAGCGCTCGCTCGCGAGAGAGAGTGAGCCTGTTCGTTAGCTCGTTCCCCCGCGCGACCCTCCCGCATGAAGGCCGTGGACCTCCCTTTTATAGATGCAAGGAGAGGGTCCAGGTGTACAATGGGGGGTGTAGCTATGCGCTAACATGTCTAGCAGAGAGGTGCCTGAGCCCTGTGTACATGCCAACGTGGCTGTCGGTGAGGTGCTAGAGCCCTGTGTACGCAATAACACGGCCGTCGGAGAAGTGCCTAAGCCCTATAGAAGCACAGCTGTCGATGCTGCTGGGATCCTGCTGACGTCTCCTTGCTTCCGTAGGGGGCTGAGAACCACCGACGTCATGGACGCATGCGGGGAACCATCATTACCTGTTACCGGGGCGAGCCAGATGGGACGCCGGTCTTGTTCCCTTGTAGCCTGAGCTAGCTAGGGGTAGTGATGTATCCCCTGTGGCGCGGTCGGTCCTAGCCCGAGGTCGGGCGAGGCGGAGACTTCTCCTGAGGCCGAGGTCGGGGTCGGGCAAGGACGCGATTCCTCCCGAGGCTGAGGCTGATGCTGAGCCCTAGGGTCGGGCGAGGCGGAGACCTGCTTCCGAGGCCGAGGCCTAAGGTCGGGCGAGGCGGAGCTTCCTGTTGCGCCCGAGGCTAAACTTGGCCGTTGTCAGTCTCACCCTAGTGGGTGGCACAACAGTCGGAGCGGGGCGAGCGGCGCTGTTTTCCTGTCAGGTCGGTCAGTGAAAGGGCGAAGTGACTGCGGTCACTTCGACCTTGCCGACTGAGGCACGCGTGTCAGGATAAGGTGTCAAGCGATCCTCGTATTGAATGCGCCTGCGATACGGTCGGTTGGTGATGCGATTTGGCCAATGTTTCTTCTCGACGAAGCCTGCTTGAGCTGGGCTTCAGGTGAGCCGATGGTGCGCCCCCTGCCTGAAGAGGCCCTTTGGCGAGGCGTGAATTCGTCCAGGACTACTGTTCCCGCCCGAGACCGGGCTCGGGCGAGGCAGGATTGCGTCCCTTGGTAGACGAGGCCTTGACCTGAACCGCGCCCATCAGTCTTTGCGGTTCGTGCTGATGGTGGTTACCAGCCGTGTTTAGGAGTGTTGGGGGTACCCCTAATTACGGTACCCGACAGTAGCCCCCGAGCCTCGAAGGGAGTGTTGGTACTCGCTTGGAGGCTTTGCTACATTTCTCGGTGAGGGGACCGACCTTTCTCGGTTATACTTTGTTCCGGTGCGCGCACCCACCGGGTGTAGCCCCAGAGGCCTTGGAGAAGTGGTTTGACTCCTCTGAGGTCTTAATGCCTTTCGTGATGCCTTGGCCGGCCTGGTTGTTCCCTCATGCGACCTGATTGTAGCCCGAGGGCATGGTCAGGTTCTGAATTTTTAGGCTGGTTTGTTGACGCTGTCAACGGTTTGGCCGTAGCCGGGTTGCGAGAGCAGCCCTCGAGCCTCTGCACGGAGCGAGAGGACGATCAAGGACCGTCTCGGTTTTTATTATACGCCCCTTCGTCGCCTTTCCGCAAGGAGGAAGGGGGGAAAGCGCCATGTTGCCCTCGGAGGGCGCCGAACATGGTGTCTCTAGTGAGTTGCTAACGGGTGATCCGAGTGGACACCCGTGCCCCGTTCGATAAGGGTCGGCTAGTGGCCCAGAGGCGCGCTCCAAAAGTACCTGCAGGTGATTTGCTGGACCCGGACCCGTTCGATAGGGTCCGAGGGCTTGATGCCTCCCTCTGATGGGACTCCATTACAAAATCGCTCCTGCTGGTCTCGGAAATGTCCTAGGGTACCTCGGGAGCGTAGCCCGAGCCTCGGCCATGTAACGGACGTACCCAGAGTCATCCCTCGCTCTGCATGCTCTGGGGCGGCTGTCGAACCCTTCCGAGGGGCCAGCCTTCGAACCCCTGATCAGTAGTGGGCGTGGAGCCCGAGCGCTCTAGGGCGGCTGTCGAACCCTTCCGAGGGGCCAGCTTTCGAACCCCTGATCAGTAATGGGCTTGGAGCCCGAGTGCTCTGGGGCGGCTATCGAACCCTTCCGAGGGGCTAGCCTTCGAACCCCTGATCAGTAGGAGGGCTTAGGGCCCGCTTCCTTCGCGGAGAAGGATGCCTTTCGAAATATCCCCTTTCCCGGTCCCTGTAGCAAGAGAGAGGAAGGGGAAGAGGAAAAGGATATGAATTTAAATAGTGTGGCGCACCTTTTTGACGCGGTCATCATGGCGGAGGTGAAACGACGCCCGCTTCGCTTGCCAAAGGTGTCGCTTGCCCTGCCGAGGAGTTAATGCGACGGGACGGGTGGTTCGCGGGGCGACCATTGCGTGAGTCGTTCGAGGAACGGAACCCGGGCGCGTCGTCATCACGCCGTGGGAGAGGGCTCCCCTGCCGCTTCAGGAGGGGACGCGAGCCTGCAGGCGATTTGACCGCTGCTTCCGCTCGTCTGCTGCCACCATTACTATCGGTCCACTTTTGGCCATATCAACCGTCGTGCCTCTCCCCTTGGCTGACTGACCCGTGATCGTTGTGCTCGATTGGCACTATTGGGTCATGCGCAGGGCTGCCTCGAGTCGCGGCACCGGTTCCGCAGTCGAGAAGACGCGACATTGGCGCAAGTGGCGGTGCAGTTTCTTGCACGTAGTAACCGGCGCGCCGGTTACATGACGTGTGGGCTTGGACCTTCATGCCGGATGCGACGAAGCCAAAGGGGTGCGCCACTGCGGTGCGGTTGCACTCCACCTGCATGGTGGTCCGCCCTTTCGACTGCTGGTTTCAGCGAGGATGGAGGAGCGCTTGTAACCGCGGGGCCGTTACATGCTTCGCGGGCGGTGGTTTGGCTTCTTCCGTTTCGGGTCAGCTTGCATGACGTGTGGGACCCAGCCCCCGTGTCGTAGGGGGAGGACCCTGGAGCACGTCGGTGAAGACTTTGCCCGTTACGCTTGAGGATGCGAGTGGGGAGAGCCACCTTTAAAAAGGGATCGATCCCCCGGGCGGTAGCCATGCCTTCGCACTCCCCTCATGCATTGCGCCCTTCCACCTTCCGAGCCACTGGATGGGGTGCTCCCGTGTTGCCTTCGTCTTGCTGCCGTTGGAGGAGCGCGACCCCGTGGGGGTTGGCGCTCTTCAGACGTCGCTCGGCTTCAAGGATTTTCATCATGCAGCCCGGCTACATTCCCTCACCAATGGTCATCTGTAGGAATGATCATCAGCCTTGTGGTGGGGAGAAGCAAGCCGGGCTGCAGCCTCTTCCCTGCCCTTAGCTTCAAGGATCTTCATCATCCGGGCTGGGGAGGAGGGCGGGGCGAGTTGGGGCATACCTCTGCGTGGGCCGGTGACCCGCTTCTTCCTCCAGCATTCAGGGGAGAAGGGCATCCTCCAGCTGTGCGGAGGAGGCGTCCTCCAGCCATGCGGGGGAAGGCGAACTGCTGCTACCGGGACAGGGTGGAGCTGTCCGTCCTCCACCAGGGCGACGGTCGTGCCGCGCGCGGGCTGGCCACGTCCAGGTTTCCCCTGCGCCGTCGGCTGCACCAGGGGGTCGCACAACACGCCGTACACCGCAAGGGCGGTACTCGTGTTCTGGGACGGTCTCGTTCTCGTTCTTGTGGCAAGAACGGGAGTGAGGACCTGCCAGTGCGCTTTGGGGCGGCCGCCGCTCGCTGGTGTGGTGTTGGTGGGCAGGTGGTCGCTGTCGTCGGTGCTGAGGTGGTGGTAGCAAGAGGAGGTTTCTCCACTGACGAGGCCGTCGGCGCCACCTGCGGTCGGACCTCCGGCTCTTTGGCTTTGATGGCTTGTCCTCGCCCCTCATGTGGGGACGTGGGCGAGGGCCTTTTCACAGCAGTGTTTGCCCCGAGGTCGTCGCTACTGTTGTTTAGCCGCCCGATGCGGAGGTCGTTGTCGCTGCTGGTGCAGTGGCCGCCGGCGGGCCACCTGAAGTTTGTTGTCCCGCAGGCCCTCTGGTGTGGAGGTTGTTCATACCCGCGGGAGTGGAACCAGAGTTCCGTTTGTAATGGCACCCGAAGTATGGGTGTTTGTTCATTGTGGCTGTCGAGGCCTAAACATCTGGGTATTTGGGTGTGAAGCCGTGTTTCTTCCTCATTTCGAGCACTAGGACTCGCCTGTCGGCTAGCTGAACCGCTTAACCGTAAGTGAGTTGCCCTGCGCGGAAGGTGACGAGTGAGGTATCCGTATCCCGAAGGCATAGGAGTCCCTTGGCTCGGTCAGCCTTGCCACTCAAGGTCTCTCTTGCTCAGTTTTAGAACCTTCGGCCGCTCTGCGATGAGCTGGAGCCGGAGGCAGCGGTGTTGGCGTGGATAGAGGCGGAGTCGACTCGAAAAGAGGCTTCGTCGGCCTAGGAGCAGGTGGCTTCCCAGGCCGAGGAGGTGCAACAGCGGCGGCTGGAGCTTGGCTGGGTCATCCGCGAGTGGGACCAACCCCGGAGTCACGCTGCCGAGGCCGCGAGCCGGGCTGAGGTCCTCGGGGACAGCTGGCTGAGGCTACGGAGCGGCCAACCGAGGTGTCTGCTCGGGCCGGGGCCCTGGTGGAGACCCGGGCTACGAGGGCCCAAGCGCGGTGCTGGCGTCCTCCTTCGAGGTTGAAAGTCGCCTAGAGGGGGGGGGGTGAATAGGGCGAAACTGAAAATCTCAAAAATAAACACAACTACAAGCTGGGTTAGCGTTAGAAATATAAACGAGTCCGCGAGAGAGGGTGCAAAAACAAATCGCAAGCAAATGAAGAGTGTGACACGCGGATTTGTTTTACCGAGGTTCGGTTCTCGCAAACCTACTCCCCGTTGAGGAGGCCACAAAGGCCGGGTCTCTTTCAACCCTTCCCTCTCTCAAACGGTCCCTCGGACCGAGTGAGCTTTTCTTCTTCTCAATCAAACGGGAACAAAACTTCCCCGCAAGGGCCACCACACAATTGGTGCCTCTTGCCTTGGTTACAATTGAGTTTTGATCACAAGAACAAGTGAGAAAGAGAGAAAGCGATCCAAGCGCAAGAGCTCAAATGAACACAACAAATCACTCTCACTAGTCACTAGGGCTTTGTATGGAGTTGGGAGAGGATTTGATCTCTTTTGGTGTGCTTTGCAATGAATGCTAGCTCTTGTAAGTAGTTGGAAGTTGGAAAACTTGGATGCAATGAATGGTGGGGTGGTTGGGGTATTTATAGCCCCAACCACCAAACTTGACCGTTGGCTGGAGGCGTCTGTTCGATGGCGCACCGGACAGTCCGGTGCACACCGGATAGTCCAGTGCCCCTGCCACGTCATCAATGCCGTTGGATTCTGACCGTTGGAGCTTCTGACTTCTGGGCCCGCCTAGGTGTCCGGTGCACACCGGACAACAACTGTTCATTGTCCGGTGCGCCGGTATGGGCGTGCCTGACGCCTGCGCGCGCTGCGCGCGCATTAAATGCACCGCAGGTAGCCGTTGGCGCCGAAATAGCCGTTGCCCCGCTGGCACACCGGACAGTCCGGTGAATTATAGCGGAGCGGCTGACGCGCGAACCCGAGGCTGGCGAGTTGAGGAAGCCGCACTTTCTTGGAGCACCGGACACTGTCCGGTGTACACCGGACAGTCCGGTGAATTATAGCGCGCCGGCTTCCGAGAATTCCCGAAGGCGAAGAGTTCGAGTTGGAGTCCTCTGGGCGCACCGGACACTGTCCGGTGTACACCGGACAGTCCGGTGCCTCCAGCCAGAGGTGCCTTCGGTTGCCTCTTTGCTCCTTTGTTGAATCCAAAACTTGATCTTTTTATTGGCTAAGTGTGAACCTTTTGCACCTGTATAACTTATGCACTAGAGCAAACTAGTTAGTCCAATATTTGTGTTGGGCAATTCAACCACCAAAATTATTTAGGGACTAGGTGTAAGCCTAATTCCTTTTTCAATCTCCCCCTTTTTGGTGATTGATGCCAACACAAACCAAAGCAAATATAGAAGTGCATAATTGAACTAGTTTGCATAATGTAAGTGCAAAGGTTGCTTGGAATTGAGCCAATATAAATACTTACATGATGCACATGGATTGTTTTCTTTGTTTTTGACATATTGGACCACGTTTACACCACAAGTTTTGTTTTTGCAAACTCTTTTGTAAATTCTTTTCAAAGTCCTTTTGCAAGATAGTCAAAGGTAAATGAATAAGATTTTGCAAAGCATTTTCAAGTTTTGAAATTTTCTTCCTTTGACTAAACAAAACTCCCCCTCAAATAAAGTCTCCTCTTAGTGTTCAAGAGGGTTTTGAGACATCAATTTTGAAAATATTACTTACTCCCCCTTTAGAACACAAAGAGATACCAATTTTGAAATTTACCAAATGAAAATCATCAATTTTAAAATTAGGGTGGTGGTGCGGTCCTTTTGCTTTGGGCTCATATTTTCTCCCCCTTTGGCATGAATCGCCAAAAACGGAATCATTAGAGCCCAATGAAGTACTTTCTCCCCCTTTGGTCATAAAATGAAAGAGTGAAGATTATACCAAAGTTGGAGAGATGCTTGGAGAGACGGCGAAGGATGAGTAGTCGAGTGGAGTGGAAGCCTTTGTCTTCGCCGAAGACTCCAATTCCCTTTCAATATACCTATGACTTGGTTTGAAATACACTTGAAAACACATTAGTCATAGCATATATAAAAGAGACATGATCAAAGGTATATTCATGAGCTATGTGTGTAAGTTTAGCAAAAGAAATTCCTAGAATCAAGAATATTAAGCTCATGCCTAAGTCGGGTAAAGGATTGTTCATCAAGTGGCTTGGTAAAGATATCGGCTAATTGATCTTTAGTGTTAATGTAAGAAATCTCGATATCCCCCTTTTGTTGGTGATCCCGAAGAAAATGATACCGAATGGCTATGTGTTTAGTGCGGCTATGCTCGACGGGATTATCCGCCATCTTGATTGCACTCTCATTATCACATAGCAAGGGGACTTTGGTTAATTTGTAACCGTAGTCCCGCAGGGTTTGCCTCATCCAAAGCAATTGCGCGCAACAATGGCCTGCGGCAATATACTCGGCTTCGGCGGTGGAAAGAGCGACCGAATTTTGCTTCTTTGAAGCCCAAGACACCAAGGATCTTCCCAAGAACTGGCAAGTCCCCGATGTGCACTTCCTATTAATTTTACACCCCGCCCAATCGGCATCCGAATAACCAATCAAATCAAATGTGGATCCCCGAGGGTACCAAAGCCCAAACTTAGGAGTATAAGCCAAATATCTCAAGATTCGTTTTACGGCCGTAAGGTGTGATTCCTTAGGGTCGGCTTGGAATCTTGCACACATGCAAACGGAAAGCATAATGTCCGGTCGAGATGCACATAAATAAAGCAATGAACCAATCATCGACCGGTATACCTTTTGATCCACGGACTTACCTCCCGTGTCGAGGTCGAGATGCCCATTTGTTCCCATGGGTGTCTTGATGGGCTTGGCATCCTTCATTCCAAACTTGCTTAGAATGTCTTGAGTATACTTTGTTTGGCTAATGAAGGTGCCCTCTTGGAGTTGCTTCACTTGGAATCCTAGAAAATACTTCAACTCCCCCATCATTGACATCTCGAATTTTTGTGTCATGATCCTACTAAATTCTTCACATGTAGATTTGTTAGTAGACCCAAATATGATATCATCAACATAAATTTGGCATATAAACAAATCATTGTCAAGAGTCTTAGTGAATAGAGTAGGATCGGCCTTGCCGACTTTGAAGCCATTTGCAATAAGGAAATCTCTAAGGCATTCATACCATGCTCTTGGGGCTTGCTTGAGCCCATAAAGCGCCTTAGAGAGCCTATAAACATGGTTAGGATACTCACTGTCTTCAAAGCCAGGAGGTTGCTCAACATAGACCTCCTCCTTGATTGGTCCATTGAGGAAGGCACTCTTCACGTCCATTTGATAAAGCTTGAAGCCATGGTAAGTAGCATAGGACAATAATATACGAATTGATTCAAGCCTAGCTACGGGTGCATAGGTTTCACCAAAATCCAAACCTTCGACTTGTGAATACCCTTTGGCCACGAGTCGAGCTTTGTTCCTTGTCACCACACCATGCTCGTCTTGCTTGTTGCGGAAGACCCACTTGGTTCCTACAACATTTTGATTAGGACGTGGAACTAAGTGCCATACCTCATTCCTTGTGAAATTGTTGAGCTCCTCTTGCATCGCCATCACCCAATCCGAATCTTGAAGTGCTTCCTCTACCCTGTGTGGCTCAATAGAGGAAACAAAAGAGTAATGTTCACAAAAATGTGCAACACGAGATCGAGTAGTTACCCCCTTATGAATGTCGCCGAGGATGGTGTCGACGGGGTGATCTCTTTGTATTGCTTGGTGGACTCTTGGGTGTGGTGGCCTTGGTTGTTCATCCTCCTTGTCTTCATCATTTGCATCTCCCCCTTGATCATTGCCGTCGTTTTGAGTTGGCTCATCTTCTTGATCTTCTTGTTCTACATCTTGAGCCTCATCCTCAATTTGAGTTGGTGGAGATGCTTGCATGGAGGAGGATGGTTGATCTTGTGCAGATGTAGGCTCTTCGGATTCCTTAGGACACACATCCCCAATGGACATGTTCCTTAGCGCTATGCATGGAGCCTGTTCTTCACCTATCTCATCAAGATCAACTTGCTCTACTTGAGAGCCGTTAGTCTCATCAAACACAACGTCACAAGAAACTTCAACAAGTCCTGAGGACTTGTTAAAGACTCTATATGCCCTTGTGTTTGAGTCATATCCTAGTAAAAAGCCTTCTACAGTTTTAGGAGCAAATTTAGATTTTCTACCTCTCTTAACAAGAATAAAGCATTTGCTACCAAAAACTCTAAAATATGAAATATTTGGCTTTTTACCGGTTAGGAGTTCATAAGATGTCTTCTTGAGGATTCGGTGAAGATATAACCGGTTGATGGCGTAGCAGGCGGTGTTGACCGCCTCGGCCCAAAACCGATCCGGTGTCTTGTACTCATCAAGCATGGTTCTTGCCATGTCCAATAGAGTTCGATTCTTCCTCTCCACTACACCATTTTGTTGTGGAGTGTAGGGAGAAGAGAACTCATGCTTGATGCCCTCCTCCTCAAGAAAGCCTTCAATTTGAGAATTCTTAAACTCCGTCCCATTATCGCTTCTAATTTTCTTGATCCTTAAGCCGAACTCATTTTGAGCCCGTCTCAAGAATCCCTTTAAGGTCTCTTGGGTATAAGATTTATCCTGCAAAAAGAACACCCAAGTGAAGCGAGAATAATCATCCACAATTACAAGACAATACTTACTACCGCCGATGCTTATGTAAGCGATCGGGCCGAATAGATCCATGTGTAGGAGCTCCAGTGGCCTGTCGGTAGTCATGATGTTTTTGTGTGGATGATGGACACCAACTTGCTTCCCGGCTTGGCATGCGCTACAAATCCTGTCTTTCTCAAAATGAACATTTGTTAGTCCTAAAATGTGTTCTCCCTTTAGAAGCTTGTGAAGATTCTTCATTCCAACATGGGCTAGTCGGCGGTGCCAGAGCCAACCCAAGTTAGTCTTAGCAATCAAGCAAGTGTCGAGTTCAGCTCTATCAAAATCAACCAAGTATAGCTGACCCTCTAACACTCCCTTAAATGCTATTGAATCATCACTTCTTCTAAAGACAGTAACACCAATATCAGTGAATAGACAGTTGTAGCCCATTTGACATAATTGGGATACAGAAAGCAAATTGTAATCTAAGGAATCTACAAGAAAAACATTGGAAATAGTATGGTCAGGTGATATAGCAATTTTACCCAATCCTTTGACCAAACCTTGATTTCCATCCCCGAATGTGATAGCTCGTTGGGGATCTTGGTTTTTCTCATATGAGGAGAACATCTTTTTCTCCCCTGTCATGTGGTTTGTGCACCCGCTGTCGAGTATCCAACTTGAGCCCCCGGATGCATAAACCTACAAAACAATTTTAGTTCTTGATTTTAGGTACCCAAACGGTTTTGGGTCCTTTAGCATTAGAAACAAGAACTTTGGGTACCCAAACACAAGTCTTGGAGCCCTTGTGTTTGCCCCCAATAATTTTGGCAACTACCTTGCCGGATTTGTTAGTTAAAACATAAGATGCATCAAAAGTCTTAAATGAAATGGCATGATCATTTGATGCATTAGGAGTTTTCTTTCTAGGCAACTTGGCACGGGTTGGTTGCCTAGAACTAGATGTCTCACCCTTATACATGAAAGCATGATTAGGGCTAGAGTGAGACTTCCTAGAATGAATTTTCCTAATCTTGCTCTCAGGATACCCGGCAGGGTACAAAATGTAACCCTCGTTATCCTGAGGCATGGGAGCCTTGCCCTTAACAAAGTTAGATAAGTTCTTTGGAGAGGCATTAATTTTGACATTGTCTCCCTTTTGGAAGCCAATGCCGTCCTTAATGCCAGGGCGTCTCCCATTAAAGAGCATGCTTCTAGCAAATTTAAATTTTTCATTTTCTAAGTCATGCTCACTGATCTTAGCATTAAGTTGTGCTATGTGATCATTTTGTTTTTTAATTAAGGCTAGGTGATCATGAATAGCATCAACATTAATATCTCTACATCTAGTACAAATGGAAATATGCTCAGTAGATGTAGATGGTTTGCAAGTTTTTAATTCTACAACCTTAGCATGCAATATTTCATTCTTACTTCTAAGGTCAGAAATAGTAGCATTGCAAACATCAAAATCTTTAGTCTTAGCAATCAAATTTTCATTTTCTAATCTAAGACTAGCAAGAGAGATGTTCAATTCTTTAATCTTAGCAAGCAAATCATCACTATCATTTCTAGGATTTGGAATTGAAACATTGCAAATATGAGAATCAACCTTAGCTAACAAATTAGCATTTTCATTTCTAAGGTTGTCTATAGTCTCATGGCAAGTACTTAGCTCACTAGACAATTTTTCACATTTTTCCATTTCTAGAGCATAAGCATTTTTAACCTTAACATGCTTCTTATTTTCTTTAATAAGGAAGTCCTCTTGAGAATCCAAGAGATCATCCTTCTCATGTATAGCACTAATCAATTCATTTAATTTTTCTTTTTGTTGCATGTTGAGGTTAGCAAAAAGAATGCGCAAGTTATCCTCCTCATTTTTATCATCATCTTCATCACTAGATGTTTCATATTTAGTGGAGGACCTTGATTTTACCTTCTTTTTGCCGTCCTTGGCCATGAGACACTTGTGGCCGACGTTGGGGAAGAGGAGGCCCTTGGTGACGGCGATGTTGGCGGCGTCCTCGTCGTCGGAGGAGTCGCTTGAGCTTTCGTCGGAGTCCCACTCCCGACAAACATGGGCATCATCGCCCTTCTTCTTGTAGTATTTCTTCTTCTCCTTTCTTCTTCCCTTCTTGTCGTCGCCCCTGTCACTATCACTAGACATTGGACATTTTGCAATAAAATGACCGGGCTTACCACACTTGTAGCAAACCTTCTTGGAAACGGGGTTTGTAGTCCTTCCCCTTCCGTTGCTTGAGGATTTGCCGAAAGCTTTTGATGATTAGGGCCATCTCTTCATTGTCGAGCTTGGAGGCGTCAATGGGTTGTCTACTTGGTGTAGACTCCTCCTTCTTCTCCTCCGTGGCTTTGAAGGCTACCGGTTGCGCCTCGGATGTGGAAGGTTCGTCAAGCTCGTTGATCTTCTTTGAGCCCTTAATCATGCATTCAAAGCTCACAAAATTCCCGATAACTTCCTCGGGGGTCATTAGTGGATATCTAGGATTACCACGAATTAATTGAACTTGTGTGGGGTTAAGGAAAATAAGAGCTCTTAGAATAACCTTAACCACCTCGTGGTCATCCCACTTTTTGCTCCCGAGGTTGCGCACTTGGTTCACCAAGGTCTTGAGCCGGTTGTACATGTCTTGTGGCTCCTCTCCTTGGTGAAGACGGAAGCGACCGAGCTCCCCCTCGATTGTTTCCCTCTTGGTGATCTTGGTGAGTTCATCACCCTCGTGCGCCGTCTTGAGTAGGTCCCAAATCTCCTTTGCGTTCTTCAACCCTTGCACTTTGTTGTATTCCTCCTTGCTTAGAGAGGCAAGGAGAATGGTTGCGGCTTGGGAGTTGAAGTGCTCGATTTGGGCCACTTCATCCGTGTCATAATCCTCATCCCCTATTGATCGTACCTGTACTCCAAACTCAACAACATTCCATATACTTTTGTGGAGTGAGGTTAGATGAAATTTCATTAAATCACTCCACCTAGCATAATCTTCGCCGTCAAAAGTTGGCGGTTTGCCTAATGGAACGGAAAGTAAAGGAGTATGTCTAGATGTACGGGGATAGTTTAAGGGAATCTTACTAAACTTCTTGCGCTCTTGGCGCTTAGAAGTTACGGACGGTGCATCGGAGTCGGAGGTGGATGTCGATGAAGTGTCGGTCTCGTAGTAGACCACCTTCCTCATCCTCTTGTGCTTGTCCCCACTCCGATGCGGCTTGTGAGAAGAGGATTTTTCCTTCTTCTCCTTGTGGTGAGAATAGGAAGATCTTTTCTCCTTCCGCTTGGAGGAGTTCTTCTTCTTCTCTCTTCTCTTGGTGCGGGACTCTTCCGATGAAGTGCTCCCTTGGCTTGTAGTGGGCTTGTTGTCGCCGGTCTCCATCTCCCTCTTGGTGTGATCTCCCGACATCACTTCGAGCGGTTAGGCTCTAATGAAGCACCGGGCTCTGATACTAATTGAAAGTCGCCTAGAGGGGGGGGGGGTGAATAGGGCGAAACTGAAAATCTCAAAAATAAACACAACTACAAGCTGGGTTAGCGTTAGAAATATAAACGAGTCCGCGAGAGAGGGTGCAAAAACAAATCGCAAGCAAATGAAGAGTGTGACACGCGGATTTGTTTTACCGAGGTTCGGTTCTCGCAAACCTACTCCCCGTTGAGGAGGCCACAAAGGCCGGGTCTCTTTCAACCCTTCCCTCTCTCAAACGGTCCCTCGGACCGAGTGAGCTTTTCTTCTTCTCAATCAAACGGGAACAAAACTTCCCCGCAAGGGCCACCACACAATTGGTGCCTCTTGCCTTGGTTACAATTGAGTTTTGATCACAAGAACAAGTGAGAAAGAGAGAAAGCGATCCAAGCGCAAGAGCTCAAATGAACACAACAAATCACTCTCACTAGTCACTAGGGCTTTGTATGGAGTTGGGAGAGGATTTGATCTCTTTTGGTGTGCTTTGCAATGAATGCTAGCTCTTGTAAGTAGTTGGAAGTTGGAAAACTTGGATGCAATGAATGGTGGGGTGGTTGGGGTATTTATAGCCCCAACCACCAAACTTGACCGTTGGCTGGAGGCGTCTGTTCGATGGCGCACCGGACAGTCCGGTGCACACCGGACAGTCCGGTGCCCCTGCCACGTCATCAATGCCGTTGGATTCTGACCGTTGGAGCTTCTGACTTCTGGGCCCGCCTAGGTGTCCGGTGCACACCGGACAACAACTGTTCATTGTCCGGTGCGCCGGTATGGGCGTGCCTGACGCCTGCGCGCGCTGCGCGCGCATTAAATGCACCGCAGGTAGCCGTTGGCGCTGAAATAGCCGTTGCCCCGCTGGCACACCGGACAGTCCGGTGCACACCGGACATGTCCAGTGAATTATAGCGGAGCGGCTGACGCGCGAACCCGAGGCTGGCGAGTTGAGGAAGCCGCACTTTCTTGGAGCACCGGACACTGTCCGGTGTACACCGGACAGTCCGGTGAATTATAGCGCGCCGGCTTCCGAGAATTCCCGAAGGCGAAGAGTTCGAGTTGGAGTCCTCTGGGCGCACCGGACACTGTCCGGTGTACACCGGACAGTCCGGTGCCTCCAGCCAGAGGTGCCTTCGGTTGCCTCTTTGCTCCTTTGTTGAATCCAAAACTTGATCTTTTTATTGGCTAAGTGTGAACCTTTTGCACCTGTATAACTTATGCACTAGAGCAAACTAGTTAGTCCAATATTTGTGTTGGGCAATTCAACCACCAAAATTATTTAGGGACTAGGTGTAAGCCTAATTCCCTTTCAGAGGTGGAGATCCTTCCGCCTGTGTCGCCGTCCGAGGCTAGGCCGGGTTCCGCCGAGGGTGGAAACGACGCCGAGGGTGCTGCTGCTCCCTCTTCCAAAGTCTGAACATGCAGGAACAGTTTGTCTGTAGTATGCGTATGTTTTTTGCGGCCGCTGAGGCCTAAACACTTTTATCGTCATGTTATAAAGCTGCGTTTCCTTTCCTCTTGTTTCGAGTATCAGGACTTGTTCGTCGGTAGCAGAATCGCTTATCCGAGCGAGAGTTACTTTTTGCGGAAGGTGATGAGTGAGGTATCCGTATCCTGGAGGCGTAGGAGTCCCTCGGCTCGGTCAGCCTTGCCGCTTACGTGCACTCTTACTCGTTTGCAGGATTCTGTTATCGATATAGTCGAGAAAGCACGAAAGTCGTTCTGCCAGAAAAGTTTTCGAGCGTTAGGACTTGTTCGGTAGCAGGATCGCTTATCCGAGCGCGAGTTACTTATCGCGGAAGGTGATGAGTGAGGTATCCGTATCCCAGAGGTGTAGGAGTCCCTCAGCTCGGTCGGCCTTACCGCTTACGTGTACTCTCGTCGTTTTTAGGACCCCGCTATCGAAGCAGTCGAAAAGCGCGAAAGACATTCTGGCAAAAGACTTTTCCGAGGAAAATTTTGACGCAGAGGGGGTTTGCCCCTTCTAGCCCCCAAGGGAGGGTCGGGCTTTGCCAAGGCAAGGCTGACCCTTCCTTGACGGTTAGACTTTATTTATATATGTAAATAAAAACGAGGTACTTGAATGACTTGAAACATCTTAAGGGTAGAAGCAACGTAGCTGTTGGATGTTCCAAGCGTTGCTGTAGACCTCGCCTTGATCGTTGGCCAGCTTGTATGTTCCGGGCTTCAAAATCTTGGCGATGATGAACGACCCTTCCCAGGGAGGAGTGAGCTTGTGGTGCCCTCGGGCGTCTTGCCGCAGCCGAAGTACCAAGTCTCCCATCTGGAAGCCTTGGTGTCGAACCCTTCGGGCGTGGTAGCGTCGCAGGGGTTGGCGATACCGCGCCGAGTGTATCAAGGCCACGTCCCGAGCTTCTTCGAGCTGGTCCAGTGAGTCTTCTCGGCTGGTCTGGTTGCTTCGGTCGTCGTACGCCTTTGTCCTCGGGGAACCGTATTCTAAGTCTGTGGGTAAGACAGCCTCGACCCCATAGACTAGAAAGAACGGCGAGAACCCCGTGGCTCGGCTTGGCGTCGTCCTCAGACTCCAGACTACCAAGGGTAGCTCTTTCATCCACCGCTTGCCAAACTTGTTGAGGTCATTGTAGATCCTCGGTTTAAGTCCCTGCAAAATCATACCATTGGCACGCTCCACCTGCCCATTCGTCATGGGGTGAGCTACGGCGGCCCAGTCCACACGGATGTGGTGGTCCTCGCAGAAGTCCAGGAACTTCTTCCCAGTGAACTATGTGCCATTATCGGTGATGATGGAGTTCGGGACCCCAAAGCGATGGATGATGTTTGTGAAGAACGCCACCGCCTGCTCGGACCTGATGCTGGTTAAGGGTCGGACCTCGATCCACTTGGAGAATTTGTCGATGGCGACCAGCAGGTGCGAGAAGCCCTCGGGTGCCTTCTGCAAGGGACCGACAAGGTCCAGACCCCACACGACAAACGACCAGGTGATGGGTATTGTCTACAGGGCTTGAGCGGGCAGGTGCGTCTGTCTCGCATAGAATTGACACCCTTGGCAAGAGCGTACAATCCTAGTGGCGTCGGCCACCATGGTCGGCCAGTAGAAACCTTGTCGGAAGGTGTTTCCCACGAGGGCTCGAGGTGTTGCGTGGTGACCGCAAGCCCCTGAGTGTATCTCTTGCAACAACTCTTGTCCTTCGGTGACGGATATGCATCGTTGGAGAATGCCTGAGGGGTGTAAGACCTAAAATTAGTAGGAGATATATATATATGTATATCATAAAATAATGAAGAATCAAAAAAAATATATATAATAGTGTGGTGAGGAAATGTTTAGGAGACCATTTATTCATCTCATAAATAAATGAGTGACAAAGAAAATAAATAATAATATTGTAAACAGTAAAGGATTATATTCACATTTGTATTAAGGTCGGCTCTTATAAATTTTGAAGTTCAAAGTGAGAATTTGAATTTGGTTTGGACATCTAAAATGCGAAATAAGAAAAGAAAATAAAATAAAAAAAGGGAAAGCTTAACCGGGCCTCAGGTTCACATTTCGGCCCAGTGCTCAAATCCCCCCCGCGCAGCCCATCTCCCTCCCTTCCCCTTTTTCTTTATTCCGGGCGCTTACATGTGGGCCCCACTGGACAGCGCTTCATCTCCGCGGATCTCGCCAACGGAAGCCAGTCCGCCCAGCCTTGCCGCCGCGATTTCCTGGCCGACCTTCACGCCGTCCTCACCAGACCTCTGCTCGGCCGCCGTGCATGGCGCAACCGACCCTCTCAGCTCGGACTCGCCCCTTGCCCTGAGATCTATATAATGACATCAAAGCCATCGGAAGGAGCAGAGCACCATCGAGCAGGGGAGGGAGAACTCGCGCCGCTACCGAGGAAATTCTCCACCGGCGTCGTCGGGTCCTCGGTGACCAGTCTTGGCGCTTCTTCGTGTCCCTAGGAATTCACTCGTGGCCCCGGTGTGCTGAGAAGATCAATGGGAGCCCTTCAATTTCTCACCGTCGTTCGAGCACCGCCGCGGGTCCGCTCTTCTCCGTGGCTAGCTCCCTCCATTGCCCTCCATCTGCGGTACGTGCTTTAATCGAGTTCGCCATCCTTCCCTCTAGGTTTAGCACCGGTCAATTTTGGGTTTGTGGCGTTTGGGCGACGGATTGCGTGACTCGCCGGTTATGGATCCGCCGCGCGTGGGGGCGGCGCCGTCACGCTCTGGCGTCGGGAGAGAAGATGACGCGATCACCGTCCGATTTAGATTGAGTGGATGAGATTAGATCCAGGGAAGAGAAGGGTTGGACCGTAGATCTTGGCGTTGACGGTTAGGATTAGATGTTGTGTACCGGTTCGGATCAGCTCATTTCAGCCGTTGATCGTTGGTCCAGCGGGTGGAGTTCAATCACGGTATTGTAAATCCTGACCGAAGGATCTTGATCCTGCGGCCTTCGTGCCATACCGATTCAACGGTGATTGTTTTAATCCGGTCCGTCCGTTCCTGATCGTGTGATCCACAGTCGAAGATACCCCTTCGGTCTGGCCGTCTTCCAAAAGAGCCCCTGCGTTTAGTTGAAATAGAACCCGCCGTCCACGCGGGGTGAATATGAGTCTCGGGTTTCTTGCGCCGGGGCCCCTGCACTTTATAATAATAATGCGCGCAGTCCAGTAACCGAGGAAATTGAGAAAAAACAATATAGAAATTGATTTTTAGTACAAAAACAATTCTACAAACTTGTATAATTCATATTAAATTCATTTTAACTCCAAATTGAGTCATTCCAGTTGCAATAATTTTGTATTAATATTGTCTATCAACTAGTAACACTATTTAGCCATGAAACTTAAATTAACATTGTTCATTGGGATTAATCTATTCTAAGCACTAAATAATTTCGAAAATTCATAACTTAATAACTGTAGCTCCGAATTTAGTGGTTCTTGTTTCTACGATCTCGTTATGTCACGTAGATTATTATTATGCAATGTATTCTTATGTTTGGTGTAATGTTAATTTTGCCTATACCATGTTTGTTTGAATTGCTACGACTAGCAGTGAGGTCACGAGTCACCTGAAGATCATCCTGGTACCTGGAATCTCAAGTCCCAGGCAAGTTGTGCCCTTGATCACTTCTTTTTACCCACTCATGTTCTAATTAATCATAATGATCTGCATAGGTTAATTTTGATGGGACCCAATAGGATACCCTAGTTTGCCTATCTTTATACCTTGTTTACCACTGAACTTTCTGGGTAGTACTTGCTAGTGCTATATGTGGTTTTGGGTATGGAGATACAATATTCATGATTACACTTTTGTTATCATTTGTTATTTACTGTTCATGATAAGATCATTATGTTAATTGGAACATGGAGCGACCACCCGGGAAAACAGTGCTACCACAAGGGAGGAATGGGACCCCTTGGCTGATTAATTAGGAAAGCTAGTGGAAGACTACCTTACCCGAAAGGGGCAAGGGCAGTAGGGGAGTGGTCAGTGTAGGGAGGCCCTCGGGAGGATTTTGCTGCGATGGCGGTCCTGCAAGGGATTCCTGCATTGGAACTTCCTATAAACTGTAGCGGGTTTTCGGAAGCTAGTGGAACTTTGTAAAGGCCTCGTAGTGGATCCCTAGCCATTCACCTCGGTAGTGTCTAAGGGCCTTGCAAACCCTGGCGACATGGGATACACGACTTGTGGGTAAAGATGCGCAACCTCTGCAGAGTGTAAAACTAGTATACTAGCCGTGCTCACGGTCATGAGCGGCTCGGACCCTCACATGATTAATTTATGGAACTTAAACTCAATTTGTCATATGCATTGCATCGCAGGTGAAGTTGTTACTTTTGTTCTACTATTTAATTGGGCTGGTATTTACTTATACTTAGTAACTGCTAATAAAATTTTGACCAACTTTAAAAGCAATGCTGTCACACCCGGCTTTAAGGAACAAAGCCAGGTGCATCTCATACATGCGCCAAGAAGACAACATATATAATAACAGAGTGTATAGAGATAAATGTCATAAAACATCAGAGTATTTATTACATAGCGGAAGACTTATTACAAAATAAAGTAATAAAGATAAAACGAACTAAGGATCGTCGGCGCCAATGTCGACTGGGAAACGCCACCTAGATCAGATCGAACTCCTCAGTGTTAGGCAGCTCCTCCTGAACCACCTGATCTTCTCCTGTGGGGGGGGGTGTGAGACAGCAAGGGTGAGCTCACACATGATCATAGCTCAACAAGTTGTGGGGAACCAGTGGACATAAACTCACAAAGGTGTGAGTTCATGTGATGTGTAAGGCTTAATCAAAGACAGGGGTTAAAGCTGAGCATTGCTTTTAAGTAGTTGGTCAAAATTTTATTAGCAATTACTAAGTGTAAGTAAATACCAAACCATAAGTAAAGTAATAGAACAAAATTAATAATAAACCCATGCAATGCAAATGACAAAATTGAATTTAAGTTCCATAATTTAAACATCAGAGAGTCCTGAGCTGCTCATGACCGTGAGCTCGGCTAGTATACCAGTTTTACACTCTGCAGAGGTTGTACCCTTTACCCACAAGTCATGTTACCCATCTGCCAAGGGGTCATGAATCCCATATACCTCTACCTAGGAAGCACGGCAGGGCAACACTACGAGGCCTTTACAAAGTTCCACTAGCTTCCGAAAACCCGCTACAGTTTATGGGAAGATCCAGTAAAGGGTTCCTGGCTGACCGCCATCGCAGCAAAATCAACCAGGGACCTCCCCGCACTGACCTCTCCCCTACTGCCCTTGCCCCTTTCGGGTAAGGTAGTCTTCCACTAGCTTTCCTAATTAGTCAGCCAAGGGCGTCCCATTCCACCCTTGTGGTGGCACGTGGTTCTCAAGTTAAGCTCTATGTTCCAATTAACATTAATGATAACAACATGAACATGAACAGAATAACAACAAGAATTGGAACATAGAGGTAATAAATAATTATCCCAAAACCATGTAAAGCAATAGCAAAAACTACCCAGGTGATTCAGGGGTAAACAAGGTAATGAGATAAGCAATCTAGGGTGACCTATTGGGTCCCATCAAAATTAACCTATGCATGGATAAGTGATATTAAAGAACATTATTGGGTAAAAAGTGGTCAAGGGCACAACTTGCCTTCAATGAGCTCCTGCTCAGCTACCTCAACCTGCTGCTCACCAGTGTCCTCAGCAACGGGCTCTTCTACTCGCCACAATACAAACAAGCACAGGATATAGGGAAAATTAACATTACACCAAGCATGTAAACAAAATACACAGAGTTATTCTACATATTAAAATAAAATCCTAGGAACAGAAATCATAATTTTCTGAATTATAGATTTTAAGTTATGCATTTTCAAAGGTTTTATGTGCTTTAAATAGGGTTAAGTGATAAATAAATTTCCTTACTGTTTTTATGCCAAAACAGAGACACTAAGTGAAAGAGGATAAAATTACAAAATTTTAGGAACTGGAATGAATTAATTTGGAGTTAGTATGAATTTTCTATGAATTTATAAAGTTCTAGCAATTATTTTCCTATTAAAAATCTATTTAATAATCATTTTCTCTGGTTTTATAAAGTCCTGGACTGGGCCTCAATTCTGGAGAAACCCAGGGGTCTCGGTGTAAATTTATACAGACACAGCGCACAGTAACATATGGACGGCGGGTTGATTCACTGGTTTCCAGGGGGTTCTTTAACAAATGTTACGGCCGAAGGGGTATCCATCCATATGGGCCGTCCGATCGGCAGTCAATGCGCCAGATTAGATCTCAGACTTAATGAATCGGTACGCGACGACAGTCGTTGGATCCTAAACCCACGGCCCAGATTTAATGAGTCGCGGATCCACTCCGCGCCACTGGATCACGCATCTACGGTCTCTGTGCGATCGAGCGAAGGGGTATCCCATGGCCGAATCTCGGCCGTTCATCGCCATCCGACGGCGCACGGTTATCGCCCCAACTGGGCAGACACGCGCGGCGGCGCCGCCCAGGCCGACGGCGGCTTTCTCACCGGAGATCGGCCATCCGGCGCGGCGGAGGTCCATTTCCTATCCCGACTAGTGCTACGCGAACAGGAGTACATAGCGAACTGATTGAGGTACATCATACCGGTGTTGAGGTCGGCGGTGACCACTGGCCACGGTACGGGCGGATCCGCGGCGAGGATTGTACTCCGGTGAGAAATTCACGTCGCCCTGGCGCCCGATCCCGCACGCTGAGGCCACGGTCGAGTCACACACCGCAGGGCGAAGCTCCCCGGTCCCAATCCGAGGCCCGAACGGCAGCACAAGCGGGGTTCCGCGGCGGCGGGCGAAGCTCTATCCTGGCGGCGGTGATTTTGTGCACTGCGGGATGAAAGAGTGGTCGGGTTCTCGGCGATGGGGCGGGGTCTTTACTACTTGTAGCCGCGCGACCGTTACGCGGACTCCGAGGTCACCAGAGGGCTCCCCACGCGAGTTGGCGCGGTCAGCGCGGCGAGGATCGCGCGAGCGTCGTTGCGAGGGAGGGAGGACGATCTGACAGGCAAGGGCCCGCGTGCCAGTGGGACTGCGTAGGTGGGCACGGGACTGAGCGAATGACGAGCGGGCCCGCATTGTCGGCGCCAGCTGAAACGCGAGCGCGCGGTGAATGGGTCACTGACCAATGGGCCCGGCCGGCAGTGAGGGGAAGGCGGGCGCGCGGCTGAAGAGTAGGAGTGGGCCGCGCGGGTGCTGTCCAGAGCTGGGCCGAAATGGTGTTCTGCGGCCCAGTTAGGTATAGTACCCCTTTTCTTTTTCTATTTTCTGTTTTTCTGTTTTCTTTTTTTTTATTATTTATTTTTTTTTCAATTTCAAAATTTGAATTCCAAGTATGACTTTGCACTTGTACTCAAATTATAGATAAATTTCAACCATACCAGTATAGTTGAGTTGGTATGTTTATAAATTTTGAATTATATTTCATGTTATTTCTTTCTTTCTTTCCAAATTTTAGCATTTCTTTTAGGATTTAATTTCTCATTTGGATATTTAATATTTTTCTTGTCACAAAGTACACACACAAATAAAATATCCAGCATGATGCAATGATTTAGTAGTACCTCTCTTTGTTATTTGTTTTTGGACATGGTGTTCACATGTGATGATGCATAAAGTTCAAACTCACATAAATAGAAAATGTTTTTCAATTGACATTATTCCTAGCAATTACAAAGTGGGTGTTACAAATCCTACCCCCCTTAAAAATAATCTCGTCCTCGAGATTTAAGAAGAACTAGGGAAAAGGTGGGGAAAATCTATGCGAAGCTCTTCTTCTCTTTCCCAAGTTGCTTCATCTTCACTGTGGTGACTCCATTGAACTTTGCACATCTTTATCACCTTATTCCTTGTAACTCGAGTCAATGTATCCAAAATCTTGATCGGGTACTCCGTGTAAGTCAAATCACCTTGAACACTGAGCTCTTCCATGGGTAACTGTTCCTCAGGGACACGGAGACACTTCTTTAGTTGAGACACGTGAAACACATTATGCACATCTGATAGACTATCCGGTAACTCGAGTTGGTATGCCATCTCTCCAACTCTCCTAAAGATCAAGAATGGTCCAATATAGCGAGGGGACAATTTGCCCTTGACTTTGAATCTCCTCATTCCACGAAGTGGTGACACCTTGAGATACACATAATCTCCTTCTTCGAATTCCAGTGGCCTTCTTCTATTATCAGCATAACTCTTTTGCCTGGTTTGAGCCACTCTCAAGTTCTCTCGAATTATACGAACTTGTTCTTCTGCTTCTTGAATCAATTCAGGTCCAAAGAACTGTCTCTCTCCAGTCTGATCCCAATATAGAGGAGTCCTGCACTTCCTCCCATATAAAGCTTCAAAAGGTGACATCTTCAGACTGGCCTGGTAACTATTGTTATACGAGAACTCAGCATAAGGCAGACTCTTATCCCAACTTCCTCCATGCTGAAGGGCACAAGCTCTCAACATATCTTCCAATACTTGATTAGTCCTTTCAGTCTGTCCATCAGTCTGAGGGTGATAAGCCGTACTGAAATTCAACTTCGTGCTCATGTTCTCATGAAAGCTTCTCCAAAATCTTGAGGTAAACTGCGAACCTCGATCGGACACGATCTTCTTTGGTACTCCATGTAAACACACAATCCGAGCCATATATAACTCTGCTAGCTGAGAACCTTTATAAGTAGTCTTCACAGGAATACAGTGAGCCACTTTAGTCAATCTGTCCACAATCACCCATATAGCATCGTATCCTTTCTGGGTGCGAGGCAATCCAGTAATAAAATCCATACCAATCTCTTCCCATTTCCACTCGGGTATCTTTAGTGGATGCAGTAGTCCAGCTGGCCTCTGATGTTCAGCCTTAACTCTTTGACATACATCGCACATAGCTACATATGCAGCTACATCTCTTTTCAATCCATACCACCAATACTTCCGTTTCAAATCCTGATACATCTTAGTACTGCCAGGATGAATAGAATAGTCCGAGTCATGGGCCTCCTTCAATATAGTCTCTCGAAGGCTTTTAATATCAGGAACACACATCCTGTCCTTGAACCATACAGTGCCCTGCTCATCTTCCGTGAATTCCGGAACTCGACCTTCAGTAATCAGATCCTTAATCTCTTTTATCTTAGCATCACCAATTTGTCCTTTGCGGATCTCTTGCTCCAGAGTAGGTTCCACATCAATAGTAACTCCTTCAGTATGAGCAACTATCCCCAGGTTAAGTCTCCTGAAATCCTCAACAATCTCATCGGGTAGCTGGGCAACAACAGCTGAATGAACATGCTCCTTGCGACTCAAGGCATCTGCGACCAAATTTGCCTTGCCCGGGTGATAGTGAATCTCCAAATCATAATCCTTAATAAGCTCCAACCAACGACGTTGCCTAAGATTGAGATCCTTCTGAGTGAATATATACTTCAAACTCTTATGATCCGTATATACTTGGCACTTGGTCCCCATGATGTAATGTCTCCAAATCTTAAGTGCATGCACAACGGCTGCCAGCTCTAAGTCATGGGTGGGGTAGTTCAATTCATGTCTCCGCAACTGACGAGAAGCATAAGCAATCACATGTCCTTCTTGCATGAGCACACATCCTAAGCCTTGGCCACATGCATCGCAATAGATGTCAAATCCTTTTTGTAAGTCCGGCATAACCAATACTGGTGGCGACATCAACCTCTTCTTCAATAGATCAAAGCTGTCTTGACACTTCTCGTCCCACTTAAATTCTTTTCCTTTCTCCAAAAGCGAAGTCATCGGCTTAGCAATCTTAGAAAATCCTTCGATAAACCTCCGATAATAGCCTGCTAATCCCAAGAAACTCCGAATCTCAGTAACCGTAGTGGGTACTCTCCACTCCATTATCTCCTTAACCTTAGCAGGATCCACTGCTATTCCTCCATTAGAAATAATATGACCAAGAAATGGCACTTTTCGCCAATCCAAAACTCGCACTTGCTGAACTTGGCATAGAGTTGATTATCTCGTAGCTTCTGTAGCACCATCCTCAGATGTTCCTCGTGATCTCTTTCACTCTGAGAATAAATAAGAATATCGTCGATGAATACCACGACGAATCTGTCCAAATACTCCATAAACACCTTGTTCATCAAGTTCATAAAATAAGCTGGTGCGTTAGTCAATCCAAACGACATAACTGTGAACTCATATAATCCATATCTAGTCGAGAAAGCCGTCTTGGGAATATCCGATGGTCTAATCCTCATCTGATGGTATCCCGATCGGAGATCAATCTTCGAAAATACTCTTGCACCTCTCATTTGATCAAACAAATCCTCAATACGGGGCAACGGATACTTGTTCTTTACTGTAACGTCATTAAGAGATCTATAATCCACACACATCCGTTGCAATCCATCCTTCTTCTGTACAAACAAGACCGGTGCTCCCCAAGGTGAGGAACTCGGACGAATGTACCCAGCCTCTTGTAACTCAGTTAACTGCTTCTTAAGTTCCTTCAACTCCTCTACGGACATCCTATATGGCCGTTTAGAAATAGGGGCGGTTCCAGGTAAGAGGTCAATAACAAACTCAACTTCTCTATCAGGTGGCATTCCTGGTAACTCTTCTGGAAAGACATCCGGAAAATCTCTAACCACCCGGATATTGTTACCAACAAACTCCTCAGGCATAAAGAACATTGCACGCATAGATGAGGAGGTTACTGCAATGTTAACTTGAAACCTTTCTCCTTTAGTAGTAGTGAGTTCTACGGTACCTCTACCACATGCTATAACGGCCTTTGCCTTTCTTAGCCATGACATACCGAGGATCAAATCTATACTGCTTGACTCCAATATTATAGCAGTGGCTCCAAATTCTCTACCCATAATGGTTAATGTCAATTTACGTGTCATTTGATTCGCCTCAACAGGCCCTTTAGGTGTAATTACTATCAGGGGTGTTCTCATTTTTAGCAGTGGTATTTCATTTGTGTTGGCATATCTAGCAGACATGAATGAATGTGTAGCACCAGAATCAAATAATATGGTTGCAGGAATTGCATTAACATAAAACATACCAATTACGAGGTCCCCTCCATCCGGAGTAGCATCCACGCTGACTTGATTAACCTTGGCAATAGAATATCCTTTGCCAGGGGTCTGTTGCTGCCTGTTCTGAGCTGGAGTAGTAGCAATCCTCTGTGGGCAGACATTTGCATAATGACCAATCTTCCCACACTTGTAACATTGAGTGCCCGGACTCTGTCCTGAAAACTTTGTCGGGGTGCCAGTAGGGGTAGCCTGTCGAGGGGGTGGAGTCCTCAGTGGTGATTGCGGAACTGGGCGTGGTCCTCCTGGTCGAGTCGGTGTACCCTATGGTGAACTGTAGCGAGGACGAACACTGCTGCTTCCTTGTCCTTGAGATATGGCCTTTCTCTTCAAATCTCCCAGTTGAACACGCTTGTGTTCAATAGCCAGTGCCTTATCCAACAGTCTCTGAAATGATGGAAATGTGTGTGCCACTAGAGCATACTGTAGTGGTCCATTAAGTCCTTCAATGAAATGCTCCTGCTTCCTCTCGTCTTCAGCAACTTCTTCAGGGGCATATCTGGATAACTGAATAAACTTGTCTCTGTACTCGCTGACTGACATACTCCCTTGCTTCAGCGACAGAAATTCCTTCTTCTTAATCTTTATCATACCAGCTGGAATATGATAGTTCCTGAATTGTGTGCTAAACTCTGCCCAGGTGATAGTATCCGCAGCATCATGGGCAGCAGTATAAGAATCCCACCAGTCAGCAGCAGGACCAATCAGACGTCCAGAAGCATATAAAACCTTCTCCCGGTCAGTGCATTGTGCAATATTCAGCATCTTCTCAATTGCTTTCAGCCAATCATCTGCATCAAGTGGATCTGGTGAGCTTGCAAATGTGGGTGGCTTATGGCTCATGAACTCCCTATGCTTATCTCGGGGTGGAACTGGTGGTGGTGGTGGAGGCAGTGGCACTTGTTGTTGCTGTTGCTGTTGTTGAAGCTGTTGTTGCGCCCTCCTTTCCTGGCGTATCTCATCTCGCTCCTGGCGTAACTCCTGGCGTATATCTTCTCTCTCCTGACGCATCTCCTGGCGTTCTTGTTGCATCTGAGCACGCATATCAGCCATAGTGTCTGCCATCTGCTGCATCACCGCCATCTGAGCAGCAACGAGTGGATCAACTCCGCCCGGTGGAGGATTGGGAGGATTCATCCCAGCAGGTTGTGGTTGAGGTTGTCTTCGAGTGTGTTGGTTAGGAGGCAAGTCAATTCCACCACCCCGCCTGGTATTGACCATCTGAGTTAGATACATATGGTAAGAAAATAGTAGACAAGACAGGTATTTACAACTCAGGTTACTTTGGGGGATTTATTAGCTAAGCAGATTAATATTTCACCTATCCTAGCTAACTCAATACCTTATGGTGGTACATGCTAAGATGTCCATCTATACTATTCCAATCAATCAAAGAAGCAAATCAGACATTTAGCATCAGCACAATCAAACAACATTTTTAAAGAAAGTAGTTTTGAATTTTGTCTTAGGTTCCCTATCTCTTAAAAAGATCATAGTCATAGGATTCCAAGGTGTGAAATCCATCTTGTCTCAGAGTAGAAAAGGTAAGAATGATCAGAGTAGAACAGTAGAAGGTGAGACAGGATCAAGATAAGTGTAGAAAGAATCAGAGTAAGGTGAGTGTAGAATGAATCAGAATGAGATAAGTAGGTAAGGGTTTGTCCAGTCTATCTAGGTTTCGTCCTACAGTCAACATTTCCTCTGATACCACTTCTGTCACACCCGGCTTTAAGGAACAAAGCCAGGTGCATCTCATACATGCGCCAAGAAGACAACATATATAATAACAGAGTGTATAGAGATAAATGTCATAAAACATCAGAGTATTTATTACATAGCGGAAGACTTATTACAAAATAAAGTAATAAAGATAAAACGAACTAAGGATCGTCGGCGCCAATGTCGACTGGGAAACGCCACCTAGATCAGATCGAACTCCTCAGTGTTAGGCAGCTCCTCCTGAACCACCTGATCTTCTCCTGTGGGGGGGGTGTGAGACAGCAAGGGTGAGCTCACACATGATCATAGCTCAACAAGTTGTGGGGAACCAGTGGACATAAACTCACAAAGGTGTGAGTTCATGTGATGTGTAAGGCTTAATCAAAGACAGGGGTTAAAGCTGAGCATTGCTTTTAAGTAGTTGGTCAAAATTTTATTAGCAATTACTAAGTGTAAGTAAATACCAAACCATAAGTAAAGTAATAGAACAAAATTAATAATAAACCCATGCAATGCAAATGACAAAATTGAATTTAAGTTCCATAATTTAAACATCAGAGAGTCCTGAGCTGCTCATGACCGTGAGCTCGGCTAGTATACCAGTTTTACACTCTGCAGAGGTTGTACCCTTTACCCACAAGTCATGTTACCCATCTGCCAAGGGGTCATGAATCCCATATACCTCTACCTAGGAAGCACGGCAGGGCAACACTACGAGGCCTTTACAAAGTTCCACTAGCTTCCGAAAACCCGCTACAGTTTATGGGAAGATCCAGTAAAGGGTTCCTGGCTGACCGCCATCGCAGCAAAATCAACCAGGGACCTCCCCGCACTGACCTCTCCCCTACTGCCCTTGCCCCTTTCGGGTAAGGTAGTCTTCCACTAGCTTTCCTAATTAGTCAGCCAAGGGCGTCCCATTCCACCCTTGTGGTGGCACGTGGTTCTCAAGTTAAGCTCTATGTTCCAATTAACATTAATGATAACAACATGAACATGAACAGAATAACAACAAGAATTGGAACATAGAGGTAATAAATAATTATCCCAAAACCATGTAAAGCAATAGCAAAAACTACCCAGGTGATTCAGGGGTAAACAAGGTAATGAGATAAGCAATCTAGGGTGACCTATTGGGTCCCATCAAAATTAACCTATGCATGGATAAGTGATATTAAAGAACATTATTGGGTAAAAAGTGGTCAAGGGCACAACTTGCCTTCAATGAGCTCCTGCTCAGCTACCTCAACCTGCTGCTCACCAGTGTCCTCAGCAACGGGCTCTTCTACTCGCCACAATACAAACAAGCACAGGATATAGGGAAAATTAACATTACACCAAGCATGTAAACAAAATACACAGAGTTATTCTACATATTAAAATAAAATCCTAGGAACAGAAATCATAATTTTCTGAATTATAGATTTTAAGTTATGCATTTTCAAAGGTTTTATGTGCTTTAAATAGGGTTAAGTGATAAATAAATTTCCTTACTGTTTTTATGCCAAAACAGAGACACTAAGTGAAAGAGGATAAAATTACAAAATTTTAGGAACTGGAATGAATTAATTTGGAGTTAGTATGAATTTTCTATGAATTTATAAAGTTCTAGCAATTATTTTCCTATTAAAAATCTATTTAATAATCATTTTCTCTGGTTTTATAAAGTCCTGGACTGGGCCTCAATTCTGGAGAAACCCAGGGGTCTCGGTGTAAATTTATACAGACACAGCGCACAGTAACATATGGACGGCGGGTTGATTCACTGGTTTCCAGGGGGTTCTTTAACAAATGTTACGGCCGAAGGGGTATCCATCCATATGGGCCGTCCGATCGGCAGTCAATGCGCCAGATTAGATCTCAGACTTAATGAATCGGTACGCGACGACAGTCGTTGGATCCTAAACCCACGACCCAGATTTAATGAGTCGCGGATCCACTCCGCGCCACTGGATCACGCATCTACGGTCTCTGTGCGATCGAGCGAAGGGGTATCCCATGGCCGAATCTCGGCCGTTCATCGCCATCCGACGGCGCACGGTTATCGCCCCAACTGGGCAGACACGCGCGGCGGCGCCGCCCAGGCCGACGGCGGCTTTCTCACCGGAGATCGGCCATCCGGCGCGGCGGAGGTCCATTTCCTATCCCGACTAGTGCTACGCGAACAGGAGTACATAGCGAACTGATTGAGGTACATCATACCGGTGTTGAGGTCGGCGGTGACCACTGGCCACGGTACGGGCGGATCCGCGGCGAGGATTGTACTCCGGTGAGAAATTCACGTCGCCCTGGCGCCCGATCCCGCACGCTGAGGCCACGGTCGAGTCACACACCGCAGGGCGAAGCTCCCCGGTCCCAATCCGAGGCCCGAACGGCAGCACAAGCGGGGTTCCGCGGCGGCGGGCGAAGCTCTATCCTGGCGGCGGTGATTTTGTGCACTGCGGGATGAAAGAGTGGTCGGGTTCTCGGCGATGGGGCGGGGTCTTTACTACTTGTAGCCGCGCGACCGTTACGCGGACTCCGAGGTCACCGGAGGGCTCCCCACGCGAGTTGGCGCGGTCAGCGCGGCGAGGATCGCGCGAGCGTCGTTGCGAGGGAGGGAGGACGATCTGACAGGCAAGGGCCCGCGTGCCAGTGGGACTGCGTAGGTGGGCACGGGACTGAGCGAATGACGAGCGGGCCCGCATTGTCGGCGCCAGCTGAAACGCGAGCGCGCGGTGAATGGGTCACTGACCAATGGGCCCGGCCGGCAGTGAGGGGAAGGCGGGCGCGCGGCTGAAGAGTAGGAGTGGGCCGCGCGGGTGCCGTCCAGAGCTGGGCCGAAATGGTGTTCTGCGGCCCAGTTAGGTATAGTACCCCTTTTCTTTTTCTATTTTCTGTTTTTCTGTTTTCTTTTTTTTTATTATTTATTTTTTTTTCAATTTCAAAATTTGAATTCCAAGTATGACTTTGCACTTGTACTCAAATTATAGATAAATTTCAACCATACCAGTATAGTTGAGTTGGTATGTTTATAAATTTTGAATTATATTTCATGTTATTTCTTTCTTTCTTTCCAAATTTTAGCATTTCTTTTAGGATTTAATTTCTCATTTGGATATTTAATATTTTTCTTGTCACAAAGTACACACACAAATAAAATATCCAGCATGATGCAATGATTTAGTAGTACCTCTCTTTGTTATTTGTTTTTGGACATGGTGTTCACATGTGATGATGCATAAAGTTCAAACTCACATAAATAGAAAATGTTTTTCAATTGACATTATTCCTAGCAATTACAAAGTGGGTGTTACAAATGCTCAGCTCTAACCATCTTCTTTGGTAAGCCTTACACTTCACGTGAACTCCCACCTTTGGCGAGTTCATGCACATTATTCCCCACAACTTGTTGAGCGATGAACGTATGTGAGCTCACTCTTGCTGTCTCACACCCCCCCACAGGTCAAGAGCAGGTACCGCAGGATGAGGTGCTTGGAGGATGCTGTGACGAGTTCGTGAGAGGTCTAGGCCGTCGTCTCCCAGTCAACTTTGGGTTGCTGGACCGTTGTCTCCTTATAATGTAATTATTTATTTTGTATAGAACTCCTGTTATATATAAAGATGTGACATTCGATCCTGTGCCATGATTCATCATATGTGTGAGACTTGGTCCCAGCACACCTGGTGATTATGTTCGCGCCCGGGTCTTGGTGCCCCGAAATCCGGGTGTGACAGAAGTGGTATCAGAGGAATGTTGACTGTAGGACGGAACCTAGATATAAAAGGACAACCATTATCTACTTACCTCTGCTACTCTGATTCTTTTCTAAACTTTTCTTAATCTTTTCTCATCTATTTCCGCTTTACTCTGATTATTCTTACCTTTATCTTTCTAGAGACAATTGTGGATTTCACACCTTGAAATCCTGTGCCTAAAGTGACCTTTAGGAATAGGAGACCTATTCTTAGGAACAAAAACAAAATTATTTTTGTAGATATCTATGAACTTGAATGTTTGTTCTTATGATATATGTCTGATTTGGATCTTTGTTTGAGTGTGATGGGTTGTGGATCAATGTCCACAATTACATCTGCATATACATCTAGGCATAAAGGATAGCATTTGTAAGATAACTAGACAATCTAGATTATCCCCTTAGAAAATATATATATATATAGTATTCCATATCTATCTCATCTTGACATATTCTATCTTACCTTTGGACATTCACCTCGTACAACTAACTACCCTAGTCTTGACATAGAATATCTGGCCCAGCCCTGCCAAAGAAAGTTTTAGTACATAACCAACTATTAGCTTATTCATTCTGCCTACCAAATGATTCCCTTACAAAACTATCTTACCATATGCTTCTAACTTAGATGGTCAATACCAGGCGGGGTGGTGGAATTGATTTACCTGCTAATCGACACACTCGGTGGATATATCGACAACCCCAACCACAGCCAGCAGAGATGAATCCTCCTAATCCTCCACCAGGCGGAGTCGATCCACTAATTGCAGCTCAAATGAGGATGATGCAGCAAATGGCTGACACTATGGCAGATATGCGCACCCAAATGCAGCAAGAACGCCAGGAAATGCACCAGGAAAGAGAGGATGCACGTCGGGAAATGCGCCAAGAGCGGGAAGAGATACGCCAGGAGAGAAGGGTGCAACAACAGCAGCTGCAACAACAACTTCAACAACAGCAGCAACAGCAACAGGTGCCATTGCCTCCACCACCAGTTCCACTCCGGGATAAGCATCGGGAATTCATGAGCCATAAACCACCAACCTTCTCCAACTCCACGGATCCACTGCAAGCTGATGACTGGCTAAAGTCTATAGAGAAGATGCTCAACATAGCTCAGTGCTCGGACCGAGAGAAAGTACTCTACGCATCAGGTCGTCTTGCTGGTCCTGCTGCAGATTGGTGGGATGCGTACTGCGCTGCTCATGCTGCTGTCGATACAATTACCTGGGCAGAATTCTCCACTCAATTCAGGAATTACCATATTCCTGCTGGGCTCATGAAGATTAAGAGAAAGGAGTTTCTATCCCTTAAACAAGGAAGTATGTCCGTGAGTGAATATAGGGACAAATTCATCCAGTTATCTCGATATGCTCCTAGAGATGTTGAGGATGATGAGCAAAAGCAGGAGCTTTTTCTAGACGGTTTGATTGGACCCTTGCAATATCAACTAGTATCGCACACATTCCCATCCTTCCAAAGGCTACTTGACAAAGCTATTGCTGTAGAAAATAAGAGGAGTATATTTGGAGAGAAAAGAAAGGCTGCCAACCAAGGGCAGGCTGGAAGTAGTTCCCGTCCTCGCTATACTACCACTCCAAGTACACCAGCTAGTGGCAATTCTGGACAACAAACTCAACAGGCACCAACTGCTCCTCCAAAAGCAAGCACCCCAGCAGGACCCTTTGCTCCTAACACAACCACCAACAGGGCATGCTTCAAGTGTGGACAACCGGGACACTACGCCAACTACTGTCCCAACAGAGCTGCCTACACTACACCGGCTCCGATGAAGCAAGGACAAGCCTCAGCAGGAAAGAGTCAGCCCCTATCTATCAACCGGGGACATGCCCATCATGCAGAAGTAGAGGTTGAACCAGGTGAACTTGAAATTCAAGAAGAAGAGCCAGTTGAAGATGAAGTAGTCGGGGAAGAAGTCAACGAGCAACAAGAATAGAGATAAGCATAGAAGTAGATACATATATATATTTTACTATTTGTAAGACCTAAATATTAGTTTAGCTATTAGTTAGTATTTTACTATTTTAGTGATAATAATAAGGTCTATTAACCCTATGTTTTGTTAAAGAATTATGCATCATGCCGAGATTTCTTTGTTTGTGCATATGTTCCGAGAACAATATGAGCATACATCCCTTTTATTACTAATCTCGAGGACGAGATTATTTTTAAGGGGGGTAGGATTTGTAAGACCTAAAATTAGTAGGATATATATATATATATATATATATATATATATGTATATCATAAAATAATGAAGAATCAAAAAAAATATATAATAGTGTGGTGAGGAAATGTTTAGGAGACCATTTATTCATCTCATAAATAAATGAGTGACAAAGAAAATAAATAATAATATTGTAAACAGTAAAGGATTATATTCACATTTGTATTAAGGTCGGCTCTTATAAATTTTGAAGTTCAAAGTGAGAATTTGAATTTGGTTTGGACATCTAAAATGCGAAATAAGAAAAGAAAATAAAATAAAAAAAGGGAAAGCTTAACCGGGCCTCAGGTTCACATTTCGGCCCAGTGCTCAAATCCCCCCCCGCGCAGCCCATCTCCCTCCCTTCCCCTTTTTCTTTATTCCGGGCGCTTACATGTGGGCCCCACTGGACAGCGCTTCATCTCCGCAGATCTCGCCAACGGAAGCCAGTCCGCCCAGCCTTGCCGCCGCGATTTCCTGGCCGACCTTCACGCCGTCCTCACCAGACCTCCGCTCGGCCGCCGTGCATGGCGCAACCGACCCTCTCAGCTCGGACTCGCCCCTTGCCCTGAGATCTATATAATGACATCAAAGCCATCGGAAGGAGCAGAGCACCATCGAGCAGGGGAGGGAGAACTCGCGCCGCTACCGAGGAAATTCTCCACCGGCGTCGTCGGGTCCTCGGTGACCAGTCTTGGCGCTTCTTCGTGTCCCTAGGAATTCACTCGTGGCCCCGGTGTGCTGAGAAGATCACTGGGAGCCCTTCAATTTCTCACCGTCGTTCGAGCACCGCCGCGGGTCCGCTCTTCTCCGTGGCCAGCTCCCTCCATTGCCCTCCATCTGCGGTACGTGCTTTAATCGAGTTCGCCATCCTTCCCTCTAGGTTTAGCACCGGTCAATTTTGGGTTTGTGGCGTTCGGGCGACGGATTGCGTGACTCGCCGGTGATGGATCCTCCGCGCGTGGGGGCGGCGCCGTCACGCTCTGGCGTCGGGAGAGAAGATGACGCGATCACCGTCCGATTTAGATTGAGTGGATGAGATTAGATCCGGGGAAGAGAAGGGTTGGACCGTAGATCTTGGCGTTGACGGTTAGGATTAGATGTTGTGTACCGGTTCGGATCAGCTCATTTCAGCCGTTGATCGTTGGTCCAGCGGGTGGAGTTCAATCACGGTATTGTAAATCCTGACCGGAGGATCTTGATCCTGCGGCCTTCGCGCCATACCGATTCAACGGTGATTGTTTTAATCCGGTCCGTCCGTTCCTGATCGTGTGATCCACAGTCGAAGATACCCCTTCGGTCTGGCCGTCTTCCAAAAGAGCCCCTGCGTTTAGTTGAAATAGAACCCGCCGTCCACGCGGGGTGAATATGAGTCTCGGGTTTCTTGCGCCGGGGCCCCTGCACTTTATAATAATAATGCGCGCAGTCCAGTAACCGAGGAAATTGAGAAAAAACAATATAGAAATTGATTTTTAGTACAAAAACAATTCTACAAACTTGTATAATTCATATTAAATTCATTTTAACTCCAAATTGAGTCATTCCAGTTGCAATAATTTTGTATTAATATTGTCTATCAACTAGTAACACTATTTAGCCATGAAACTTAAATTAACATTGTTCATTGGGATTAATCTATTCTAAGCACTAAATAATTTCGAAAATTCATAACTTAATAACTGTAGCTCCGAATTTAGTGGTTCTTGTTTCTACGATCTCGTTATGTCACGTAGATTATTATTATGCAATGTATTCTTATGTTTGGTGTAATGTTAATTTTGCCTATACCATGTTTGTTTGAATTGCTACGACTAGCAGTGAGGTCACGAGTCACCTGAAGATCATCCTGGTACCTGGAATCTCAAGTCCCAGGCAAGTTGTGCCCTTGATCACTTCTTTTTACCCACTCATGTTCTAATTAATCATAATGATCTGCATAGGTTAATTTTGATGGGACCCAATAGGATACCCTAGTTTGTCTATCTTTATACCTTGTTTACCACTGAACTTTCTGGGTAGTACTTGCTAGTGCTATATGTGGTTTTGGGTATGGAGATACAATATTCATGATTACACTTTTGTTATCATTTGTTATTTACTGTTCATGATAAGATCATTATGTTAATTGGAACATGGAGCGACCACCCGGGAAAACAGTGCTACCACAAGGGAGGAATGGGACCCCTTGGCTGATTAATTAGGAAAGCTAGTGGAAGACTACCTTACCCGAAAGGGGCAAGGGCAGTAGGGGAGTGGTCAGTGTAGGGAGGCCCTCGGGAGGATTTTGCTGCGATGGCGGTCCTGCAAGGGATTCCTGCATTGGAACTTCCTATAAACTGTAGCGGGTTTTCGGAAGCTAGTGGAACTTTGTAAAGGCCTCGTAGTGGATCCCTAGCCATTCACCTCGGTAGTGTCTAAGGGCCTTGCAAACCCTGGCGACATGGGATACACGACTTGTGGGTAAAGATGCGCAACCTCTGCAGAGTGTAAAACTAGTATACTAGCCGTGCTCACGGTCATGAGCGGCTCGGACCCTCACATGATTAATTTATGGAACTTAAACTCAATTTGTCATATGCATTGCATCGCAGGTGAAGTTGTTACTTTTGTTCTACTATTTAATTGGGCTGGTATTTACTTATACTTAGTAACTGCTAATAAAATTTTGACCAACTTTAAAAGCAATGCTCAGCTCTAACCATCTTCTTTGGTAAGCCTTACACTTCACGTGAACTCCCACCTTTGGCGAGTTCATGCACATTATTCCCCACAACTTGTTGAGCGATGAACGTATGTGAGCTCACTCTTGCTGTCTCACACCCCCCCACAGGTCAAGAGTAGGTACCGCAGGATGAGGTGCTTGGAGGATGCTGTGACGAGTTCGTGAGAGGTCTAGGCCGTCGTCTCCCAGTCAACTTTGGGTTGCTGGACCGTTGTCTCCTTATAATGTAATTATTTATTTTGTATAGAACTCCTGTTATATATAAAGATGTGACATTCGATCCTGTGCCATGATTCATCATATGTGTGAGACTTGGTCCCAGCACACCTGGTGATTATGTTCGCGCCCGGGTCTTGGTGCCCCGAAATCCGGGTGTGACAAGGGGCTGCGGTGGTAGAGCTCCTTTTCATCACCCAGTAAGACGAACGACTTGGCGCGCCACGCCAGTCGCCGAGCTTCGGTCTTGTCGAGGGGTAACTCTCGTCGGAGGAGATATTCCAGGTACGGGGCCTACCAGTTCGGGTTAGGTGTGACCCCATTCCTCTCTCCCTCGACGCGCTCGGGCTCGGGCTCGGGCGTGTCGTCGATCTTGACGGAGGGTTGATGTATGTCTCTGGAGAAGACGTCCGGGGGAACCATTGTCCGCCCCGAGGCTATTTTAGCTAGCTCATCCACAGTCTCGTTGTACCATCGAGCGATATGGTTGAGTTCAAGCCCGTAGAACTTGTCTTCCAGGCGCCGAACTTCGTCGCAGTAGGCCTCCATCTTCCGGTCGCGGCAGTGGGAGTTCTTCATGACTTGGTCAATGACCAGCTGCGAGTCGCCACGAGCATCGAGGCGCTGAACCCCTAGCTCGATGGCGATGCACAACCCATTAACCAGAGCCTCGTACTCGGCCATGTTGTTTGACGCTGGAAAATGGAGGCGCAACATGTAGCGGAGATGTTTCTCGAGGGGTGAGATGAAGAGTAGGCCAGCACCTGCTCCTGTTTTCATCAGCGACCCATCGAAGTACATGGTCCAAAGCTCGGGCTGGATTGGAGTTGTCGGCAATTGGGTGTCGACCCATTCCGCCAGGAAATCCGCCAAGACTTGGGATTTTATGGCCTTCCGAGGGACGAATGAGAGTGTTTCGCCCATGAGCTCCACTGCCCACTTTGCTATCCTACTCGAGGCCTCACGGCACTGGATGATCTCCCCCAGGGGGAAGGATGACACCACAGTCACCGGTTGAGACTCGAAGTAGTGTCGCAACTTTCGCCGCGTTAGAATTACTGCCTACAGTAGCTTCTGGATTTGCGGGTAGCGGATCTTGGTCTCGGATAGCACTTCACTAATGAAGTAGACCGGCCTCTGAACGAGCAGTGCATGCCCTTCTTCTCGTCTCTCGACTATGATCGTGGCGCTGACCACCTGAGTGGTTGCGGCTACGTAGATCAAGAGGGCTTCTCCCGCAGTGGGGGGCACCAAGATGGGCGCATTTGTAAGGAGTGCCTTTAAGTTTTTGAGGGCTTCCTCAGCCTTGGGGGTCCAAGTGAAGCGCTCGGCCTTCCTTAAGAGGCGGTACAAGGGCAATCCTCTCTCGCCGAGCCGCGAGATGAAGTGGCTCAGAGCCGCAAGGCATCCCATAACCCTTTGTACTCCTTTCAAATCTTTGATAGGCCCCATGTTGGTGATGGCCACGATTTTCTCCGGGTTGGCCTCGATGCCCCGCTCGGAGACGATGAATCCTAGGAGCATGCCCCGGGGGACTCCGAAGACACACTTCTCAGGATTGAGTTTCATGCCTTTCGCCCTCAGACACTTGAATGTCGTTTCAAGGTCGGAGAGGAGGTCGGAGGCTTTCCTCATCTTGACCACGATGTCATCGACGTAAGCCTCGACCGTTCGGCCGATGTGCTCTCCGGACACGTGGTTCATGCACCTTTGGTACGTTGCACCTGCATTCCTCAAGCCAAATGGCATAATAGTATAACAATACATGCCAAAAGGTGTGATGAAAGAAGTCGCGAGCTGGTCAGACTCTTTCATCTTGATTTGGTGATAACCTGAATAGGCGTCGAGGAATGACAGGGTTTCGCACCCAGCAGTGGAGTCCACAATTTGGTCGATGCGAGGCAGAGGGTAGGGAACCTTCGGACATGCGTTATTCAACCCGGTGTAGTCGACGCACATCCTCCATTTCCCACCTTTCTTTTTCACAAGCACAGGGTTAGCTAACCATTCAGGATGGAATACCTCTCTGATGAACTCTGCGGCCAACAGCTTGTGGATCTCCTCGCCTATAGCTCTGCGCTTTTCTTCGTCAAAACGGCGCAGAGGCTGCTTCACAGGTCGGGCACCGACTCGGATGTCCAGTGAGTGCTCGGCGACATCCCTCGGTATGCCGAGCATGTCCGAGGGACTCCACGCAAAAACTTTGGTGTTTGCGCGGAGAAAGTCGACGAGCACTGCTTTCTATTTAGGGTCGAGCTCGGAGCCAATCCGGACCTTCTTGTCGGCGTCGTTGCTGGGGTCGAGAGGGACGGACTTAACCGCCTCAGCTGGTCCAAAGTTGCTGGCGTGGCGCTTTGCATTAGGCACCTCCTTGGAGAGGCACTCTAGGTCGGCGATGAGGGCCTCGGACTCGGCGAGGGCCTCTGCATACTCCACGCACTTCACGTCGCATTCGTACGCGTGGCGGTACGTGGATCCGACGATGATGACCCCATTGGGGCCTGTCATCTTGATCTTGAGGTACGTGTAGTTGGGGATGGCCATGAACTTGGCGTAGCACGATCTCCCCAGCACCGCGTGGTAGGTTCCTCGGAACCCGACCACCTCGAACGTGAGGGTTTCCCTGCGGAAGTTGGAGGGAGTTCCAAAGCAGACGGGCAAGTCAAGTTGTCCAAGGGGCAGGACACGCTTCCCAAGAATGATCTCGTGAAAGGGCGCCGCACCAGCCCGGATCGTGGACAGATCGATCCCCAAGAGCCCGAGGGTCTCGACGTAGATGATGTTGAGGCTGCTGCCTCCGTCCATGAGGACCTTGGTGAGCCTGGTGTTGCCGATGACGGGGTCGACAACGAGCGGGTAGCTTCCTGGGCTCGGCACGCAGTCAGGGTGGTCGCCTTGGTCGAAGGTGATGGGCTTGTCGGACCAGTCTAGGTAGACTGGCGCCGCCACCTTTACCGAGCAGACCTCCTGGCGCTCCTGCTTGCGGTGCCGAGCCGAGGCGTTCGCCACTTGCCCGCCGTAGATTATGAAGCAGCCGTGGACCTCAAGGAACTCCTCTTCCTTGTCACCCTCCTTCTTGTTGTTGTCTTGGCCTTTTCCATCTCCCGCCGAGGACCCGACTTTATGGAAGTAGCGCCGAAGCATGATGCATTCCTCAAGGGTGTGCTTGACGGGACCCTGGTGATAGGGGCACGACTCCTTGAGCATCTTGTCGAACAGGTTGGCCCCTCCGGGAGGCTTCCGAGGGTTCCTGTGCTCGGCAGCAGCGACAAGATCTGCGTCAGCGACGTCGCGCTTCGTTTGCGACTTCTTCTTGGCCTTCTTCTTTGTGCCCCGCTGGGCAGACGCCTCGGGGACGTCTTCCGGCTACCGTCCCTGAGGCTGCTTGTCCTTCCGGAAGATGGCTTCGAACGCCTCCTGACCAGAGGCGAACTTGGTGGCGATGTCCATCAACTCGCTCGCCTTGGTGGGAGTCTTGCGCCCCAGTTTGCTTACCAGGTCTCGGCAGGTGGTGCCGGCGAGGAACGCCCCGATGACATCCGAGTCGGTGATGTTGGGTAGGTCGGTGCGCTGCTTCGAAAACCGCCGGATGTACTCTCGCAGGGATTCCCTTGGCTGCTGGCGGTAGCTTCGGAGGTCCCAGAAGTTCCTAGGGCGTACGTACGTGCCCTGGAAGTTTCCAGCGAAGGCCTTGACCAGGTCGTCCCAGTTGGAGATCTGTGCAGGAGGCAGATGCTCCAGCCAGGCCCGGGCGGCATCGGAGAGGAACAGGGGGAGGTTGCAGATGATGAGGTTGTCATCGTCCGTTCCTCCCAGCTGGCAGGCCAGCCGGTAGTCCGCAAGCCACAACTCCGGCCTTGTTTCCCCCGAATACTTGGTGATGGTAGTCGGGGCCCGGAACCGAGCCGGGAACGGCGCCCGTCGTATGGCCCGGCTGAAGGCTTGCGGACCTGGTGGTTCGGGCGAGGGACTCCGATCCTCCTCACTATTGTAGCATCCTCCGCGCCTGGGGTGGTAGCCTCGGCTCACCTTCTCGTCGAGGCGGGCTCGATGGTCGCGGCGGTGGTGCTCGTTGCCGAGGCGATCCGGGGCTGCAGGCGTCGCGTCCCGCGTGCGCCCGGTGTAGACCGAGGCCTCCCGCATGAGTTGGGAAGTCATTGCGCGACGCTCCAGGGGGCACCCTTGCCTTTGGGAGGTAGAGCTCTCGGCCCGTCGGACCGTGACATCCTCTAGGAGATTCTTGAGTTCTCCCTGGATACGCTGCCCGTCGGTGGTGGATAGCTCCTGCATTGCTCGGAGTAGTATTGCCGCTGCAGCCAGATTCTGGCCGACCCCGCTGGAGGTCGGGGGCAGCCTTGCCCTGGCATTGTCAACGATACGACGTTGGACGTCCTGGGCCCGTTGACGCGCTTCTCCGGTGAGCGCTCGGCCTACCCACTCCTGCTCTTTGTTTTGCCGGAGCTGCACAATTTGCCCTGCTTCCTCGTCGAGCTTAGCCTGCATCTCGCGGATTTGCTCGAGCTGTGTGTCCTGACCCCCCGTAGGGACTGGGACCACAGGTAGCTCCCGCGGGATGTCAACGCGAGAAGCAGGCACAGGGGAATCGTCATCCTTCGGCATACCAAGGTGGTTGCCTTCGTCGTGACCCCCTAGATCGAAGTGGAAACATTCGCGACTTGGGCCACAACCCTCATCGTCAAGGCTGTGGCCATGATCAGAGCAACCGGAGAGGCAGTAGTCACATGCGGTCATGAAGTCTCGCATGGCACTGGGATCACGGAGCCCGGATAAATCCCAACCAGAGTCGGGGTCGTCATTTTCCTCGGAACCCGGGGGCCCGTAGGTTGAGACGGCCGTCAGTCGGTCCCAAGATGACCACATATGGTACCCCAGAAGGTTAGGGTATGCATTTACGAAAGCGCTCACCAAAGCGGGGTCGCTCGGTGGATCAAAGCTGAATCTAAAAGGCACAGGGTGGGAAACGGACGATACCTCTTGATCGATGGACGGTGGTGAAGTCGCGTCGGGGATGGATTGCACCGTCATCTCAGGTACGAGGCTAACGCCTAGCAAGTCCTTCACGAGAGTGCTGGCGTCATCAGTCCACTTGGGGTTAGCATGTCGCGGGGAAACGACATTCGTCGTTGTCTTAGGTGCGAGGAGAACGCCCGACATGTCCCCCGCTGGGGTGCCGGCGTTGTCGACTCGCTCGACAGCCGACGAGGTGCCGCCTCCTGCCTGGCCGTGGTTGCCCCGTCTCCCCCTCCTGCGGCGAGGAGGGTGGCGGGACAAACCCGGATGCTGCTCTTCTGCCACGGGGGGAAGATGTCGTCGAGTTCGCCACCGCCAGGCGAGCTGACGACCGTTGTTGTTGCTATCACGCTGTGGGGGAGGAGTACCATGTCGTAGCTGCCGTCGAGGGACATGAACTCGAGACTCCCGAAGCGGAGCACCGTCCCAGGCTGAAGAGGTTGCTGACGACTACCCATCTGGAACTCAACGGGAAGTTGTTCGTTAACACGCAGCAGGCCCCTACCTGGCACACCAACTTTCGGCGTTTCGGACCGGGGGGGTCCCTGGACCGACCTGTAAATTTGTCGTTGCGTGCCCCTGCCTAGATGGGTTGGCGCAAGATGGAACACAAGGGAGAAACGCGGCTCGTATTATCTCGCACCAAGGGGGTGTGCTCGTAGTAGGGGTTACAAGCGTTCACGCGAGAGAGAGAGAGAGTGAGCCTGTTCGTTAGCTCGTTCCCTCGTGCGACCCTCCCGCATGAAGGCCCTGGACCTCCCTTTTATAGATGCAAGGAGAGGGTCTAGGTGTACAATGGGGGGTGTAGCTATGCGCTAACTTGTCTGGCAGAGAGGTGCCTGAGCCCTGTGTACATGCCAACGTGGTTGTCGGAGAGGTGCTAGAGCCCTGTGTATGCGATAACGTGGCCGTCGGAGAAGTGCCTGAGCCCTGTAGAAGCACAGTTGTCGATGCTGCTGGGATCCTGCTGACGTCTCCTTGCTTCTGTAGGGGACTGAGAACCACCGACGTCATGGACGTACGCGGGGAACCATCATTACCTGTTACCGGGGCGAGCTAGATGGGACGCCGGTCTTGTTCCCTTGTAGCCTGAGCTAGCTAGGGGTAGGGTAATGATGTATCCCCTGTGGTGCGGTCAGTCCTAGCTCGAGGTCGGGCGAGGCAGAGACTTCTCCTGAGGGCGAGGTCGGGCGAGGATGCGATTCCTCCCGAGGCCGAGGCTGATGCCGAGCCCTGGGGTCGGGCGAGGCAGAGACCTGCTTCCGAGGCCGAGGCCTAAGGTCGGGCGAGGAGGAGCTTCCTGTTGCGCCTGAGGCTAAACTTGGCCGTTGTCAGTCTCACCCTGGTGGGTGGCACAGCAGTCGGAGCGGGGCGAGCGGCGCTGTTTTCCTGTCAGGTCGGTCAGTGAAAGGGCAAAGTGACTGCGGTCACTTCGACCTTGCCGACTGAGGCACGCATGTCAGGATAAGGTGTCAGGCGATCCTCGTATTGAATGCGTCTGCGATACGGTCGGTTGGTGAGGCGATTTGGCCAAGGTTGCTTCTCGATGAAGCCTGCCCGAGCTGGGCTTCGGGCGAGCCGAGGGTGTGCCCCCTGCCTGAAGAGGCCCTTGGGCGAGGCGTGAATTCGTCCGGGACTACTGTTCCCGCCCGAGGCTGGGCTCGGGCGAGGCGGGATTGCGTCCCTTGGTAGACGAGGCCTTGACCTGAACCGCGCCCATCAGTCTTTGCGGTTCGTGTTGATGGTGGTTACCAGCCGTGTTTAGGAGTGTTGGGGGTACCCCTAATTACGGTACCCGACATATTTGTATTTAAGTTTCAATCTTGCCTTTCTAGTTAGATTATTTAGGATTGAAACTTAGGCTTTGCGGTAGAGATAGCAACACTTAGACAAAATCTAGTTTGCACATTCTAAATTGGTTATTTGCATAGGTTTTGTTTTAGGAATTTATCTGTGGCCTAGATTAAAGATAGTTTTTAGAAGTCCTAATTCACCCCCTCTTAGGTGTCATCGTTTCTACAGGCCACACAATTGTCTCCATTTTTTTGTTTAATGCCAAATGGGGAGAAATTATTAGGCCAAAGCAAAAGACTGCACCACCACCTTGTTTTCAATTTTTTAGTATTTCAAAATTGGTATCTTTTCAGTTTGTGGAAAACCTCTTGACAGCTAAGAGAACTCTTTCCACAAATAGGGGAGAAATTGAAAGGGGAATCTTATCTAGCCAAAGCAAAAGCATTTGAAAAGGGGGAGAAATTTTCAGACTTGAGAAATGTTTGAGAAAATGAATTCTTATCTATTTCGACCAAAAGCAAAGAACTCTTTAAATGATTTAAAAAATTTGCAAAATCAAAATACAAGTGGTGCAAATGTGGTCCAAAATATTAAAAATTCAATACAACTCGTATTCTACTTATAACTGCTTTAACTTAGTGTCTTATGAACTTTTGAAGTTATGCAAACTAGTTATAATTCTAAAATTTCCTATTTGCTTTGGTTGTGTTGGCATCAATCACCAAAAGTGGGAGAGTTAAAGAAAAATGGTCTTAAACCATTTCTATATTAGTTTTGGTGCTTGATGACCACCACAACCGCTTGGACTAACTAGTTTGTTGAGTTTATGGGTCACATGTTAATAAGATCAAATTCTAAATCTATAAGTTCAAAACAGCCCAAATCCACCCTTATAGTGGTAAACTTTGGAAAAGATGAACTTGCAATAGTTTTACTCTTTGGATAAGTTCTAAACACCCCTATGAACCTATTTGACACATCTAGAGAAGGTGGAAAGCTCATATTTAAAGTTTCACTCTTTTGGAGAAAAGTTGAGCCTAAATAGAAATATGAGTTAGAGGACTTAAAACAACCATGTTTCATGTCTTAGACTAGTTGGAAAGTCACTATATATGTTTGTTAAGTCATAGAAACAACCTCATAAAAAGCCAAACTCATTTGAAGACGATTTTTCAAAGATTGTCTAAGTTGGGTTGTGTTGAGGCACACCAGACCAGTACGGTGGTGCAGCACATCGAGTGCGCAGAGGGTCTAGAAACTAGTATGCGTCTGTTGGCACACCAGATTAGTACGGTGGCCCATCAGATCATTTTACCATATAGGTTGTTTTTTAGCCGAAGGGGACCTAGAGCATCGGGTCGGTCTAGTGGCGCATCAGACCGCTTGACAGTTCAACGATCGTATTCAACTCAACGACTCTATTACCTGGTAGAGGTCCGGTGGCACACCGTCCCAGTCTGGTGACCTTGAAAAGACCTACCCTGTCATAATGGCTCCATGTCAGCACAGTTTGATAAGGGGCTGGTGGTGCACCGGACCACTAATGTGCAAGGTCCGATGCGACGTAGAAAATTGAGATTTCACCACTTCTCTCCACGGCTATGTGGGGTGGTTCGGGCTATAAATACACCTGAGAGCTCCTAGAGGGGGGGGGGTGAATAGGTGATCCTGTAAAAAACAGCTTAACAAAACAAACTTGGACTAAAATTAGATTAGTGAAAGCTAAGGCCAAGTTCGAGAGAGGAGAATGAGTGGAGAAAACTTCTTCACTTAATTGCTCTTCACAAGATGAGTATTGAACTTAGAGCAATTATGAAGTGAATAGAAGTAGAGAGAATCGCACAGGAATAAAGACAAGTGACACAACGATTTTTATCCCGTGGTTCGGCCAAGTGGAACACTTGCCTAGTCCATGTTGTGGTGTCCCAACGGACGAGGGTTGCACTCAACCCCTTTCAAGTGATCCAAAGATCAACTTGAATACCATGATTCTCTTTATCTCAAGTATATATCCCTTTGTGAGGAATCTCCATGCTTTGGAGTCTCTCATGCCTTACACAAAATGATCTCGAATAAGCACAGGAGTAAGGAGGAAATAGCAACACACACAAAAGTGAGAGTCGCAGCACTAACACACACACAAGACGAGAACGAGCACACAAAAGCAGTACAATAGAGTTACAACTCAGAAAAGTGCTCGAATCTCTATCACAGTGAATCAAATGCGTGAATGCAAAGTCTCGACGTCTTAGGATGTTCAAGAGGTGCTTTGTGTTCTGTTCCATGCACGTAGGGGTCCCTTTTATAGCCCCAAGGCAGCTAGGAGCCGTTGGAGCTCCATTTGGAAGGCTATAGTTGCCTTCTGTCCGTGGGCGCACTAGACAGTCTGGTGCACCACCGGACATGGAACAATACCGATTTCCTTCCTTTTCTGGCGAAGCCGACCATTGCAACCATGACGCTCATGGCACACCGGACAGTCTGGTGGCACACCGGACAGTCTGGTGCGACCTTTCGACCGTTGGCGAAGTCCACGCTTCGTCCGCTGATTGCGGTGCCGATCATTGGTGTGGGCACTTCTGGCTCACCGTACAGTTCGATGCACACCGAACAGTCCGATGAATTATAGCCGCGACACGCTAAGTTTTTCCCGAGAGCGGCCTGTTCGTCGAGGGAGCCAGCCTGGGCACCGGACACTGTCCGATGCACCTCAGGCTGGTGCAAGCCTGGCTAAACTTAGCCAAACTTCTCCAATCCGATTTCTCCTGATTTGACAAGGTTCCTAGCACTTAGTATTATAATGTTAGTACCAAAAACTATTTACTAAGGCTAGAATCATACCTTGATTTTCTATTTGCATCTCTTTGACACTTAGCATAAAACAATATGTGTTGAGCATCTAATCACCAAAACATTTATAGAAATGGCCCAAGGGCACATTTCCCTTTCAATCTCCCCCTTTTTGGTGATTTATGCCAACACATTAAAAGCCACTCAAAATGCAACAACATTTTCAAAGATAAGCTAAATAGTGCAAATTTGAAGACCAATTCATCTCACATAGGATTTGGCATATTTGGATCACTTTTGCCACCACTTGGTTTATTTTCTCAAAACAAATTCGTTTTTCTATCTCTGTCAAAAACATTTGTTTTGGTAAATCAAGAGATCTTTCAAGAGTAATTTTGATCAAGTGCCCAAAACTCCCTGTTTTTCCCATAATCAAATTTCCCCCCCACAAAAGAATAATTTTTGCAATAAGAGGTTTTGATCAAACACCAAGAATCTAACACTAAAATTTTGAAATTCACAAGTGGTTGGTTGATCCAGTTGCTTTGGCCTTAATTTCTCCCCCTTTGGCATTAAGCACCAAAACATGAGAACTATTTGGCCCTTTAACCCCATTGCCTCACACAAATGTCAAATAAGATCAAAGGCAATGAGAAAACACAAATAGGAACTTGGGACAAGATACATTGATACCGGAATGCAGCGGTAGCCCTTTATTTGTCCAAGTTCACCTTTTTCCTTTCAATTCAACTTTGAGACTATATCAAAAGTACTCAAGCAAACACGTTAGTCTCAAAGGATCAAGTTGTAGTACATCCTCCCCCTAAACATGTGCATCATGTGCATAGGGACTTGTGAGGTCTAGGGATGACTTGTACAACTTGAGCACCAAAAATAAGCAAGTAAAGACATTAATGATTAAATTAACATGATCAAAGGCATAAAAACACATGTATGATGTAGATCAATCCAGGTTCCGCGAATCTAAGACATTTAGCTCACTACGCAGCCTGCAAAACCTTTTCTCATATAAAGGCTTGGTGAAGATATCGGCTAGCTAGTTCTCGGTGCTAATATGATAAATATCGATATCTCCCCTTTTCTGGTGGTCTCTCAAAAAGTGATGCCAGATGTCTATGTGCTTAGTGCGACTGTGTTCAATAGGATTATCTGCCAAGCGGATTGCACTCTCATTATCACATAGGAGTGGGACTTTGCTCAGATTGTAGCCAAAGTCCCGAGGGTTTGCCTCATCCAAAGCAGTTGGGCGCAACACTGTCTTGCGGCAACATACTCGGCCTTAACGGTGGATAGGGCAACAGATGTTTGTTTCTTAGAGCTCCAGGACACCAGGGACCTTTCCAAAAACTGACAAGTCCCTGATGTGCTCTTTCTATCAACATTGCACCCGACATAGTCGGAATCTGAATATTCAATTAAGTCAAAGGTAGACCCCATTGGATACCAGATCCCGAAGCAAGGTGTAGAGACTAAATATCTAAGAATTCGCTTAACGGCCACAAGGTGACATTACTTGGGGTCGAATTGAAATCTAGCACACATGCATACGCTTATCATAATATCTGGTCTACTAGCACAAAGATACAGTAAAGAACCTATCATAGACCGGTATGCCTTTTGATCAATGGACTTACCTCCTTTGTTGAGGTCCAAGTGTCCGTCCGTTCCCATTGATGTCTTTGCGGGCTTTGCATCCTTCATCCCAAACCTCTTGAGTAAGTCTTGAGTGTACTTTGTTTGAGAGATGAAGGTCCCTTCCTTGAGTTGCTTCACTTGGAATCCAAGGAAGTAGTTCAACTCGCCCATCATAGACATCTCGAAATTCTGCATCATCACCCTACTAAACTCCTCACAAGACTTTTGATTAGTAGAACCAAATATTATGTCATCGACATATATTTGGCATACTAACAAATCACCATTACAAGTCTTAGTAAATAGAGTAGGATCAGCTTTCCCAACCTTGAAAGCATTAGAAATAAGAAAATCTCTAAGGCATTCATACCATGCTCTTGGGGCTTGCTTAAGTCCATAGAGCACCTTAGAGAGCCTATAGACATGGTCGGGATACTTGTCATCCTTGAAGCCAGGGGGATGTTCCACATATACTTCCTCCTTGATTATCCATTAAGGAAGGCGCTCTTCACGTCCATTTGAAACAACTTAAACGAGTGGTGAGCAGCATAGGCCAATAATATGTGAATTGATTCGAGCCTAGCCACAGGAGCAAAAGTCTCCTCAAAATCCAAACCTACGACTTGGGCATAACCTTTTGCCATAAGTCAAGCCTTGTTCCTTATCACCACACCGTGTTCATCTTGCTTGTTGCAGAACACTCACTTGGTTCCCACAACGTTTTGCTTCAGACGTGGCACTAGGCGCCGTACTTCATTTCTTTGAAGTTGTTAAGCTCTTCCTGTATGGCCAACACCCAGCCCAGATCCTACAAGGCTTATTCTACCCTGAAAGGTTCAATAGAAGAAACAAACGAGTAATTCTCACAAAAGTTAGCTAAACGTGAGCGAGTAGTTACTCCCTTGCTGATATCACCCATAATCTGATCCACTGGATGATTCTTTTGAATTGTCGCTCGGACTTGAGTTGGAGGAGCTTGTTGTGCTTCCTCCTCCTTATCCTGTTCTCCATGTACCCCCCCTTGATCCAAGCCTTCATCTTGAGGTACATGTTCCTCATCTTGAGTTGGGGGATACACCAATGTAGAGTAAGAAGGTTGATCTTGATCTGTTGTTCTTGCAGCCGCACATCACCTATCGCCATTGTTCGCATTGTGGCCGTTGGAACCTCATCCTCATCTACATCATCAAGATCAACTTTCTCTCTTGGAGAGCCATTAGTCTCATCAAATACAATGTCGCTAGAGACTTCAATTAAACTCGATGATTTGTTGAAGACCCTATACGCCTTTGTATTTGAATCAAAACCTAGTAAAAACCCTTCTATAGCTTTAGGAGCAAATTTTGAATGTCTACCTTTCTTTACAAAGATGTAGCATTTGCTCCCAAATACACGAAAGTTCGAAACATTGGGTTTGTTACCAGTTAGGGCTCATATGATGTCTTCTTGAGGACGCGATGAACGTAGATCCGGTTTATGGTGTGGCAAGCTGTATTTACAACTTCCGACCAAAACCGCTCAGGTGTCTTGTATTCACCAAGCATTGTTCTTGCCATGTTGATGAGCATCCTGTTCTTCCTCTCTACCACACCATTTTGTTGTGGTGTGTAGGGAGCGAAGAACTCATGCTTGATGCCTTCCTGCTCAAGGTATTCTTCTACTTGAAGGTTCTTGAACTCAGATCCATTATCGCTTCTTATCCTTTTCACCTTTAGCTCAAACTCATTTTGAGCTCTCCTTAGGTAGCGCTTTGAAGTTCCTTGGGTTTTAGATTTATCTTGCAAAAAGAACACCTAAGTGAAGTGGGAAAAATCATCAACAATTACAAGACCATACTTACTTCCCCCGATGCTAAGATAAGCAACTGGCCCGAAGAGATCCATATGTAGGAGTTCCAGTGGTCTTGATGTCGTCATCATGTTCTTGCTTTGATGAGTAGTTCCCACCTGCTTTCCTGCCTAGCACGCTGCACAAGGTCTGTCTTTCTCAAAATAGCATCAGTTAGTCCTAACACATGTTCTCCCTTTATAAGTTTATGAAGATTCTTCATCCCAACACGTGCTAGACGGTGGTGCCAGAGCCAGCCCATATTAGTCTTAGCTATTAAACATACATCTAGATCAACATTCTCTTTTGAGAAATCAACTAAATAGAGCTTGCCGTCTAATACACATTTAAAAGCTAATGAACCATCACTTTTTCTAAAGACAGACACATCAACATTTGTAAATAAACAATTGTATCCCATATGACACAATTGACTTACAGAAAGCAATTTGTAACTGAGCGATTCTACTAAAAACACATTAAAAATTGAATGCTCGACAGTGGTGGCTATTTTACCCAGACCTTTAACCTTGCCATGATTCCCATCTCCAAAGATGATAGTGTCTTGGGAATCCTTGTTCTTGACGTAGGAGCTGAACATTTTCTTCTCCCCCATCATGTGGTTTGTGCATTCGCTATCAATAATCCAGCTTGTGCCCCAGATGCACAAACCTGCAAGGTAATTTAAGCTTGGGTTTTAGATACCCAACTCTTGTTGGGTCCTACAAGGTTAGTCACAAAAGATTTTGGAATCTAAATGCAAGTTTTGTCTCTCTTGCACTTAAGTCCCAAACTTCTGGCAACTACTTTATCATTTTTGCGTAAAAGAACAAATGAAGCATCATGTGTTTGATAAAGCATGGTTGGTCTGTTTGATGCCTTCCTAGGCACATGAGAAGCAACATGATGGCGCCTAGGTCTATTCCTACCATGAGCATATGAAGAACTAGATGCAAACATGGCATGAGAATTAAATGCAGCATCACGATGTACAGGTAAAACAACATGATTATAGCACCTATCATGATGAGCAACACTAGGGACATTCTTAACATGAGCATAAAGATAGGCATTATTCTTTTGGTCATGTGAAGAATAAGAGCAACTAGTCATAGGAGCCTTCCCTTTCTCCTTATTGAGACTAGAGGTCCTTTGGCTTGTTAAGTTCTTGGTTCCCTTTTGGAAACCAAGTCCATCCTTAATGGAGTGGTGTCTACCAATGGTGTAGGCATTCCTAGCAAATTTTAATTTTTCATAATCACTCATGCAAGCTTTAAGTTGAGCACTAAGATTAGCAACATCATTATTCAACTTAAGAATGGTAGAAGCATGTTCATTGCAAGCATCAATATCAAAATATTTACACCTATTGCAAATAACAACATGCTCTACAGATGAACTAGCCACATTTACTTTTCTAGCTTATTATTTAAATCATCATTTAAACTCTTAAGACTAGAAATAGAATCATTACAAGAAGATAATTCAGAAGAAAGAAGTTCATTTCTCGTAACTTCTAAAGCAAGATATTTTTTAGCATTAACAACTTTATCATGTCCTCATAATGAATATCTTCTTGTTTTTCTAACAATCTATCTTTCTAATTAAGGGCATCAATTAATTCATTGATCTTATCTACTTTAGATCTATCTAATCCCTTAAAAAGATCACTATAATCTGCATCATCATCAGAATCCTCATCACTAGAAGAAGTGTACTTAGGGGTATCTCGTGTATGTACCTTCTTCTCCTTAGCCATGAGGCATGTGTGATGTTCGTTGGGGAAGAGGGAGGACTTATCGAAGGTGGAGGCAGCTAGTCCTTCATCATCAGAGTCGGATGAAGAACAGTCGGAGTCCCATTCTTTGCCAATGTGCACCTCACCCTTTGCCTTCCTGTAGTTCTTCTTTTTCTCCTTCCATTTCTTTTCTTGTCCCTGGTCATTTTCATTATCAGGACATTGTGCAATAAAATGATCAGACTTACCGCATTTGAAGCAGGAGCGCTTTCCCTTTGACTTGTTCTTGTTGGGATACTCCTTGCGTCCCTTCAAGGCAGTCTTGAAATGCTTGATTACAAGCGTCATTTAATCTTCATTTAGCCCCATAGCCTCCACTTGTGCTACCTTGTTAGGTAGCGCCTACTTGCTGGTTGTTACTTTGAGAGCAACGGGATGCGGCTCATAAATAGGCAGTGGTCCATTTGCAATATCATCCACGTACCTTGCTTCTTTCACCATCATGCGCCTGCTCACAATTTTTTTTTTGAGAATTTCCTCGGGCGTAATTTTGGTGTACCTGGGATTCTCACGAATAAGATTCACAAGATGAGGATCAATAATAGTAAATGACCTTAGCATTAGTCGAACGATGTCGTGATCCATCCATCTTGTGCTCCCATAGCTTCGAATCTTGTTCACCAGGGTATTGAGCCTATTGTAGGTTCAGTTGGCTCCTCTCCCCATTTCATGGTGAACCTTCCCAGTTCTCCTTCCACCAGTTCCATCTTTGTTATCATTGTGGTGTCATTACCCTTGTGAGAGATTTTGAGGGTATCCCATATTTGCTTGGCATTGTCCAAGCCGCTGACTTTGTTGTACTCATCCCTGCATAGAGACGCTAACAACTCAGTAGTAGCCTGGGCATTCTTATGAATTTGTTCATTAATAAATACGGGGTTATAGCTACTATCAAAATGCATTCCATTCTCAACAATTTCCCAAATGCTAGAATGGAGAGAGAATAAATGACTATGCATTTTATGTCTCCAGAAAGAGTAACCATCTCCATCAAAGTGGTGGGTTACCAAGAGGAATGGACAATAAATGAGCATTTGAATTGTACGGCATGCGAGAATAATCAAAAGAATAATTCTGATTAACCGTTTTCTTTTTCGTGGACGAGTCATCATCGTTGTCCCTTGGTGAAGAGGAGGAGGCATCGCTATCGTAGTAGATGATCTTCTTAATGTGCCTCTTCTTCTTCCCATCCTTTTTCTTGTGACTCGAGCCTGAGTCACTGGGCTTGTCACCTTTTGGCTCATCAACGTAGAGGGTCTCCTCCTTGTCGTTGATCACCATCCCCTTACCTTTAGGATCCATCTCTTTGAGCGGTTAGTCCCTTAATGAAGAGTACGACTCTGATACCAATTGAGAGCATCTAGAGGGGGGTGAATAGGTGATCCTATAAAAAACAGCTTAACAAAACAAACTTGGACTAAAATTAGATTAGTGAAAGCTAAGGCCAAGTTCGAGAGAGGAGAATGAGTGGAGAAAACTTCTTCACTTAATTGCTCTTCACAAGATGAGTATTGAACTTAGAACAATTATGAAGTGAATAGAAGTAGAGAGAATCGCACAAGAATAAAGACAAGTGACACAACGATTTTTATCCCGTGGTTCGGTGAAGTGGAACACTTGCCTAGTCCACATTGTGGCGTCCCAACGGACGAGGGTTGCACTCAACCCCTTTCAAGTGATCCAAAGATCAACTTGAATACCACAGTTCTCTTTATCTCAAGTATATCCCTTTGTGAGGAATCTCCACACTTTGCAACAACTGTTCTAGTGGTAGCAATAACACATTACTCTTGCAACGGAAGTCATGGTTATCGCAATGCACAAAATGGTAGCAAAATGGTCCATATATTGCAACCACTTTTAAAGGTTGTGGCAATAACTAACACCTAATGCAACAAAAAATAGTGTTGTTACAATATCTATCGTGGTATTAGAGTGATTTTTTAGTAGTGGGATTATTTACATACCATTCATCATGAAAAGACCTATTGTGATTGCCTATCATTCTTTTGGGATACTTATGACCTTTGGTAAGTATGGACCCTTTGCAATAATATATGCTCTTTTGGCGGCATCCCTAATGTTTGCATCAATTTTCTCAATTGGCATGCGAAGATTGGGATCAGCTATAAATTGATCAACATTATTGCTATCTCTTAAACCCATCGATTCATTTGCATTGCTACCTTCTGTCTCTAATGGTGCATGTCCCTCCTCAACACCTAATGTTTCTGATTCTATAACAGGTTCTTCTAGGGAAGGTTAGCTTGGTGTTGATGAATTAGTATGTACCAAAGGTCCAAGAGTCAGACAATAAAATGGTCTCAATGTTTTTGTCCTCTTCATTCTCTAGTTTTGATGTCAATCTACAATTACATATTTACAATGCAACATTTAACAATCTAGTATTCTAGTTCACTATTCACTAGTAAAAAAGAAGCTGAAAAGTGAGAAGAACTTACAGTTACAACAGGCGTGCAAGGGTAGGGGCAGAGCGATGGAGCACTAGATTCTGAGGCTGGAGGCCAGAGGCAGTGTTGGTGCGAAGGCCGAACTCAATCTCAATCAAGTTTTACCCAGCCAGAATTAACCATGTTTAGATGCAGGGCCTGCAACACTCTAAGACTTCATCTAGAATCGACAATGGAGTATCCGGCCCCATCACCCTACGGGAATACGGCGGCTCGTCGGTCGCTGAGTCGAAGTCAACAACAGGTGATGACTCGGCACCCCCACAACGTACAGAGTCGAGGTCCTGGCGAAGGCACCCCTAGTGGCTGCCCAGGGGCAAAGAGTCTGGTACATGAGCGAAGGCTTCGAACATCCTCCATGGGACCCATTTTTGCTTCGCTAGGACCAGGCCCCACTTGTAAGCCCCTTGGAGGGGTAGACTTTTAGGTGTGTTTGGGTCAGTGTACTTTACTGTGCTGTAATGGCCCCGTTGCATGGAATATTCTAGGAATGTAGCAGGTAATGGGGGCATAATGGTACTTGGGACCACTTACCTGCCTGATTACCTATAAATACCCCTGTTCTGTACATGGATGGGGCACGCATAACAAGACGCTATAGTTCCCTACTTACCATTTTGTTGTGCACTTGAGCCCTATTAGTTTCCGAGTGTTTAGGCCCACCTGTCCATGTGTCAGCACGTCCAACATTTGGCGCCCACTGTGGGACGAGGGCAGCGTTCCGCATCCAATTTGTCGATTGGTGACTGTCTCCAAAAAAACCCAATGCACACTAAGATACAAAAAGCCATAAACAAAAATAAGTGCAAACCAATCATGAGAAAAGTCGTAGCAATGCTCATGACAATATGTGCAAGGACAATGCCCCGCACAGTAAAATTGCAAAACGATTACATCATCAAGGCCTCAAGGGCTAGGGGGCTCCTCCTTCAGAATGAGTCCATGCTCCTTATAATTATATAGTCGTAGTTCAAGTTCCTCACCTTCGAAGAGGCAACCTAAGCTCTGACTCTTCATCATGGCAAAGGTCACAGACCCTACTTAACTCCCCTGTCAAGACAGCATGATGAGGCCCATGTCTAATTCGCCAGGCTCCCCTCATTAACATGTGAAGGCCTCACCCCTAATACCTCCTGGAGCGAAATCCTTGAAATAGGCCCTTGCAATCCCATACACCTTCACTTACGGCCACCACCGCGCCAACGCGTAGATGCTTCGGAGCAGGACACCCTTCACATCGGAACACCAACCCGCGTCCTTTTCAATTTACCCCTAGGAGGTAGAGCCCCACTTGAAGGCCATTCACTTGTTTCATCCTCGGCCGCGGACGCAATGTCCAGTGCAACAAAAAAATTTAAGTCCTTCTCAAAGGACTTGTTGTCCATCTCCTCGAAAAACTCCAACCCCCCTTCATTGCCCGACGACTCCAAATCGAAAAAACCATCACCATCACCAGACAACAATGGACTCTAGCAAGATAGTTGTGTAACACAAATGGCATTGTTAAGAACATTCTTTCCCATATCTAGGAAATCAAAATTCTCTTGTGCAGGCCTAGTCATTAGAACCTGCGTAGGCACTAAGCAAATGTCATTGTCTTGCCCCCGCCACACAAAATGCCTCTAAAACTATCAACACCATCTACACCTGTGTAGCACTCCGGACCCTGTTGAATAATTAGACAAATTCCAGATTAAATTCCGAATATAAGTCATGACCAAATCAGAAGAACTGAAGTAAAAAACCAAATCAGATGATGCGTACTGATTAGACATACTGATAGATGTCGCGCGCCGGAATCAGCAGGGTCGACGACGTCGAAGCAGCGAAATCAGTAGGGTCGACGAGATCAGAAGATCACGAGCAGTCGCGTGAAGACGCTTCCCAAAAACCTTATTCGCCCTCTCCCAATGCAGGATCTAGAAGACGAAGGGTTCCTGAGACCTGCTCTCCTGATCGCAGATGCACGTCTGCGGTCGGGATGAAGGGAACTAGAAGGCGGCTCAGCTATGAAGAGAGGCGAAAGCGAAACTGGGATGAGTTGGATGCTGGCTGCCAGGCGCCTTTTATAGGGCCGAGTCCGCGACCAGATAGCTACCTTCGATCTTATCCGTCCGCGAAAATCTTGCGTTCAGTTTAGATTTTATAGCGATCGGTTAGGATTCTAAACTTAACAGCCAAGTAACCAAAAATTCAAACGGCAAAAGGAAGCCGCGCCCCCGCAAGGCGAGGGGCCGGATTTCGGCGGACCATTCACGCGCATGTCGTGCGCCCGCGCCCTTCGCCCCGCCCCGCCCCGCCCAGCCTGGCGAGGCGAGCGAGCGCGCGCGCCTGGCTCTCCACACTCTCTCCTCTCATCCATGACTTGGTGAGTGAGTGTGGCTTCCATATTTAAGCTAGCTCTACTCCACTAGAACTAGCAATATGGTGCTATTGGTTCCACCTATTGCCTAGCCATCCACTTATATGGGCTTTTGAGATTTTCCTGGGATTTATTTGATTTTCTCAATTTGGGCCTAGCCCATAAATCCTAACAATCCCCCACCAGATCTCAAATGCCCATCTGCAGTTTTCGCCACTGTTCACTACTGTTTAATATACTAGTTTTTCAGCAGAGACTGTTAAGTTGAACTTCCACCTAGAACTCCAAGCTACACCAACCCACAACTTGGACAATGGACTATGCCTTGAATTGCAAGTTTTGCGTGAATGGGTTTCACTTGAAGTCATGACCAGTACTTGGCTACCAGTAGTCCCCTTCTCGGGTGGAGCATATACGTCGTACTCCAAGGTCTCTTCATGAGTTTACTAGAGATCACCCAAATCTCATAGACTGCAACGTTAGACAGTCTAACTCATATAGGTGTGTTCTTTCAAGAATGTTCTGTAGGACAACATCTTCGCTAATACAAGCCAACAGAACACATTAAGGCACAAAGCCAACCTGCCTTACAGCATTTGAGAGTATTGCATCTTTACATAGAGAGGGTCAAAGGTTACTCTCCTCAGTTCACCAATGGCTTGTTCTTCCTAGGACCTAATTCACGGGATCTCCGATCACATAGACTGGGTTTCCACCATGGCAACTTATATGGGTCTCATACCCATCACTCTTGATGCGATTTCTATCACATTACATGGTAGTCCCTTGGTAAAAGGATCTGCCAGATTTTTATCTGTTGAAATATAAGTCACACCTATAACTCTAGAGTTTCTCAACTTTCTGACAGACTTCAATCGTCTTTTGACATGTCTTGATGACTTCCCATTATCCTTAGAACTCGTCACTTTAGCAATCACTGTCTGATTGTCACAGTTGATAAGGATAGCTGGTATTGGTTTCTCAACCACCGGCAAGTCCATCAAGAGTTCATGCAACCATTCTGCCTCAACGGTTGCTGTGTCAAGTGCAGCTAGCTCAGCTTTCATGGTTGACCTCGTCAAGATGTTCTGCTTGCATGACCTCCATGATACCGCACCTCCACCAATAGTAAAGACATAACCACTGGTGGCATAAAGCTCGTCTACATTAGATATCCAGTTCGAATCAATATATCCTTCAAGTACTGCATGCTGACCAGAATAGTGAATTCCATAACTCATTGTACCTTGCAGGTAGCGCATAACCCGCTCAAGTGCATGCCAATGATTTGTCCCGGGGTTTGACATGAACCTACTTAATTTGCTCATAGCAAAAGAAATATCGGGCCTCGTTGCACCAGCAAGATACATGAGTGAACCGATGATCTGAGAGTATATCAATTGGTCTAAACCAATTCTCTTGTTCTTTCGCAGTGTCACACTGGGATCATAAGGTGTTGGAGAAGGTTTGCACTCAGAGAAGCCAAATCGCTTCAAAACCTTTTCAACATAGTGAGATTGCGAGAGAGTAATCCCACCATCTGCCTTAATCAGCTTGATGTTTAAAATCACATCATCTTCCCCCAGATCTTTCATATCAAAACTCTTTGATAGAAAAGACTTGACTTCATTGATCACATCAATGTTTGTGCCAAATATCAATATATCATCAACATATAAGCACAATATAACTCCTTCGCCCCCGCCACAGCGATAATATACACACCTGTCTGCCTCATTAATGGCAAATCCTGTAGACGTTAGAGTCATGTCAAACTTCTCATGCCACTGCTTTGGTGCTTGCTTCAGACCATACAAAGATTTCAATAACTTGCACACCTTGCTTTCTTGACCCTTTACTACAAATCCATCAGGCTGTTCCATATAGATTTCCTCGTCCAGCTCTCCATTAAGAAGAGTTGTCTTTACATCCATCTAATGAACAAGGAGACCATACGAGGCAGCCAAGGAAAGTAGTACTCGAATAGTAGTCATTCTAGCAACAGGTGAGTAAGTATCAAAGAAGTCTTCTCCTTCTTTCTGAGTATAGCCTTTAGCCACAAGCCTAGCCTTGTACTTCTCAATTGTTCCATTAGGCTTGAGCTTCTTCTTAAACACCCACTTACAACCCACAGGTTTGCATCCTTAGGGTCGATCAGTGACTTCCCACGTACCATTTGAAAGAATGGAGTCCATCTCATTATGAACTGCTTCTTTCCAATCATCTGCATCTGGAGATGCAAATGCTTCTGCAATGGTAGTAGGAGTATCGTCCACAAGGTACACAATGAAATCATCACCAAAGGATTTTTCCACCCTTTGTCTCTTGCTCCTTTTAGGAGCATCATTGTCATCCTCCTCTAGGACAGTTTCATGTGGCTGTTCAAAACTCTCAATAGGTGTACTATGTTCAGGAGTTATCTCAGAAGAGTATCTAGAATTGCTATGAATGTCTTTCATTGGAAATATATGTTCAAAGAAAGTAGCATCACGTGATTCCATAATAGTATCAACATACACATCAGGAACTTCAGATTTAACTACTAAAAATCTATATGCTATGCTACACGACGCATATCCAAGAAAGACACAATCCACTGTCCTTGGACCAAGCTTGCGCTTTTTATTAATTGGTACATTGACTTTCGCCATGCACCCCCAAGTGCGCAAGTATGAAAGTGATGGTTTTCTCCCAACCCACTTCTCATAAGGGATTTTCTCTTCTTTGCCCATAGGAATTCTATTCAGAACATGACATGAAGTCAGGACTGCCTCCCCCCACCATGCCTTAGATAAACCACAAGTGTCTAACATGGCATTCACCAGATCAGTCAACGTACGGTTTTTCCTTTCAGCAATCCCGTTTGATTCAGGTGAATAGGGAGGCGTCCTCTCATGAATAATGCCATGTTCTGTACAGAAATCATCAAAGACTTTGGGAAAGAATTCGCCACCACGATCTGATCTAAGACGTTTGATCTTTCTCTCTAGTTGGTTTTCAACTTCAGCCTTATAGATTTTAAAGTAGTCTAAAGCCTCATCTTTAGTTTTTAGCAAGTATACATAGCAAAATCTAGACGCATCATCAATCAATGTCATGAAGTATCTCTTACCACCCTTTGTCAACACACCATTCATCTCACAAAGATCAGAATGTATGAGTTCTAGAGGTGCCAGGTGTCTCTCCTCAGCAGCCTTGTGAGGCTTTCGAGGTTGCTTCGACTGCACACAACTATGGCACTTAGAACCTTTGACTATGGTGATATTCGAAATTAAACTCATGGTTGCAAGCCGAGACATAGAGCCAAAATTAATATGACACAAACGAGAATGCCAAATACTCGCAAGATCATCAACATTAGCGCAAATATGGTTCACAGACTTATTATTGAAATCTAACAGAGAAAAGCGGAACAAGCCTCCGCAATCATAGCCTTTACCAATAAATTGTCCAGACTTAGACACAACTAATTTATTGGACTCCAAAACTACCTTGAACCCATCTCTACATAGAAGGGTTCCGCTAACGAGATTCTTGTGTATAGAAGGGACATGATGCACGTTCTTCAGCTGCACGATCTTTCCCGAAGTAAACTTCAGATCCACTGTGCCAGTGCCATGAACAGAAGCATGTGACCCATTCCCCATTAGGACGGAAGAATCCCGGGCGCCTTGATAAGAAGAGAACAAGTTAATGTTAGAACACACATGAACATTAGCACCGGTATCAAGCCACCAGCTAGGTGATTGAAATACTGAGAAGATGAAAGGTAAATTACCATACCCTTTGTCTTCCTCATTGCTAGCGACCACTGTGTTGACATTGCCCTTTTTGCCACAGCGATCCGCTCGATCAGGACAATCCTTGGCAAAATGACCCGCCTCGCCACATGCGAAACATGTCAATTCAGCCTTGTTCTTCTTCTTCTTGAAGTTGGTAGTTTTGTTGGGCTTGTTAGATTTTGGCTTTCCTTTGCCCTTGTTGTGGTTCCTTTGAACCATGTTGGCGCTGGAGTGGCCCTCGCCTCCTTTAGATCCCGTGTCCTTAGCCCGAGCTTTCTCCTCAGCATCCGGAGACGCTATCAGATTTTCCCTCCATGTAGAAGGTAATTTTGCAATAATGCACCTAGCCACAAATCGATCAGGAAGGACTATCTTAAGGTGGTCGAGCTCCTTGGCTATACACTGTATTTCATGAGCTTGCTCTACAATAGAGCGATTATCAACCATCTTATAATCATGAAAGCTCTCCATGATATACAGGTCACTGCCAGGCGCTAAGAACGGCTCCCGTAAAGATAGTATTGGCATGGTCGTACTCTTTCTCCTGTTGAGGAGTCAGTGGACCCTCAGGTCTGCCTTTACTAACATGGAAGACATTTATAGCTTCCCAAAAACCTTATTCGCCCTCTCCCGGTGCAGGATCTAGAAGACGAAGGGTTCCGGAGACCTGCTCTCCTGATCGTTCACGCGCATGTCGTGCACCCGCACCCGTGCCCTTCGCCCCGGCCAGGCGAGGCGAGCGCACGTGGCTCTCCACACTCTCTCTTCTCATCCATGACTTGGTGAGTGAGTGTGGCTTCCATATTTAAACTAGCTCTACTCCACTAGAACTAGCAATATGGTGCTATTGGTTCCACCTATTCTCTAGCCATACACTTATATGGGCTTTTGAGATTTTCCTGAAATTTATTTGATTTTCTCAATTTGGGCCTAGCCCATAAATCCTAACATACCCCATCAATATCACGACGCAAGGTATCTACAGTGCTCAGCTCGACACCAATAGCGGCAACAAGCAAATACTGTCCTTCCATGCCAAGTTCCACCCCAACAACTTGCAGCGTGACAGTGGTGTCCCCAAAGTCCTGAATCTCCTCATCCTTCAGCGCCCGGTACAAAAGTCAAAATATTAGAACTCTTACAAATAAACACACAACCCAGACATCCCAAATACCAAATTACCTACTCCATTGCACGATCGGTCCTCTCCCTAACAAAAGAGCGACCATGCAGGTCCCACACCAGCAGGACGCTTCAAAGATAGATCCTCGACATGAAAAACTTCTCCGTCCATGTCTAAGTTCCTCTGCTCAAAACTTTCGAAGTGTCGACATCCTTCGCGAGACAGAGCATTGATGGTGCCCTCGTAGGTGACAAGGAAGGCATAAGCCATGAGGCCCATCACGATCGAGGCAAGACTTGCAGGTCCTCTTGGAGCCAGCCAAGGAAGCGGGTGCCCATCCCCTCCCCGACTGTCAAAGGGCGTCATCTCAACACCAAAATCGTGATAGGCCTCGCAGAATAATGCATGAGCCTGCTCCACACCGACCCTCGTCGCAGCCTCCACCCTCTCCCGGCCGGCCTTCGTCGTTGATAATTTAGACTCCACTGCAGTGGCGCGCTCATCTAGCTGGCGGCTTAGGTTTTCTTTCCTTTTCAATTCGGATGGCCTTCTCTGAAAGACGCTGACTCTACGACCCGACGACCAACTTGTCCTATAGCCTCTCGGTACTCTCAGCCAGCAGGCGGTCAACCTTGGCCTCCAACTCCACCTTCTCAATCTATAACTACAAGGTCATGGAGCCAACGAAGGCGCCCAATGCCACCTGATCAGCAAAGGCCCCAACCTACAAGCACAAAAAACAGTTAGTCCCCAAGCCACGATCGCGGCACGGGCCAAAAAGACGACAATGAACTCACATAATGAAGCTGCTCAACAGCAGACTTCGCGGCCCGTGTCAAGGCCCTCGCCGCACCAGTTGCAACCCCTTCAGAATTAGCCACGTTGGCTACTTCGCCTCCGCTCTCGACGAGGGCGTAGAACCTGGCCCACAGGCCGCGCATGGATCCTAGGTCACCACCAGCTGGTTTGAACCCACACCTACACTACATATACCTTTAGTTGCATGTTGCGCTTGAGAGTTAAACTCCAGGAGCCCTTTTATTATGTAGTCGTCCACCAACAGCTCAGGAACTAACCCCTTGCTCGATTTAGCATCTGCCACCCCCTTTGGTGCATCAGCCTGGGCAGTCCCAACCAAAGGCGGTGCCGCTGTAACCAAACCGATATAGCAGGGGCAGCCGAAGGCCGCATTGCCTCAGCAGCAGTGGCAGCCTTCGCGACAGTGACCCTAGATCTGAACCAACCCCCCGGAGGGCTTTTGTTTTCCAGTGGGGATAGATCCACCAACCGCAGCGAAGCCTTTAGGGGCCTTCCTCTTCTTTGAGGACTATGTCCGATCCTTGTCCATTAGAGCTGCTACGACAACATCAATATTATGTCCGTAAGGGAACCACACAAAGCACCAATCCAGCCTAGACGTAATGTAGTCTTCGCTAGAGGCCCTAGGGATAGGGACATCCTCACCCCCTATGATCTTCAGCATCCGTGCGGAGGCCTCTCGGAGTGCAGTAGAAGGCACAACTTCCCTCAGTTCCGCACAGGTATCTGCCAATTCCTCGGTAAAACTGGCCGACGCCTTCACCTCCTGTGCCAAACTGCTACCCCCAACGTCACCACCAGCCGAGCCAAGTATAGCCTCCTTTGTCTTTTTTAGCGACGAAGCCAAGGCCTTCCCCTTCAAGGACCCCTCATCCCTTGCGACATGTTTGCCTAGGCATTTTTATTGCCCTCCATAGCCTCATTAGTGTCATCAGAGGCCTCCTCCAGATAGAGTCCATAAGGGAAACCATTCAACTCAGAAAAGATTTGTACGCACATTGGAGCCTTGAATAGGCCAACTCCTTGGCAACTCCGTCTTTGTCGAATACTTCCTGTAACACCCCATGTGTTTATATTTCGCTCGACAACGAGTATGGATTTAAGTACGTAATATCAGTGAATAAAATAGATGCTAAAATTTAATCATCTCCGTCCATCGCGATTTTAATATCGCATCTGTTTCGTCTGTCGCGTGTGTGGCATCGTTTTTGTTTTTATCTATCCGGGCTCTTTCTAAATTTTTGTGATGTTTGGAACATAGTTGTTCCGAAAATCGGTGCGTCCGGTGATTATTTCAAATTCATCGCTCGCGCGAACACGAATTCGGAAGCTCGATCCACTGGATGATTTTATCCCCAAACAAATTTATTTAAACTCGACGACTAAATTGTTCGAGGCAAAATAATCTGAATCGCGCAGTGTCTGAGAGAAATCGTGCACGAGGTTGATAATCAAGGAATTATAATTGAGATCCGATTATCACACAAATTGCCTGTAACCATGGAACCGGATGTTCAGACCGCAGATAAATTTATCGTGTTTCGAATCAAATCAAAACCATGTCACAATTACTGCCTACCCCGTATACATCGCTAAGAAAATTGGGATCCAAAATATTTATGATTTTTCGGTAAAAAAGAGAAGAAAGAAATTTTTAAAAAAATCTCCAGCCTTATCCCCTGCGCCGCCCTGTGCCTGAGAAGAACATCCAGCCGCCCTGTTGATTTTTTTTCAGCCGTCACGGGATAAAAATCGCGCATGCCTCGGGTCTCTGCGTCTTCCACGCCTCCATCTCCAAGCTTCCTCTCCCACGCACGGAGGAGGAGAGTCGTGCCCCTGCGCTCGCCGAGCGGCTCCCATGGCGCGCTCCTCCCTGCTTCTCTCCCTCCTCTGCCGCGCCCGCTGCTTGCTCCTCTGCTGCGTGTCTTCCTCCGAGCTCCCATGGTGCGCGCCCTGCTCCTCTTCCTTCCTCCCGTTTTCTCTCTGCTTGCCGCGTCCGGCCGAGCGTTCCTGCGCCCTGCTCGCCCCAGCGGCTTCCCTGCTCGGATTTCGCCCAAGCTCGCGCTGCTCCCTGGCGTTTCTTCCTACGCCGCGCCCCTGGAACTCCCTAGCGTGCTCGCCCGTCCGGACCCTGCCCAGCGTCGCGCTCCTCCTTCCTCCTCCTCTGCACGCCGTCCCAGCTCCGCTCGGAACTCTCTGCTCGCCCCCATGGTGCCCTAGTCGAGCTCCCCCATGGCGGCCCTGTGCTCGTGCCCCTGTTTTTCTTTTTCCCCGTGCGCAGCTCGGCTCCGCCCGTCGCGCGCGCAGAGCCTCTGCTTGCTCGTCACGCCCTTGGTTCTGGCCCCTGCTCGGACCTCGCCCTTGGATTTCGCCCAGGACCGTGCCCTGCTCCTGTGCCGCGAGCTCCAGCTCGGATCTCTTCCCTGCCGAGCTCCTGCGCGCATCGTCCGCTCTGTTACCGCATGCAGTCGCGCCAACCCCCTGGCCGCCGTGCCCTGCGCGCTTTCCTCTGCTGCGCGCTTGCCGGGCTGTGCATCGCTAGGATCCGAAGCGCCGTCCTTCGTTTGGACAGCAACAACGTGTGCAAAAGCTTTGTTGCTGCTGTTGGAGGCTTCTCGACGAAATATCTAGCAAAGGGTTGAAGCTCCAGTGCATAGCCGTCATTTCGCTATGTCTGGCGTCGTGCCTTTTGTGCTAGTCATTGATTTCCTATTCACCACAACGCCATCATCCCCTGCCATGCTCCGAATGTTATGCTCGTTGTGATCGGCTCTGGTGATCAGCATCGTCGATCGTCGATTCCGTCAATAGCCACGTTCATTCGTTATTGTTCCATACTCCGCGAGAAAGAGATTAAGGAATCTGGGTAAAGAAAAAGCGAATCCCATCCGTCGCTTCCATGTTGTGCTGAGTAATGCTCCCACCGGATATCGTCGTGCTGCCACGCTAATGCCGTCGATCGCCATCCTCATCTACGCCAAGCCCCAACCGTGAAGACACACTTGTGCTGACCACGCGTCACCAGCTCGACAAAAAGGAATCCCATGGGTATTTGGTCAAGAATAGAAACTGTGTGCCTCTCTCGCCAGACGTGTGTGATCAATGACATCAACCGGGAACCGTCATCGTGCTTCCGACTATCGCGTCGAATTAGTCAAGGTAACAAATTTGTTATTCGTGTTAGTGGATTGATGGATGGTTTGACTAGGTATAATATTTATTAGATTGCCTGAGTCTCTTTGGTAATTTGGTCGATGTTGTAGGATGAAAGAGGTCTCAATAGGTCTCAGTGTTTGCAGAATTGTAGGTGTTAAAAATGTGATGTTTTATTAATATATATGGTGTGATGATGCTCTAATTGATAGATTAAGTATAGTGTGATGTTTTATTAGTTAGGATATTTTAAGGATTAATTCAAAAGAGTGGTTTAAATAGTTAGTTAAGTTGTTTCGATCCATACTTCGAGTTTCGTGTTCCAAAATAATGAGTCTAAGTAATTAGTCTTTCGGTATTATGCTTTAGTCAAATAGAAAGGTGGAACTTATATGGTCTATTGTTTTCCTAATAAATGAATCTGTTGGAGACTTGTTCTCAAATGCTATGAATTAAGAACAAGGCAACACAAGATGTTAAAGGTTAAGGCCCTTCACCTTTCGAAGCATTATTTCCCTTAAGATATAATGATCTTCGGACGAAGGTCATGAAGGACATACCTTCATCATCGCAGTATACATTAATGAAAGAAGAAGCATGTGAAACATAAAAAACAACATGAATGATTATATAACATTATTAACTCATCTTCTATTATATTATCATGAATAAACAGAAATAATATAGAACTACATTTATACCTTCGGATTGACAGAAGGAGATAGTACAAGCGTGATGCACGAGTGGGTACAAATCAGCGTGAACAGTACGGGGGTACTGTTTATCTATTTATAGGCGCAGGGCGTAGCCTGTGTGAAATTACATTTATACTCTCTACAATTGATTACATTCATGACACAAACTATCATGGGTCAATATGTCTTTTCATCTTTAAGTCAGTGCAACCCTTCGTCTTAGGTATGTTGCTATGCCGAAGTTCCCTGTAAGGTAGCTTCGACGTTATTTCCGTGCTGATCTTCTGAAGGTGTTTCTTCTTACAGGACCTTCGGCTTCGAAGCAGACCCCCAACAGTAGCCCCTTCGTGGTGCTAGATCATTTTTCATAATGAGCTTGATCCGTGAAAAATTGACCTAGGCTTCGGAATGCCGAAGGTCCGAAAAACACCTTCCCTGAGCTCGTTGCCGAGAAACGATTAAAATAATCCGAGCGTAGGAGGGGTCTGATAGAGGATGAGGCCCGATCTTCCGTGAGGTACGATAACTTGATTGGGTGGATGTTGGGGGCTTGTTCTCAAATGCTAAGAGTTAAGAACAAGGCAACATAGAAAATGTCAAGTGTTAAAGTCCTTCGTCCTCCAAAACATTATATCCCTTCGGGAGATAATGAATTTCGGACGAAGGTTACGAAAGACGTACCTTCGTGAGCACAACATTAAGTGACGAAGGATTTATATAAAGCATGAGATATAAAATAAACATTTAAATATTATCATGGAATCATTTCTATTTTATCATTATGGATGAATATAAATGACTTCAAATTACAAATGTACCTTCGGTCTTGAGAAAGCTGAGAGTACAAGCGTGACGCAAAAGCAAATGCCAAGTTTTCATGAACAGTACGGGGGTACTGTTCATCTATTTATAGACACAGGACACAGCCTGTGACGAATTACAATTATGCCCCTCATAAAAGTTTACAACATTGACTCAGACCTTTGTGGATTAAAAGGTCATTCTATCTCTATGTCGGTTTGTAATGCCGAAGCTTCATAAAAAGGAACCTTCGGTCAACTCCTGGGGACAACTTCAGCCGAAGCTGCTTCTTTCCGTAAGACCTTCGGCGCAACGAAGCATGGCCCCAACAGTAGCCCCTTTCGCGGCGCTAGATCGTTTTTCGTAACGAGCTTGATCCGTGAAAAAAGCCTCTTAAGCTTCGGGAAGCCGAAGGTCCAAAAAAACACCTTCCCTGAGCTCGTTGTCGAGAAACGATTCAGTTTCCGAGCGCGCGTCGGGCCCACTTGCGGAGTTACTGTTTGATCCTTGTGGTCCACCGCGCAGCGAGTGCAAGTGACTGTCCGCCCGGTGTAAAAATCCTGGCGTTTCGCCTTCTTACCTGCAACACTATAAAAACAGACGGGTAGGTGTGAAGTTACCACAGCATTCATTGCTATTTGCACCGTTTTTCTGCCAAAATTTTTAACCATAGCCGAAGCTTGACTCTCGGAATCGAACGAAGGTCCAACTCGAAGTCTGCTTCGTCAGAGAGAAGGGCTTCGGGAGAAAAAAGTATTCAATTTTCCTAAACTCAGAATTAAATGGCTAGAGTGCGATCTACCGCCAGGGTTGAGCGTGAAGGAGACGAAGCTGAAGGTTCGGAGACTGTTCCCATCTCCGAAGCAATGCAACGATCCGGACTGGTAACCTCGGAGAAAACCCCCACTGTTGAAGCAGTTCAAGCAACTGCCGAAGCAGAAGATGAGAATATTGAAGAAACTGATCCTGAAGATGATTACCGCATTGCCATGCCAAGTAAGCCCAGCCACTTGGACTTCGAGAAGTCGACCGTTTCAAAGGCTGATCTCTCGAAGATGGTAAAGTCGGGTTATTTCAGTGAAAATCAGAAGAAGCTGCTTCGCTTCGGGGGAGAAGAAACTACCCCGAAGCCAGAGAAGGATGAGATAGTCATTTTCAAGAGCTTCCTAAAAGCTGGGTTAAGATTCCCCCTTCATGGGATTATTGCAGATGTATTGAAGAAGTTTGGTATTTACTTTCACCAGCTGACTCCTAACGCTATCGTTAGGCTTAGTGTTTACATCTGGGCTCTCCGAAGCCAGGCGGTGGAACCGTTTGCCGACAGTTTTTGTCGAGTTCATGAGCTTCATTACCAAACGAAGGCCAGAAACGATGGATTACACGATAACTTTGGTTGCTACAATTTTGCTTATCGGAAGACCACAAAGTTTCCTGTTATTAGCTACCGAAGCAAATGGCCGGCAGGCTGGAAGTCAGAGTGGTTTTATGTGAAGGTTGACGAAGACGAAGAGAAGTTGGTACAAAGCCCACTTGAATTAATCTTCGGAGAAACAAGGCCGCGGTGCCACATGACATTAGAAGGTCCCACCTGGGCTGCACTGGGTGAGTTTAAAATTATTTCGGAGCACATCAGTACCAGGGACCTGGTTCAAGAGTTCTTGGCCTTCAGGGTTTTCCCTACCTTAAAAGAATGGGAAATGCCGAAGCTGGAAGGGGAGAAGAAAGAAGGGGAACTTGTCCGACTTCCTTACCATTTCAAGTTCAAGAAATACTTTAAAAACCTTGCCAAGAGTGGCTGGACACAGTTGAAGTAATGTGCAATGAAATTCTTGGGAATTACTCGAAAAAAGAAGATCAACTGATGACTGCGGCCTTCGGCACCCGTCCGAAACGAAGGCTCAATCGAGTGCTTGATGCCGTGGGTTTCGAGTACCCTGACTATGAACGGTTAAATAAGGGTGCTGAGGGCCAAAAAAGGAAAAGAGTGGCCGAAACTTTGAACAAAGATGAGGAAGAACCACCAAAAGAGAAGAAAATTCCAAAGAAGAGAAAAATATCATCTGCGAAGCGAAAATTATCCGATGAAGGGGGGACTCCTGCATCACCCTCTACCACCGACGTGGAAGAAATCTTAAAGGTAATGACTGAAACCCTGCCCGCGAAGCTAAGTCCATTAAGGCCTCAACTGACGAAGCTTTTTCGAAAGGTGGAGGAGCCCGAAAAATCGAAGAAGATAACCAAAACAAAGAGACAAAGAATTATTGCAGTGACCGAAGTCATTGACAAGACGCCACCGCGAGCTTTAGCTCGGAAAGCGTCAGCGGTTGAGGGCACAACAAATGTCGAAGTCGCACCTTCGGAGGTTGCGGCTACCGAAGCCGCTGCGGCCGAAGATTTGAACTTGGAAACTACAATTGAAGACATCAACAAAATACTGCTAGATATGGCCGCAGAAGAAGCTAACACTGCTGCTGAAGAAACCATGGCCACAGTGCCTAGAAAGGGAAAGGAAATAGCCGAAGATGCTCCGGAAGACGAAGCCTACATATTTCAGAATTTAGTTGGGCAAGAACTGTCGAAGGCCGAAATAGAAGAGCTTGAAGAATATGCCAAATCTTGCGGATATAAACCAGGAGCTCTTCTTTTCGGAGGTATTGACGATGAAAAGTTAGGCTGCATCCGGGATCAAACTGGTGCTAAGGTCATCGGTACTCTATCAAAGAGTATCGGTTTTCCGAAGCTAGAAACGGATATTAGCCGCTACCGACGACAACATATCGTTGGCAGCTTATTTTACTCCAATTTCAAGGTAAACAACTTTTCGCTGAGTTTTATTATTTTTAATAATGAAAATGTTCCTGACGAAGGTTATTTATGTGTAGAGCATGCTACTCAGCAAAGCTTTGAAGATGCAGCAAGATCTAGAGGATAAGAAACACGAAGCTATAATTGAAAATTTAGAGAGCAAGATAAAAGAGCAATCAGCTATTATTGAAAAGAAAGACTTCGAACTCCAAACAACTGAAGGCTTATTGGCAGAAACTGAAGCTAAAGTAGCAGAATTGAATTCGAAGCTTCTCTGCCAATCAAAACAATTCGAACAAGAGAAGCTAGAGCTTAATTCAAAACTTGAGGCCGAAGTCCAAACCAGCTCAGATTTGAAGAAATCATTAACAAGCCTTCAAGATAAATGTTTGAAATTTAGCAACAACTGTATTCAACAATTAAAAAAGATCTTCTATTCAGTTGGAGCCAGCAGTGGAAAATTCACCCCTTCAGCTGAAAATTTGCCAAGAAGCTTCGAACATATTGAAGCTGAAATTGATGAGCTTGACGAAGTTATAGCCGGGCACGGTGACTTCTGTGCCTGGGTAGCTTCTCAGGGCACTGCTGCAGCGTTCCTGAAGGCCGGCTGTGATCATGGAAAAATCGTCAACAGGCCCAACTTCACTCTGTCTCCATCAATTCTAGACGATATTCCTGAATTCGCCCGAAGCATTTCAAACAGATTCATAAAAATGATATGGACAAAAGGCGGGCGAGAAAAAGCTGGAGACGAAGCTCGAAGCCATCTTGAACCAGTAAGAAATCATACCTTGTGCTTACCTTCTCCCTCAAACTTGATTTTTACTCACAATACCTTGATTCATGTAGGACGACGAAGCTGAAACTGATACTTAAAGAATATGCCGCCGAAGCTGAAGCCTGATGAAGATTAGTAGGAGTAGATTAGAAAAACTCAAGAGATTTTTGTAACAACTTTTGTAAATACAGCTAATCTGTTCTTAATGAACTTTGTTCATACCTTGTAATATATCCTTACCCTTCCATTGAAGTGCTTTGATGTGGACGAAATTAGTATTTTGAGCCGAAGGCGAAAAAACACCTTCCCTTCTTTTCGTACACAACGAAGCATAAAAGACCGCTTCTTCTTTTTCTTTTTGCCGAAACCTCTCTTTTATACACGACGAAGCATAAAAGACCGCTTCTTCTTTTTCTTTTTGCCGAAACAACCACTTATGCCATGAATGAATGTTTATGAATGCAAATGCTATGATGTAATGTGATATGCGAATGAATGTCCAAACACATATCCGAAGCCATACCCTCAGCCATTATTTCCTTAGAAACAATCACACATTAGCTCTACATTCCCTTAGGAACGACTTTGGAGCTTCTTCGCCTTTTACTTTCGGTGGAATCAGCGTTGACTTTTCGCTGTAAGCTCTGCATTCCCTTAGGAACGACTTTGGAGCTTCTTCGCCTTTTACTTTCGGCGGAATCAGCGTTGACTTTTCGCTGTAAGCTCTGCATTCCCTTAGGAACGTCTTTGGAGCTTCTTAGCCTTTTACTTTCGGCGGAATCAGCGTTGACTTTTCGCTGTAAGCTCTGCATTCCCTTAGGAACGTCTTTGGAGCTTCTTCGCCTTTTCAGTTTCGGCACTCGATGGTGCGTTCTCAGCTTTTACATTTACATTCTTTGGGGGATTTTGCTCTTATAGAACTAGAAAAGAAAATTACATATGATGGCCCCATTAAAAACCTTTCTCCCCCTCTAGAAAGGAAAAGGGTGCCATGAAAAAGAAAGAAAAAAAAACATAAAAGAATTACATCAAGTTACACATAATATCGCCGAAGCTCATCCGCATTCCAAGATCTTGGAATGTCGTTGCCGTCCATGTCCTTCAATCTGTATGAACCAGGTCTTGACGAAGATGCTACTAAGAAAGGTCCTTCCCATTTCAACTGTAACTTGCCCACTGTGTCTGGGTTGGCCATTCTCCGAAGCACCAAGTGTCCCGGCTCAATATTTTTTAGCCGGACCTTTCTATCTCGCCATTTGACTGTTTCAGCTTGGTATTTATTGATATTCTCCACAGCTTGAAGCCTGATCCCTTCTAAAGCATCTTTTTCCACAAGACAAGCATCTTCAGGACCTGATTCTGCCGAAGCTACTACTCTTATTGATCCAGCTTTAGCTTCTTCCGGAGTTATTGCTTCGTCACCGAATAATAACTTGAATGGAGTAAAGCCTGTAGACCTTGATGTTGTTGTATTGTGGCTCCACACCACTTTGGTTAACTGATCTGGCCATTTTCCCCTGGGTTGATTGAAGATTAACTTCATTATTCCTGTCATTATAATGCCGTTGGCTCTTTCAACGAGCCCATTTGACTCCGGATGCCTGACCGATGCAAAATGGATCTTCGTACCAATTTGATCACAGAAATTTCTGAAAGCTTCGGAGTCGAACTGCGTTCCATTATCTACAGTGATGGCCTTCGGTACCCCGAAGCGACAGACAATATTCTGCCAGAAAAACTTTTGGACAGTGGCCGAAGTTATTGTGGCTAATGGCTTTGCCTCAATCCATTTAGAAAAATACTCCACAGCTACTATAACATATCTTAAATTCCCTTGAGCCGGTGGTAATGGACCTAATAAGTCAAGGCCCCACCTTTGCAATGGCCAGATAGGTTGAATGAGCTGTGTTAAAGACGAAGGCTGTTTTTGATCTCTTGCACACTTCTGACAGCCTTCGCACTTTTGAACTAACTCCGCTGCATCCGAAGCTGCCTTCGGCCAATAAAACCCTTGGCGGAAGACCTTTCCAAGTAACGGCCTAGAACCAATGTGGGATCCACACAGGCCTGCATGTATTTCTTTCATCAACTCTATACCTTCGGTTCTAGATAAACACTTGAGTAGCGGAGCACAAACTCCATGCTTATACAACTCCCCTTCTATCATAACATATGGACGAGCTCTTGCCTCCATTCTCCTGTTATAAGCTTCGTCATCTGAAAAGAACTTACCCTGAAGGTAAGAGATGATCTCAGTTCTCCAATCTTCACTGTAAACAGGAGATATGTTGAGAACTGCTCTTTCGAGGAGCTCCACTGAAGGTGCCTTTATTGTTTCGAAGAACACATCCGAAGGTAACGGCAGCCCCTGTGCTGCTGACTTGGCCAGCAAATCAGCATGCTCATTTTGTCCTCGAGGGATATTTTTGACAGAAAAACCTTCGAAGGAAGCTTCGATTCTTCGGACCGTGTTTAGATATTTCTCAAGCTTCGGATCCTTAGCCCTGCAACTTTTGTCTATATGACCCGAAACAACCTGGGAATCAGTTTTAAGAATCGCCCTTCTGATTCCCATTGCCTTTAATTTCCGAAGGCCCAGGAGCAGGGCTTCGTACTCAGTAATATTGTTTGTACAGCTGAAATCAAGTCTTGCCGCATAACAAGTTTTAACCTTGGATAGTGAGACCAACACAGCGGCTGCTCCTGCTCCGAAGGTTCCCCAAGAGCCATCACAAAACACTGTCCATACTTCGGCATCTTTATTTGCTTCTTCATCCTGAGCCCCTGGCGTCCAATCGGCAATGAAATCTGCCAACGCTTGAGACTGTATCGAAGATCTATGCACATAATCAATGCAAAATTCATTGAGCTCTGCAGCCCATTTTCCAATCCGTCCAGTAGCTTCTCTATTTCTCATAATATCCTTCAACGGCTGCGAAGAAGGAACAACAATATTGTATGCTTGAAAATAATGCCGAAGCTTCCTGGATGCCATCAAAACGGCATATAATACCTTCTCCAGTTCTGTCTAGTTTTTCTTTGATACACTAAGGACTTCAGATACAAAATACACTGGAACCTGCTTCTTGACTTGGCCAACAAGCTTCTCCTGGACAAGTGCTGCACTTACTGCTGAGTGCGAAGCTGCCACATATAACAACAATGGAGCCCCTGGCGTTGGTGGAGTTAATGTTGTTAGATCTATCAAATATTGCTTCAGCTCTTCGAAGGCTTTTTGTTGGCTTGGTCCCCATTGAAAGACTTCAGCTGACTTCAGCACCTCGAAGAATGGTAAATTTCTTTCTGCTGATCTGGATATGAATCTATTGAGAGATGCCAGCCTTCCTGTCAATCTTTGGGCCCCCTTTCTTATAGTTGGTGGCTCCATTCGAAGTATAGCTTCAATTTTATTTGGATTAGCTTCAATTCCCTTTGTTGAAACCAAACATCCAAGAAATTTCCCCTTTTTTACTCCGAAGACACATTTTTCTGGATTCAGCTTCAAACCAGCTTGTCTGAAACTGGCGAAGGTCTCCTGCAAATCAGCAATATGATTTTCCTGCTTCGTGCTTTTTACAATGATGTCATCAACATAAGTTAGCACATTTCTGCCTATCTGGGACTGGAGGACCTTCACAGTCATTCTGCTGAAACTTCCTCCAGCGTTTTTGAGCCCCTCAGGCATCCGAAGATAGCAATATGTGCCACTTGGGGTTATGAAGCTAGTCTTTGGCTCATCTTCCTTCTTCATCCAGATTTGGTGATAGCCTGAGTAACAATCTAGCAGACTCATGAGCTCTGAAGAAGCTGCTGCATCAACTAAAGAGTCTATCCTTGGCAATGGGAATTCGTCCTTCGGACAGGCCTTGTTGAGATCTGTAAAGTCTATACACATTCTCCACTTGCCATTAGCCTTCTTCACCATAACAGTGTTAGCTAGCCACTCTGGGTACTTTACTTCTCTGATAACTCCTGCACTGAGGAGTCTTTTTACTTCATTGCGAGCCCCTTCGGCCTTGTCGTCAGACATTTTCCGAAGCCTCTGCTTTCGGGGTCTGAAGGATGGGTCAACATTGAGCGAATGTTCAATAACATCCCTATTTACTCCACAGAGGTCATTAGCTGACCATGCAAAAACATCTTTGTTGTTGAACAAAAACCTTATCAAGGTTTTCTCCTGCTCTTCGGATAATTGAGATCCCAACAGCACCTTCTGCTCTGCTATGTCTTCACATAAGAGCATGGGCTTCGGCTGATCTGCTGAAGCTGCTTTCTCCCTTCTAAATTTGTACTGTTCACAAGCTTCGGCTCCATCTATGTTATGGATTGCTTTGGAGTCAGTCCAGCTTCCTTCAGCCCTTCTAGCAGCTTCCTGGCTTCCGTGAATAGCAATAGGCCCTTGGTCCGAAGGTATCTTCATGCAGAGGTAAGCTGGGTGAAGAATTGCTTCGAAGGCATTGAGAGTACCGCGACCAATGATAGCATTGTAAGGATACTCCATGTCAACAATATCAAACACAATCTGCTCATTCCTTGTGTTGTTAACAAATCCGAAGGTTACTGGCATGGTAATCTTCCCAAGTGCTACAATCTGCCGCCCTCCGAAGCCACAAAGAGGGTGCGTAGCATCATGGATCTTGTCTTCGGGCTCTTGCATTTGTCTGAAGGCCTTGGCAAATATGATATCAGCTGCACTGCCTGTATCAACTAAGACATTGTGGACCAGAAATCCTTTGATCACACAAGAGATAACCATGGCATCATTGTGAGGATAATCCTTAAGCTGAAGGTCTTCCTGAGAGAAAGTGATTGGAATGTGGGACCATTTTGACTTGATGAAGGGTCCCTGCACTCCAACATGCTGCACCCTTCTCTGAGCCTCCTTCTTCTGCTTCTTGTTAGCCGGCTCTGAGCAAGAACCACCTGTTATCGGGAGCACCAGCCTCGAAGCCGAAGCAGCTTCAGCTTGATTGTTGAACGAAGCCATCAGCTCAGGAAAGTGGAAGTGAGTTCACCGGAGGTGTGCGCCAATGTTGGGGGCTTGTTCTCAAATGCTAAGAGTTAAGAACAAGGCAACATAGAAAATGTCAAGTGTTAAAGTCCTTCGTCCTCCAAAACATTATATCCCTTCGGGAGATAATGAATTTCGGACGAAGGTTACGAAAGACGTACCTTCGTGAGCACAACATTAAGTGACGAAGGATTTATATAAAGCATGAGATATAAAATAAACATTTAAATATTATCATGGAATCATTTCTATTTTATCATTATGGATGAATATAAATGACTTCAAATTACAAATGTACCTTCGGTCTTGAGAAAGCTGAGAGTACAAGCGTGACGCAAAAGCAAATGCCAAGTTTTCATGAACAGTATGGGGGTACTGTTCATCTATTTATAGACACAGGACACAGCCTGTGACGAATTACAATTATGCCCCTCATAAAAGTTTACAACATTGACTCAGACCTTTGTGGATTAAAAGGTCATTCTATCTCTATGTCGGTTTGTAATGCCGAAGCTTCATAAAAAGGAACCTTCGGTCAACTCCTGGGGACAACTTCAGCCGAAGCTGCTTCTTCCCGTAAGACCTTCGGCGCAACGAAGCATGGCCCCAACAGTGGAGATCTCGACGTTGATGATCCAAGGCTCCGAGCGAACGACTCCTCGCAATCACTACACCACTGCTCCGCTGGTTATCACCCGTGACACACGAGTGACCACGCCATGAAGGCTTATCCCTGCAAGCGCAATCAAGAACACAAGCAAGAACAGGAAGAACGCAATCAAAACTGCATTGATCACAAGGTGGGGTCTCACAAACCGATGAACGACGATACTGTTCGATGACAGATATGATCTAAGCAAAACCCAAACCCTAATGTGGTGGTGGCTGCTGGTAAAATAGAGGTTAGGGGCATGCACAACCCCTGGTCGCACCCCTAATGGGCTCCAACACGATACACGGCCCAACAGCCCAACAAACGGTGTCGCAGCACCAAAACAGAATCTGAACGCTGACTTGTTTCGACGATTCCCGTTGACTCCGGATGAATTTTAAGGTGGTTCCAGTTGGGTTGGAAAGCTTATCTCCTTAGCTTTCCATCCATATAAAGCCCAACCTAATCGGAGTTCGGATGCATCCTGGGCGTTCATTTTAGTGCAGACTGGTCCTGGACTTCGAGGTGGAGACGTAGTTGAGTCGGACTTGGCTTTCTCTTGTTGTGAACGTCCTAGCTTCTCCTCCTTGACATGTTGGCCTCTCCCAAGTCCTTGTTGGTCCTCTCCAAGGTTCCTAATCATCAAAACAACCATGGCACCAAGCGTAAGCTCTAAAACACAATTGATTAGGTTAGAACGAACCTGGAGATTTAGCTGTCGTGCACGTGCTCGTGTTGTCGGTCCATGCATTATTTGTATGGGAGAGATGTCCTCATCATCCTCCCCCACTTGAATTGGAGTCGTTCTCGACTCAGGCGGTGGCCAAGGTGGTGGCCGAGCTTATCTCCTTAGGATGTACAAGTCCTTTAGGCCCAAAAACAGGCGTCGTTAATTTCTGGCAGATTCTGGACGTCATCTTGTTATGACGATTCCCATCAGGTCCGTGTATATTTTGACGTGAAACCAGATGGGTTGGAAAGCTTATCTTCTTAGCTTTCCAACGATATCTAGAACGTCGAAAACGGAGTCTGTATGTGGTCTGGGCGTCCGTTTTCGTGAGGACCACTCCTGCAGTCCTAACCGGATTCGCGAATAAACTGGACTTCAACTCCCCTTGAGCTTGGGACTCTATGATTGATTGGGCCTTGACTATATAGTTGACATCCATGTATTCATCATTCTCCCCTTCTTGGTTTTGAGTCGTCCTCGACTCAAAGTCGTTGGTGCCTGCAAAAGGTGTTGATGTAGTGCTTGATGTCATCCAACCTTGCTTCCCTTCTTGAAGTTGACCCTGTTGTTGTAAAACATACAAAGAAGGACAAGTGGAACTGGACGTGATATGGTTAGCTTTAACACAGCCTTCTAGTTGATCATTTTGTTTTATGACAAAAGGAGAATTCATATTTGAACAAATATATACTCGATGTACCATATATTCTCCTTTCCAATTATATCTTCCAATAAAATGATATGTATGTTTAGATAACCATGGTAAATTAGCACTAAAAGAAAGTTTCTCCTCTAAATTATTTAGATTACATAGAACATCAAATTCAATATAGCCCAAAGTATTTAAAGAAGATAACAATTTTAGCTCATCATGCACACTAGTTATATGATTGAATGTTCTAATTTTGGCACAATTAATAGGATCAGAAGCAACAACATCAAGTTTGTTCTTTAGTTGTGGCATAGAAATAATAGTATTATCATCACACAACTCTTCTTTATCATAAGGAACAACAAGACAATCTTCTTGTAACAAAGGCAACTCAGATTTATCTGAAGGCATGATATCGGTAGAATTACTTAAATTATTTTTAGTATCATCCATAGAAACAAATTGTTGTCTCATTAGTGCTTTTACATCAGTCCAAGTTTGTGGTTTCTCATAGTCATGCAAATTATTCCACCAAACTAACGCATCATTCGTTAAAGTACTAGCCACAATTTTAATTTTTCGCCTATCACATATACGACGTCGTGCAAAAATCTTATCCATTGATATTTCCCATTCAGTATATTCATTTGCAATATTTGCATCAAAAGAAGAGAAACATGGATATATAGAACCTGAGGGAGACAAATCATCATCAATGGTGTGGCTCTGAAAAGCTTTAGTCAATGCGCGCATCATCTCCTTCAATTCCAGATGAGAGACACACTCATCGTCGTTAAGCTTAGGTTCCTTCTCCTTGTCCGTTTGGTTCTTTGGTCCTGTCATTGTTAGCACAAAACAGAGACAAAAAGGCAACAAACAAAGTGAACCCTACAACTATCTCTCAGGGTGGTGGTGGTGGTGGAACACAAGTTATGAAGCGTCTTACCCCGCTCTTACAAGGTTCTTACTAGCACTGCAGGTGGCAAACGGTGACCGGTGTGACTGTCCAACGAGCGTGGGTGTGATTGCAAAGGAGTACCTGTTCTGCTCGAGAGAAAGGTGGAGCTTTGGAAAGGTTGACTAAATATATATATGTGGCACACAAGTCAGTAACAGATAACAATGCTGAATAAGTGTCCAAAGTACTCGTCCTAGTTGCTGGCCTAGAGAATGTATTAGCACAGTTGGAGGAAGACACAAAAGAGGTGACAAGGATCTAGGAACAGCAAGGTAACAAGTTGGAATGAAAAACAATCACAGAGGTGCACAGATCAATGGTGTTCCTGCTTATGCGCACTCTTTTTCTCTTTTTTTCTCTGATTTTTTTTTCTTCTTCTTTTTTTTCTTTGTTTTGTGCGGCTTTTTTGTTTTGCACTTGCCTTTTTATATTCCCTTTTTTTTACAAGAGTGCCGCAAAAACAAGATATAACACAAGACTATCAAAAAAATTCTCGTATGTCTATCACAGATTTTCTGCTCTAACTTCAACAGACTGTTTGACAAATTTAGAGACCCGAAACTCAAAAACTCAAAACACAAAAGTTGTAGGTCTTCCTTTTCTCTTTCTTTTGGATATATGGATCGCCTATTTTGGATAAAATAAGTGGGAGATATTGACCTCGAAATACAGACTGGTCTGAAATTTCAGGATCACAAATAGATTTACTTCTAAGATAGATAACTCCTCGATAATGATATTTTATGGAAATCTCGTAAATATAAAAGTTGTAGATAATTTTCTAAGCTTTCTAGAAAGTACAAGAACACTAAATTCCGAGTTCGTATACGAGAGTTATGATCAAAATACCGAACTAGATAGAAACTAATCTGATAAGGACGTGATGATGAGATAAAATAGGATCGGTTAGGATCGGTTTTGTAGATGGGATCTGTTTTGAAGGTCGATTTTGTAGGATGGAAAGGATCAAACTGAACCAAAACAAATCTAAATCAGCAACCAAACTCAACCTAGGACACAAACTCAGAACTGCGGACTCCAAAATTGAATTGTGCAAAGGCTAAGGCGATGGTTTTAGGTCAGGATAAACAGATCGTAATTTTTTGGCTTTTTTTGTGGGTTATAGGACTGTCGGCGTTCCGAGACCGGGGGGTCCCCGAGCCGACGAGTGAGTGTGCCGCGTGCCCCAGCCCAGATGGGTCGAGCGCGTGGGCGAGCGCGAAAGGGGGGGAGAGAGAGAGAGCGAGGTGGCCGGAGCCGAGTCGTGAGGGAGTCGGAGAATTCCCGCGGCCTTCGTGTTCGCCCCGCGCCCAGGTCGGGTGCGCTTGCAGTAGGGGGTTACAAGCGTCCGCGCAAGGTGAGGGGAGCGGGCGGCCCCGAGAGAGCGCCTGCCCCTGCCCTTCATCCCCGCGAGGCCAACCTTCTCTAAGAAGGCCCTGGTCCTTCCTTTTATAGTCGTAAGGAGAGGATCCAGGTGTACAAAATGGGGGTGTAGCAAGGTGCTACGTGTCTAGCGAGGGAGAGCTAGCGCCCTAAGTACATGCCAAGGTGGCAGCCGGAGAGATCTTGGCACCCTGTTGGTGTGGCGTCGTGGCTGTTGGAGAAGCAGTGGAGCTTGACGGAGGGACAGCTGTTGGAACAGCTGTGCTCTTGCTGACGTCTCCCTGCTTTCGTAAGGGAGCTGAGAGCCGCCGTCGTCATGGTCTAGTGAGGCGCCATCATTGCCTATCTGGCGGAGCTGGCCAGATGGGACGCCGGTCTTGTTCTCTGCGACCCGAGTCGGCTCAGGGCAGGGTGATGATGACGCTTCCTGTTGACGTGGCGGTCTTGTGTCCTAGGTCGGGCGACGTGGAGGCTCCTCCGAAGTCGAGGTCGAGTCCGTCCTGCATGACAGAGGCCGAGCCCGAACTCCTGGGTCGGGCGAGGCGGAGGTCGTTCGGCAGGGGCCGAGGCGGAGTCCGAGCCCTGGGTCGGGCGAGGCGGAGGTCGTCGTCTTCCTGGGCCTTAGCCCGAGTCCGAGCCCTGGATCGGGCGAGGCGGAGTTCGCCGTCTTCCGGGGCCTTAGCCCGAGTCCGAGCCCTGGGTCGGGCGGAGCGGAGTTCGCCGTCTTCCGGGGCCTTAGCCCGAGTCCGAGCCCTGGGTCGGGCGAGGCGGAGTTCGCCGTCTTCCGGGGCCTTAGCCCGAGTCCGAGCCCTGGGTCGGGCGAGGCGGAGTTCGCCGTCTTCCGGGGCCTTAGCCCGAGTCCGAGCCCTGGGTCGGGCGAGGCGGAGTTCGCCGTCTTCCGGGGCCTTAGCCCGAGTCCGAGCCCTGGGTCGGGCGAGGCGGAGTTCGCCGTCTTCTGGGGCCTTAGCCCGAGTCCGAGCCCTGGGTCGGGCGGAGCGGAGTTCGCCGTCTTCCGGGGCCTTAGCCCGAGTCCGAGCCCTGGGTCGGGCGGAGCGGAGTTTCCTCTGGCGCTTTTGGCCAAGCCTGGCTACCCGTCAGTCTTACCTTTTGCGTTGAAGGCCCCAGGGATTTGGTCGGTTGGCGCGGTGATTTAGTCAGGGTTACTTCTTATCGAAGGCGGGGCCTCGGGCGAGCCGGTGATGCGTCTGCCGTGAAAGAGGAGACCTCAGGCGAGACGGAGTCATCTCAGGGTCGGCTGCCCTCGCCCGAGGCTAGGCTCGGGCGTGGCGTGATCAAGTCGCTCGTATGGACTGATCCCTGACTTAATCAAACCCATCAGGCCTCTGCAGCTTTATGCTGATGGGGGTTACCAGCTGAGAATTAGGCGTCTTGAGGGTACCCCTAATTATGGTCCCCGACAGTAGCCCCCGAGCCTCGAAGAGAGTGTTAACACTCGCTTGGAGGCTTGCGTCGCACTTTTTTGCAAGGGGACCAGCCTTTCTCGGTGGTACTTTGTTCCGGTGGGTGCGCGCGAGCGCACCCGCCGGGTGTAGCCCCCGAGGCCTCGGAGGAGTGGTTTCACTCCTCCGAGGTCTTAATGCCTTGCGTAATGCCTCGGCTGGTCTGGCGGTTCCCTCATGCGAGCAGGGCGTAGCCCAGGTGCACTGTCGGGGCCCAAGTTCTCGGGCTGGTATGTTGACGCTGTCAACGGTTCGGCCGGAGCCGGGTTTGCGAGAGCAGCCCCCGAGCCTCCGCACGGAGCGAGAGGACGATCAGGGACAGACTCGGCTTTTTTATATACGCCCCTACGTCGCCTTTTCGCAAGGAGGAGGGGGGAGTGCGCCATGTTACCCTCGATGGGCACCGAACATGGTGTCTCCGGTGAGCTGCAATCGGGTAATCCGAGTGGACGTCCGTGCCCCGTTCGTTGGGGGGCGGCTAGGGGCCCGGAGGCACGCCCAAAAGTACCTGCGGGTGATCTGCCGGACCCGGTCCCCTAGCGACGGGGTCCGAGGGCTCGTTGCCTCCCTCCGATGGGATTCCGTTACAGAGTCGTTCCCGCTGGTCTCGGAAATGTCCTAGGGTACCTCGGGAGCGCAGCCCGAGCCTTGGTTATGTATCGAACGTACCCCTGGTCATCCCTCGCTCGGCGTCTGGGGCGACTGTGAACCCTTCGACAGGCCAGCCTTCGAACCCCTGATCAGTAGGGGGCACGGAGCCCGAGTAGCCTGAGGCGGTCGTGGGACCTTTCGGGGGCCGACCTTCGAACCCCTGACCAGTAGTGGGTGTCGGGCCCACGCGATCTGAGGCGGCTGTTGAACCCTTCGGGGGGCCAGCCTTCGAACCCCTGATCAGTAGGGAGGCTCGGAGCCTAGTTCCTTCACGGGGAAGGATCCCTTTGGGGTTATCCCCCTTCTCGGTCCCTGTTGCAAGAGATAGAGAAAGAAGGAAAAGGGAAAAAGGATTCGAAATTGAACGTCGTGGCGTACCTTTTTCGGCGTGGTTGTTTTGGCGAAGGCGAAACGTCGCCAGCCGCTCCCGCCCGTAGCGCTGTCCGTCGAGCCGCGGAGTTAATGCGCCGGGGTAAGCGGTCGGCGAGGCCGCCGTTGCGTGCGCGAGCCGTTCGAGGTACGGGTCACGGGCGCGTCGTCTTCACGCCGTGAGAGGGGGTTCTCTTGCTGCCTCCGGACGGGACATGAGCTTGGCAGATGGCGTGACCGCTGCTCTCGCGCGCCTGCCACCGTCATTACTGCCGGCCCATTTTTGACCGCGTTTGACCACTGCGCCAGGCTGGCGCCGCTGGGTCGCGGGCTGGGTCGCCTCGAGTCGCGGTATCGGTTCCGCAATCGAGGAGGTGCGGTGGTGGAGCGAGTGGCACAGCGGCTCGCATGCAGCAACCGGCGCGCCAGTTGCACGACGCGTGGGCTTGAGCCGTCGCGCTGGCCTGTCAGGAGTCGGAGAGGCGCGTCCACTTGGCGCGGTTGCATGCCGCCTGCATGGCCGCCTGCCCCTTTCGCCCGCCGGTCTGGGCGAAAGTGGAGGATTGCTTGTAACCGCTAGGTGGTTGCGTGCGTTGTGCGCGACGGTTCGGCTTCTTCTTAGAGCCGGTCTGCATGACAGGCGGGCCCCAGCCCCCGCGCCGCAGGGGAGGACTTTGGAGGCGTGTTGGAGAAGGCTCAGCCCGTGACGGTTGAGGGTGTAAGCAGGGGGAGTTGCCTTTAAAAGGAGGGCGACCCCCTTCGTAAGGCGACCATGTCTCCTTCCTCCCCTTATGCATTGTGTCTCTCCGTCTTCCAGGCCCCCGGATGGGGGAAACCGCCGTCTTTTCGCCCCATCGTTGGAGGAACGCAACTCCGTGGGAGTTGGTACCTTTCAGCCATCGTTCGGCTTCAAGGATTTTCATCATGCAGCCCGGCTGCACCCCTCCACCGGCGGTCACCCAGGGTGGTGACCTCCGGCTTGGTGGTGGGGGAAAGCGAGCCGGGCTGCGGTCTCTGCCCCTCCCTCAGCCTCAAGGATTTTCATCACCAGGCCAAGAGGGAGGACGAGGCGAGTCAGGGAGCTGTCTCCGTGTGGGTCGGTTGCCCTCTTCTTCCCCGTGCGCCTGGGGGAGAACGGCATCCCCCAGCTTCACGGAGACTTCCTCCAGCCATGTCGGAAGTGGCGGGTCCCGAGGCGTCGGCGGACGGAAGTGGCTTCTCTACCGATGAGATTGCCCATTCCGTCCGTAGCCCTGGGTCTCCGTCTCCCGGCCTGAATGGCTGTCTCTCGTCCTCGGGGGGCGAGAGTTTTTTCCGCCGCCCCGCAGGCCCGCCCCTATCGAGTGGGGTTGTTCGTACCTACGGGGGGGGAACCGGAGTTCCGTTTGTAAATGGCACTTCGAGTGCCGGGTTTTTTGTTCATTTCGGCTTTCGGGGCCTGAACATGTATGTAACCACGGCGCGGAGCCGTGTTTTTTCCTCATTTCCGAGCACTAAGACTCGTCTGCTGATTGTCCGAACCGCTTCACCAAGCATGAGTCGCCCCGTGTCAAGGTGACGAGTGAGGTATCCGTATCCCGGAGGCGTAGGAGTCCCTCGGCTCGGTCGGCCCTGTTGTCCGAGGCTCCTCTAGCTTAGTTAAAGAAACCCCTCGGCCGCTCTTCGACGAGCCGAGGCCAGGGGTAGCGATATCAGCACGAGCAGAGGCGGAGTTGGCTCGGAAATGAAACCTGGTTGGCCGGAGCCTAGTCGGGTTGTCCGTTGGCAGGATTGCCGTTGGAGTTGCTCAGCCGAGGCTTCGGATCGAGCTGGCGCCCTCGGAAGGCGGTCGGCCGAGGTCCCGGAGGTGGCCGGCCGAGCCGTCCGCTCGAGCCGGGTTCTCGGAGAAGTCCCTGGCAGAGATTGCTCGAGCGTGGTGATGACGTCGTCCTTCGGAGCGGAGGCCCTCGGACCGCGTCACCGTCCGAGGCTAGGTCGGGCCTTGCCGAAGGTGTTGTCGACGCCGAGGGTGTCATCGCCCTCTTCCAGCGTCAAGATCCGAGCCTGCAGGGTCAAATCGTCTTGTAGCGTGGGCCTTGCGCGGCCGTCGGGGCCAGAACACACACCCTTGCTGTGTTATAAAGCTGCGTCTCTTTTCCTCTTGTTTCGAGTATCTGGACTTTCCGTCGGTAGCAGGGATGTATGTGCGAGCAAGAGTTGCTTCTCGCGGAAGGTGATGAGTGAGGTATCCGTATCCCGGAGGCGTGGGAGTCCCTCGGCTCGGTCGGCCTTGCCGCTTACGCGTACTTTTACCCGTCCATGAGGCCCTGTCACCGACTCGGTCTAGAAGGCTCGAAGAATCGCTTCGACAGAAGAGCTTCCGTACGTAAAGACTCGTTCGATCCGCGGATTCACCTTATCCGAGCGCGAGTTACTTATCGCAGAAGGTGATGAGTGAGGTATCCGTATCCCGGAGGCGTAGGAGTCCCTCGGCTCGGTCAGCCTTGGCTGCTTACGTGTACCCCGTCGTTTCCGGGACCCACTTTTCGAAGTAGTCAAAAAGCACGAAAGATGTTCTGGTAAAAGAGATTTTTTTGTTCGAGGAAAGTTTTGACGCAGAGGGGGTTTCCCCCCTTTTAGCCCCCGAGGGAGGGTTGGGCTTTTGCCGAGGCGAGGCCGACCCTTCCTTGTTGACTAAACTTTGCGTGGGTGCGAGGTATATGAACAACTTTGGAAACATCTTAAGGGTAGAAGCGACGTAGCTGTTGGATGTTCCAAGCGTTGCCGTAGACCTCGCCTTGACTGTTGGCCAGCTTGTACGTTCCGGGCTTCAGAACTTTGGCGATGATGAACGGCCCCTCCCAGGGGGGCGTGAGCTTGTGCCTCCCTCGGGCGTCTTGCCGCAGCCGAAGCACCAGGTCGCCCACCTGGAGGTCTCGGGGTCGGACCCCTCGGGCGTGGTAGCGTCGCAGGGACTGCTGGTACCGCGCCGAGTGTAGTAAGGCCCTGTCCCGAGCCTCATCCAGCTGGTCCAGCGAGTCTTCTCGGCTAGCTTGGTTGCTTTCTTCGTTGTAGGCCCTCGTCCTCGGGGAGCCGTATTCCAGGTCCGTGGGCAGGACGGCCTCGGCCCCGTAGACCAGGAAGAACGGCGTGAAACCCGTGGCTCGGCTTGGCGTCGTCCTCAGGCTCCAGACCACCGAGGGGAGTTCCTTCATCCATCGCTTGCCGAACTTGTTGAGATCATTGTAAATTCGAGGCTTGAGCCCTTGTAAGATCATGCCGTTGGCGCGCTCTACTTGCCCATTCGACATGGGATGAGCTACGGCGGCCCAGTCCACCCGGATGTTGTGATCTTCGCAAAAATCCAAGAATTTTTTGCCGGTGAACTGGGTGCCATTGTCGGTGATGATTGAGTTCAGGACTCCGAAGCGATGGATGATGTTGGTGAAGAACGCCACCGCCTGCTCGGACCTGATGCTGTTCAGGGGTCGGACCTCGATCCACTTGGAGGATTTGTCGACGGCGACCAGCAGGTGCGTGTAGCCCCCGGGCGCCTTCTGCAAGGGGCCGACGAGGTCCAGACCCCACACAGCGAAGGGCCAGGTGATGGGTATCGTCTGCAGAGCCTGAGCGGGCAGGTGGGTCTGCTTCGCATAGAATTGGCACCCTTCGCGGGCACGGACAATTCTAGTGGCGTCAGCCACCGCCGTTGGCCAGTAGAAGCCTTGGCGGAAAGCGTTCCCGACGAGGGTTCGAGGTGCTGCGTGATGACCGCAAGCCCCCGAGTGTATTTCCCGCAGGAGTTCCTGACCTTCGACGATGGAGATACATCGCTGGAGGATGCCCGAGGGGCTACGGTGGTAGAGCTCCTTCTCATCGCCCAGCAAGACGAACGATTTGGCGCGTCGCGCTACCCGCCGAGCCTCGGCTCGATCGAGGGGCAGTTCTCCTTGGTGGAGATATTGCAGGTACGGGGTTTGCCAATCTTGATCTGGCACGACCCCGTTCTGCTCCTCCTCGATGCGCAGTGCTTCGCCCTCGGGCTCCGAGGGTTCCTCGGGTTGAGCCGAGGATGGCTCGGGCTGGGCCGAGGTCACCTCGGACGAGGCCGAGGGTGCCTCGGGCTCGGGCGCGTCGCCTATCTTGACGGAGGGTTGGTGCAGATCTCGGGAGAAGACGTCCGGGGGAACCGTCGTTCGCCCCGAGGCTATCTTCGCCAGCTCGTCTGCAGTCTCGTTGTAGCGCCGGGCGATGTGGTTAAGCTCGAGCCCGTAGAACTTGTCTTCCAGGCGTCGAACCTCCTCACAGTAGGCCTCCATCTTCGGGTCGCGGCAGAGGGAGTTCTTCATGACTTGGTCGATGACGAGCTGCGAGTCGCCGCGTGCATCGAGGCGTCGGACCCCTAGCTCGATGGCGATTCGCAATCCGTTGATCAGAGCCTCGTACTCGGCCGCATTGTTGGACGCCGGGAAATGGAGGCGGAGCACGTAGCGCAGGTGTTTCCCGAGGGGCGAGACGAAGAGCAGGCCCGTGCCAGCTCCCGTCTTCATCAGCGACCCGTCGAAAAACATGGTCCAGAGCTCTGGTTGGATCGGGGCCGTTGGCAGCTGGGTATCGACCCATTCGGCAACGAAATCCGCCAGTACCTGGGACTTGATGGCCTTCCGAGGGGCGAATGAGATTGCCTCGCCCATGATTTCCACCGCCCACTTCGCGATCCGCCCCGAGGCTTCTCGGCACTGGATGATCTCCCCCAGGGGGAAGGATGACACCACAGTCACCGGATGCGATTCGAAGTAATGTCGCAGCTTTCGTCTCGTCAGGATCACTGCATATAGCAGCTTCTGGACTTGTGGGTAGCGGATCTTGGTCTCGGACAGCACTTCGCTGACGAAGTAAACTGGCCTCTGAATGGGCAAAGCATGCCCCTCTTCCTGCCTTTCGACCACGATCGCGGCGCTGACCACCTGAGTGGTTGCGGCGACGTAGACCAAGAGGGTTTCTCCATCAGCTGGGGGTACCAAGACGGGCGCCTGGGTGAGGAGCGCCTTCAGGTTCCCGAGGGCTTCCTCGGCCTCGGGAGTCCAAGTGAAGCACTCGGCCTTCCTTAAGAGGCGGTACAGGGGCAGGCCTCTTTCGCCGAGGCGCGAGATGAAACGGCTCAAGGCCGCGAGGCATCCCATGACCCTCTGTACGCCTTTTAAGTCCTTGATGGGCCCCATGTTTGTGATGGCCGCGATCTTCTCCGGGTTGGCTTCGATGCCCCGCTCGGAGACGATGAATCCCAAAAGCGTGCCCCGGGGCACCCCGAAGACGCACTTCTCGGGATTGAGCTTGACGCCCTTCGCCTTGAGACACCGGAATGTCAGTTCGAGGTCGGAGAGAAGGTCAGAGGCTTTCCTCGTCTTGACTACGATGTCGTCGACGTAGGCCTCGACCGTGCGACCGATGTGTTCGCTGAACACATGGTTCATGCACCGCTGGTAGGTTGCACCCGCGTTCCTCAAACCGAACGGCATTGTGACATAACGGTACATGCCGAAGGGCGTGATGAAAGAAGTCGCGAGCTGGTCGGACTCTTTCATCTTGATTTGATGATACCCTAAGTAGGCATCGAGGAAAGACAGGGTTTCGCACCCTGCAGTGGAGTCCACGATTTGATCGATGCGAGGTAGAGGGTAGGGGACTTTCGGACATGCTTTGTTGAGACCAGTGTAGTCTACACACATCCGCCACTTCCCCCCTTTTTTCCTCACAAGTACAGGGTTGGCAAGCCATTCGGGATGGAATACCTCTTTAATGAACCCCGCTGCCATCAGCTTGTGGATCTCCTCACCTATCACCCTGCGCCTTTCCTCGTCGAATCGGCGCAGAGGCTGTCTAACCGGTCGGGCTCTGGCCCGAATATCCAGCGAGTGCTCGGCGACATCCCTCGGTATGCCGGGCATGTCCGAGGGACTCCACGCAAAGACGTCGGCGTTTGCGCGGAGAAAGTCGACGAGCACTGCTTCCTATTTGGGGTCGAGCCCGGATCCGATCCGAATCTGCTTGGAGGTGTCGCCACCGGGGTCGAGAGGGACGGCCTTAACCGTCTCCGCTGGCTCGAAGTTGCCGGCATGTCGCTTCACGTCCGGCACCTCTCGGGAGAGGCTTTCCAGGTCGGCGATGAGGGCCTCGGACTCGGCGAGGGCCTCGGCGTACTCCACGCACTCCACATCGCATTCGAATGCATGTTTGTACGTGGGGCCGACGGTGATGACCCCGTTGGGGCCCGGCATCTTGAGCTTCAGGTAGGCATAGTTGGGGATGGCCATGAACTTCGCGTAGCATGGCCTTCCCAACACTGCGTGGTAGGTTCCTCGGAACCCGACCACCTCGAACGTCAAAGTCTCCCTTCGGAAGTTGGAGGGTGTTCCGAAGCAGACAGGGAGGTCGAGCTGCCCGAGGGGCTGGACGCGCTTCCCGAGGATGATCCCGTGGAAGGGCGCAGCGCCTGCTCGGACGGATGACAGATCGACGCGCAGGAGCCTGAGGGTCTCAGCGTAAATGATGTTGAGGCAGCTGCCCCCATCCATCAAGACCTTGGTGAGCCTGACGTCGCCGATGATGGGGTCGACGACGAGCTGGTACTTCCCCGGGCTCGGCACGTGGTCGGGGTGGTCGTCCCGGTCGAAGGTGATGGGCTTGTCGGACCAGTCTAGGTAGACTGGTGCCGCCACCTTCACCGAGCAGACCTCCCGACGCTCTTGCTTACGATGCCGAGCCGAGGCATTCGCCGCATGCCCTCCGTAGATCATGAAGCAGTCGCGGACCTCTGGGAACTCTCCTGCTTGGCGATCCTCCCTTTTGTCGTCGCCGCGGGCCTTGCCACCCTCTGCAGGTGGCCCGGCCCTGTGGAAGTGGCGCCGCAGCATGACGCACTCCTCGAGGGTGTGCTTGACGGGCCCCTGATGGTAGGGGCACGTCTCCTTGAGTGCCTTGTCGAAGAGGTTGGCGCCTCCGGGGGGCTTCCGAGGGTTCTTGTGCTCGGCGGCGGCGACAAGGTCTGCATCGGGAACGTCGCGTTTCGCTTGCGACTTCCTCCTGCCTTTCTTCTTGGCGCCGCGCGGAGTAGACGCCTCGGGAGCATCTTCCGACGGGCGGCCCTCGGGCTGCTTGTCCTTTCGGAAGATGGCCTCTACCGCCTCCTGGCCGGAGGCGAACTTGGTGGCGATGTCCATCAGCTCGCTCGCCCTGGTGGGGGTCTTGCGACCCAACTTGCTCACCAGGTCACGGCAGGTGGTGCCGGCGAGGAACGCGCCGATGACATCGGAGTCGGTGACGTTGGGCAGCTCGGTGCGCTGCTTCGAGAACCGCCGGATGTAGTCCCGAAGAGACTCTCCCGGCAGTTGCCGACAGCTTCGGAGGTCCCAGGAACTCTCGGGGCGCACGTACGTGCCCTGGAAGTTGCCAGCGAAAGCCTGGACCAGATCTTCCCAGTTGGAAATCTGCCCCGGAGGCAGGTGCTCCAACCAGGCACGAGCGGTGTCGGAGAGGAACAGGGGGAGGTTGCGGATGATGAGGTTGTCATCGTCCGTCCCACCCAGTTGACAGGCCAGGCGGTAGTCCGCAAGCCACAATTCCGGTTTCGTTTCCCCCGAGTACTTTGTGATAGTAGTCGGGGGTCGGAATCGGGGTGGAAACGGCGCCCGCCGAATGGCTCGGCTAAAGACCTGCGGACCGGGTGGTTCGGGCGAGGGACTCCGATCCTCCCCGCTGTCGTAGCGTCCCCCACGCCTGGGGTGATAGCCTCGGCGCACCCTTTCGTCGAGGCGTGCCCGACGGTCGCGATGAGGGTGTTCGTCGCCGAGGCGGCCCGGGGCCGCAGGCGCGGTGTTGCGCGTGCGCCCGGTGTAGACCGAGGCTTCCCGCGTGAGTCGGGAAGTCGCGGCACGAGGTTCCGAGGGGTACCCCTGCCTTTGGGAGGCAGAGCTTTCGGCCCGCCGGGCCGCAGCGCCTTCCAGGAGATGCTTGAGTTCTCCCTGCATTTGCCGACCCTCGGTTGTTGATGACTCCGGCATCGCGCGGAGGAGCATCGCTGCGGCGGCCAGGTCCTGACCGGTTCCGCCGGATGCGGGTGGCGGTCTGACCCTGGCATCGTTGGTGATGCGGTGCTGGAGACCTTGGGGCAGGTGACGTATTCCCCCGGCCGGGGCTGGCTCGCCCATACCTGCCCGATGTTCTGGCGGATTGCCTCGAGCGCTCCCGCTCCCTCATCGAGCCCGGCCTGCGCCCCGCGGACTTGCTCGAGCTGTGGGTCGTGACCCCCCGCCGGAACGGGGACCACAGCTAGCTCCCGCGGGATGTCGACGCGAGGCGCTGGCCTAGGGGGATCACCATCCTCCGGCATGCCGAGACAGCCGCCTCCGGAGGGATCCCCTAGCTCGATGTGGAAACATTCGCGGCTCGGGCCGCAGTCCTTGTCGCCAAGGCTGCGGCTGCCGTCGGAACAGTCGGAGAGGCAGTAGTCACATGCGGTCATGAAGTCCCGCATGGCACTAGGGTTGGCAGATCCGGAGAAATCCCAACAGATGCTGGGGTCGTCATCTTCCTCGGACCCGGAGGGTCCGTAGGTCGAGACACCCGTCAATCGGTCCCAAGGCGACCGCACACGAAACCCCAGAGAGGTTGCACTCGCCTCAACGTGAGCGCCCGCCAAAGCGAGGTCGCCAGGCGGGCTGAGGTCGAGTCGAAATGACAAAAGATGGGTAGCAGTCGGTACCTTTTTGTCGACGAGGAGCGATGAAGTCACGTCGGGGGCTGATCGCGCCGTCGTCCTGGGTACGAGGGCGACGTCCTGCAGGCCCTCCGTGAGCGTGCTGGCGTCGTCCACCTGCTCGGGATCGACGTGTTGCGGGGGGATGGCGCCCGCCTTTGCCTCGAACGCGAGGGCGACGCTTGGCGTGTCCTCCGTTGGGGCGCTGGAGGTGTCGATTTGCTCGACAGCCGTCGGAGCGCAGCCTCCCGCTCGGCTTTGGTTGCCCCGCCTCCTTCTCCGATGGCGAGGGAGAGGACGGAGCGAGCTCGAAAGCTGTCCTTCCCCTACGCGGGAAAGGCGTCGTCGATTCCGCCGCCGGCGGGCGGGCTGTCCGCCACCATTGTCGCTGTCGCGCGGCGGTGGAAGGAGTATCATGTCGTAGCTGCTGCCGAGAGACATGAACTCGAGGCTCCCGAAACGGAGCACCGTCCCGGGTTGAAGAGGTCGTTGGAGACTGCCCATCTGGAGCTTGACGGGAAACTGCTCGTCAACACGCAGCAGGCCCCTACCTGGCGCGCCAACTGTCGGCGTTCCGAGACCGGGGGGTCCCCGAGCCGACGAGTGAGTGTGCCGCGTGCCCCAGCCCAGATGGGTCGAGCGCGTGGGCGAGCGCGAAAGGGGGAGAGAGAGAGAGAGCGAGGTGGCCGGAGCCGGGTCGTGAGGGAGTCGGAGAATTCCCGCGGCCTTCGTGTTCGCCCCGCGCCCAGGTCGGGTGCGCTTGCAGTAGGGGGTTACAAGCGTCCGCGCGAGGTGAGGGGAGCGGGCGGCCCCGAGAGAGCGCCTGCCCCTGCCCTTCGTCCCCGCGAGGCCAACCTTCTCTAAGAAGGCCCTGGTCCTTCCTTTTATAGTCGTAAGGAGAGGATCCAGGTGTACAAAATGGGGGTGTAGCAAGGTGCTACGTGTCTAGCGAGGGAGAGCTAGCGCCCTAAGTACATGCCAAGGTGGCAGCCGGAGAGATCTTGGCACCCTGTTGGTGTGGCGTCGTGGCTGTTGGAGAAGCAGTGGAGCTTGACGGAGGGACAGCTGTTGGAACAGCTGTGCTCTTGCTGACGTCTCCCTACTTTCGTAAGGGAGCTGAGAGCCGCCGTCGTCATGGTCTAGTGAGGCGCCATCATTGCCTATCTGGCGGAGCTGGCCAGATGGGACGCCGGTCTTGTTCTCTGCGACCCGAGTCGGCTCAGGGCAGGGTGATGATGACGCTTCCTGTTGACGTGGCGGTCTTGTGTCCTAGGTCGGGCGACGTGGAGGCTCCTCCGAAGTCGAGGTCGAGTCCGTCCTGCATGACAGAGGCCGAGCCCGAACTCCTGGGTCGGGCGAGGCGGAGGTCGTTCGGCAGGGGCCGAGGCGGAGTCCGAGCCCTGGGTCGGGCGAGGCGGAGGTCGTCGTCTTCTGGGGCCTTAGCCCGAGTCCGAGCCCTAGGTCGGGCGAGGCGGAGTTCGCCGTCTTCCGGGGCCTTAGCCCGAGTCCGAGCCCTGGGTCGGGCGGAGCGGAGTTCGCCGTCTTCCGGGGCCTTAGCCCGAGTCCGAGCCCTGGGTTGGGCGAGGCGGAGTTCGCCGTCTTCCGGGGCCTTAGCCCGAGTCCGAGCCCTGGGTCGGGCGAGGCGGAGTTCGCCGTCTTCCGGGGCCTTAGCCCGAGTCCGAGCCCTGGGTCGGGCGAGGCGGAGTTCGCCGTCTTCCGGGGCCTTAGCCCGAGTCCGAGCCCTGGGTCGGGCGAGGCGGAGTTCGCCGTCTTCCGGGGCCTTAGCCCGAGTCCGAGCCCTGGGTCGGGCGGAGCGGAGTTCGCCGTCTTCCGGGGCCTTAGCCCGAGTCCGAGCCCTGGGTCGGGCGGAGCGGAGTTTCCTCTGGCGCTTTTGGCCAAGCCTGGCTACCCGTCAGTCTTACCTTTTGCGTTGAAGGCCCCAGGGATTTGGTCGGTTGGCGCGGTGATTTAGTCAGGGTTACTTCTTATCGAAGGCGGGGCCTCGGGCGAGCCGGTGATGCGTCTGCCGTGAAAGAGGAGACCTCAGGCGAGACGGAGTCATCTCAGGGTCGGCTGCCCTCGCCCGAGGCTAGGCTCGGGCGTGGCGTGATCAAGTCGCTCGTATGGACTGATCCCTGACTTAATCAAACCCATCAGGCCTCTGCAGCTTTATGCTGATGGGGGTTACCAGCTGAGAATTAGGCGTCTTGAGGGTACCCCTAATTATGGTCCCCAACAAGGACGAACAAAATAAATCTAATGGTAGGATTGTACCTCACAGGCAACCTGGAATCTTGATACCACTTGATAGAGGATGAGGCCCGATCTTCCGTGAGGTACGATAACTTGATTGGGTGGAGATCTCGACGTTGATGATCCAAGGCTCCGAGCGAACGGCTCCTCGCAATCACTACACCACTGCTCCGCTGGTTATCACCCGTGACACACGAGTGACCTCGCCACAAAGGCTTATCCCTGCAAGCGCAATCAAGAACACAAGCAAGAACAGGAAGAACGCAATCAAAACTGCATTGATCACAAGGTGGGGTCTCACAAACCGATGAACGGCGATACTGTTCGATGATAGATATGATCTAAGCAAAACCCAAACCCTAATGTGGTGGTGGCTGCTGGTAAAATAGAGGTTAGGGGCGTGCACAACCCCTGGTCGCACCCCTAATGGGCTCCAACACGATACACGGCCCAACAGCCCAACAAACGGTGTCGCAGCACCAAAACAGAATCTGAACGCTGACTTGTTTCGACGATTACCGTTGACTCCGGATGAATTTTAAGGTGGTTCCAGTTGGGTTGGAAAGCTTATCTCCTTAGTTTTCCATCCATGTAAAGCCCAACCTAATCGGAGTTCAGATGCATTCTGGGCGTTCATTTTAGTGCAGACTGGTCCTGGACTTCGAGGTGGAGACGTAGTTGAGTCGGACTTGGCTTTCTCTTGTTGTGAACGTCCTAGCTTCTCCTCCTTGACATGTTGGCCTCTCCCAAGTCCTTGTTGGTCCTCTCCAAGGTTCCTAATCATCAAAATATCCATGGCACCAAGCGTAAGCTCTAAAACACAATTGATTAGGTTAGAACGAACCTGGAGATTTAGCTGTCGTGCACGTGCTCGTGTTGTCGGTCCATGCATTATTTGTATGGGAGAGATGTCCTCATCATCCTCCCCCACTTGAATTGGAGTCGTTCTCGACTCAGGCGGTGGCCAAGGGGGTGGCCGAGCTTATCTCCTTAGGATGTACAAGTCCTTTAGGCCCAAAAACAGGCGTCGTTAATTTGTGGCAGATTCTGGACGTCATCTTGTTATGACGATTCCCATCAGCTCCATGTATATTTTGACGTGAAACCAGATGGGTTGGAAAGCTTATCTTCTTAGCTTTCCAACGATATCTAGAACGTCGAAAACGGAGTCCGTATGTGGTCTGGGCGTCCGTTTTCGTGAGGACCACTCCTGCAGTCCTAACCGGATTTGCGAATAAACTGGACTTCAACTCCCCTTGAGCTTGGGACTCTATGATTGATTGGGCCTTGACTATATAGTTGACATCCATGTATTCATCAGGGTCCCACCATACAACGGGTATGCACGATCTGCCAATTCATCTTGCATGCACCATGGTCCACTGTTCAGTGAATGCGGGTGACTATTGAGTGGGTACGGGCGACTTGACGATTCACCTTCATACCTGCAGCACTATATAAACAGACGGGTAGGTGTGAAGTTACCACAACATTCATTGCCATTGCACTGTTGTGCTGCTAAAAAATTTAACCATAGCCGAAGCTTTCCCATCACACTCCCAAGCAAAGCATCGTTTTGAACTAGCTTCGTCATAAGAGAGAGCTTTGTCACAACCATAAAAATCATTAACATTCATAAGAACTACAAGGAATTCAACACCTGATGGCTAGAGTACGTTCAACCGCTAGGGTGACCCATGACGGAGAAGAGGCCGAAACTATAGAGACTGCTCCGATCTCTGAAGTGATGGAACAATCGGGAATGGTTGTGACAGAGGTAGTTGCTAAGGAAGATGCACCTGCTGCCGAAGCTAAATATGCTGACATTGAAGAAGATGTTGTTGATGAAGAAGAGGAAGATTATAATACTCTCATGCCAGCCAAACCCAGTCACTTAGACTTTGGAAAATCTACCGTTTTTGAGGCTGATATGCCTATTATGATAAAGCTAGGCTACTTCGGAGGAGCTGAGAAGAAGCTGATTCATTTTGGCAGAGAAGAAACCACTCCGACACCGGAAAAGATGAGGTGGTAGTTTTTAGGAGCTTCTTCAGAGCGGGGTTGAGGTTTCCTTTGAACGAAATGATTGGAGAAGTTTTGGAAAACTACGAGATCTATCTTTATCAACTGACTCCTAACGCTATTGTTAGGCTCAACGTCTTCATCTGGGCTCTCTGAAGCCAAGGAGCAGACCCGAATGCCGAAGCCTTCTGCCGAGTGCACGAGCTTCATTATCAGACGAAGGCCAGAGAAGATGGTCTTCATGAGAACTTTGGTTGTTACAATTTCGCCTATCACAAAGATATGAAGACTTCGGTAGTTAGCTATCGCACCAAGTGGCCAACTGGTTGGAAGAATGAGTGGTTTTATGTGAAGGCTGATGAGAAGAAGAGGGAAAAACTCAAGACGCTAGTGCTGAGCCCTCTGAGCTTAAGCTTCAGGCTGACTAGGCCACTATGCCGTATGGAGCCGGGGTCACCATGCCAACAAGTTGTGGCAGAACTTCGGGTGGTAGCCGAGCAGATCGGCACAAGAGATCTAGTCCAAGAATATCTGGCCTATAGGGTGTTCCCGACGCTGAGTGAATGGAGCATGCCGAAGCTAAAGGGGACAAAGGAGAAGAAAGAATTTGTGCGACTACCTTATAAATTCAAATTTGAGAAGTAGTTCAAAGGGACATGTCAAGAATGGTTAGAAATGATAGAAACCATGTGCAACAAAATTTTAGGGAATTACACTAAAAAAGAAGATCAGTTGATGACGGCAGCCTTCGACGCCCGACCGAAATGAAGGTTGAATCGGGTGATGAATGCCCTGAACTTCGAATATCCTGATTATGAGCGATTGAACAAGGGTGCCGAAGGGCAAAAAAAGAAAAAGGATTGTCAATGTTGTGAGTAGACAAGCTGCTAGAATGGTGAAAGAAGATGAAGAAATTCTGAAGAGGAGAAAATCGAGCCCTGAGCCAAAGGTAGCTGCTTCGAAGAAGAGGAAAGTTGCGGCTTCGAAGCCAAAAATGACTGAGATAGAGGAAGAGACTCCTTCAACACCTTCTGCTGCTGACGTGGAAGAAATTTTAAAGGTAATGACTGAATCCTTGCCTATCAAGCTAAGTCCACTGGGGCCACATCTGACGAAGCTTTTACAGAAGAAGGAGGAGGAGCCCTCGGCAGTGAAGAAGACTGCTCGGCCGAAAAAGCGGAGGATTATTACTATAATCGAAGCTATTGAAGAAACACCACCGCCGGCCTTAGCGTCAAAAACACCAGCTGCCAAAGACGCTACAGCTACCGAAGCTGCCCCCGCCGAAGCTGCAACTGCCAAAGCTTCAACTGCCAAAGCTACAACGGCTGAAGATACAAATCTGGAGGGCACATTTTCTGATATTGATAAAATGCTTTTGAATATGGCCGCGGCAGAAACTGCTACAGCTGCCGAAGAGGCCTAGCCATAGTGCCTAGGAAAGAGAAAGATATCGCCGAAGATACTTTAGAGGAAAAGGATTTCAATTTTCTAAACATAATTGGTCAAAAGCTGTCTAAGGCTGAGAAAGAAGAGCTAAGAGATTATGCAATATCATGCGGCTATCAACCAGAAGCATTGCTCTTCGGCGGTATTGACGACGAAAGCTTAGGATGTCTTCGAGGCCAAACTGGAGAGAAGGTTATCAGTACTCTGTCGAAGAGTATTGGTTTCCCGAAGCTTGAGGCCGACATCAGCCGCTACCGACGATAGCATATCGTTGGTAGTTTATTCTATTCTAATTTCAAGGTAAAAACTTTACTTCGACTTTTCATTGTTTTAACAACGAAGGTGTTTTCTGACGAAGGCTGTTTCTGCGCAGAGCATGCTATTAAGTAAAGCCTTGAGAATGCAACAGGACCTTGAAGATAAAAAACATGAGGTCATAATTGAAGGCTTAGAGAGCAAAATAAAAGATCACGATGTTGTTCTTGAGAAGAAGGATTTTGAACTTCAATCAATGGAAGGCTTACTGGCGGAAGCCCAAGCTAAAATTGCCAGATTGAATAGGGAACTCCTCGCAAAGACAGAAAGCTTCAAACAAGAAAAGCAGAAATTCGATGCGAAGTTTGAGGTTGAAGTTGAAAAAAGTTCAAATTTACAGAAATCATTGAAAGAGCTTCAAGATAAATGTCTAGACTTTGGCAACCGATGTGTGCAGCGGTTGAAGCAGGTCTTCAACTCAGTTGGAGCTAGTTCTGAAAAGTTTAAATCTTTGGTTGAAGACTTGCCAGGCACTTTTGATCATATTGAAGGTGAAGTTGATGCTCTTGACGAAGTCATAGCTGGACACGGCGACTTCTGTGCTTTGCTAGCTTCTCGCGGCACAGCTATTGCTTTTTTGAAGGCTGGCTTCACGCATGGAAATATTGTAAATAGGCCAAACTTCAGCCTATCACCAGCGGACTTGAATGATATCCCCGGCCTGGCCCGAAGTATTGGGAATAGATTTGTAACTCAAATTTGGGCAAAGGGTGGGCGAAACTTAGCTGGTGACGAAGTTCAAAGCCACCTCAAGCTGGTAATAAACTTGTACCTGTTGCTTTTCCTTTTCCTTAAAATTTGCACTTTCCTTATACTTTTGTTATGTACAGGATGACGAAGCTGAAGAACAATGAACCGAAGCTTGATGGGCAATGATGAAGTGATGAAGTTGCTATAAAAGAACTCTAGAGAAATTTTTGAATTAACCTTGTAGAAAATACTGTAATTTAGGAATCAAACATTACTCTATAATTTTGTCGATACCTTGTAATATATTTTACCTTTCCATCCATGTATGAACTGCTTTGATGTAGACGAAACTTGTTCTTTTTGAGCCAAAGGCGAAAAACACCTTCCCTTCTTTTCGTACACAACGAAGCATAAATCTGCTTCTTTTGCATTTGCTGAAGCCTTGTCATTAGAGCCGAAGCAATTGTCTGTACTCTATGATATGATGATGATGATCCTACAAATGTCTAAATGAATGTATATGAATGCAATGTATGATGTGATGTAATGTGCAAATGAATGTCCAAACACACGGATACGAAGCCACATCCAGACTCTGCATTCCCTTAGGAATGACTAAAATTTCTGTCGTTTATTTTTCGGCTTCACCGCTTATTTTTCGGTGTAAGTTCTGCATCCCCTTAGGAACGTCTTTTGAACTTCTTCGCCTTCTATTTCGGCGGTATCACCGTTGACTTTTCGGTGTAAGTTCTGCATCCCCTTAGGAACGTCTTTTGAACTTCTTCGCCTTATATTTCGGCGGTATTTGGCTTTGCGTTCCTTAGGAATGACTTTTGAGCAGAAAACTTACGCTGTGCTCCCTTGGGAACGACCTTTTGTAGCTTCGTCGTGCTCTGCATCCCCTTAGGGACGACTTTCGAGCTTCTCCCTATTTTTTTCTCTCCCTCTGCACTCGATGGTGCATGCTCAGATTTTATATTTTACATGTTTTGGGGGCTTTGCTCTCGTAGAGCTAAATAAGAAAGGAAAAATTACAAGCTATGGCCCCATTAAAAACCTTTCTCCCCCTTTGGAAAGGAAAAGGGTGCCATAGGAAAAAATGAAAAAAGATTACATCAGATTACACATAATACCATCGAAGCTCATCCACATTCCAAGATCTAGGAATTTCATTGCCGTCCATATCCTTCAACCTATAAAAACCGGGCCTTGACGAAGATACCACTAGAAAAGGTCCTTCCCACTTTAGCTGTAGTTTGCCTACTGTGTCCGGATTAGCCACTCTATGAAGCACCAAATGTCCTGGCTTGATATTTTTCAGCCGGACTTTTCTGTCACACCATTGTATTGTTTCGGCTTGATATTTATTGATATTTTCCACAGCCTGAAGTCTGGTCCCTTCTATAGTGTCTTTTGCCACGTGATAATCAGCTTCGTCCTCTGACGAAGCTGTTGTTCTTATTGACCCCGCTTTAGCTTCTTCTGGGGTTATAGCTTCATCACCAAATAATAACTTGAATGGCGTAAAACCTGTTGATCTTGATACGGTTGTATTGTGGCTCCACATCACTTTAATCAACTCGTCTGGCCACTTTCCTTTGGGCTAATTAAAGATTAGCTTCATTATTCCTGTCATTATAATACCATTTGCTCTTTCGACAAGTCCATTTGATTCTGGATGTCTGACTGACGCAAAATGAATCTTTGTGCCAATTTGATCATAGAATTCCTTGAAAGCTTCGGCATCAAACTGTGTTCCGTTGTCCACAGTTATAGCCTTTGGCACGCCGAAGCGACAAACAATGTTTTGCTAGAAGAATTTATGGACTGTGACCGAAGTTATTGTGGCCAAAGGCTTCGCTTCAATCCACTTGGAAAAATATTCTACAGCCACCACAACATATCTTAAATTGCCTTGTGCTGGTGGAAGTGGACCTAACAAATCCAGGCCCCATCTTTGCAATGGCCAGGTTGGCTGTATTAACTGGGTTAGCGACGAAGGTTGTTTTTGGTCTCTTGCACATTTTGACAATTTTCGCACTTTTGAACCAGATCTGCTGCATCCGAAGCTGCCTTCGGCCAATAAAATCCTTATCTGAAGACCTTTCCCAGCAAAGGCCTAGACCCAATGTGGGATCCACACAAACCTGCATGTATTTCCTTCATCAGCTCTATACCTTCGGTTCTGGATAAACACTTTAGAAGTGGAGAGCAGACTCCATGTTTGTATAACTCCCCTTCTATTATCACATATGGTCTTGTTCTTGCCTCCATTCTCTTATTATAAGCTTCGTCATCTGAAAGACAATTACCTTGGAGGAAAGATGTAATTTTAGTCCTCCAATCTTCACTGTGTACCAGAGAAATAGTAAGCACTGCTCTCTCCATGAGTTCAACCGAAGGTGCCTTTATTGTTTCAAAAAATACTTTCGAAGGTAGAGGGAGCCCCTAGGCCGCTGATTTAGCTAGTAAATCTGCGTGCTCATTTTCACCTCTTGGGATATTCTTAACAGAAAAACCTTCGAAAGAAGCCTCCAACCTTCGAACTGTATCCAGATATCTTTCAAGCTTCGGATCTCTTGCCTTGCTACTTTTGTCCACATGGCCAGAAATAACTTGAGAATCAGTTTTCAGAATGGCCCTTCTTATTCCCATTGCCCTTAACTTTCGAAGCCCCAACAGAAGTGCTTCGTACTGTCACACCCGGGTTTTGGGGCACCAAGACCCGAGCGCGAACATAATCACCAGGTGTGCAGGGACCAAGTCTCACACATATGATGAATCATGGCACATGATCGAATGTCACATCTTTACTATATAACAGGAGTTCTATACAAAATAAATAAATAATTACATTATAAGGAGACAACGGTCTAGCAACCCAAAGTTGTCTGGGAGACAACGACCTAGACCTCTCACGAACTCATCACAGCATCCTCCATGCGCTTCATTCTGCGTTACCTATTCTTGACTTGTGGGGGGGTGTGAGACAGCAAGAGTGAGCTCACATACGTTCATACCTCAACAAGTTGTGGGGAATAATGTGCATGAACTCACCAAAGGTGGGAGCTCACGTGAAGTGTAAGGCTTACCAAAGAGGATGGTTGTAGCTGAGCATTGCTTTTAAAGTTGATCAAAATTTTATTAGCAATTACTAAGTATAAGTAAATACCAAACCCAATTAAGTAGTAGAACAAAAGTAACAACATCACCTGCGATGCAATGCATATGACAAATTGAATTTAGTTCCATAAATTAATCATGTGAGTGTCCGAGCTGCTCATGACCGTGAGCACGGCTAGTATACCAGTTTTACACTCTGCAGAGGTTGCACATCTTTACCCACAAGTCATGTTACCCATCTGCTAGGAGACGGCCAATCCCATACACCTCTACCGAGGAGGCGAGGCAGGGTAACACTACGAAGCCATTACAAAGTTCCACTAGCATCCAAAAACCCGTTATAGTTTATAGGAAGCTCCAGTGCAGGAATCCCTCGCTTGACCGCCATCTCAGCAAAATCAACTCGAGGACCTCCCTACACTGACCACTCCCCTATTGCCCTTGCCCCTTACGGGTAAGGTAGTCTTCCACTAGCTTTCCTAGTTAGTTAGCCAAGGGCGTCCCATTAAACCCTTGTGGTAGCACTGTTTTCCCGGGTGGTTCTCCATGTTCCAATTAACATAATGATCTTATCATGAACAGTGAATAACAACTGATAATAAAAGTATAATCATGAATAAAATGTATCTCTATACCCAAAACCTCATAAAGCAATAGCATGTACTACCCAAAGATTCAGTGGTAAACAAGGTATAAAGATAGTCAAACTAGGGTAACCTATTAGGTCCCATCAAAATTAACCTATGCAGATCATAATAAGAACATGACTGGGTAAAAAGAAGTGATCAAGGGCACAACTTGCCTGGGACTTGAGATTCCAGGTACCAACTTGCTCTTCAGATGACACGTGTCCTCACTGCTAAACGTAGCAATACATACAAACATGGTATAGGAAAAATTAACATCACACCAAACATAAGAACAAACTGTGTAATAATAATCTACGTGTTGCTACGAGATCGAGGGTTCGAGAATCGCTAAATTCGGAGCTACAGTTAAGAAGTTATGGTTTTTCGAAGATCCACGTGGTTAAGTATAGAGTAGACTAAGTGCGACATTTTAACCTATATTTCATGACAAAACAAAGTTACCAGATGGTAATAAATATTATAGTGAAACTAATGCAACTAGAATGGATCAAAACGGAGTTACGGTTATTGAGTTATGAATTTTTGAAATTATTTAGCACCTAGAATAGATTAATTCAATTGAAGAATTTTAATTCAAGTTTCATGGCTAAACAATGTTACTAGTTGATAGACAATATTAATACAAAATTATTGAAACTGGAAAAGATCAATTTGGACATAATATGAATTTTCTGCGAATTAAACAAGTTTCTGGAATTATTTTTGTATTAAAAATCATTTTCTATAATTAATTTTCTATTTCCATTGTTCTCTGGACTGGGCGTCAAAACCAAAGAAACGCAGGGGCTAACTCGAAATATTTCCCAGACTCAGGCTACTCCCGCGGGGACGGCGGGTTTAATCCCAAAAAGAGCAGGGGCTCTTTTGCACATTTGACGCGCGCGAAGGGGGTACAAATGTTTCTGACCGTACGATCTAAACCGAGGGCTCAGATTATATCCGGGCCACATCGAACCGGTACGCGATCATATCCGTCCGATCGATGATCGACGACGTGGATTTAAAATACCCCAACTCACCCTAGATACGCGCGATCGAGATCAAACGGCCTTGGTACACCCAGCGAATCGGTATGGCATACTGACCGCACGATCCAAGATCGACGGTCATGATTTGATTAAACCCCGCGCCCAATCCTGGCCACTAGAATCCGGATCAATGACCGAGATAAAAACGCAGAGGGTATGAGCCCGATATAATCCCACCTGTTGAATCCCAGATCCATGGTTCACAGCGATCACCATGCCTCCCCCTTCATCCAGTATCTCGTGCCCCAGCGGCGAGCGTGCACCGCCATGGCGCCATTGCCGCACTGCTTTGCCTCGGCTCCTAGGCACAACAGCAGGACCTCGGTTGCAGGCGCGATGAAGCTCACCCGCGGCGGCACCCCATCCAATCCGGATGGTCCGAACAGGGTCCGATGGCCCGGCGTCTTCGTCCTCCCAGCGCACCAAGAGAACGACGGCACGATGCCCTGCGGCGACACGAAGGCCGTCGAACATGCGCTGGTGCCATAATGCTACATCCTTGACAAGCGATGATGGAAAACGAAGAGAAGACATGAGCAAAATTGGTAGAGGATTTCTTACCGGACTCGAAAGCGCCCAGGATGCAGACAAAGCAATCGAGCAGCATGCGGCGCGGGGTGGAGTATGGCGAGGAATTGAACGACTCTGGGCTACACACGGGTAACCCAGTCGAGCCACTTCGGACGAGCAGAGACAGGGCTATGGCGACGCACCTAGATTTTCCCTCCGCCGTTCCAGCGACCGCGGTAGACCATGGTTCAATCCTTCCTGGACACCCACCCGCGGAATCAATGGAGCCCTCGGTGAAGAGATCGTGGTGAGCGCGTGCATATTTATACACCCACAGCGGAGAACTCAACACAGGCACGCGCAATGTGGGTTGGAAGCGGAATCCTACGTGCAGGTGAGTTCTATGCCGAGAGAGAAGGAACGACAATCTCACGTTTCTGTTTCAGCGCAGGTAAGAGATAGATATGACAGGGCGGACCCACATGTCAGCGAGACAGAACCCCAAGCGCGCACGTCGTCCATTATTTGAGCATCATGGAGTGAAGAGGTGGGCCGACTGGGGGTTATTTCGGCCCAAAGCACAGGTAGTTTCTCTTTTCCTTTTTTTCTTCTTATTTTCTTATTTCATCTCTAAAATTCAATTTTGGTCCCAAATTCAAATGTGGGTTTTGGGTTTTCATTTCAAATTGAATGCACAATCAGAATCCAACATGGATGCAAATATACATATAGTTTTTTATGTATTTATTATTCATGCTTGAAAACATAATGATTTCGTAAAGACTTATCCCTTTCAAATAGAATTATTTCAAACATATTTAAATATAGTCCCTATTTATTACTTGCTTGTTTAAGGATATAGTGATTTACATTTTTTTTATTAAGAGTTCTTTTGATTCTTAATCTTTATGAGAAAAAAATATAAATAACAAAATAGGATTTCAGGTGTTACAAACTCTACCCCCCTTAACAGAAATCTCGTCCTCGAGATTTGTAAGAAAGAGCGTGCAACAAGTTTGGTTTCAATTTCTAAGGGATTTTAATACCAAAAGACTCTTTTCTTGTTCAAGTTTATAATACAAATTAGCAGGTGATTACGAAAACATGGGTATATATGTCCAATTTTTTATGTAGGATAGAAGAGGTCTTTAGAGCATAGATGGGTTTGGTTAAGAAAGGGTAGGGCTAGGAAAGACTCTATCCAAGATTGTGGATCTTGATTACTTTTGAAGATCTAGCTTGAATCTTATCCTTCCTTGATTTGATGAGGTCGATCATCTTCGATCTTCGTTCTTGAAGTCTTTATCCGAATTAGGGACATGTAGTTAGAATAACTTGTAGGTAAGGACAGATGGTTAACTGGTTGGTGGCATAAGATAAGTGTATTATGGCAACATCTAGGACGGGATGGATGGTCACCATGAATATGCTGGCAAGTTATTTGTTCATGGGTGGTTTGGTCTGTTGTACTAATTAAGTTAAAACATGGTCAGCAGGGTTTAATCTATTTCACTAGTATTAACTAGTCCGTTAAGTAACTCACTTTAGATTGGACCATATTAGATTAGATGGGATCTAGATTAGATTGGTATAACTAGATTAGACTAGATAATATCTAATTACTTTGGATTAGATCATGGTTGTTATTATAGAGTGGGATAAATATGCTAATTAGGGCAAGATGAATCCATAAAGATAAGGTAGAATCTTTTGAGATAAGATGGATCTATGAGTGTAGGATAGAATGTTTTAAGATGAAATGGATATTGTTAGGCTAGATACTTTAATGAGGGATAACCTAGTTTATCTAGTTATTTTTATAAGCATTTTTTCCTATATGTATATGCAGATGTAATTGTGGACATTACTCCACAACCCATCACACTCAATCAAAGATCCATATCAGACAAATATCATAAGAACAAACATTCAAGTTCATAGATACTTATATAAGAAAAATAGTTTTGTTTTTGTTCCTAAGAGTAGGTCTCTTATTCCTAAAGGTCACTTTAGGTACAGGATTTCAAAGTGTGAAATCCACTTTTGTCTTTAGAGAGAAAAGGTAAGAATAATCAGAGTAAAGCAGAAATATATGAGAAAAGATTAATTAAAGTTTAGAAAGAATCAGAGCAGTAGAGATAAGTAATGGTTGTCTAGTTCGATCTAGGTTTCGTCCTACAGTCAACATTCCTCTGATACCACTTCTGTCACACCCGGGTTTCGGGGCACCAAGACCCGGGCGCGAACATAATCACCAGGTGTGCAGGGACCAAGTCTCACACATATGATGAATCATGGCACAGGATCGAATGTCACATCTTTACTATATAACAAGAGTTCTGTACAAAATAAACAAATAATTACATTATAAGGAGACAACGGTCCAGCAACCCAAAGTTGATTGGGAGACGACGGCGTGGACCTCTCACGAACTCATCACAGCATCCTCCATACGCATCATTCTATGGTACCTGTTCTTGACCTATGGGGGGTGTGAGACAGCAAGAGTGAGCTCACATATGTTCATAGCTCAACAAGTTGTGGGAAATAATGTGCATGAACTCGTCAAAGGTGGGAGCTCACGTGAAGTGTAAGTCTTACCAAAGAGGATGGTTGTAGCTGAGCATTGCTTTTAAAGTTGGTCAAAATTTTATTAGCAATTACTAAGTATAAGTAAATACCAAACCCAATTAAGTAGTAGAACAAAAGTAATAACATCACCTGCGATGCAATGCATATGACAAATTGAATTTAGTTCCATAAATTAATCATGTGAGTGTCCGAGCTGCTCATGACCGTGAGCACAGCTAGTATACCAGTTTTACATTCTGCACAGGTTGCATATCTTTACCCACAAGTCATGTTACCCATCTGCCAGGAGACGGCTAATCCCATACACCTCAACCAAGGAGGCGAGGCAGGGTAACATTACGAGGCCTTTACAAAGTTCCACTAGCTTCCGAAAACCCGCTACAGTTTATAGGAAGCTCCAGTGCAAGAATCCCTCGCCTGACCGCCATCGCAACAAAATCAACCCGAGGACCTCCCTACACTGACCACTCCCCTACTGCCCTTGCCCCTTTCGGGTAAGGTAGTCTTCCACTAGCTTTACTAGTTAGTTAGCCAAGAGCGTCCCATTAAACCCTTGTGGTAGCACTATTTTCCCGCGTGGTTCTCCATGTTCCAATTAACATAATGATCTTATCATGAACAATGAATAACAACTGATAATAAAAGTATAATCGTGAATAAAATGTATCTCTATACCCAAAACCTCATAAAGCAATAGCATGTACTACCCAAAGATTCAGTGGTAAACAAGGTATAAAGATAGTCAAACTAGGGTAACCTATTAGGTCCCATCAAAATTAATCTATGCAGATCATTATGATTAATAAGAACATGACTGGGTAAAAAGAAGTGATCAAGGGCACAACTTGCCTATGACTTGAGATTCCAGGTACCAACTTGCACTTCTGATGACACGTGTCCTCACTTCTAAACATAGCAATACATACAAACACGGTATAGGCAAAATTAACATCACACCAAACATAAGAACAAACTGCGTAATAATAATCTACGTGTTGCTACGAGATCGAGGGTTCGAGAATCGCTAAATTCGGAGCTACGGTTAAGAAGTTATGGTTTTTCGAAGATCCACATGGTTAAGTATAGAGTATACTAAGTGCGACATTTTAACCTATATTTCATGACAAAACAAAGTTACTAGATGGTAATAAATATTATAGTGAGACTAATGCAACTAGAATGGATCAAATCGGAGTTACGGTTATTGAGTTATGAATTTCTGAAATTATTTAGCACCTAGAATAGATTAATTCAATTGAATAATTTTAATTAAAGTTTGATGGCTAAAAAATGTTACTAGTTGATAGACAATATTAATACAAAATTATTGAAACTGGAATAGATCAATTTGGACTTAATATGAATTTTCTACGAATTAAACAAGTTTCTGGAATTATTTTTGTATTAAAAATCATTTTCTATAATTAATTTTCTATTTCCATTGTTCTCTGGACTGGGCGTCAAAAACAAAGAAACGCAGAGGCTAACTTGAAATATTTCCTAGACTCAGGCTACTCCCGCGGGGACGGCGGGTTTTATCCCAAAAAGAGCAGGGGCTCTTTTGCACATTTGACGCGCGCAAAGGGGGTACGACTGTTTCTGACCGTACGATCTAAACCGAGGGCTCAGATTATATCTGGGCCACATCGAACCGGTACGCGATCATATCTGTCCGATCGACGACCGACGACGCGGATTTAAAATACCCCAACTCGCCCTAGATTCGCCCGATCGAGATCAAACGGCCTAGGTACACCCAGCGAATCGGTATGGCATACGGACCGCACGATCCAAGATCGACGGTCATGATTTGATTAAACCCCGCGTCCAATCCTGGCCACTAGAATCCGGATCTATGACCGAGATAAAAACGCAGAGGGTATGAGCCCGATCTAATCCCACCCGTTGAATCCCAAATCCATGGTTCACGGCGATCACCATGCCTCCCCCTTCATCCAGTATCTCACGCCCCGGCGGCGAGCGTGCACCGCCATGGCGCCATTGCCGCATTGCTTTGCCTCGGCTCCTAGGCACAATGGCAGGATCTCGGTTGCAGGCGCAATGAAGCTCACCCGCGGCGGCGCCCCATCCAATCCGGACGGTCCGAACAGGGTCCGATGGCCTGGCATCTTCGTCCTCCCATCGCACCAAGAGAACGACAGCGCGATGCCCTACGGTGACACGAAGGCCGTCGAACGTGCGCTGGTGCCATAATGCTACATCCTTGACAAGCGATGATGGAAAACGAAGAGAAGACATGAGCAAAATTGGTAGAGGATTTCTTACCGGACTCGAAAGCGCCCAGGATGCAGACAAAGCAATCGAGCAGCATGCGGCACAGGGTGGAGTATGGTGAGGAATTGAACGACTTTAGGCTACACGTGGGTAACCTAGTCGAGCCACTTCGGACGAGCAGAGACAGGGCTATGGTGGCGCACCTAGATTTTCCCTCCACCGTTCCAGCGATCACGGTAGACCATGGTTCAATCTTTCCCCGCACACCCACCCGCGGAATCAATGGAGCCCTCGGTGAAGAGATCATGGTGAGCGCGTGCGTATTTATACACCCACAGTGGAGAACTCAACACAGGCGCACGCAATGTGTGTTGGAAGCGGAATCCTAGCTGCAGGTGAGTTCTATGCCGAGAGAGAAGGAACGACAATCTCGCGTTTCTGTTTCAGCGCAGGTAAGAGATAGATATGACAGGGCGGACCCACATGTCAGCGAGACAGAACCCCAGGCGCTGCACGTCATCCATTATCTGAGCGTCATGGAGTGAAGAGGTGGGCTGGCTGGGGGTTATTTCGGCCCAAAGCACAGGTAGTTTCTGTTTTCCTTTTTTTCTTCTTATTTTCTTATTTCATCTCTAAAATTCAATTTTGGTCCCAAATTCAAATGTGGGTTTTGGGTTTTCATTTCAAATTGAATGCACAATCAGAATCCAACATGGATGCAAATATACATATAGTTTTTTATGTATTTATTATTCATGCTTCAAAACATAATGATTTCGTAAAGTCTTATCCCTTTCAAATAGAATTATTTCAAACATATTTAAATATAGTCCCTATTTATTACTTGCTTGTTTAAGGATATAGTGATTTACATTTTTTTACTAAGAGTTCTTTTGATCCTTAATCTTTATGAGAAAAAAATATAAATCCCAAAATAGGATTTCAGGTGTTACACGTACTCAACAATATTATTTGTGCAACTGAAATCAAGCTTGGCTGCATAACATGTTTTGACTTTTGAAGGTGCCACTAGGACTGCAGCCGCTCCTGCACCGAAGGTTCCCCAAGAACCATCGCAGAACACTGTCCAAGCTTCAGCATCTTTGTTTACTTCTTCTTAGTGAGCCCCTGGCGTCCAGTCAGTGATGAAGTCTGCTAACGCTTGGGACTGGATTGAGGGTCTATGCACATAATCAATGGTGAATTCATTAAGTTCTGCAGCCCATTTCCCAATCCTTCTAGTAGCTTCTCTGTTCCTCATAATATCCTTCAAAGGCTGTGACGAAGGAACAATTATGTGATATGCTTGAAAATAATGCCGAAGCTTTCTCGAGGCCATTAACACAGCATATAGCACCTTTTCCAATTCTGTGTAGTTTTCCTTTGACAGACTCAAAACTTTGGAGATGAATTACACTGGAGCTTGCTTTTTGACTTGGCCATCTAGCTTCTCCTGTACAAGTGCCGCACTTACTGCAGAATGTGAGGCTGCAACATATAAGAGCAATGGAGCCCCTAGCGAAGGTGGAGTTAACATTGTTAAATCAATCAAATATTGCTTCAACTCTTCGAAGGCCTTTTGCTGAGCCGGACCCCATTGAAGACTTCGGCTGACTTTAGTATTTCAAAGTAAGGCAGATTTCTTTCTGCTGATCTGGATATAAATCTGTTCAATGATGCTAATCTACCTGCCAGCCGTTGAGCTCCTTTCTTTGTGCTTGGCGGTTCCATACGAAGGATAGCTTCAATCTTGCTTGGGTTAGCTTTAATTCCCTTTGTTGATACTAGACAGCCAAGGAACTTGCCCTTCTTTACCCCAAAAACACATTTTTCTGGATTTAATTTCAAACCAGCTTGCCTGAAATTAGCAAATGTCTCTTGCAAATTAGCAATGTGATTTTCTTGCTTTGTGCTTTTAACTATGATATCATCAACATAAGTCAACACATTCCTGCCTATTTGAGAATGGAGGACTCTGGCTATCATTCTGCTGAAGCTTCCTCCAGCATTTTTGAGCCCCTTAGGCATCCAAAGATAGCAATATGTGCCACTGGGGGTTATGAAGCTAGTTTTTGGCTCATCTTCCTTCTTCATCCAGATTTGGTGGTAGCCTGAGTAACAATCTAGTAGACTCATGAGCTCTGACAAAGCTGCTGCATCTACTAGAGATTCTATCCTTAGCAATGGGAACTCATCTTTTGGACAAGCTTTGTTAAGATCTGTAAAATCAATGCACATTCTCCATTTACCATTGGCCTTCTTCACCATAACAGTATTAGCTAGCCACTCTGGGTATTTGACCTCTCTGATAACTCCAGCGCTAAGAAGCCTCTTTACTTCGTTCCGAGCACCTTCAGCTTTGTCATCAGACATTTTTCGAAGCCTTTGTTTTCTTGGCCTGAAAGATGGATCCACATTGAGTGAATGCTCAATGACATCTTTGTTGACACCGCAAAGATCATTGGCTGACCAAGCAAAGACATCTTTGTTGTTGAATAGAAATCTTAGCAAATTCTTTTCCTGTTCTTCAGATAAATGAGACCCCAGCAGTAACTTTTGTTTTGCTATATCTTCACATAGAAGCATAGGCTTCGGCTGATCCACCAAAGCAGCCTTCTCTCTTTTGTATCGATACTGCTCACAGGCTTCGACTCCATCTATGTTATGGATTGCCTTTGAATCTATCCAGTTTCCTTCGGCCTTCCTGGCAGCTTCTTGACTGCCATGAACAACAATGGGCCCTTGTTTCAAAGGTATCTTCATACATAGATATGCTGGATGAAGTATTGCTTCGAAAGCATTAAGTGTTCCACGACCAATGATTGCATTGTAGGGGTACTCCATGTCAACAATGTCAAACAACCTATTCAATCCTTGTATTATGAACAAAGTCGAAGGTTATTGGCATTGTGATTTTGCCAAGTGCTACAATTTGCCTTCCTTCGAAGCCACATAAAGGATGTGTAGCATCATGAATCTTATCTTCTGGCTCTTGCATCTGTCTAAAGGCCTTAGCAAATATGATATCTGCTGCACTGCCTGTATCAACTAGAACATTGTGGACCAGAAATCCCTTAATGACACAAGATATGACCATAGCATCATTATGAGGGTAATCTTTGAGCTGAAGGTCCTCCTAGGAGAAGGTGATTGGGATATGGGACCATTTTGACTTGATGAAGAGTCCCTGCACCCCAACATGCTGCACCCTTCTCTATGCCTCCTCCTTCTGCTTCTTGTTAGCCGGCTCTGAACCTGAGCCGCCTGTTATCGGCAGCACCAGCTTTGTAGCCGAAGATGCTTCGGCTTGGTTGCTGAACGAAGCCATCAGCTCAAGAGTGGAAGTGAGTTCACCGGAGGTGGGCACCAATGTTGGAGACTTGTTCTCAAATGCTATGAATTAAGAACAAGGCAACACAAGATGTTAGAGGTTAAGGCCCTTCGTCCTTCGAAGCATTATTTTCCTTAAGATATAATGATCTTCGGACGAAGGTCATGAAGGACATACCTTCATCATCGCAGTATACATTAATGAAAGAAGCATGTGAAACATAAAATACAACATGAATGATTATATAACATTATTAACTCATCTTCTATTACATTATCATGAATAAATAAAAATAATATAGAATTACATTTATACCTTCGGATTGACAGAAGGAGATAGTACAAGCGTGATGCACGAGTGGGTACAAATCAGCGTGAACAGTACGTGGGTACTGTTCATCTATTTATAGGCACAGGGCACAGCCTGTGTGAAATTACATTTATACTCTCTACAATTGATTACATTCATGACACAAACTATCATGGGTCAATCTGTCTTTTCATCTTTAAGTCGGTGCAACCCTTTGTCTTAGGTATGTTGCTATGCCGAATTTCCCTGTAAGGTAGCTTCGGCGCTATTTCCGTGCTGATCTTCCGAAGGTGTTTCTTCTTACAGGACCTTCGGCTTCGAAGCAGACCCCCAACAGAATGTAGGTTTGATAGTCTTCTGGTGTTGGGCCTTAGCTAAGGAAAGTAGACGTGCGTATAATTTATTGTTCCTTGATGTTTAAGTTAAATCTGGTAAAACTAGAAAATCGTGATTGTTGTGTTCAGCGAGTTATAGGTGTCTAGTGCTTACGTAGGATTGTGTTGATGTCTTGTCGCTAAGTATTCGATTCTCTTTTCTGTATCATCCGGTTACTTTATGCTCATACATGTGCATTGTGCATCTCATGAGGTACGATAATTAATCGCGTGATGTGGAACACGAGCCAAGTCGACCCCAAACGCGGGCTACTCCGCATGGTGATGCTGATGGACGAACCTGCCTGATCAAGTGCTAGGACAAGGATGATCGTCAAGTGGATGTCACCTAACAAACACTAACCTAGTGTTATTCAGGCAAGCCTCGGTGCATTTGCCACCTCCTTGATGTTTTAAAATCTTTATCACCTTGTTTGCTACATTAGGTGATAGGAGTTGTGTGCTAAACCATTGATGCATTTCCTTCCTTGGAAAATTGATTACCCTTCCTTGATACCCTTTTACAAAAAGAATTTTATGGTGCTTAGCCTTGCTCTAAAAAAACAAAAATGTTTTGTTTTAAAACAAAGTGATGCTTCAGTGGGTGGGAATGTTTTCAAAAATAAAAGTTGATGGTGGATCCATCAAAGGCCTTGATGGGTTAAACATCGGAAAAGATGTACCTCTGCCAGGTACCAAACTTTGGGTTGAAATTAATAAAGCTGAGACCGGGTGGTTGACTTGCACGAGGAGAGAGCCTCGGTGTAGTGTCTCTGTCTGCGTCGATTAAGGACCGCGTCGATGTAGGCTTGATGATTGAGGACCTTTTAACTGGTCACATGCCTCATCATGGGTAAGCTTTGCCTTGGGCAGACTAATACCAGAATAAGACAACACGCAATGGGAGTGGAGAGATGGCGAGAGTAGCATGTACCCTTCGTTGCAAGAGGCTAGACGGTGGTGTATCTGTGCTCTCGGTTGGCGTGAACCTGATCTAGTCTTAAGAACCCTGGTGGCGAGTTGACATATGCAAGGGTTAAGTGCTACATATGTCGTGTGATTGGAGATCCCCAGCTAGGTATTAATCGATTCGGATCACCGTTACTTCTCGGATATGAAGACTTGGTCACTGACCTACACGTAGCAATCCAGTGAAGAAAAAGGGTGATAAAAGATGGCTAGTATAGGCCAAGTTCTTGAACTAGGATAGAAAGAACTGTAGATGCAGGTAACTTTACTTAACTTGACAAGTAAAAATAGATTTTATGGATCCACTCATAGTAAGCTTTTCTGCAAAACAGACTCCTTGATTCTTGATAAGCCTTTCCTTAAATCCTTTTAAAACCAGCATACCCTTGAGAGTCTTTTCTTTAGTCGGGTAAGTCTTACTGAGTAATTCCGTACTCCGGGTTTTATTCCCTATTGTTTTTCAGGTTATAGTTTTGTGCTACTGATGATGGTGTTAAGTGCTGGTGGGCTCGACCTTCTTATAAGTCTAAGTAACTCTTTTATACTTCTTATTGAGGATGGTCACTTGAGCTAGCATATATTTCAAAACTATAAATACTTTATAACAGTTCAAAGTTTATTTCTTTGAATCACTATTGTAATCACTTCGATAAACATAAAGTAAAATTTTTGTAACCTGTAAAATTTGGTAATAACATTTTCGCTGCAAATTGTTGGTGTGTGATTTGTGTTTACTTAATCTCGTGATCTTGGTTGTAAGTGGTTTATCCGATGTCCTTGGGGCAATCGGACGGATCCTGTTAAGTTATCTGGTGCACATGCATAGCCGTCTGAGGTCTTTGAGACAAGGACAGGTGCATGTGGGCCTAATAACTTGGGAGACTCTACCACAGCTGGTATCGAAGCAAGATTAAGTATATACGGTTACATACATATTTTCAAAATAAAAGTTTTGGTTTCGAAAAACTTAATTTCAATAAAACACATTGTTTGGTTTTGGAAAATAGATTTGAAAAACTATAATGCTAGCGACATCCTCTGTTAAGCCCTAAATTAAGGACTATCAGGTGGCTTAGTTCAAAACCACTAACCAACAACTGGGGGTATTGCATACATTTGTATTGTTATTTTTGAGGCCATTTAGTCCTGAATGGATCGACGCTCAAGGTAAGGTGAGATGTGAGATCATGACCGAACAACCGTCGGTCAAGGGGAGTGCTTAATTGTAGCGCTTGATTGTATACATGTTCCACATATGTATATATAAAAGTTGCGATGTGGAGTATTTAATTTTCTGGGAATTCAGTACCCCATGGATGTGTATGGGTATACAGACATGAGAATACTGAGAAGTGCAATGTACTTGTAACGACGCACCTACGCTCAGGTAAGAAGGTGAGTTACCATAATGAGTTGCCCTATGGTTAAAGTGTGGCAACGACGCCTATGCGTGTCTCGGCGCTTAATGATGAACTAGCCTCCATATAGCAATATATGGAGTGTTGGCGGTCTTCGTCGTCTGAAGGTCCTCAAAAACATGATTTAACAATGTTTTCCAAGTGTAACATATGAACAGGTACCTTCGGACTCGGATTAAAACCATACACGATGCGAAAAGCATGGTTGAGACGAAGGCAGATGTTGCTCCGAAGCTACATGCAGGGGAGCTTCGGCTCAATGGCGGAAAAAGGAACCGACTTAAAGGGGAAAAGGCTATTTAGTCCAGGTTGGGTTGTCCATAAGTCAATAGTAAATATGAAGGGCATGAATGTAAATTTACACAGGCTGCGCCCTGTGCCTATAAATAGATGAACAGTACCCCTGTACTGTTCACGCTGACTTGTACTCGCTTGTGCGTCACGCTTGTACTTTTGCCTTCTATCAAGACGAAGGTACAAATGTAATCCTGTGTTATTCTTATTCATTCGTGATTATATAATAAAAGATATATTATGATGTCATATAATTATCCATGTTGTTTCCCATGTTTCATATGCTTCGTCTCTCATTGATATATGCTGTGATCATGAAGGTAAGTCCTTCATAACCTTCGTCCGAAGATTATTGTATCCTTAGGGAAATAATGCTTCGGAGGAGGAAGGGTATTAACCATTGACCTATTTTTGTGTTGCCTTGTTCTTAATTCATAGCATTTGAGAACAAGTCCCCAACATTGGCGCCCACCTCCGGTGTACTCACTTCCACAACCTTCAGCAAAGCACTGACCTTCGTCATGCCACCGAAGAAGATAGCAGCGCCAGGGGCTGCTGCACTGCAGCCACTGGACACAAACCAGGAGACTCTCTCTCCGAGAGGCTAGAAGACAGAAGAGAAAGGCCACCAGTCCAACATTCCAGGAGGAGGAGTTGGACCAAGAGGTCAGGGACATGGAAATCATCCATCAACAAGTGCAAAGGAAAAAGGAGAAGATGGCTCGACTGGCCGATCTCCAAAGGAAGATCGATGAAGCTACTGAAGAAGTGCGCCAGCTTGCTCAAGATGACCAAGACCGAAGGCCCCAACATAGGGAGCTTCGTCAAGAGGGCTTATTCAACAAAGATGGATGGTATGATGATTTTAATCATGATACCTTTACTTTTGATGATGCTTCTCCCTTGGCAGCAGAATTGCAGGCTATCCCATGGCCACAATCCTACAAGCCACCCCAGCTACCCATGTATGATGGGCACTCGGACCCAAAGCATTTTTTGATGAGCTATGAGGCAACAATATCCTCATACGGAGGCAATGCAGCTGTCATGGCAAAGTCCTTTGTCATGGCAGTCTGAAACGTAGCCCAGACATGGTATTCTTCTCTTTGGCCAAGGACAATCACGTCGTGGAAGAAGCTGAAGGACATGCTGGTTACCAGTTTCTAAGGCTTTCAAACGAAGCCAGTCACAACTCAGGCTTTGTTCCAATGCACGCAAGACCATGAGGAATATCTTCAGGCATATGTCCGAAGGTTCTTGCGACTGAGGGCACAAGCGCCCACAATGCTCAATGAAATTGTCATTGAGGCCATGATCAAGGGTCTTCGGCCAAGCCCTATGGCTCAATACTTCACCAGGAAGCCCCCACAAACTCTGGAGAAGCTGCTTTAGAAGATGGATGAGTACATCCGGGCCGACAACGACTTCCACCAAAGAAGGGAGCAAGCTTACAAATTCTCTGAGATGACCAGGGGCTTCGGAGGAAGAATCCACCCTAGGCATGTTAGATCAGTCCATAGCTCTAGTCAGAATGACGATAAAGGAAGCCAGCTTCAGAGGCCACAATACACCTCACAGTCTTCGGGGCAGCATCAAGGCTCCTTCAGGCCACCAGCTCCAAGGGGCAGAAGTGCCAGGGGCTGCGGAGGAAGATATGGGGATCTACCCAAGAAAATTTATTGCCTATTCTGTGGTCAGGACAAGGGCCATACTACGAGAATGTGCCAAATCACTATTCTGAAGCAAAAGGAGATCGCAGAAGTCGAAGCTCAGAAGAATCAGCCGAAGCAAGTCTTGCACACTGCTTCGTGCCACTCTCCCTACATACCAGAGTATGTGGGCAATCACCCTGCAGCCTCTATTGCTTCGGCTAGCCATTCACAGGCTTCTTGGCCTCAGCTTCCACCGCCACCACCACTCCAACCTACATATTCCCGAAGCCAGCAGCCAGAAGGGCACCAGCACGCTCAGCAGCAATGTGAATTCAGGGAGGAATCCGAAGCTCGTACAGTCAACAGTACTGTGCCAGAATCAAAGCACATTTATTGAGTGATATCCTGCCTCTAAAATACCTTTATGTTCTATGTCATTTTGTTTTTAATAAGGAACAAACAATGTAAATCTAGTTTTAAGTTCTTGTAATGATTTTGTTTTTATAGAGATGGAATATATCTTCTTCAGAGGCTTACGAAGCTCAAAAATAGCCGAAGCTCAAAAGTCGTTCCTAAGGGAATGCAGAGCTAAAAATTGCCGAAGCTACGAAAAAGTCGTTCCTAAGGGAGCGCAGCGTAAGTTTTGTCGAAGCTACAAAATGTCGTTCCTAAGGGAGCGCAGTGTAAGTTTTCTACTCAAAAGTCGTTCCAAAGGGAATGCAGAGCCAAATATCGCCGAAATAGAAGGCAAAGAAGTTCAAAAGACGTTCCTAAGGGGATGCAGAACTTACACCGAAAAATAAACGGTGAAGCCGAAATATAAACGGCAAAGAGATTCCAGTTGTTCCTAAGGGAATGCAGAGATTGTGTGTTCCAGAGTGGGAGTGGGAGTATGTGTCTTCGGCATCATTATCATTTTGCATCATATCATCACATCATACATCATATTGCATCAATGACACGAGTGGAATACGGAGCCGATGTTTGGAAAATGTTGTCAAAGTTACACGAAGTAAGCTTCGAATTATAGCTTCGTCAGCCTGCACTCAAAAGAGGGATCTCTTTTTTCGAAGCATGGATATCTTTATTTTTATGGACCACGGATTCTCTTTCTTTACGAAGCATGAAAATAAGGGAAGGTGTTTTTTTGCCGAAGGCTCAAAAACGATATGCATGTAAGTTTCAAGCATCGTAAAGAAATAAATTACAATAATTTACATATTCGATCCAAAGTTACACACATCAAATAGTACACCTTCGTTACAGTAAAAGCACAATGTCCATCCTAGTGTATCTTACATTGACCATTTAAAAATGTTTTTACAATAAGTGCTAGTCTTCTCTCAGGATTTTCTCCGCAATTTCATTTAGCAATTTATTAACGACTTCGTCAACAATAGATTCAGCCATATTAATGATCTCCAGTGCTTCCTTAGTTTCTAGATCGGCCAGGGATCGAACGGTTCCGATAGCGGAGATAATTCAGCTGAAATAGGAAAAAGTTAATCAGTTCGAAGCCATAAAAAACCAATGCCGAAGCTAAAAGCCAAGAAACAATACCTATACGTTTTTCGTGCTCTGCAGCTTCTTCAGCTTGTCTCGTTTCTATCCAGGCGTCATGGGTGTCTTTTTCACTTTTCTTTATAATTTCATGAGCCATCTCTCGGCCACCATTCACCCAGACATCATTATAGAATTTTTTGCCCATCAAGGTTGCTTCAGCTGAAGGATCTTTCGTGTCATCCGCGGAGAAGGCAGCTTCAGCCTGGGCCATGGTCTTGACGTGATCACATCCCGCCTTCTCCCAGATAGCTGAAATCCCCCGTGCACCGGAAAATGCACATATATCCCCATGATCACTTAAGATTTTGTCGGTGTTTTGAAACCCGGGGGGTCCCTGGACCGACGAGTGAATTGTCGCCGCGTGCCCCATCCCAGATGGGTCGACGCGAGGCGGAACGCGAAGGGGGGAAAGGAAGCAGCCGGAGGGAGGCAGGCGTGAGAGAGTGGATCCCGTGGCCTTCGTGTTAGCCCCGCGCCTGGGTCGGGTGCGCTTGCAGTAGGGGGATACAAGCGTCCACGCGGGAGTGGGAGCGAGCGGCCTTGCGCGAGCGCCGTCCCGTCCTTCTCCGCGGGCCAACCCTCTGTAAGAGGGCCCTGGTCCTTCCTTTTATAGGCGTAAGGAGAGGATCCAGGCGTACAATGGGGGGTGTAGCAGAGTGCTACGTGTCTAGCGGAGGAGAGCTAGCGCCCTAAGTACATGCCGTCGTGGCAGCCGGAGAGGTTTTGGCACCCGGTTCGTGTGGTGTCGTGGCTGTCGGAGGAGTGCTAGAGCCTGGCGAGAGGGGCAGCTGTCAGGGCTGTCGAGTCCTTGCTGACGTCCTCTTGCTTCCGTAAGGGGGCCGAGAGCCGCCGTCGTCACAGAGCGTGCGGGGCGCCATCATTGCCTATCTGGTGGAGCGAGCCAGATGGGACGCCGGTCTTGTTCCCCGTAGCCTGAGTCAGCTCGGGGTAGGGTAATGATGGCGTCTCCTGTCGACGTGGTCGGTCCGCGCCCTAGGTTGGGCGATGTGGAGGCTCCTCCGAGGTCGAGGTCGAGTCTGTCTTCCGTGGCCGTGGTCGAGTCCGAGCCCCTGGGTCGGGCGAGGCGGAGACCATCGGCTGAAGCCAGGGCTGAGTCCGAGCCCTGGGGTCGGGCGAAGCAGAGTCCATCGTCTCCTGGGGCTGAGCCCAAGTCCGAGCCCTGGGTCGGGCGGAGCGGAGTTCGCCGTCTTCTGGGGCTGAGCCCAAGTCCGAGCCCTGGGTCAGGCGGAGCGGAGTTCGCCGTCTTCCGGGGCTGAGCCCGAGTCCAAGCCCTGGGTCGGGCGGAGCGGAGTTCGCTGTCTTCCGGGGCTGAGCCCGAGTCCGAGCCCTAGGGTCGGGCGAGGCGGAGTTTCCTATGACGCCCGAGGCCGGCCTTAGCTGCTGTCAGCCTCACTCTATCGGGTGGCTCAGCAGTCGGAGCGGCGCAGGCGGCGCTGTCCTCTTGTCAGACCGGTCAGTAGAGCGGCAAAGTGACTGTGGTCACTTTGGCTCTGTCGACTGGAGGGCGTGCGTCAGGATAAAGGTGTCAGGCCACCTTTGCATTAAATGTCCCCGCGATTTGGTCGGTCGGCGCGGCGATGTGGCCAAGGTTGCTTCTTGGTGAAGACTGGGCCTCGGGCGAGCCGATAGCGTGCCCATTGCTGGAGGGGGGTCCTCGGGCGAGACGTAGGTTCTCCGGGGTCGGCTTCCCTTGCCCGAGGCTAGGCTCGGGCGAGGCACGATCGTGTCCCTTGAATGGACCGATCCTTGGCTTAATCGCACCCATCAGGCCTTTGCAGCTTTGTGCTGATGGGGGTTACCAGCTGAGATTTAGGGGCCTTGAGGGTACCCCTAATTATGGTCCTCGACAGTAGCCCCCGAGCCTCCAAGGGAGTACTAATACTCGCTTGGAGGCTTTTGCCGCACCTTTTTGCAAGGGGACCAGCCTTTTTCGGTTGCATTCTGTTCCGGTGGGTGCGCGCGAGCGCACCCGCCGGGTGTAGCCCCCGAGGCCTCGGAGGAGTAGTTTTACTCCTTCGAGGTCTTAGAGCGTTTCGCAACACTTCGGCTGGTCTAGTTGTTCCCTCATGCGAGCTAGCCGTAGCCCGAGTGCACGGTCGGGTCCCAAGTTCTCGGGCTGGTATGTTGACGCTGTCAACGGTTTGGCCGGAGCCGGGTTTGCGAGAGCAGCCCCCGAGCCTCTGCACAGGGCGAGAGGACGGTCAAGGACAGACTCGTCTTTTTTTTACATACGCCCCTGCGTCGCCTTTCCGCAAGGAGGAGGGGGGGAAGCGCCATGTTGTCCTCGGAGGGCGCCAAACATGGTGTTCTCGGCGAGCTGCTTGCGGGTAATCCGAGCGGACGTCCGTGCCCCATTTGTTAGGGGTCGGCTAGAGGCCTAGAGGCGCGCCCAAAAGTACCTGCGGGTGATCTGCCGGACCCGGTCCCCTGTCAACGGGGTCCGAGGGCTCGATGCCTCCCTCTGATGGGATTCCGTTACAAGATCGTTCCCGCTGGTCTCGAAAATGTCCTAGGGTACCTCGGGAGCGTAGCCCGAGCCTTGGTTATGTATCGAACGTACCCATGGTCATCCCTCGCTCTGTGTCTGAGGCGACTGTGAACCCTTCGAGGGCCGGCCTACGAACCCCTGATCAGTAGTGGGCGTGGAGCCCGAGTGGCCTGAGGCGGCCGTTGAACCCTTCGAGGGGCCGGCCATCGAACCTCTGACCAGTAGTGGGCGCAGAACCCAATCGATCTGAGGCGGCCGTTGAACCCCTCCAAGGGGCCGGCCTTCGAACCTCTGATCAGTAGGGAGGCTCGGAGCCTGTTTCCTTCACGGAGAAGGGTCCTTTTCGGGGTATCCCCCTTTCCCGGTCCCTGTTGTGAGAGAGAGAAAGAGGAAAAGGAAAAGGATGCGAAGTTGAATGACGTGGCGTACCTTTTTCGACACGGTCATTATGGCGAAGGCGAAGCATCGCTTGCTTCTCCCGCCTGAGGCGCCGCCCGTCCCGCCGCGGAGTTAATGCGACGAGGAGAGTGGTTCGCGGGGCGGCCGTTGCGCGTGCGCGAGCCGTTCGAGGAACGGATCACGGGCGCGCCGTCTTCACGCCGTGAGAGAGGGCTCCCCCGCTGCCCCTAGATGGGACGTGAGCTTGGCTGACGACGTGACCGCTGCTTCTGCCCGCCTGTCACCGCCATTACTGCCGGCCCAATTTTGACCGCATTTGACCGTCGTGCTTGGCTGGCACTGCAGGGTTGCCTCGAGTCGCGGTATTGACTCCACAGTCGAGGAGGCACGGTAGTGGCGTGAGTGGCGGTGCAGTTGCTCACACGTAGCAACCGGCGCGCCGGTTGCATGACGCGTGGGCCTGGACCTCCATGCTGGGCTCGTTGGAGTCGAAGGGGCGCGCCCACTTGGCACGGTTGCATGCCGCCTGCATGGCTGTCCGCCCTTTCACCCGCTGGTCTGGGCGAAAGTGGAGGAGTGCTTGTAACCGCCGGGTGGTTGCATGCACCGCGCGCGTGTGGCGGTTTGGCTTCTTCTCCCCTGGACCGGCTTGCATGACGTGTGGGACCTAGCCCCCGCGCCATGGGGGGAGAATCTTGGAGCGTGTTGGAGAAGACTCGACCAGCAACGGTTGAGGGCGCAAGTGGGGAGAATCGCCTTTAAAAGGGGGGCGACCCCCTTGGAGGGCAACCGTGTCTTCGCGCTCCCCTCATGCATCGTGCCTTTCCATCTTCTGAGCCCCTCGGATGGGGGACGCCCGCAGTCCTTCCGCCTTGTCATCGGAGGAACGCAACTTCGTGGAAGTTGGTACCTCTCAGCCGTCGTTCGGCTTCAAGGATTTTCATCATGCAGCCCGGCTGCATCCCCTCGCCGGTGGTCACCCAAGATGGTGACCTCTAGTTCGATGGCGGGGGAAAGCAAGCTGGGCTGCGGCCTCTGCCCCTCCCTCAGCCTCAAAGATTTTCATCACCAGTGCTGGGGAGGGGAGTGTGCCGAGTTGGGGTCGGTCCCTGCATGGGCGGCGGCCCGCTCCATCCCTCAGTGATCGGGGGGAAGGGCGTCCGCCGTCCATGGCATGGGCAGCTGCCGCGTGCCCGGCTCTCTGAGCTGAGCGGCTTCGGAGCCGCTCCTGGTGCCGCCTTCCGCCACGGCAGCTGGAAGAGGTTCCGCCGCCGACGAGCTAGCCGGCGCCACCCACGGACTGACCTCCAACTCGTCGGCCTTCTGCCCGTCCTTGCCTCTTGAGTTGGGGGCATGGGCGAGGGCCTCATGGCAGCAGCATCCGCCCTGAGGTCATCGCTGCTGCTGTTCGGCCCTCCGGGGCAGAAGTCGTCGTCGTTGCCGCTGCCGGGGCGGGCAACGGCGAGCCATTCGTCGGTCTTCTGTTGCTCCGCAGGCCCCCCCCAGTCGCGTGGGGTTGTTCGTACCTGCAGAGGTGGAACCGGGGTTCCGTTTGTAAAGGCACCTTAAGTGCCGGTGTTTTGTTCAATGCGGCTGTCGAGGCCTGAACGTGTATGTATTTTTGGCTCGGAGCCGTGTTTTTTCTTCATTTCGAGCACTAAGACTCACCTTGTCGATTACCTGAACCGCTTCACCGAGCGTGAGTTGCCTCGTGCAAAGGTGACGAGTGAGGTATCCGTATCCCGGAGGAGTAGGAGTCTCTCGGCTCGGTCGGCCTTGCTGTCCGAGGCCCCTCTTGCTTAGTTAAAGGAACCCCTCGGCCGCTCTTCGATGAGCCGAAGCCGGAGGTAGCGGTGTCAGCATGAACGGAGGTAGAGTTGGCTTCGAAAAGGAGGTGTAGTTGGCCAGAGCCTGGCCGGGTCGTCCACTGGCGGAGCCGACACCGGAGTTGAGTCGCCGAGGCCACAAGCCGAGCTAATGTCTTTAGGGGACAGCTGGCCGAGGCCTCGGGGTGGCCGGCCGAGCCGCCTGCTCGGGCCGGATTCTCGAAGAAGACCTTGGCGGCGATGGCCCGGGCGTGGTGCTAATGTCGTCCTTCAGAGTGGGGGCCCTCCGACCGCGTCACCGTCCGAGGCTAGGTCAGACCCCGCTGAAGGTGTAGTTGGTGCCGAGGGTGCTGCTGCCCCCTTCGACTGTCAATGTCTGAGCCTGCAGGATCAGGTTGTCTTGTAGTGTGTGTATGTCTTCTGCGGCCGCTGAGGCCTAAAAACACACCGTCGTCGTGTTGTAAAGCTGCGTTTCTTTTCCTCTTATTTCGAGTATCCGGACTCATTTGTCGGTAACAGAATTGTTTGTGCGGGCGAGAGTTGCTTTTCACGGAAGGTGATGAGTAGGGTATCCGTATCCCGGAGGCATAGGAATCCCTCGGCTCGGTCGGCCTTGCCGCTTACGTGTGCTCTTACTCATCCATAGGGTTCTGTTACCGACACAGTCGAGAAGGCCCGAAAAATCATTTCGGCAGAGGAGCTCTCGAGCATGAAGACTTGTTCGGTCCGCGGAGTCACTTATCCGAGCGCGAGTTACTTATCGCAGAAGGTGATGAGTGAGGTATCCATATCCCGGAGGCGTAGGAGTCCCTCGGCTCGGTCAGCCTTGGCTGCTTATGTGTACTCCGTCGTTTTCAGGATCCACTTTTGAAGTAGTCGAAGAGCATGAAAGGCATTCTGGCAGAAAAGATTTTTTTTCTTTTTTCGAGGAAAATTTTGACGCAGAGGGGGTTGCCCCCTTCTAGCCCCCGAGGGAGGGTCGGGCTTTGCCGAGGCAAGGCTGACCCTTCCTTGACGGCCAGACTTGGTGTGTGAACGAGGTATACGAGCAACTTGAAAGCATCTTAAGGGTAGAAGCGACGTAGCTGTTGGATGTTCCAAGCGTTGCTGTAGACCTCGCCTTGACTGTTGGCCAGCTTGTATGTTCCGGGCTTCAGAACCTTGGCGATGACGAACGACCCTTCCCAGGGAGGCGTGAGTTTGTGCCACCCTTGGGCGTCTTGTCGCAGCCGAAGCACCAGGTCGCCCACCTGGAGGTCTCGGGACCTAACCCCTCAGGCGTGGTAGCATCGCAGGGACTGCTGGTACCGCGCCGAGTGTAGTAAGGCCATGTCCCGAGCCTCCTCCAGCTGGTCCAGTGAGTCCTCTCGGTTGGCTTGGTTGCTTTGGTCGGTGTAGGCCCTCACCCTCGGGGAACCGTATTCCAAGTCTGTGGGCAAGATGGCCTCGGCCCCATAGACTAGAAAGAACGGTGTGAAGCCCATGGCTCGGCTTGGTATTGTCCTCAGACTCTAGACCACCGAGGGGAGTTCCTTCATCCACCGCTTGCCGAACTTGTTGAGGTCGTTGTAGATCCGAGGCTTGAGTCCTTGTAGGATCATGCCGTTAGCGCGCTCCACTTGCCCATTCGTCATGGGGTGAGCCACGGCAGCCCAGTCCACCCGGATGTGGTGATCCTCGCAGAAGTCCAGGAACTTTCTGCCAGTGAACTGGGTGCCGTTGTCGGTGATGATGGAGTTCGGGACCCCAAAGCGATGGATGATGTTGGTGAAGAACGCCACCGCCTGTTCGGACCTGATGCTGTTTAGGGGTCGGACCTCGATCCACTTGGAGAATTTATCGATGGCGACCAATAGGTGCGTGTAGCCCCCGGGTGCCTTCTGCAAGGGGCCAACGAGGTCCAGACCCCACACAGCAAACGGCCAGGTGATGGGTATGGTTTGCAGAGCCTGAGCGGGCAGGTGGGTCTGCCTCGCGTAGAACTGACACCCTTCACAGGTGCGGACAATTCTAGTAGCGTCGGCCACCGCCGTCGGCCAGTAGAATCCTTGTCTGAAGGCATTCCCAACTAGGGTTCGAGGTGCTGCGTGGTGGCCGCAAGCCCCCGAGTGTATCTCTTGCAAGAGCTCCTGGCCTTCGGCGATGGAAATGCATCGCTAGAGGATGTCTGAGGGGCTGCAGTGGTAGAGCTCCTTCCCATCTCCTAGCAAGATGAAAGACTTGGCGCGCCGCGCCGACTGCCGAGCTTCGGCTTGGTTGAGGGGCAGCTCCCCTCGGTGGAGATATTGCAGGTACGGGGTCTGCCAGCTTTGATTAGGCGTGACCTCGCTCGGTTCCCCCTCGACGCGCAGTGCCTCACCCTCGGGGGCCAAGGGTACCTCGGGCTGAGCCGAGGGTACCTCGAACCGTGCCGAGGGTACCTCAGACTGGGCCGAGGGTACCTCGGACTGAGCCAGAGGTGCCTCGGGCTCGGGCGTGTCCTCGGTCTTGACGGAGGGTTGATGCAGGTCTCGGGAGAATACGTCCGGGGGAACTGTTGTTCGTCCCGAGGCTATTTTAGCCAGCTCGTCCGCAATCTCATTGTAGCATCGGGCGATGTGGTTGAGCTCGAGCCCGTAGAACTTGTCTTCCAGGCGCCGAACCTCATCGCAGTAGGCTTCCATCTTCGGGTCGCGGCAGTGGGAGTTCTTCATGACTTTGTCGATGACGAGCTGCGAGTCACCGCGAGCGTCGAGGCACCGGACCCCTAGCTCGATGGCGATTCGCAACCCGTTTACCATAGCCTCGTACTCTGCCACATTGTTGGACACCGGGAAGTGGTGGCATAGCACGTAGCGTAGGTGCTTTCCGAGGGGCGAGACGAAGAGGAGGCCTACGCCGGCCCCCGTCTTCATCAGCGACCCGTCGAAAAACATGGTCCAGAGCTCCGGTTGGATCGGAGCCGTCGGGAGCTGGGTGTCGGCCCATTCAGCCACGAAGTCCGCCAAGACCTGGACTTGATGGCCTTCCGAGGGGCGAACGAGATCGTCTCGCCCATGATCTCCACCGCCCACTTCACAATTCTACCCGAGGCCTCTCGGGACTGGATGATCTCTCCCAGGGGGAAGGATGACACCACAGTCACCGGATGAGACTCGAAGTAGTGTCGCAACTTCCGCCGTGTCAGGATCACCGCGTACAGCAACTTCTGGATTTGTGGGTAGCGGATCTTGGTCTCGGACAGTACCTCACTGATGAAGTAGACTGGCCTCTAGACGGGCAATGCATGCCCTTCTTCTCGTCTCTCAACCACGATCGCGGCGCTAACCACCTGGGTGGTTGCGGCGACGTAGATCAAGAGGGCTTCTCCGGTAGCGGGGGCACCAAGATGGGCGCGTTCGTGAGGAGCGCCTTCAGGTTCCCGAGGGCTTCCTCGGCCTCGGGAGTCCAAGCGAAGCACTCAGCTTTCCTTAAGAGGCGGTACAGAGGCAGACCTCTTTCGCCGAGGCGGGAGATGAAGCGGCTCAGAGCTGCGAGACATCCCATGACCCTCTGTACGCCTTTCAAGTCCTTGATTGGCCCCATGCTGGTGATGGCTGCGATCTTCTCTGGGTTGGCTTCGATGCCCCGCTCGGAGACGATGAACCCCAAGAGCATGCCTCGGGGGACCCCGAAGACACACTTTTCGGGATTAAGCTTCACGCCTTTCGCCTTGAGACATCGGAATGTCGCTTCAAGGTCGAAAAGGAGGTCAGAGGCCTTCCTCGTCTTGACTACGATGTCATTGACGTAGGCCTCAACCGTTCAGCCGATGTGTTGGCCAAACACATGGTTCATGCATCGTTGGTATGTTGCCCCCGCATTCCTCAAACCAAACGGCATTGTAACATAGCAGTACATGCCGAAGGGTGTGATGAATGAAGTCGCGAGCTGGTCGGACTCCTTCATCTTGATCTGGTGATACCCTGAGTAGGCATCGAGGAAAGGCAGGGTTTCACACCCAGCAGTGGAATTCACGATCTGATCGATGCGAGGCAGAGGGTAGGGAACCTTCGAACATGCTTTGTTTAGACCAGTGTAGTCTACACACATCCGCCATTTCCCCCCTTTCTTTCTCACAAGCACAGGGTTGGCAAGCCATTCGGGATGGAATACCTCTTTGATGAAACCTGCCGCTAGTAGCTTGTGGATCTCCTCGCCTATGGCTCTGCGCTTCTCTTCGTCGAATCGGCGCAGAGGCTGCTTCACGGGTCGGGCCCCAGCTTGAATATCCAGAGAGTGCTCGGCGACTTCCCTCGGTATGCCGGGCATGTCCGAGGGACTCCACGCGAAAATGTCGGCGTTTGCGCGGAGAAAGTCGACGAGCACTGCTTCCTACTTGGGGTCAAGCTCAGAACCGATCTGGATCTGCTTGGAGGCGTCGTTGCAGGGGTCGAGAGGGACGGACTTGACCGTCTCTTCTGGTTCGAAGTTGCCGGCGTGGCGCTTCACGTCAGGCGCCTCCCTAGAGAGGCTCTCTAGGTCAGTGATGAGGGCCTCGGATTCGGCGAGGGCCTCGGCGTACTCCACGCACTCCACATCGCATTCGAATGCGTGTCGGTACGTGGGCCCGACGGTGATGACCCCGTTGGGGCCCGGCATCTTGAGCTTGAGGTAGGTGTAGTTGGGGACAGCCATGAACTTGGCGTAGCATGGCCTCCCCAGCACTGCGTGGTAGGTTCCTCGAAACCCGACCACTTCGAACGTGAGGGTCTCCTTTCGAAAGTTGGAGGGCGTCCCGAAGCAGACGGGTAGATCGAGTTGTCCGAGGGGCTAAACGCGCTTCCCGGGGACGATCCCGTGGAAAGGCGCAACGCCCGTCCGGACCGAGGACAGATCGATCCGCAGGAGCCCGAGGGTCTCGGCGTAGATGATGTTGAGGCTGCTGCCTCCGTCCATGAGGACCTTGGTAAGCCTGACGTTGCCGACGATGGGGTCGACAATGAGTGGGTATCTCCCCGGGCTCAGCACGTAGTCTAGATGGTCGGCCTGGTCGAAGGTGATGGGCTTGTCAGACCAGTCTAGGTAGACTAGCGCCGCCACCTTTACCGAGCAGACCTCCCGACGCTCTTGCTTGCGGTGCCGAGCCGAGGCGTTCGCCACTTGCCCGCCGTAGATCATGAAGCAGTCGCGGACCTCGGGGAACCCTCCTGCCTTGTGATCTTCCTCCTTTGCGTCGTCGAGGGCCTTGCCACCCTCCGCGGGTGGCCCGGCCTTGTGGAAGTGTCGTCGAAGCATGGCACACTCCTCAAGGGTGTGCTTGACAGGCCCCTGATGATAGGGGCACGGCTCCTTGAGCATCTTGTCGAAGAGGTTGGCACCTCCGGGAGGTTTCCGAGGGTTCTTGTACTCGGCGGCGGCGACAAGGTCCGCGTCGGCGGCGTCGCGTTTCGCTTGCGACTTCTTCTTGCCCTTCTTCTTGGCGCGCTGAGTTGACGCCGCGGGAGCATCTTCCGGTGGGCGGCCCTGGGGCTGCTTGTCCTTCCGGAAAATGGCCTCAACCGCCTCCTGGCCGGAGCCGAACTTGGTGGCGATGTCCATTAGCTCGCTCTCCCTAGTGGGGGTCTTGCGACCCAGCTTGCTCACCAGGTCGTGGCATGTGGTGCCAGCGAGGAACGCGCCGATGACATCTGAATCGGTGACGTTGGGCAGCTCTATGCGCTGCTTCGAGAATCGCCGGATGTAGTCCCGGAGAGACTCTCCCGGCTGCTGGCAGCAGCTTCGGAGATCCCAGGAGTTCCCAGGGCGCACGTACGTGCCCTGGAAGTTGCCGGCGAAGGCTTGGACCAGGTCGTCCCAGTTGGAGATCTGCCCCGAGGGCAGGTGCTCCAGCCAGGCTCGAGCGGTGTCGGAGAGGAACAGGGGGAGGTTGCGGATGATGAGGTTGTCATCATCCGTTCCACCCAGTTGGCAGGCCAGCCGATAGTCCACGAGCCACAGTTCCGGTCTCGTCTCCCCCGAGTACTTTGTGATAGTAGTCGGGGTTCGGAACTGGGTCGGGAACGGTGCCCGTCGTATGGCGCGGCTGAAAGCCTGCGGACCGGGTGGTTCGGGCGAAGGACTCCGATCCTCCCCGCTATCGTAGCGTCCCCCACGCCTGGGGTGGTAGCCTCGGCGTGCCCTATCGTCGAGGTGGGCCCAACGGCTGTGATGATGACACTCGTTGCCGAGGCGACCCGGGACTGCAGGCGCTGTGTTGCGCGTGCGCTCGGAGTGGACCGAGGCTTCCCGCATGAATCGGGAAGTCGCGGCGCGATGTTCCGAGGGGAACCCCTGCCTCCGGGAGGCGGAGCTTTCGGCCCGTCGGACCGCGGCGCCCTCCAGGAGATTCTTGAGCTCTCCCTGGATACGCCGCCCCTCGGTGGTTGATGGCTCCGGCATCGCGCGAAGGAGTAATGCCGCTGCAGCCAGGTTCTGGCCGACTCCACTGGAATCCGGCGGCGGCCTCACCCTGACGTCGTCGGCGATGCGGTGCTGGATGTCCCAGGGGAGATGACGCGCTTCTCCAGCCGGGGGTTGGATCGCCCATTCCTGCCCGATGTCCCGGCAGATCGGCACAAGCGTTCCTACTCCCTCGTCGAGCCTGGCCTGCCTCTCGAGGATTTGCTCGAGCTGTGGGTCAGGACCCCCCGCCGGGACGGGGACCACAGCTAGCTCCCGAAGGATGTCAACGCGAGGCACAGGCCTAGGGGGATCACCGTTTTCCGGCATACCAAGATGGTTGCCTTCGCCGGGACCCCCTAGATCGACGTGAAAACATTCACGACTTGGGCCACGGTCCTCATTGTCGAGGCCGCGGCTGCCGTCGGAACAGTCGGAAAGGCAGTAGTCACATGCGGTCATGAAGTCCCGCACGGCACTAGGGTTACCAAGTCCGGAGAAATCCCAACAGAGGTCGGGCTCGCCATCTTCCTCGGACCCCGAGAGCTCATAGGTCGAGTCGGCCGTCAGTCGGTCCCAGGGTGACCGCACACGATACCCCAGAGGGTTGGGACTCGCCTCTAAGAGAGTGCTCACCGAAGCGGAGCCGCTTGGTGGGCCGAGGCTGAATCCAAAAGACACGAGATGGGAATCGGTTGGTACCTTTCAGTCGACGGTCGGTGACGAGGTCGCGTCTGGGACAGACTGCACCATTGTCTCGGGTACGAGGGTGACGCCCAACAAGTCCTTCGCGAGCGTGCTGGCGTCGTGCATTTGCTTGAGATCGGCGTGTTGCGGGAAGGCGGCGCTCGTCTTCGTCTCAGACGCGAGATCGATGCCCGACGCGCCCTCCGTTGGGGCGCCGGTGCCGTCGACTCGCTCGACAGCCAACGAGGTGCTGCTTCCCGCTTGGCCTTGGTTGCCCCGCCTCCTCCTCCGTCGGTGGGGGAGGGGACGGAACAAGCTCGAATGTCGTCCTTCCACCACGTGGGGAAGGCGTCGTCGATTTCCCCGCCGGCGAGCGGGTTGTCGACCGCCATTGTCGTTGTCGCACGGCGGGGGAAGGAGTATCATGTCGTAGCTGCCGTCGAGGGACATGAACTCAAGATTCCCGAAACGGAGCACCGTCTCGGGGTGGAAAGGTTGCTGGAGACTGCCCATCTGGAGCTTAACGGGAAGCTGTTCGTCAACACACAGCAGGCCCCTACCTGGCGCGCCAACTATCGGTGTTTCGAAACCCGGGGGGTCCCTGGACCGACGAGTGAATTGTCGCCGCATGCCCCAGCCCAGATGGGTCGACGCGAGGCGGAACCCGAAGGGGGGAAAGGAAGCAGCCGGAGGGAGGCAGGCGTGAGAGAGTGGATCCCGCGGCCTTCGTGTTAGCCCCGCGCCTGAGTCGGGTGCCCTTGCAATAGGGGGATACAAGCGTCCACGCGGGAGTGGGAGCGAGCGGCCTTGCGCGAGCGCCGTCCCGTCCTTCTCCGCGCGGGCCAACCCTCTGTAAGAGGGCCCTGGTCCTTCCTTTTATAGGCGTAAGGAGAGGATCCAGGCGTACAATGGGGGGTGTAGCAGAGTGCTACATGTCTAGCGGAGGAGAGCTAGTGCCCTAAGTACATGCCGTCGTGGCAGCCGGAGAGGTTTTGGCACCCGGTTCGTGTGGTGTCGTGGCCGTCGGAGGAGTGCTGGAGCCTGGCAAGAGGGGCAGCTGTCGGGGCTGTGAGTCCTTGCTGACGTCCTCTTGCTTCCGTAAGGGGGCCGAGAGCCACCGTCGTCACAGAGCGTGCGGGGCGCCATCATTGCCTATCTGGCGGAGCGAGCCAGATGGGACACCGGTCTTGTTCCCCGTAGCCTGAGTCAGCTCCGGGTAGGGTAATGATGGCGTCTCCTGTCGACGTGGTCAGTCCTCGCCCTAGGTTGGGCGATGTGGAGGCTCCTCCGAGGTCGAGGTTGAGTCTGTCTTCCGTGGCCGTGGTCGAGTCCGAGCCCCTGGGTCGGGCGAGGCGGAGACCGTCGGCTGAAGCCAGGGCTGAGTCCGAGCCCTGGGGTCGGGCGAAGCGGAGTCCATGCTGAGCCCGAGTCCGAGCCCTGGGTCGGGCGGAGCGGAGTTCGCCGTCTTCCGGGGCTGAGCCCGAGTCCGAGCCCTGGGTCAGGCGAAGCGGAGTTCACCGTCTTCTGGGGCTGAGCCCGAGTCCGAGCCCTGGGTCGGGCGGAGCGGAGTTCGCCGTCTTCCGGGGCTGAGCCCGAGTCCGAGCCCTGGGGTCGGGCGAGGCAGAGTTTCCTATGACGCCCGAGGCCGGCCTTGGCTGCTGTCAGCCTCACTCTGTCGGGTGGCTCAGCAGTCGGAGCGGCGCAGGCGGCGCTGTCCTCTTGTCAGACCGGTCAGTAGAGCGGCGAAGTGACTGCGGTCACTTTGGCTCTGTCGACTGGAGGGCGTGCGTCAGGATAAAGGTGTCAGGCCACCTTTGCATTAAATGTCCCTGCGATTTGGTCGGTCGGCGCGGCGATGTGGCCAAGGTTGCTTCTTGGTGAAGACTGGGCCTCGGGCGAGCCGATAGCGTGCCCGTTGCTGGAGGGGGGTCCTCGGGCGAGACGTAGGTTCTCTGGGGTCGGCTTCCCTTGCCCGAGGCTAGGCTCGGGCGAGGCACGATCGTGTCCCTTGAATGGACCGATCCTTGGCTTAATCGCACCCATCAGGTCTTTGCAGCTTTGTGCTGATGGGGGTTACCAGCTGAGATTTAGGGGCCTTGAGGGTACCCCTAATTATGGTCCCCGACAGATTTCTTCGAAGCTTTCGGCCTCCCCACTTATCCATTCAATAACGCCTTCGGGGTTGCCTCGTATGAAGTTTTCTTCGGTAGAGTAGGCGCCCACATTGGCGAAACTGGTTTTTATTTTCTTCACACAGTCCAAGGATTTTTCAAAGCATCTTTCCTTGGATGTGCGAAGTTCTTCAACATTTTTCTCTAAATGATTTTTCCAATATTCGCTGTTTTCTCGGTTAGCTTCTGCGAGCGTGCATTTCTCTTTAGCTTCGGCCAGTTGCCTCCGAAGGTCTTCAATTTCAATCTTTTGGGCATCGGCCTGAGCTTTGAAGCTAGCTTCATCTTCTTTGACTTTGTTAACCAGAGAGAATAAGATTTTGTCTTTTTCAAGACCTTTGTTTCTCAGTTCAATTACCTCTGAATGAAGGTTGTTCAGGGCTATTGTTTAGCCTTCATCCTCTATATTTTTCTGTGCCCTAAGGGCATTACTAAGAATCAAACCCTACAAGTGGAGGAAAGAATAAGTATGACAAATAAAATACCTCATTTTCAAATTTACAGGTAGTTTTTATACCTTTATGCTATTGTATGCTAAGCCGTCAGCAAGTTCGTCCTTCGATAAAATCGAAAGACCGTCTTCCAGCTTCAGGAATCCGATGCTTTTACCTATCTCCCGGCAGACGGATATTTCTTTGTTATCCGGGAGACAGTACAAAAAGTCTTCTTCACCACTGCCATTGAACACTAACGCCCCCTTCGGATATTTCAATTTTTGGCATAATGTTGTGCTTCTAACATTTCTTCTTGGGATAGTACCTTTCCCGAAGCATGACGAATAACATAGTCGGTACTTTTGTTTGAAGCTTCGGGAATAGGAGTTTTGATCATTTCAGTTGCAATCCACTCTGTTGATTTTTCCTTAGGGTCAGCAGGATCCATCTCGGTGGGCGCTGAAGGCCCGGCTTCGGTTTCAGCCTTAATTGTTGCAACTTTGATTTTTGCCGACTTGGTATCAGCTTCGAATCGTGCCTTGGCTGCTTCAGCAACTTTGCTTGTAGAAGTAGGACTCAAGGTTTTTGTTGTTTGTAACACAACATCCAGCACATTCGCCATCCTTCTCCTCTTAGGAGTTACGGCAGACCCCTTTTGTACCTTCGGCATAGTTACCTCTGTTGGAGGGCTCAAAATCTCTGGCATTTTTATTATTTCTTCAATTTCTGGCCCTTCAGCCTTATCAAACTTCGTTTCAACTAACCCGACTGTAATCACCTTCGGCATTGCAGCCGACTCTTCAGTGTTCTGTGCAGTCGGAACATTTTCTTTTGTTTCAGCAGCTAAAGAGGCCCCTTCGCCAAATTCAGGTATCACTGCCGGTTCGATGTAACGCGACCGGTGAGTCAGAACCTTCATCTTCTTGCCCTTCGACTCAGCTGTGATGGCCGAAGCGGCAACCTTTCCAAAAGCAGCAATCTTTCTTTTTACCCCTTGCCCTCGTAGCGGGTAACAATAGTCAGGGTATATGAAGTCGATAGCATCAAATACCCTGTTCAACCTTTTCTTATTCCGACCCTCGAAGGCTGGGGACAAAGCATTGTCCTCGGTTTTGGAGTACGCCCCAAGTAACTCATCGCTAGTAACTTCAATGCACTTTAACCAGTCATCATTTGGTTCATCAAACTTATCCCCAAACCTGAATGTATACTTCAGCCGGACCAAACCACCTTCGCTAGAGTTAGTGATGGTCTCCTTCGGCATTTCCTAGCTTTCCACAAGCGGCCATACTCTGAATGCTATATGTTCTTGAATTAAATCTCTTGTGCTAATGAAGGAGCAAACAGAACTGAAGGCATTCTGACACGCTTCGGCGGCGTCATCAATTTCGACCTTCGGCCTTCGGAGGCCAAAGCGGGACCAGATGGGGCGCATAATGATTTCTTTTATGTCTTCCCTCGTCTTTAGATCATTCTTCATATAAAACCACTCTTCCATCCAAGCCCCGGGCCATCTCTTCCAAAATGTCGGCACTGGGTGGCTTGCGTTGGGGCGAGCAATGAACCCATAACAACCAAAGTTGTTGTGGTAGTGTTCTTTACTAATGGCCTTCGTCTTGTATAGAAGTTCGTGCATATTGCAGAAGCACTTCGTGCTCGGCTCTAGTCCTTGACTCCTTACTGCCCAGACAAAAATCCTCATCCTCATTATAGCGTCGGGGGTGATCTGATGAAGGAAAATCTGGTAAATTTTCAACACTTCAACTATGAACTTGCTCAAAGGGAACCGAAGTCCAGCCTTGAAAAAGCTTCAGAAAATTATAACTTCATTTTCCTTAGGGGTAGGTGTCGTGTTGTCTTTGCTAACTCTCACGATAGATATGTCTCGGAAGTACCTTCCTCTCATATTGTCAAGATGACTCTTTTTAATTGTTGATTTTCCAAAGATTGTATGGCTTGGCCGCCAGGGCTAATCTTCAGAATCTTCGCCTCCACTTTTCACATCATAGTTGTCGCTGTCACCAGTATCTTCAGATAAACCTTCAAGTATCTCTTTAGTAATCTTATCTGTGTTTGTCTTTGCCATTAATTCAACAAAACCAGCAATATAAGGATCCACAGCCTTCTTCTCCTCGAATAGCTTCGCCTCTTCAGTCAGCTTCGCTTCCACAACAACCTTCTTTTCCTAGGACATCTTTTTACCAAACAGGGTGAAAATGCGTCTTTTAAACCGAAGCTCGGAGAACTTGAAAATCTAGCTAAAAGATTGAGAAAATAATGCAAAATGGCAGAAACGGTATATCAAATGCAGCTGGTGTGAGTCCATATTTATACACCCAGTACGCTGCAAATTGGAGGGGCTCGTCTGTCATTGATAATAGCTATTCTAGCAAAGGGAATGTGTTTTTTCAGACCTTCGGCTTAAGGCCTTCGTCCATGTCGCAGTCTGAATTCGTTATCTTAACAAATTAATACTGCGAGGGGCTACTGTTGGGGGCCTTCGTCGTCCGAAGGTCCTCAAAAACATGATTTAACAATGTTTTCCAAGTGTAACATATGAATAGGTACCTTCGGACTCGGATTAAAACCATACACGATGCGAAAAGCATGGTTGAGACGAAGGCAGATGTTGCTCCGAAGCTAGGGGAGCTTCGGCTCAATGGCAGAAAAAGGAACTGACTTAAAGGGGAAAAGGCTATTTAGTCCAGGTTGGGTTGTCCATAAGTCAATAGTAAATATGAAGGGCATGAATGTAAATTTACACAGGCTGCGCCCTGTGCCTATAAATAGATGAACAGTACCCCTGTACTGTTCACGCTGACTTGTACTCGCTTGTGCGTCACGCTTGTACTTTTGCCTTCTATCAAGCCGAAGGTACAAATGTAATCCTGTGTTATTCTTATTCATTCGCGATTATATAATAAAAGATATATTATGATGTCATATAATTATCCATGTTGTTTCCCATGTTTCATATGCTTCGTCTCTCATTGATATATGCTGTGATCATGAAGGTAAGTCCTTCATAACCTTCGTCCGAAGATTATTGTATCCTTAGGGAAATAATGCTTCGGAGGAGGAAGGGTATTAACCATTGACCTATTTTTGTGTTGCCTTGTTCTTAATTCATAGCATTTGAGAACAAGTCCCCAACATGGAGTATAAACTGTGATAAACTGTCATGTGTGGATCTTGCATCATGGGAAAATGGGCTGTGATTTAATTTTTCTGTAGGTACACTAACCTCGAAAATGTATGTGTAGCTGAGGACTAGCAAATTACCGAGAGAGAACGGTTGCCACCAATATAGAACGCTATGGCCACATTATGTTGGCAAAATCAGTGAGGACGAATAAGACGAGCATGCATCTTGATTGTTGCATCATGTTTGTCACCTATACACCCAAGATGCTTCTCTTATCTTTATTCCAGTAACCAGTGATTGTAGAGAATGTGGCGTAATGTTGAATTATGAACTTCGATGAAACAGCTGTCCTCCATTCTTTAGGTAACCTATTTAGGTGTTATATATGTGTTTGCTCTGGTACTTGATGTGCTGATAAAAGGTTGGTAGTTTGTTGCTTAAACCGAAAACTAGGCCATGTTCTTATTTAGTGAACCATGACCCCAAATTTTAAATTCTCCATTATCACTCCATGACTAAACTCATGCAAATGGATGTTTGGATAAATTTCTTTATCCAATACAAGATGTGCATGGACTTAAAGCTAGGATCTCAAGTTCATGTTCTTGCTATTTAATCTGTGACGTTTTAGTTGTTATATTTCCATCCTAGATCATTCCTTTGTCAACCTTATCCAGTTTGCATGTTTTTAAGGATCGCAATGTTGCTTTATTAACCTAACCTAGGAAAGTCATGCCTGATCATTTTCTTTAATTTGGTGCCTTTGGTTTCCTCATATCCATCGAAGGCATACCAACTTAATCTTATGATTGTTTTCCCTCCGTATCTAATCAAATATTGATCCTTGACCTTGTAATCTCTATGATGGGCATAGAAATATGCTTGGGACTAAAGTAACAGTCTCCCATCATACTCCTTTCGTCAAGTTTAGGTTATGGCCATACCTTGTTCGTTTCATCGGGCCATGATCTATTTGACTCTCTACTTGTAACCATTCTTACAGGTGGAGTATTTATTTGTGTGTTGCCACCTTGCTCAATCCATTGTGTCGTGCGAGATTTCTTATTGGTTACGTCTGGTAATGGTGTTATGACTAAAACCGATGGTGCCGCGACGAAACCGAGGGCCTCCTGTGAATGTACACACATGGTTGTTGAAAGCTCTCTTGTGGGTTTTGGTGTTTGGATGACAACTCAATTAAATGACTAACAAGTGTGCTAAGTGTTGAACAGGTGCTGAATGCAAAGCTAATAGGGTTCAACATAAGTAAACAGGTGTGATGGTCCAAAGACGAAGTTATCTATAGATATAATGGACATCACAAGGAAGATGGACATTGCTTAAGTGAGACTTGATGTGCATAACTTGGAGACAACCGATCAAACCAAGGTTGGAAGCAAGAAGAGCTTCGAGGTACCGAGTGCACGGGAGAAAGTCAAGGAGACCAGGAACCCAAAGCCAGGGGTGAAGAAGGAGACTTGCGGAATCAAGGTTGATCGAGTTAAGAAGAGTTATGGTGCATCAAGGAACACTACATAAGGACATGACTTACAACTAATGAGGTAACATCTACAATTATGTGGTGTAAGTCATAAGGCTCAAGATCAAGCTCAAGAAGTGAACAAGGTCACTAGAAGGAAAACCAATGTCGAAATCAGAACTGGAAGCAGCCTAAAAGAGCTAAGTGCACCTTGACCTTTAGTTTGGGTTGTTCCTATGTTTAGAGATATTCTATGTGACCTTTGCAGGATGTTGGAGCTCAGAAATGTCAATCTAGATCAAGTCATGCTGATTTGAGGATTTATGAGTCCAACATCAATCTCAAGCATGCCAAATGCTAAAGAAGTGAAAATCAAAGAGAAGGTATGTTTCTAGACTTAGTACATTGGTTTTTGTGTACTAATATATTTGTCTAAGTGTTAGAAATAGAGAAGAAAAGAAAAGAAAAGAGATGCAAAAGACTTGGCTATGTACAGCCATGACTCTGCTCAGTCTGGCACACCGGACTGTCCGGTGGTGCGCCAGACAGTGCCCGGTGGTGCACCGGACAGTGTCCGGTGCGCCAGACTGAACTCCGGTGAATAGGCCGCTCTCGGGAGAAGTTTGGCGGCGTACGGCTATAATTCACCGGACTGTCCGGTGAGCCAACGGTCGACTGCACCAACGGTCGGCAGCGCAATCAGCGGGCGACGCGTGGCCTGAGCCAACGGTCAGTTGGCGCACCGGACTGTCCGGTGTGCACCGGACAGTGTCCGGTGAGCCAAGACGACCGTTGCTCCAACGGTCAGCTGAGCCAGATTTAGAAGGAGATCGCGCACCGGACAAGCTACAGGACCTGTCTGGTGGTGCACCGGACTGTCCGGTGCGCCACCCGACAGAAAGCAAGTATTGCCTTCCAAATGGGATTCCAACGGCTCCTAGGCCCCTTGGGTCTATAAAAGGGACTCCTAGGCGCCCCTAACAACAACACAAGTGCAACCTACAATAGTATACATCACTCGGATCAATTCTCACTCTCCCTCTTGTGTGAATCTCTCTAGTTTGTGTAGAAGGCAAAGTTATAAGCCTTTAGAGAGTGGAGAAGTGCTGCTAAGAGCTAGAGCATAGTCTTGAGCGCATTGTTACTCTGCCAGAGTGCTGTCAAGAAGATTGTAAGCAGCCACGGCTTTGTTGTAACCCAACTCAACCTAGTGGAAGGCTCTATCTGTCATACTGATAGATCTGAGCAAACGGAGGAAGGAGTTGAAATAGACTCCAAGCCCAGGTGTGGCTAACTCCAACGAGGACTAGGCAAGCATTTCAGGCTTGGCCAAACCTCGAGATAAATTCTTGCGTCTGTGTGCTTCGCTCTGTATTGTGTGCTGACTCTCTGTCTTACTCACTTTTTATATCTGCACTTCAACACTTATCTGTGCTACAAGTTATATTTGAAGTGCAGGGCATTTTGAGACAGGATCGTATATTCCGCTGCAACCTACTCGAAGGATCTTTCATTCCACTGCGATCTGGTCTTTGAGTAGAGTAAGAACTAAAGTTTTAAAGTGATAATTTTTATTCGCCTATTCACCCCCCCTCTAGGCGACATCCAGATCCTGTTCCCAGGCAAAGGGAACTTTCAGTTGTGCTGCTCGGCACGTGCTGGTATCGTGGTTAGTAGTTGTAATCCATTATGAGACTATATCAATGTGTTATCTTGGCACAATCTAGTTTTGCCACGTGAGATTCATTATTGGTGCCAGTTTGGTGATGGTGTCGTGATTAAGGACTTATGGTACCACAACAAACTGATAGCTCCTGTGAATGTACACACAGGATCTGTTGCTTGGCGCATGCTGGTATCGAGGTCTCTAGTCATGATCCATTATGGAATTACACTGATGTGTTATCTTTCGTCGACCTTCCCTTGAAACAATTTCTATGTTGTTGGTCAAGTGATCAAGCAACATCTATCATCTTCGTTGGATCAAAAGGGCATACCGCTTCCATGTGTGGTCTCTTTTCCCTTGACTTGGGTAGTGACTGCACGTATACAAGTTCCCTTTACATCGTTTGTGTAAAGGTGAAGCCTTGGAGCTTTTTAGTGTGGAGAGACAACTGATTAGCTCTCAAAATGGAGATTGATTTTCCCTGCTGTTGAGATGCAGGAGTTTGTTCATTCGCTCTCTTAATTAATCCATGTATTCCCTAACCAAGTGGATAATTCATCTCGCATGAAGAAATGTATGAACAATATGACCAAATGGATTTCTACCTAAATGCATGACTTTTTGCTCGCAAATGTGAACTCTCAACCCTTGGCTTACCGATGGTACTGAGAGGACTTGCTCAATGTCAAAAGTAGTTCAACAAATTGGTTTTGACTAACTTGTAACTGCCCAATGAACGAAGGTTGAGTTTAGAGATCGTTTTATCGAGTTGTCTAAACTCACTTTGGTTCAACCCATCCTAAGGAAGTACTTGCAAGAATCAAGTCAAGTCAAGTCAACTAATAACCACCTAATTATCGCCCTAGTCATGCCTCGATCGCCTCATGTGTGTTTTCCCAGAATATGTGATCAAGTCGAGCCATGCCTAGTTCTTGATAAAATGGATTAGACACGAAGGCAGCATTTATAGATCCCTCTGCGGGTTATTTTCTCGAACCTATATCACCTTTCATGGACTTGGATTCTCTGGCTAACACGAGTCAACTGCGATGTTATTCGACATTCACACCCGTCTCGTGTGCTATGAACTTATCGTGACCACTTGTTGGTAAACCTCTTTCTGTGTGTTTTACCCAAGAGGTTGCATCTGATTCTGTTTGGGTAAAGTCGCATATCCACCGCTCGCTCAACAGACTCAGATAGTACAGTGTCATCAGAAAAAGCAAACTGCACACATGGAACCTTAGGTGTTATTTTGGCAGACATCGTCTCTATTGGTGGACATTCCTAAATTAGCTTAAGGCAATACATGTTATGTCCACTAGAGAAACAACATCCTGAGACACTCATCTTTGCTTGGAACTATCTGATGATTATCGCTGATATGGACTGGGTTACATGCGTCTCTACTCTTAATAGTCTTTCGCTCTGAATCTCGGGACGAGATTCTTTTAAGGGAGGAGGGCTGTAACACCCCAGGTGTTTATATTCTACTCGACAACGAGTATGAATTTAAGCACATAATATCAGTGAATAAAACAGATGCTAAAATTTAATCATCTCCCTCTATCACAATTTTAATATTGCATCTGTTTCATCTGTCATGTGTGTGGCATCATTTTTGTTTTTATCTATCCGGGCTCTTCCTAAATTTTCGTGATGTTCGGAACATAGTTGTTCCGAAAATCGGTGCGTCTGGTGATTATTTAAAATTCATCGCTCGCGCGAACACGAATTCGGAAGCTCGACCCACTGGATGATTTTATCCCCAAACAAATTTATTTGAACTCGACGACTAAATTGTTTGGGCAAAATAATCTGAATCACACAGTGTCTGGGAGAAATTATGCGTGAGGTTGATAATCAAGGAATTATAATTGAGATCCGATTATCATACAAATTGCCTGTAACCATGGAACTGGATGTTTAGACCACAGATAAATTTATCGTGTTTCGAATCAAATCAAAACCATGTCACAATTACTGTCTACCATGTATACATCGCTAAGAAAATTGGGATCCAAAATATTTGTGATTTTTCGGTAAAAAAATAGAAGAAAGAAATAAAAAAAAATCTCCAGCCTTATCCCCTGCGTCGCCCTGTGCCTAAGAAGAAAATCCCGCCGCCCTATTGATTTTTTTTGCCATCGCAGGATAAAAATCGCGCATGCCTCGGGTCTCTGCGTCTTCCACGCCGCCATCTCCAAGCTTCCTCTCCCACACGCGGGGGAGGAGCCGCGCCCCTGCGCTCACCGAGCGGCTCCCATGGCGCGCTCCTCCCTACTTCTCTCCCTCCTCTGCCGCGCCCGCTGTTTGCTCCTCTGCTGCGTGCCTTCCACCAAGCTCCCATGGCACGCGCCCTGCTCCTCTTCCTTCCTCCCGTTTTCTCTCTGCTTGCCACGTCCGGCCGAGCGTTCCTGCGCCCTGCTCGCCCCAGCAGCTTTCCTACTCAGATTTCGCCTAAGCTCACGCTGCTCCCTGGCGCTTCTTCCTATGCCGCGCGCCAAGAACTCCCTGGCGCGCTCGCCCATCCGGGCCCTGCCCAGCGTCGCGCTTCTCCTTTCTCCTCCTCTGCGCACCGTCCCAGCTCCGCTTGGAACTCTCTGCTCGCCCCCATGGCGCCCTGGTCGAGCTCCCCCATGGCGGACCTGTGCTCGCGCCCCTGTTTTTCTTTTTCCCCGTGCACAGCTCGGCTCCGCCCATTGCGTGCGTAGAGCCTCTGCCTGCTCGTCGCGCCCCTAGTTCTGGCCCCTGCTCGGACCTCGCCCTTGGATTTCGCCCAGGCCCGTGCCCTGCTCCTATGCCGCGAGCTCCAGCTCGGATCTCTTCCCTGCCGAGCTCCCACACGCCGTCTGCTCTGTTGCCACGCGCAGCCGCGCCAACCCCCTGGCTGCCGTGCCCAGCGCGCTTTCCTCTGCCGCGCGCTCGCCGGGCTGTGCGTCGCTAGGATCCAAAGCGCCGTCCTTCGTTTGGACAGCAACGACGTGCGCAAAAGCTTTGTTGCTGCTGTTGGAGGATTCTCGACGAAATATCTCGCAAAGCGTTGAAGCTCTAGTGCATCGCCGTCGTTTCGGTATGTCTGGCATTGTGCCTTTTGTGCCAGTCGTTGATTTCCTATTAACCACAACGCCGTCGTCCCCTGCCGTGCCTCGAATGTCGTGCTCATTGTGATCGGCTCGTCGACCATCGATTCCATCAATAGCCACGTTCATTCGTTATTGTTCCGTACTCCGCGAGAAAGCGATCTAAGGAATCTGGGTAAAGAAAAAGCGAATCCCATCCATCGCTTCCATGGTGTGCTGAGCAATGCTCCCACCGGACATCGTCATGCTGCCACACCAATGCCGTCGATCGCCATCCTCATCTACGCCAAGCCCCAAGCCGTGAAGACACTCTTGTGCTGGCCACACATCACCAGCTCGACAAAAAGGAATCCCATGGGTATTTGGTCAAGAATAGAAACTGTGTGCCTCGCTCGCCAGACGTGTGTGATCAATGACGTCAACCGGAAACCGTCATCGTGCTTCCGACTATCGTGTCGAATTAGTCAGGGTAAGCAAATTTGTTATTCGTGTTAGTGGATTGATGGATGGTTTGACTAGGTATAATATTTATTAGATTGCCTAAGTCGCTTTGGTAATTTGGTTGATGTCGTAGGATGAAAGAGGTCTCAATAGGTCTCAGTGTTTGCGGATTGTAGGTGTTAAAAATGTGATGTTTTATTAATATATGTGGTGTGATGATGCTCTACTTGATAGATTAAGTATAGTGTGATGTTTTATTAGTTAGGATATTTTAAGGATTAATTCAAAAGAGTGGTTTAAATAGTTAGTTAAGTTGTTTCGGTCCATACTTCGAGTTTTGTGTTCCAAAATAATGAGTCTAAGTAATTAGTCTTTCGGTATTATGCTTTAGTCAAATAGAAAGGTGGAACTTATATGGTCTATTGTTTTCCTAATAAATGAATCTAGGTTTGATAGTCTTCTGGTGTTGGGCCTTAGCTAAGGAAAGTAGACGTGCGTATAATTTATTGTTCCTTGATGTTTAAGTTAAATCTGGTAAAACTAGAAAATCGTGATTGTTGTGTTCAGTGAGTTATAGGTGTCTAGTGCTTACATAGGATTGTGTCGATGTCTTGCCGCTAAGTATTAGATTCTCTTTTCTGTATCATCCGGTTAGTTTATGCTCATACATGTGCATTGTGCATCTCATGAGGTACGATAATTAATCACGTGATGCGGAAGACGAGCCAAGTCGACCCCAAGCGCGGGCTACTCCGCATGGTGATGCTGATGGACGAACCTGCCTGATCAAGTGCTAGGACAAGGATGATCGTCAAGTGGACGTCACCTAACAAACACTAACCTAGTGTTATTCAGGCAAGCCCCGGTGCATTTGCCACCTCCATGATGTTTTAAAATCTTTATCACCTTGTTTTCTGCATTAGGTGATAGGAGTTGTGTGCTAAACCATTGATGCATTTCCTTCCTTGGAAAATTGATTACCCTTCCTTGATACCCTTTAATGAAAAGAATTTTATAGTGCTTAGCCTTGGTCTAGAAAAGCAAAAATGTTTTGTTTTAAAACAAAAGTGATGCTTCAGTGGGTGGGAATGTTTTCAAAAATAAAACTTGATGGTGGATCCATCAAAGGCCTTGATGGATTCAACATCGGAAAAGATGTACCTCTGCTAGGTACCAAACTTTGGGTTGAAATTAATAAAGCTGAGACCGGGCGATTGACTTGCACGAGGAGAGAGCCTCGGTGTAGTGTCTCTGTCTATGTTGATTAAGGACCGTGTCGATTTAGGCTTGATGATTGAGGACCTTTTAACTGGTCACATGCCCCATCATGGGTAAGCTTTGCCTCGGGCAGACTAATACCAGAATAAGACAACACGTAATGGGAGTGGAGAGATGGCAAGAGTAACGTGTACCCTCCGTGGCAAGAGGCTAGACAGTGGTGTATCTGTGCTCTCGGTTGGCGTGAACCTGATCTGGTCTTAAGAACCCCAGTGGCGAGTTGACATATGCAAGGGTTAAGTGCTACATATGTCGTGTGATTGGAGATCCCCAGCTGGGTATTAATCAATTCGGATCGCTGTTACTTCTCGGATATGAAGACTTGGTCACTGACCTACACGTAGCAATCCAGTGAAGAAAAAGGGTGATAAAAGACGACTAGTATAGGCCAAGTGCTTGAACTAGGATAGAAAGAACTGTAGATGCAGGTAACTTTACTTAACTTGACAAGTAAAAATGGATTTTAAGGATCCACTCATAGTAAGCTTTTCTGCAAAACAGAGTCCTTGGTTCTTGATAAGCCTTTCCTTGAATCCTTTTAAAACCAGCATACCCTTGAGAGTCTTTTCTTTAGTCGGGTAAGTCTTGCTGAGTAATTATGTACTCAGGGTTTTATTCCCTATTGTTTTTCAGGTTATAGTTTTGTGCTGCTGATGATGGTGTTTAGTGCCGGTGGGCTCGGCCTTCTTATAAGTCTAAGTATCTCTTCTATACTTCTTATTGAGGATGGTCACTTGAGCTAGCATATATTTCAAAACTATTAATACTTTATAACAGTTAAAAGTTTATTTCTTTGAATCACTATTGTAATCACTCCGATAAACATAAAGTAAAATTTTTGTAACTTGTAAAATTTGGTAATAAGATTTCTGCTGCAAATTGTTGGTGTGTGATTTGTGTTTACTTAATCTCGCGATCTTGGTTGTAAGTGGTTTATCCGATGTCCTTGGGGCAATCGGACGGATCCTGTTAAGTTATCTGGTGCACATGCATAGCCGTTTGAGGTCTTTGAGACAAGGACAGGTGCATGTGGGCCCAATAACTTGGGAGGTTCTGCCACACTTCCCAATGATCTTCACCGCTTCGGCCTCCACCTCCCTTACAAATGTTGTGGAGTCCCACTCTCGCAACTCAACGACGAAGGTAGGACTTGGAACCAGTTGGTTTTTTAGGGATGCCATTAATCATGGCCTCACTTCCACCACCCCCATGCATGCCCCAACGACCACATTCCACAAGTGATAAATTCCTCAATTAAATCTCGCCCGCTACTTAACCCGGACGTGCGGCGAAATGCAATTTCGTCCACATCCCCTTTCCTCACCTTGAATCCAGGGTAGGAAACATAGCAATGCGAGCTTAGAATACTTAGGAGCGGCTTCGGAACCACTTCAATGTCCTCCATCTGAACATAGAACCAGATGTCCCACCAGTCCCCCCATTTATTATTGGCACACAACACAAGCTCCACAACTTCGACCAAAGTTTTACCCGTCCTCGGTGTAAAGGTGCATGTACCAAACTGCACAATCTTGCCACCTGCAACCTTATTCTGCCAGTGGAGGTAGTAGTCCTTAGCGAAGACCTCCACCAACGGATGGCCCCCATACGTAGTTTCTGCCTAGATAAACTTTGCTAACATGCCATAGCATTTAGCATGGGTTGGTGGAGCTAGATCTGGAAGCACTCCATTACTTACACCACGAAGCGGAGAATGGGTAGTCAAAGATCAGCGCTAAAAACGCTTCAAAGACCACCACATCGTCCTCCGACTCTAGGACCTCTTTGGCTCCTGGAGCGTGCCCAACACTAGATCCAAAATATCATAATCGTTGCATCTCCTCACGCGATCCGAGGAAATCTAGGACATCTCGAATTCAATGGTGCGCCTCGGTAACAACTCGGCGAACGATGTCGAATCGCTAATCGTCTTCTCTGACGACGGCAAGCTCGCCGACATAGCAACACTAGTTGATTATGAAGAGGAGGACGGCATGACATATCGTCAGTGGTGGTGCACGGTCTGTTTCACAAGGGCCAGTCAGCGGTGAGATTGCGCTAAAAAAGGCACACCCGGTGTTGTCGGCGGTGGGATAGAGAAAACCCTAGGCAAACATGAGAAATAATAAACCTTGTACACCTTGCATAGTTTTTATACCTTGTAAAAAGTGCATCGAAAAACCAACAGTCGCATAGAAAAAACATCACACATCACAACAGTCACATCACAACGATCACTTTACAAAATACCCACCAGGGTCACGTCAATTCGTGATCGAGGGCAGCGTTAGACCGTCTCCCAGAAACAGACTTCGGGACCAGCTCACCAAGTTGAACCGATCCCTTGGGGGGCTAGTGTTGGAGCGAAGGCTGAACTCAACCTCGATCAAGTTTTACGTGACTAGAATTAACCATGTTTGGATGTAGGGCCTACAACACCCGAAGACTTCTTCTGGAATCGACGACGAAGACTCTGGCCCTACTGCCCTATGGGAAGATGGGGGCTCATTGGCCACTGAGTCAAAAGTCAACAACAGGCGATGACTCGGCACCCCCACAAAGTACGGAGTTGAGGTCCTAGTGAAGGCACCCCCGATGGTCGTCGAGGGGCGAAGGGTCCGGTACATGAGCAAAGGCTTCAAACTTCCTTCGTGGGACCCGATTCCGCTCGACTAGGGCCTGGCCCCACTTGTATGGCCCTTGGAGGGGTAGACTTTAGGTGTGTTTGAGTTGATCTACTTTATTGTGCTGCAATGACCCCATTGTGGGTAATATTCCGGGAATGTAGCATGTCACTAGGGGCATAATGGTTCTTGGGACCACCTACCTCATCTGGTTACCTATAAATATCCCCCATTCTGTACACGGATGGGACATGCATAACAAGATGCTACAGTTTGCTACCTACCGATTTGTTATGCACTTGAGCCCTGTTAGTTTCTAAGTGTTTGGGCCCACTTGACCATGTGTCAGTAGATCCAACAGTCGGATCGGTGGAGACTGGACCGCTAGAGCCGACAAGACAGCGTTGTAACGCCCTGAATTTGGGGGTAGAATTTTTTCTTCTTTTCTCTCACCAAATTCGGGCGTTACTCTCTTTTCTCTTCCTGTTTCGCTTCTTCTTCCTAATTTCAAACCAGTATAGTGACAGGTGTCCGTATCGTGTATGAACAAAACCTAAGTGTCATGGGTGTTGCATCATGCCGACGCACATTTCTTTGTCTGATGTTGTGTGTTCGTCTCATTCCGTCTCGGTTTTTCGGTTCGCGATTGGAGTTTGTTTGATGGTCGTGCGTGTCGTGGGTTTCGACCCGCAAAGTGGCTCGGCCCCAACCCAGCCCGGCCTGGCTCGGTCTGGCCCGGCCCGGCCCTGCGTGCCCCTGGCGCCCACCCCCCCATGCGCCCCTCCCCTCCTCCCTCTCTCATTTGGATTTCACGCGCAGCAACCTCCCTCTCCCTCTTCCACCTCTCTCTCCCCGTGGTGCCCTAGGGATTTGAGATGGCGATCACTGGATTTTGGACCCCGAGGTGAGCTCCCCTCCCCTTCCCTTCTCCTCCCTCTCCCTCCCCTTCCCTTCCCTGCGCCCCCCCCTCTCTCTCCCCTACGCGCGTGCCGCTGCCCGCGGCGGCACCCGCCCCCTGCCCCTCCCCCGATGCGGCGGCGCCTGCCCCTGCCCCTCCCCCGGCGCGGCGGCGCCCGCCCCCTTCCCCTCCCCGCGGCGGCGCCCACCTCGGCCCCCGTGCGCGACGGCGCCCGCCCCCGCCTCAGCCCCGTGCGCGGCGGCGTCCGCCCCTGCCCCCTCCCCGCGGCGGCGCCCCCTGCCCCCGACGCGGCCCCTGCCCCCGGCGCGCAGCCCCCTGCGCGCGGCGTCCCGGCCCCCGGCGTGACTCACATAGCCCATTTACCCCCTAACGCGTTCCTGCGTGCGCAAACCCACGCGCGCGGTGATTATTTTTGGTTGTAGTTAATTTCAAACTCCGTTAGTTAGTGTGTTGCATCGCGCGCTTCGCCGCGCGACGATTCAATTCAAGTTCGTATTTATCAATGTGTTGCGTCGTGCGCTTCGTCGCGCGACGATTCAATTTAAATTTGTGTTTATTAATGTGCTGCGTCGCACGCTTCGTCGTGCGATGATTCTTTTAGTTTATATTCATTAAAGTGTTGTGTCGCACGCTTCGTCATGCGACGATCTATTTTAATTTCAGGTTGTTTAAGGTGCGATGTTGCGCGTCCAGACGCGCGACGTTCCACTTTAAACTCAACTCTGTTGGAGTATGTCGTCGTGCGCTTCGTTGTGCGATGCTTAACGTCTCTTTATAATTAGTGCAAGTGTCTCGTTGTGTGCTCTGTCGCGCAGCAAGTCGTTTACTTCTTAATGCAATCTAAATGTCGTGTCGTACGTCTCGACGTGCGGCCACTCCCTTTCATTCATCTTCAATTGTTTATAATGATTAAATGTGGAACTTGACTTTACTTTATGCCAAACATAGTGTCCAAATTAATTCCCTTCTATTAAGCGAGTAGTTTAATTTATAATCATGTAACGTGATCGTTTCTCGACTGTCTGTTTCTCTTTCTCTCTTAACCGTAATTGCGAGCCCTCGTCGAACGTCTGTTTACATACTGCATTCTATTGTATGGTGTACTGTTCTTTTGTATTAAATATGTGGATGTATGTATGTTTGCGCTCGCATAGAGAATGATCCGGTCGGAGAGCCCGAAGAACTCGCAGGAGAAGCCCCTGAGCAGCAGTCGATTGGTGGAGGCAAGTGTCCCTTGACCTATCTTTGTCCTATACATTGTTTAATTCACCCCCCCCCCCGCATTACACATTTAAACCTAAGGATTGACTAGCTTTTGTTATCCATGTCCTTGTTTACCTATTTGGGTTGGATTATTGTTGCTTAGTCTATTGCTATTGCTCAACTCTAATCAATGAACATGATGAGAATTATCAATGATACGCTGTTTTCCCTCTTATTTATGATATCATACTTGTGGCATTTAAGGGGACTCGAGCGGTTTCTCGAGTGTCTCTCCGTAAGGACCTGTTCGTTGGATGACCGCCCGAGAAAATACTGCAACCATGAGGGTGGAGTGGGACGCCCTTAGCCGAGTAATTAGAGGAACCGGGGTGTAGTTCGCTTAGCCGTCGTGCCGTCAATGGGGCTCGGTGTATGCGGCTCGCTCTGCCAAGGTTGATTTGTCCTTTGGGGAGGAGTGCGGTACATTTAGGAAACCTAACGGGCGACTACATTCCCGGGGAATCTTTGTAAAGGCTATGTAGTGAGACCCTGCCTATTCACCTTGGGAGTGTTCAAGGGTTCGTACAACCCGAGGCAAAAAGGGGATCACGGCTCATGGGTAAACTGCGCAACCTCTGCAGAGTGTTATGAAACTGATATATCAGCCGTGCTCGCGGTTATGAGCGGCCAAGGGAGCTCCAGTGATTAGAGATACTTGATCAGAGATGGTTTGTTTACAGATGAAGATGAGGAGGATGGTTATGATTATGCTTATGGTAATGGTAAGTGGTATTCTTTCCGTTTGGAAAGGGTACTTTTGGGTTAACAACTAGGGTTAATGTTAAAACCTGGCTCTCTACTGGTAATAATTACCTGACCAACTAAAAGCAACCGCTTGACTTACCCCCACATAAAGCTAGTCCACTACAGCCAAACAGGACACTTGCTGAGTATGTTGATGTGTACTCACCCTTGCTCTACACACCAAACCCCCCCTTCCCCAGGTTGTCCGCATTGCAACCACTGCTCAGGAGAAGACGAAGCCGTGGAAGGAGACTTCCAGGAGTCCCAAGATTACAACGAGTTCTAGGTGTGGGTTAGCGGTAACCCCCAGTCGGCTGCCTGTGAAGGCCGCGTTTATCTACGTTTCTTTTCCGCACTTTGATTTATTGTAAAGACTATGTGGATGTCTTAGACATATGATGTAATCGACTACTATTTCCCTTTTTTAATATTATTTGAGCACTATGTGATGATGTCCATGTTATGTAACTGTTGTGTACGTGAATTGCTGATCCTGGCACGTACATGGTTCGCATTCGGTTTGCCTTCTAAAACCGGATGTGACATAAGGTGGTATCAGAGCCGTGCTGACTGTAGGCCCACTAACCTAGAGTAGAATGGTCGTTCTAAGGACTATAGACCTCTGTCCTTGCCTTGACTTTGGTATCCCTTCAAAAGTTGGTCATATCGATCAAAACTATATTCTACTATATATTATACCTTGCTGAAAATTGTGTTTTATTCTAATCCTTCATTTATTTATGGTTCATTATTTGCTGGTCATACTAGTTCTGTTCTCACTCTTTTGCTTACGGTGTCTTTTATAGATGGCTCGTCTTAGACACACCGCACAGAAGTCTGTCATCCCCTTCTTATCTTCCCGTCTCGCGGAGCGTCCGCTTCGCCGTCCCGTGGCTGGTCAGTCTAGCCACTTGGAGAGGCTGCACCACCGCCTGCATGAGGAGCAGGAGTGTCGATGACAGGAGCAGGAGCAGTAGGGCTCTTCTTTCTCGCTCCAGCAGGAGATAGAGTCTGTGAGGAGCTGCTCCCTCGTGCTTCCTCTGGAGGCGCCCCCTGCACCACCACTGGGCGCCCCAGCCCCTGGAGTAGCTACTGGAGGAGACCCAGACGACGGAGGTGGCAACGACAGCTCGAGCCACGACACCGACTTTTCTGCTGACCAGGAGCCGGAAGGATGGGTTGCTCGACCCATCACTCGCGACGCTGCTCGCGGGTGCCACTTCCACGATGCGCTCGACACCTTGCTACGTCAGGCACTTAACCGGCGTACTTGGTCTATCGAGTATCGCTGTGTGGTCTACCAGCATAGTCGCAGGGTCTACCCGGACCGCTGGGAGGCGACCTGCCTGGTGCGCCGTCCGGAGAACAGTCTCTAGGGTGCTGAGGTCTGCTTAGAGCACTATTCCATCTCTGAGTGGGACTCAGATGAGGCGGCCATGCAAGATGCCGCACGGCGTGCGCTTTTGCACTACTGCTCGGTTCTCGGTGGGGTAGCTGACGGTCTCAACCTGAAGTATTACCCCTGCCGTTCATCTAGCAGCTCAGGAGGCGTGATTGTCTCACCTGTTGGTGAGGACAATCCTAGGTTGAGCAGCACAGTCAACCTAGCCGTCGTGCTAAACACGGAGCTAGACCATGCATTAGACGAGCTGAGTAGGGCTCGTGCTGAGATCGCCCAGCTGCGGGCTAAGCGCGCGGAGCGTCGTCACCTGGACGATGGTTCCCCCGCTCCCGTCAGGACTCAGCACCCGTACCGCTCACCTCGGCGTGGACACCAGTCTTATGGCAATCCCGACTGCAAGACCAAGATAAATTTAGAGCCATAGATCGTCAGAGTTGGATCCTGTAATTAATACGAAATATATGCATAGAAGTTATAGTCTTAGCATTAGTATCGCTCTTAGTTAGTCTTAGTTAGACAGGGTAGTTTGCTATATCCTGTGCATTTATGTTTGTCAAGATGAACTATGTTTGATTTAGATCTTTGTAATGACTGTCACCAAAGTGTGGGTATCCCCTACATTTTGGTTTACCTGTTATATGTTAATGGAGTTAGCTGTCTACTTGGGAAGCCTTTTATTCCACTTTCCTCTTTATCTAAGAAGTTGTGTTGGTCTGTGTTGGAGATCAGTGAAGATGCTCGTCTGCTCAGCGTTGTGGAGAATTCTATACTCTTTTCTTATGCTGCAAGATTTGCAAGATCAGTTCTGCATTCTGCAGATGTCAGAAAACAGGCGCAGAGGAGGAAGGCGTGCTTAGCAGGAGCAGGTAGCTCAGCAGGATGAGGTACCCCAGCAGCAGCTGCCCCCACCCCCGATGTCCATCGAGCAGATGTTTCTGATGCAGACTCAGGCAGTTCAAGCCATTGGTCATACTCTGGCTGCATTCAGCAGCAGCAGCAACAACCACCACCTCAGCCTCAGATGCCTAGGGACAAATGTGCTAAAATTCACGAGAGGTCATCCCCCAACGTTTGCTCACTCTTCTGACCCCATGGATGCTGAAGACTGGCTGCGCACTGTGAAGCGGGAGTTGCATACCGCTCAGTGTGATGACAGGGAGAAAGTCCTGTATGGTCCCCGTCTGTTGAGAGGAGCAGCTCAGTCATGGTGGGAGTCTTATCTCGCCACCCATGCCCACCCCGACACCATCACCTAGGAAGAGTTTAGAGGAAGCTTTCGTCAGTACCATGTTCCCGCAGGTCTGATGACAGTGAAGAAGGAGGAGTTTCTGGCCCTCAAGCAAGGGTCATCGTCTGTCAGTGAGTACCGAGACAGGTTTCTGCAGTTGTCTCGCTATGCACCTGAAGATGTCAACACCGATGCCAAGCGACAATATCATTTCCTGAGAGGCTTGGTCGACCCTCTACAGTATCAGCTGATGAATCATACTTTCCCGACATTCCAGCACCTGATTGACAGAGCAATCATGACAGAGAGGAAGCGTAAGGAGATGGAGGATCGCAAGCGCAAGATTAGTGGACCCCAGCCTGGAAGCAGCAATCGCCCTCGTTTCTCAAGCAATTAACCTCAGCAGTTCAGGCAGAACCAGCGTCCACCTCAGCAGCAGCAGTTCCAAAGGCAGTATCCTCAGCACCAGTATCAGAATCGTCAGAACAATCAGTTAGGAGGAGGTCAGTTTCAGAGGCAGAATCAGCAGGCACCTCGTCTTCCTGTCCCAGCAAACCAGCAGAATAATCAAGCAGCACCAGCTTAGGTTGGAAACAGGGCATGTTTCCACTGTGGAGAGCAAGGCCATTGGGTGATGCAATGCCCGAAGAAGGCAGCCCAGCAGCAGTCAGGCCCCAATGCCCCAACAAAGCAGAATATGTCTCAGCCTGGAGCAGGCAACCGCTCTCAGCCGCGCTATAATCATGGGAGACTGAATCACTTGGAGGCTGAAGCAGTTTAGGAGACCCCCGGCATGATAGTAGGTATGTTTCCAGTCGATTCCCATATTGCAGAAGTGTTATTTGATACTGGAGCAACACATTCTTTCATTACTGCATCATGGGTAAAAGCACATAATCTTCCAATTACTACCATGTCAACCCCCATTCAAATTGACTCAGCCGGTGGTAGAATTCGAGCCGATAGCATTTGTTTGAATGTAAGTGTGGAAATAAGGGGGATAGCATTTCCCGCTAATCTCATAGTAATGGGTACTCAGGGAATAGATGTCATCCTAGGGATGAATTGGCTAGATAAGTATCAGGCAGTTATCAATTGTGATAAGAGGACAATCAAGTTGGTGTCCCCACTAGGAGAGGAAGTGGTGACCGAGTTAGTCCCGCCTGAGCCGAAGAAAGGAAGTTGTTATCAGATGGCTATCGATAGCAGTGAAGCAGACCCGATTGAGAGTATCAAGGTTATGTCTGAGTTTCCAGATGTGTTTCCAAAGGACTTACCAGGTATGCCACCAGAGCGGAAAGTTGAGTTTGCCATAGAGCTTCTTCCTGGAACCGCCCCTATCTTCAAGAGAGCTTACAGAATGTCTGGGCCAGACTTGGTTGAGCTTAAGAAGCAGATCGATGAGTTGTCAGAGAAAGGTTACATCCGGCCAAGCACCTCGCCTTGGGCTGCCCCCGTCCTATTTGTGGAGAAGAAAGATGGCACCAAAAGGATGTGTATCGATTATCGAGCTCTGAATGAGGTCACCATCAAGAACAAGTACCCCTTGCCCAGAATAGAAGATCTGTTTGACCAGTTGAGAGGAGCCAGTGTGTTCTCCAAGATAGATCTGAGGTCAGGTTATCATCAGCTCAGGATTCGACCTTCAAACATTCCGAAGACGGCATTCATTACCAAGTATGGGTTGTATGAGTTCACTGTGATGTCTTTCGGTCTAACAAATGCACCGGCCTTCTTTATGAACTTGATGAACAGTGTATTCATGGATTATCTTGACAAGTTTGTGGTGGTATTTATTGATGATATTCTAATATATTCTCAAAACGAAGAAGAGCATGCAGATCATTTGAGGATGGTATTGCAGAGATTGCGAGAGCACCAGCTGTACGCAAAGTTGAGCAAGTGTGAGTTCTGGATCAGTGAAGTCCTATTCTTGGGTCACATAATCAACAAAGAAGGATTGGCTGTGGATCCGAAGAAAGTGGTAGACATTCTGGACTGGAAAGCGCCAACAGATGCTCGAGGGATCAAGAGCTTCATTGGGATGGCCAGATATTATCGGCGATTCATTGAAGGGTTTTCGAGGATTGCGAAACCAATGACAGCATTGCTAGGCAACAAGGTTGAGTTTAAGTGGACCCAGAAATGTCAAGAGGCCTTCGAAGCGCTAAAAGAGAAGTTGACTACAGCGCCTGTCTTAGTCTTGCCTGATGTGCACAAGCCCTTCTCGGTGTATTGCGATGACTGTTACACCGGTTTGGGATGCGTGTTGATGCAAGAGGCAAGAGTTGTGGCTTACTCGTCCCGGCAGCTGAAGGTTCATGAGCAGAATTACCCAATTCATGAGTCATGACCTAGAGTTGGCAGCAGTGGTTCACGCATTGAAGACATGGAGGCACTATCTGTATCGACAGAAATGTGATGTTTACACAGACCACAAGAGTCTGAAGTACATATTCACTCAGTCAGAGCTGAATATGAGGCAAAGAAGATGGTTAGAGTTGATCAAAGACTATGAGTTGGAGATTCATTACCATCCAGGCAAAGCGAACATGGTGGCAGATGCTTTGAGCAGGAAGAGTCAGGTCAATCTGATGGTCGCTCGTCTGATGCCTTATGAGTTGGCCAAAGAGTTTGACAGGTTGAGTCTCGGATTTTTGAACAACACACGAGGAGTCATAATTGAGTTGGAACCTACCCTGGAGCGAGAAATCCAGGAAGCGCAGAAGAATGATGAGAAGATCAGTGAGATCCGACGACTGATTCTAGATGGCAGAGGCAAAGATTTTAGAGAAGATGCAGAAAGTATGATATGGTTCAAAGACCGCTTGTGCGTTCCCAATGTCCAGTCCATTCGGGAGTTGATCCTCAAGGAAGCTCATGAGACAGCCTATTCGATTCACCCTGGTAGTGAGAAGATGTATCAGGATCTGAAGAAGAAATTCTGGTGGTACGGAATGAAGAGGGAAATCGCAGAGCATGTGGCAATGTGTGATAGTTGTCGGTGAATCAAGGCAGAGCACCAGAGACCAGCTGGATTGTTGCAACCATTGCAAATTCCTCAGTGGAAATGGGATGAAATCGGTATGGATTTCATAGTCGGATTGCCTCGCACTCGAGCCAGCTACGATTCCATTTGGGTAGTGGTGGACCGCTTAACCAAGTTAGCCCATTTCATACCTGTCAAGACCAACTATAGCAGTGCAGTATTGGCAGAGTTGTACATGTCTCGGATCGTTTGTCTACATGGTGTGCCAAAGAAGATAGTGTCAGACAGAGGAACGCAATTCACCTCTCATTTCTGGCAGCAGTTGCATGAAGCTTTGGGCACACATCTGAATTTCAGTTCAGCTTATCACCCGCAGACGGATGGTCAGACCGAAAGGACCAATCAAATCCTTGAAGACATGTTGAGGGCATGTGCGTTGCAAGATCAGTCCTGATGGGACAAGCAATTGCCTTACGCAAAGTTCTCCTATAACAACAGCTACCAGGCCAGCTTGAAGATGTCACCATTTCAGGCGCTTTATGGGAGGAGTTGTAGAACTCTGTTGCAATGGGATCAGCCTGGAGAAAAGCAAGTGTTTAGGCCAGACATTTTGCTTGAAGCTGAAGAGAACATCAAGATGGTCCGAGAGAATTTGAAGATAGCGCAATCAAGGCAGCGAAGCTATGCAGATACCCGAAGAAGAGAGCTGAGTTTTGAGGTCGGAGATTTCGTCTATCTGAAAGTGTCACCGATCAGAGGAGTCAGAAGATTCGGAGTCAAAGGCAAGCTAGCACCCCGCTACATCAGTCCATACCAGATTCTCGCAAGGCATGGAGAAGTGGCCTATTAGCTCAGCCTACCAGAAAATTTGTCTGCTGTGCATGATGTCTTTCATGTGTCTCAATTGAAGAAGTGCTTGTGTGTGCCAGAGGAGCAGTTGCCAGTTGAAGGTCTTGAAGTCCAAGAGGACTTGACCTACGTTGAGAAGCCAACGCAAATCCTTGAGACCGCGGACAGAGTCACACGAAGGAAGACCATCAGAATGTGCAAAGTTAGATGGAATCATCACTCTGAGGAAGAAGCAACCTGGGAGCGTGAAGATGATCTGATGGCTAAATACCCTGAGCTTTTTGCTAGCCAACCCTGAATCTCGAGGGCGAGATTCTTTTAAGGGGGATAGGTTTGTAACGCCCTGAATTTGGGGGTAGAATTTTTTCTTCTTTTCTCTCACCAAATTCGGGCGTTACTCTCTTTTCTCTCCTGTTTCGCTTCTTCTTCCTAATTTCAAACCAGTATAGTGACAGGTGTCTGTATCGTGTATGAACAAAACCTAAGTGTCATGGGTGTTGCATCATGCCGACGCACATTTCTTTGTCTGATGTTGCGTGTTCGTCTCGTTCCATCTCGGTTTTTCGGTTCGCGATTGGAGTTTGTTTGATGGTCGTGCGTGTCGTGGGTTTCAACCCGCGAAGTGGCTCAGCCCCAACCCAGCCCGGCCCGGCCCTGCGCGCCCCTGGCGCCCCCCCCCCCCATGCGCCCCCTCCCCTCCTCACTCTCTCATTTGGATTTCCCGCGTAGCAACCTCCCTCTCCCTCTTCCACCTCTCTCTCCCCGTGGTGCCCTAGGGATTTGAGACGGTGATCACCGGATTTTGGACCCCGAGGGGAGCTCCCCTCCCCTTCCCTTCTCCTCTCTCTCCCTCTCCCTCCCCTTCCCTTCCCTGCGCGCGCCCCCCCCTCTCTCTCCCCTGCGCGCGTGCCCCTGCCCGCGGCGGCACCCGCCCCCTGCCCCTCCCCCGGTGCGGCGGCGCCCGCCCCTGCCCCTCCCCCGCGGCGGCGCCCGACCCCGCCCCGGCCCCGTGCGTGGCGGCGTCCGCCCCTGCCCCCTCCCCGTGGCGGCGCCCCCTGCCCCCGGCGCAGCCCCTGCCCCCTGCGCGACTCGCATAGCCCGTTTACCCCCTAACGTGTTCCCGCGTGAGCAAACCCACGCGCGCGGTGATTATTTTTGGTTGTAGTTAATTTCAAACTCCGTTAGTTAGTGTGTTGCGTCGCGCGCTTCGCCGCGCGATGATTCAATTCAAGTTCGTATTTATCAATGTGTTGCGTCGTGCGCTTCGTCGCGCGACGATTCAATTTAAATTTGTGTTTATTAATGTGCTGCGTCGCACGCTTCGTCGCGCGATGATTCTTTTAGTTTATATTCATTAAAGTGTTGTGTCGCGCGCTTCGTCGTGCGACGATCTATTTTAATTTTAGGTTGTTTAAGGTGCGATGTTGCGCGTCCAGACGCGCGACGTTCCACTTTAAACTCAACTCTGTTGGAGTATGTCGTCGTGCGCTTCGTCGCGCGATGCTTAATGTCTCTTTATAATTAGTGCAAGTGTCTCGTTGTGCGCTCTGTCGCGCAGCGAGTCGTTTACTTCTTAATGCAATCTAAATGTCGTGTCGTATGTCTCGACGTGCGGCCACTCCCTTTCATTCATCTTCAATTGTTTATAATGATTAAATGTGGAACTTGACTTTACTTTATGCCAAATGTAGTGTCCAAATTAATTCCCTTCTATTAAGCGAGTAGTTTAATTTATAATCATGTAACGTGATCGTTTCTCGACTGTCTGTTTCTCTTTCTCTCTTAACCGTAATTGCGAGCCCGCGTGGAACGTCTGTTTACATACTGCATTCTATTGTATGGTGTACTGTTCTTTTGTATTAAATATGTGGATGTATGTATGTTTGCGCTCGCATAGAGAACGATCCGGTCGGAGAGCCCGAAGAACTCGCAGGAGAAGCCCCTGAGCAGCAGTCGATTGGTGGAGGCAAGTGTCCCTTGACCTATCTTTGTCCTATACATTCTTTAAATCACCCCCCGCATTACACATTTAAACCTAAGGATTGACTGGCTTTTGTTATCCATGTCCTTGTTTACCTATTTGGGTTGGATTATTGTTGCTTAGTCTATTGCTATTGCTCAACTCTAATCAATGAACATGATGAGAATTATCAATGATACGTTGTTTTCTCTCTTATTTATGATATCATACTTGTGGCATTTAAGGGGACTCGAGCGGTTTCTCGAGTGCCTCTCCGTAAGGACCTGTTCGTTGGATGACCGCCCAGGAAAACAGTGCAACCATGAGGGTGGAGTGGGACGCCCTTAGCCGAGTAATTAGAGGAACCGGGGTGTAGTTCGCTTAGCCGTCGTGCCGTCAATGGGGCTTGGTGTATGCGGCTCGCTCTGCCAAGGTTGATTTGTCCCTTGGGGAGGAGTGTGGTACATTTAGGAAACCTAACGGGCGACTACAGCCCCGGGGAATCTTTGTAAAGGCTATGTAGTGAGACCCTGCCTATTCACCTTGGGAGTGTTCAAGGGTCCGTACAACCCGAGGCAAAAAGGGGATCACGGCTCATGGGTAAAGTGGGCAACCTCTACAGAGTGTTATGAAACTGATATATCAGCCGTGCTCACGGTTATGAGCGGCCAAGGGAGCTCCAGTGATTAGAGATACTTGATCAGAGATGGTTTATTTACAGATGAAGATGAGGAGGATGGTTATGATTATGCTTATGGTAATGGTAAGTGGTATTCTTTCCGTTTGGAAAGGGTACTTTTGGGTTAACAACTTGGGTTAATGTTAAAACCTGGCTCTCTACTAGTAATAATTACCTGACCAACTAAAAGCAACTGCTTGACTTACCCCCACATAAAGCTAGTCCACTACAGCCAAACAGGACACTTGCTGAGTATGTTGATGTGTACTCACCCTTGCTCTACACACCAAACCCCCCTTCCCCAGGTTGTCTGCATTGCAACCACTCCTCAGGAGAAGATGAAGCCGTGGAAGGAGACTTCCAGGAGTCCCAAGATTACGACGAGTTCTAGGTGTGGGTTAGCGGTAACCCCCAGTCGGCTGCCTGTGAAGGCCGCGTTTATCTACTTTTCTTTTCCGCACTTTGATTTATTGTAAAGACTATGTGGATGTCTCAGACATATGATGTAATCGACTACTATTTCCCTTTTTTTAATATTATTTGAGCACTGTGTGATGATGTCCATGTTATGTAACTGCTGTGTACGTGAATTGCTGATCCTGGCACGTACATGGTTCGCATTCGGTTTGCCTTCTAAAACCGGGTGTGACAAGCGTGGTGCTACCGTGTCTCCATGAGGCGTTCCACGTTTGGCCAGGTCTAGTCGGGGGTGCTCACGAGCGCTGAGCAGTGAGCCATGTAGGGTGAACGACGAGGAGCCTACAAGAGTAGATGGTGGAGGCCAGGTCATCGATCGCCAGATAATGAACGGCGATGGCGCGAGGCAAGGCAAGTAGGGACAGCCCATAACCAATCAGGAGGATGCGCATTGTCGGAGTTGAAGGCATGGAGGCGCGACGCTAGGATTGGAGACAGGGATAGTGAGTAGTTGCTTTGCATCAATGAAATGGGTCTGTTTGGGTTTCTTTTGGGTCAAAATGTATACATTTATTAAAAATTGGCTATGACCTAGGCCATAGCCCAGGTGGCTCGGGCCCAATATCCGCCCCTAAACCCAATGATACTCAATACGAAGGCTCTTCATCACAACACACTCCACTCTTGCTGTTCATAACATGAGTGCACTCTAGTAAATTGCTCTAGTGGCTATTTTTATGATCACTACTTGAATTAGGCACTTGGATCACTTTAGAATGCTTAGAAGTGTTGCTCCATGTTCTATCACTTGTATATCAACTATTGGATTTGTAACACACTGGTTGGGGTTGTATTTATAGACCACAAGCCCTCAAATAGCCAATGGGGGTCCACTCCCAAAACTGCTTAGAAATCGTGTGCACTGGACCTTTGACGGTTCCTGCCAGGTTAGTGATCATGGGTGGATCTAGGATTTTTTGTCAATGATGTCACAAGACAAACAATGCACACAAAAAATCCAATTTCAGATGGTGTGCATACCAATATGGATAAATATGCATATTAGTTCAAACCATTTCTAATCTAAACAATGTAGGCATCGCAATAAGCTGGTGTGAAAAGACAATTCAAATTTGAAGTAACCTAGAAATAAAAAAAATACACCATACTATGAAATGGATTGTAACATCCTGGTTCAAGGCTTAATATAATTGATAGAACACTCATACTAACTAGGCATGCCTTTTTTCGAAAGTTGATCTCCAAAGAACATCTCGAAGCACTAAAGTGACAGTATCGAAGGACAAGTGTGAGCATTGAAATTTGACGCGATCTCTATGTGAATTCCCTTTATCAAAGCAGTGGTAAATTTCTTTTTAAGAACCATATGATAATGTTCATACCACATGTACACTTTTCAAATTAATTTGTATATTAATTAGAGTGTGTACATGGTATATGTGATTTGTGCAGTTAAGGGATAGAAAATACAAAAACTAATTTAGTAAATTTGCTACCTAATGTTGTCATGATTATGGATTTGTGTTCTTGTGCAAGAAAAATAATAAACCAAAGTCTGAACAAGTAATGAGATATCATAGTAGTAGGTAATATAGAATAAAAGAACACATTTATGTATGTCCAAAGGTTTGCCCTTTGGCAATGCGGGGATAAAAAATCAAGTAATGTGGTCCTTCTTCAATTGGGTTGTTGTCATCCACTATGAATTTTAGATATATACTGGGCCATGCAAAAAAATCATTGCTATCCATGGGCACCATTGTCCTCAATGTGGATCCATCCCTATCAGTGATGTTGGATAAAGTTTTCAGTTTGTCAACACTCACTGGACTATCCGGTTACCTATCGAACCTTTCCACGTTAGTGCCACATCATCAGACCATTGGGTTGTTCCTTCTGACGTTGGGTATACCGGGGATTCGGTGCACACCGAACTTCGGTCCGGTGCACCATCTGCCTGATGCTAGAAAACACCCTTTCTGCGCGAACTCAGTTCGGTGCACCACCAGACTTGGTCCGCATGTCGAAGTCCTCTGTGCCCAAATACAAACTCTCTGCAACTTTGGTCCAGTCAACCACCAAACATGGTTTAGTGTGTGCCAAGTCGCCTATGTCCAAAAACATGCTCTCTGCTTGTTCGGTCTGGTGCACCACGGGACCCGGTCCGGTGCATGCAGAGCAGTTGGACATGTCCTTACGATATTCTACTCTTGGCTTCGATTTGATGGTGTCTAGAGAACTTCTATTACTTAGAGAAACATATCATAGCCCATTCAAACACTTTGAGTCATAAGTCTTCATCATTTGATCTCTCTTAATCCATATGCCCATTTCTCCTTGGACTTAGCACCAATTGACCCCTAGAATCCCTTTTTCCATTTATGATCTTCTTAAGGGTTCTAACCATATTCAATATGTTTCTAGGGTTCTTTAGAACTTATCCATGTATTGAAATGGTCCCATATCCATTCTACTCATTATGTCCCTTTTCCCTTAGTCTGAACTATTTCTCTAAAATTGGTCTTCGGATTCATCCTTTTACTCCTATGACCATAAAATTAGCAAATCAATTAGTCCATAAGGTTGTGATGGTCATTAAACACCAAAACAATTATAGAAATAGCTTTTAGGCTATTTCCCTTTCAGTACTAATTAGCTAAGTTATTGTATTTGTTTTAACAGTTTACACATCAATTTTCACCTATCTATCAAATTGTTGTATGATAGACACAATTTACTTATTTTTCCAATGTAAATAGATTAATATGTTGTCAATAGAATTTAGAGATATTTTAGAATTTGCCCCTCAATACGGGCTCCTTTCAAAATTTATCCCTCAATACGTGAATCTTTGATTTAGCACCCATAAATATGCTTTCTCCTCTAAATCATGCCCTTTCAACCCTTTAAGACTCTTCTTAATGTTTTCAATTTTTCAAGAACTTGAATTGTGATGGTAGGGAAAGGGCACATGTAGGACTAGGGATGTAAACGTTTGAGAAAGATTCTATTTCGTTCTGCACCGATTTTTATATTTATTCCACTCGAATTCATATTTTGGACAAATGTGAAAACAATACGAAAAGCAGACTGAGAGAAACAAAAACAAAACAAAAATGTTTTAGGCTATATCTCGACCGTTTTCGTATATCATGTACTGTATTAATACATTCCATTTTTGCATTGTTATGGGTTCATTACTCTGGCCACATGGTGTATCTCATATTTCCTTATGCAAAATTATATCTTCTATTTCTGTATGCAAAATTATAGAATGACATGTAAATATAGAGGGAAAGAACTAGGAGCATGATGATGAAGAAAATAAATATATTGACAATGATCCTAATGCTATGGGTGGCTATACTGAGCTTTGAGTTGTAGTTGCAGGGTATTATTTTCAGTTTGAGTTACTATGTGGTTGACTTTTTGTAAATTACTAGTGTGCTTGTGCAATTGTGTGTCTACTTAATTAGTTATACATTGATATTTACTTGTTACATGTTTTTGTTGACCTATTATCAATCTGTCATTATATAATTATGTTACTCATATTAATATATTGTTATCACTAGATCTGTACCCGTGTGTTGCCACAGGAGTAAAAAGTTTTATGAAACATAGATATGAAATGACAAACATCGCGATCGAGGTGGCTCCCGAGGAGGCAACCATCAGGACCATGCTAGAGTAGCCACCACTAGCCATGTTGGTGGTGCTGAAAAAGTGGACCGACGACTTCAGGGGCGGAGGCCTCTTGAGCTCCATGACCCCGTCCAACATCTGCACAACATTCCCCCATGACGGCCGCTGTGCCAGCTACTCCTGGATGCACCAGAAGCTCACCTGTAGCTAGCATTGAAGGAGGAGAAGGCTTTGCTACTGCTACCCTAGTTGTGATGTTGTTTCGTCTAACCTTGACTGAGCTCGCATCGAAAAGCTTGGAGGCAAGCAAGTTCAGCTCCTCGCAGTTCTTCGCGAGCTACGAGCCAGTTTGGTTTCGCTCCATAGATCTAGTCTCCCATGGCTTCATCGTCATCCATCCGTCTAAGTAAATGAAGTCTCGATTGCACGATTATGGTCATGGCTTCTAACATAGTTAGTAGGAGAGTGTTGGGGACTTGTTCTCAAATGCTTCGGATTAAGAACAAGGCAACATAAAAAGTGTTAAATAATAAAGCCCTTCGTCCTTTGAAACATTATTTCCCTTCGGGATATAATGTGTTCCGGACGAAGGTCACAAACAACATATCTTCGTAAGCACAATAAACTATGACGAAGAACTTACATGCAACATAAAAAGTAATATAAACATTTAAATATTATCACAACGTCATTTCTATTTTATTATCATATAAAAATAGAAATGACTTCAAATTACAAGTGTACCTTCGGATTGCAGGAAGGCAAAAGTACAAGGATGACGGAAAGCAAATGCCAAGTCAGCGTGAACAGTATGGGAGTACTGTTCATCTATTTATAGGCGTGGGACGTAGCCCATGCAAAATTACATTCATGTCCATTACATTTGCTAATGACTTATGGGAATCTATTAAGGCCTAAGTAGTCTTTTCATCTTTAAGTCGGTTCCCCTTTCTGCTATCGCGACGAAGCTTTCTGCGCATAGCTTCGGCTGTGCACCATCCTTCGTACAGCTTGGGCTTCATTCTGACCGTACTCCATGTTCATGATCTGAGTCCGAAGATACCTGTTCATATAATTCACTTGGAAAATATTGTCAAATCATGTTTTTGAGGACCTTCGGAGGACGAAGGCCCCCAACAGTAGCCCCTCGCAATATTAATTTGTTAGTGATAAATTCAGATTGCGATATGGACGAAGGCCTTAAGCCGAAGGTCCGAAAAAACACCTTCCCTTTGCTAGAATAGCAAAAGTCACTGACACCTGGGACCACACAGTTTCCGTCATATCGAGTGTATAAATAGGAGCCCGCCACATTTGATTTGGCACGCTTTCTTCGCCATCTGTTTTTCCTGCTTATAAAACTTTCTGCCCAAAAATATTTATTTTCTTTCCTAGTTTTAAGCTTCGGAAGCGAGAAGTAGGATCTCCGAAGAGATGTCTGAGGAGAAGAAGGCTGTTGTCGAGATGAAGCTAAGTCTCTCTGAAGAGAAGAACCTGGGCTTTCTTGAGGCAATGTCGAAGACCAATACAGAAAAGATCACCAAAAAGATTTTAGAAGGTTTATCTGAAGATACTGGTGACAGCGACAGTTATGATGTAGAAAGCGGCGGGGGAGAGTCTGAAGATCGACCATGGCGGTCAAGTCACTCGGTTTTCGGGAAAACCACTATTAAGCAGAGTCATATTGACAATATGAGGGGGAGATATTTTCGAGATATATCTATTGTGAGGGCTGATGCTGGAGAAAAGACTTCTCCCACCCCCGAAGAAGATGAGGTCGTGATCTTCCGAAGCTTTCTCAAGGCTGGTGTCACACCCGGGTTTTAGGGGTCCAAAGCCCGGGCGCGAACATAATCACCAGGTGTGCTGGGACCAAGTCTCACACATATGATGAATCATGGCACAGGATCGAATGTCACATCTTTACTATATAACAGGTGTCCTATACAAAATAAATAATTACATTATAAGGAGACAACGGTCCAGCAATCCCAAGTTGACTGGGAGATGACGGCCTAGATCACTCACGAACTCATCGCAGCATCCTCCATGCGCCTCATCCTGCGGTACCTGATCTTGACCTGTGGGGGGGTGTGAGACAGCAAGAGTGAGCTCACATACGTTCATCGCTCAACAAGTTGTGGGGAATAATGTGCATGAACTCGCCAAAGGTGGGAGCTCATGTGAAGTGTAAGGCTTACCAAAGAGGATGGTTGAAGCTGAGCATTGCTTTTAAAGTTGGTCAAAATTTTATTAGCAATTACTAAGTATAAGTAAATACCAACCCAATTAAGTAGTAGAACAAAAGTAACAACATCACCTGCGATGCAATGCATATGACAAATTGAATTTAGTTCCATAAATTAATCATGTGAGGGTCCGAGCTGCTCATGACCGTGAGCACGGCTAGTATACCAGTTTTACACTCTGCAGAGGTTGCGCATCTTTACCCACAAGTCATGTTACCCATCTGCCAAGGGATCGCGACTTCCCATACACCTCTACCGAGGAGGCGAGGCAGGGTAACACTACGAGGCCTTTACAAAGTTCCACTAGCTTCAGAAAACCCGCTACAGTTTATAGGAAGTTCCAATGCAGGAATCCCTTGCAGGACCGCCATCGCAGCAAAATCCTCCCGAGGGCCTCCCTACACTGACCACTCCCCTACTGCCCTTGCCCCTTTCGGGTAAGGTAGTCTTCCACTAGCTTTCCTAATTAATCAGCCAAGGGGTCCCATTCCTCCCTTGTGGTAGCACTGTTTTCCCGGGTGGTTCTCCATGTTCCAATTAACATAATGATCTTGTCATGAACAGTAATTAACAAACTGATAACAAAAGTGTAATCATGAATAATGTATCTCCATACCCAAAACCACATGTAGCACTAGCAAGTACTACCCAGAAAGTTCAGTGGTAAACAAGGTATAAAGATAGACAAACTAGGGTAACCTATTGGGTCCCATCAAAATTAACCTATGCAGATCATTATGATTAATTAGAACATGACTGGGTAAAAAGAAGTGATCAAGGGCACAACTTGCCTGGGCCTTGAGAATCCAGGTACCAGGATGATTCTTCAGATCCTCGTGACCTCACTGCTAGTCGTAGCAATACAAACATACATGGTATAGGCAAAATTAACATTACACCAAACATATATGCAAAATACATATTAATAATCTACATATTAAAATAAGATCACAGGAAAAAGAATTATTAATTTTTGAGTTATAGAATTCAAGTTATGAATTTCCTAAGATTTAAGGTGATTATAATATGATTAAATGATAAATAAATTTTCTGACAGAGTTCATGTCAAAACAGTGATTCTAAATGGTAGAGAATATTATTACAAAATTTTAGGAATTGGAATGACTCAATTTGGAGCTAAAATGAATTAGTTATGAATTAATTAAGTTTCTGGATTTATTTTTACACTAAAAATCATTTTCTAAATCATTTATTTGATTTCTTAACTTCCTGGACTGGGCGCACTAATACAAAGAAGCTCAGGGGGCTTGGGGTAAGAATCCAGAGACACAGGGAACAGGATCCCTGGACGGCGGGTTGATTCCAGTGTTTGTCAGGGTCTCTTTAACAAAAATGCATGACGAAGGGGTATGGGTGATTCTAGGCCGTCCAGATCAGATCCAAAGGCCAGGAATAGGTCGCGACCGGGGCAAACGGACACGCGAGCGCGTCCACTCGATCCATGATCGACGGCCACGATTTAATGAAACCAGGTGTGATCGGCACCGCAGGATCAAAGATCTACGACGCGGATCAATTTTCGCTCAAACGATCCACGCGCCCGATCACAACCGTTGTTTCCCCGATCTACGGCGCACGGCACGTCTTCACCCCCTGGCCGCGGACGACGGCGGCGCCAGCACACCCGCACGGCGGCGTCAACCGGCGAGCACGCAACACAGCCGTCACGACCCCAAACCCAAATTAAATTGCGCTGCACACTGAGAAGGACATGGCGGAGGTAGTAGTGGAGTTCTCACCAGTCGAGACGGCGCGCAACGGTCCGGTCGCGGGGAGCGGGTAGCTTGCGGCGGTAGTCGGATCCCGGCGAGAAATTCACCCGCGTCCGGTCACCAAAGTCGCCCGATGAAGCACCCAATCCAAGCGGTATACACTGGCGATGATCTCCAATCGCCAACCGAGGCCAAAACGGTGGCCAGACCATGAATCCGTGGTGGCGGCGGTCGACTTGTTTCCGCAGACGCTCGCGGTGTGCCTACGGCGGTGGTCGCGAGAGGCAGAGAGGGGAAGGCAGCAAGGGGGCTTTGGCCGTGACTTCCTAAATAGGCGGTTAGTGGGATTAGTTGGGTACCCGCTAGATCCGCGCTCGGCAGCTGGAGAACTCCGTGCGCGCCAGAGTCCGATCGGTGAAGAAGGTTCTGACGTCCGGGCCCCACGCGGCAGGGAGTTGAGAGGAGGCGCGTGAGAGTGACGAGCGGGGTCCACGCATAAGAGGCTGCGGAAGACTGCACGCAGGCACGAATTGGGCTGGCGCGGGAGCAAGGGAGATGGGCCGAGCCAAGGGGATTTGGCCCAGGAGCGTTTTTCTCATTTTCTTTTATATTTCCCTTTTTCTGTTTTATTTCTTTTGATTTCTTTTCAAATTCAAATTTCCTTTCAAATTTAAATCTGACACTGTGGCCAACTTGTCTTCAAATTACCTTGCACATTTAAAGTACCAACTCCGAAAATATAACTCTAGGTATATTTTATGTAATTCTCTTATTCCTCTATTTCTTTTCCTACTTCTCTTTTTATCTCTAATTTTAGTTCCAAATCCTATAATTGAGTTTGAATTAACTCCCTAATCCTCATCATTAATGAGCCCTTAGTAATATTACCAGTATTAGTAAATATACAAGAAATCGAAGTTCCCACTTGAGACATGATTTATTTTAGTGATCTTACTCATTTGTTTTTCTCATATGTGATTATTACCATGTGATGATGAGTACGAGGAAATACATAGGTTGAGATGTACTTTTTTCTTATTTTTATTTATTTATTTTTTTTCACAAATTGGGTGTTACAAATCCTACCCCCCTTAAAAATAATCTCGTCCTCGAGATTAGTAAGAAAGAGGATATAGGAAGAGTGGTTTGCAATTTAGCTTTCAGTTTCTAATTAGTTCAAAATCAAGAGTCTCTTTTTTTTCATTAGTAAGTGATTAGGAGAGCATGGGTATATGTATGTCCACTTTAATTATGTAGGATAGAAGATGTCTTTAGGGCATATATAGGTTTGGGTAAGAAGGAGTAGGATAAGAAAAGACTTCATCCTAGATTGTGGATCTTGACTTATCTTGGTGACCTCACTTGATCCTTGAAGACTTGAGTTGGTGCTCATCCTTTCTTGATGAAGTTAATCATCTTCTTCGGTCTTGTCTCATTGATTAGGAGTTAGTGTATATTATCGGGCTAGAGAATATGGTTAATATAGGTATGGATGAGATAGACTACAAGATGTAGGTTTAAAGTTTGTTTGTTGTTAGGTGGGAATAGAAAGGTTATATCATTCATCATGGTTCTATGGGTTGGGTTAGCTCATGGTTGAATTGATCCAATGTGCTAAGATAAGTTAATACATGGCTAGTGGGGTCTAGTCTCTTCTACTAGTGTCATTAATCTGTTTAAGTGGACCACATTAAGTTAGATAACATTAGACCACACTAGATCAGGTCACATTAGGTAAGATAAGATCTAGATTAAATTGGATATGACTAGATTAGACTAGTTTAGGTTAGATAGGTCCAACAGGGTAGAATATGTATTATTAAGATATGTTAGGATGTTTTAAGATTAATTAGATATGTTATGATAAGATAGAATCTCTTGCTAGGTTAAAATTGAGGGGTTATGCAACTATCAGATGGTTAAGGTAGTTGCATATAGCCAAGTAGTTGTATATGGTCAAGTTAGTCTTATGGCACCAATTTAGGTTAACACATTTTTTTTATAGGAGTAAGGTCTAGTCTATTTCACTAGTATTATCTAACATGTTTGATATGTCACTTTAGATTAGATCATATTAGGTTAGATGAGATCTAAATTAGATTGGTATGACTAGTTTAACTAGACAAGATCTAATTAATTTGCATTAGATCATGGTTGATAAACTAGGGTGGATAAGTATGCCTATTAGGATAAGATGGATCCATAAAGATAAGATAGAATCTTTTGAGATTAGTTAGATCTATTAGGATGAGATAGATTCTTTTCAAGATAAGATGAGTATCTTTTAAGATGAGATGGATCTATTAAGGTAAGGAAGAATCTTTTAAGATAAGATGAATTGGCTAGAATGAGATCTTTTAGAGTAAGATAAATCTCTTAAGCTAGATATGTTCCAATGGGGATAATCTAGGTTGTCTAGTTATTTTATAAATATATTTTTTTATACCTATGTGTATATGCAGATGTAATTGTGGACATTACTCCACAACTCATCACACTCAATCAAAGATCCAAATCAGGCAAGTATCATAAGAACAAACATTCAAGTTCATAGATATCTATAAAAATAGTTTTGTCTTTGTTCCTAAGAGTAGGTCTCCTATCCCTAAAGGTCACTTTAAGCACAGGATTTCAAAGTGTGAAATCCAAGTTTTGTCTTTAGAAGGAAAAAGGTAAAAATAATCAGAGTAAAGCGGAATTAGATGAGAAAAGATTAAGATAAGCTTAGAAAAGAGTCAGAGTAGCAGAGGTAAGTAGACAAGGGTTGTCCAGTTCTATCTAGGTTTCGTCCTACAGTCAACATTCCTCTGATACCACTTCTGTCACACCCGGGTTTTAGGGGTCCAAAGCCCGGGCGCGAACATAATCACCAGGTGTGCTGGGACCAAGTCTCACACATATGATGAATCATGGCACAGGATCGAATGTCACATCTTTACTATATAACAGGTGTTCTATACAAAATAAATAATTACATTATAAGGAGACAACGGTCCAGCAATCCCAAGTTGACTGGGAGATGACGGCCTAGATCACTCACGAACTCATCGCAGCATCCTCCATGCGCCTCATCCTGCGGTACCTGATCTTGACCTGTGGGGGGGTGTGAGACAGCAAGAGTGAGCTCACATACGTTCATCGCTCAACAAGTTGTGGGGAATAATGTGCATGAACTCGCCAAAGGTGGGAGCTCACGTGAAGTGTAAGGCTTACCAAAGAGGATGGTTGAAGCTGAGCATTGCTTTTAAAGTTGGTCAAAATTTTATTAGCAATTACTAAGTATAAGTAAATACCAACCCAATTAAGTAGTAGAACAAAAGTAACAACATCACCTGCGATGCAATGCATATGACAAATTGAATTTAGTTCCATAAATTAATCATGTGAGGGTCCGAGCTGCTCATGACCGTGAGCACGGCTAGTATACCAGTTTTACACTCTGCAGAGGTTGCGCATCTTTACCCACAAGTCATGTTACCCATCTGCCAAGGGATCGCGACTTCCCATACACCTCTACCGAGGAGGCGAGGCAGGGTAACACTACGAGGCCTTTACAAAGTTCCACTAGCTTCAGAAAACCCGCTACAGTTTATAGGAAGTTCCAATGCAAGAATCCCTTGCAGGACCGCCATCGCAGCAAAATCCTCCCGAGGGCCTCCCTACACTGACCACTCCCCTACTGCCCTTGCCCCTTTCGGGTAAGGTAGTCTTCCACTAGCTTTCCTAATTAATCAGCCAAGGGGTCCCATTCCTCCCTTGTGGTAGCACTGTTTTCCCGGGTGGTTCTCCATGTTCCAATTAACATAATGATCTTGTCATGAACAGTAATTAACAAACTGATAACAAAAGTGTAATCATGAATAATGTATCTCCATACCCAAAACCACATGTAGCACTAGCAAGTACTACCCAGAAAGTTCAGTGGTAAACAAGGTATAAAGATAGACAAACTAGGGTAACCTATTGGGTCCCATCAAAATTAACCTATGCAGATCATTATGATTAATTAGAACATGACTGGGTAAAAAGAAGTGATCAAGGGCACAACTTGCCTGGGCCTTGAGAATCCAGGTACCAGGATGATTCTTCAGATCCTCGTGACCTCACTGCTAGTCGTAGCAATACAAACATACATGGTATAGGCAAAATTAACATTACACCAAACATATATGCAAAATACATATTAATAATCTACATATTAAAATAAGATCACAGGAAAAAGAATTATTAATTTTTGAGTTATAGAATTCAAGTTATGAATTTCCTAAGATTTAAGGTGATTATAATATGATTAAATGATAAATAAATTTTCTGACAGAGTTCATGTCAAAACAGTGATTCTAAATGGTAGAGAATATTATTACAAAATTTTAGGAATTGGAATGACTCAATTTGGAGCTAAAATGAATTAGTTATGAATTAATTAAGTTTCTGGATTTATTTTTACACTAAAAATCATTTTCTAAATCATTTATTTGATTTCTTAACTTCCTGGACTGGGCGCACTAATACAAAGAAGCTCAGGGGGCTCGGGGTAAGAATCCAGAGACACAGGGAACAGGATCCCTGGACGGCGGGTTGATTCCAGTGTTTGTCAGGGTCTCTTTAACAAAAATGCATGACGAAGGGGTATGGGTGATTCTAGGCCGTCCAGATCAGATCCAAAGGCCAGGAATAGGTCGCGACCGGGGCAAACGGACACGCGAGCGCGTCCACTCGATCCATGATCGACGGCCACGATTTAATGAAACCAGGTGTGATCGGCACCGCAGGATCAAAGATCTACGACGCGGATCAATTTTCGCTCAAACGATCCACGCGCCCGATCACAACCGTTGTTTCCCCGATCTACGGCGCACGGCACGTCTTCACCCCCTGGCCGCGGACGACGGCGGCGCCAGCACACCCGCACGGCGGCGTCAAACGGCGAGCACGCAACACAGCCGTCACGACCCCAAACCCAAATTAAATTGCGCTGCACACTGAGAAGGACATGGCGGAGGTAGTAGTGGAGTTCTCACCAGTCGAGACGGCGCGCAACGGTCCGGTCGCGGGGAGCGGGTAGCTTGCGGCGGTAGTCGGATCCCGGCGAGAAATTCACCCGCGTCCGGTCACCAAAGTCGCCCGATGAAGCACCCAATCCAAGCGGTATACACTGGCGATGATCTCCAATCGCCAACCGAGGCCAAAACGGTGGCCAGACCATGAATCCGTGGTGGCGGCGGTCGACTTGTTTCCGCAGACGCTCGCGGTGTGCCTACGGCGGTGGTCGCGAGAGGCAGAGAGGGGAAGGCAGCAAGGGGGCTTTGGCCGTGACTTCCTAAATAGGCGGTTAGTGGGATTAGTTGGGTACCCGCTAGATCCGCGCTCGGCAGCTGGAGAACTCCGTGCGCGCCAGAGTCCGATCGGTGAAGAAGGTTCTGACGTCCGGGCCCCACGCGGCAGGGAGTTGAGAGGAGGCGCGTGAGAGTGACGAGCGGGGTCCACGCATAAGAGGCTGCGGAAGACTGCACGCAGGCACGAATTGGGCTGGCGCGGGAGCAAGGGAGATGGGCCGAGCCAAGGGGATTTGGCCCAGGAGCGTTTTTCTCATTTTCTTTTATATTTCCCTTTTTCTGTTTTATTTCTTTTGATTTCTTTTCAAATTCAAATTTCCTTTCAAATTTAAATCTGACACTGTGGCCAACTTGTCTTCAAATTACCTTGCACATTTAAAGTACCAACTCCGAAAATATAACTCTAGGTATATTTTATGTAATTCTCTTATTCCTCTATTTCTTTTCCTACTTCTCTTTTTATCTCTAATTTTAGTTCCAAATCCTATAATTGAGTTTGAATTAACTCCCTAATCCTCATCATTAATGAGCCCTTAGTAATATTACCAGTATTAGTAAATATACAAGAAATCGAAGTTCCCACTTGAGACATGATTTATTTTAGTGATCTTACTCATTTGTTTTTCTCATATGTGATTATTACCATGTGATGATGAGTACGAGGAAATACATAGGTTGAGATGTACTTTTTTCTTATTTTTATTTATTTATTTTTTTTTTCACAAATTGGGTGTTACAGCTGGGCTTCGGTTCCCCCTAAGCAGCTTTGTTGTCGAAGTCCTGAAGACATTTCAAATCTACCTTCATCAAATTACTCCCGAAGCTATCATAAGAATGGGAATCTTTGTCTGGGCTGTGAAAAGCCAAGGTTTAGAACCAAATGCTAAAAGCTTTTGCAAAATTCATGAGTTGGTATATGAGACGAAGCCCTGGGGGAAAGAACAATATCACAACAACTTTGGTTGTTATAGCTTCGGTGCTCGCTCCGGGTCAAGCTGCCCTGTGCCAACCTTTCGGAAGAGGTGGCCCGGAACCTGGATGACAGAATGGTTCTATGTAAAGAATGACTTGACAGCGCAAGAAGATGTTAAGAGTATCATTATGCGCCCCATCTGGCAACGCTTCGGACTCCGAAAGCCGAAGGTTGAAATGGATGAAGCGGCCGAAGAATGCCAGAGAGCCTTCGGTGTAATCTGCTCTTTTATTGGGACAAGGGATCTGGTCCAAGAGCATATTGCCTTCAGGGTGTGGCCACTTGCAGGAAAGTGGGAAATGCCGAAGGAGACCAACAAAGAGTCTGACGAAGGTGGACTAGTCAGACTAAAATACACATTCAAATACGGGGATAAGTTTGTTGAACCTGATGACGACTGGTTAAAAAGCATTGAAACATTAAGTGACGAACTGCTTGGGGTATATTCGAAGGCCGAGAACACTGCATTATCGGCAGCCTTCGGAGGCCGAAAGAAGAAAAGGCTCAACCGGGTATTTGATGCAATCGGGTTTGTCTACCCTGACTACCATTATCCGGTGCCGGGTCGCAAAAGAAAAAATACTTCTCCTGCAACAGAAGTTGCCACAAGTGCTTCTAGTGAGCCAGCACCGCGAAGAAAAAAGATGAAGGTGCTCACCCACCGGGCACGTTTTATTGAGCCGGCCACAGTGCCTGAATTTATCGGTAAAGTCTCCTTGGCCACTGAAAGTACAGAGCCAGCTCCAGTGCCGAAGATCGAAGAAAAAACTGAAGTACTTTCAGCAGAGAAAGCAGAAAAACCGAAAACTGAAGGACCAAAAATATTAGAAATCTTAAGTCCTTCAGCAAGTGTTGAAACAATAAAAAGTCAAAAGGGTCCATCGGTAACCCCGAAAAGAAAAAGAATGGTGAACGTGCTAGATGTTTTGGAGACAATTAAGTCTTCAAACACAACTCCAAAGAAGACTGTTGAACTTTCTGAAGTGTCTACTGAAGCTTTAGTTGCTGAAGCTTCGAAGCAACAACTTGAAGTTGAAGCTGGGACTTCCGAGCCCACCAAGGAACAACCTTTGGAAACCGAAGAAAAAATAAAAATGCCAGAGCCAATTTTGGTTGAAGAAATTGACACTGCCGCCCCCGAAGCTCCTTCCACCATATGCGATTACATTGTGCGACATGCTTCGGGGAAGAAATTATCTGAAGAAGAGATTTATGAAGCCAACCACTATGCCAAAGAATTAAAATATCCGAAGGGGGCACTAGTGTTCAATGGAACAAACGAAGATGACTTCCTATACTGTCTCCCTGACAACAAAGAATTATCTGTCTGCCGGGAGATGGCTAGGAGTATGGGGTTTCCGAAGCTTGAAGCTGGACTATGCGCTATGACGAAGGAGGATCTTGTGGATAGCCTTGCATATAATAGTCTGAAGGTGCGAGAATTGCGCATTTTGGAAACTTTATGATTCGAAATCTATTGTTTTATTCTTATACTAACTTTTTACATATAGGGATTAATACTAAGCAACACGCTGAGAGCGCAAAAGAGTGCCGAAGACGAAAGCTATGAAATTGCCTTCAACAACCTTCGAACAGAGGTTATCAAGCTAAGGAATGAAGCCCTGGAAAAGGACAAGATTCTAGTTACATTAGTAGATAAAGTAAAGGAGAACGAAGCTGTGTCCAAAACCCAAATTGCAGCTCAAAAGCACGAGATTGACGATCTTCGGAAGCAATTGGCCCGGGCGAAAGAAGAACGCATACTTGAAGAAACGAGGCGGGAATGTAGCGACCAATGGGCTAATCATTTGGAAGGAACCGTTGAAGAGCTTCGGTCTTCTAAGAAAAGGTGCTACGAAAAATCCATGGATTGTGTAAAGAGAATAAAAACTAGCTTCGCCAGTGTTGGCGCATTTTCGAGTGAAGAAGATTTTGTGAGAGGTAACCCAGAAGGGCCGATAGAATGGATCTGCCACGAAGCTGAAGCCTTCGAAGAAATTCTAAACAGTCGAGGAGACATTTGCGCCTTCTCGGGTGCTAGGGGGATTGCTTCTATACTGGAGAAAAAAGGCTGCGATCATGTTAAGGTTCTTGCACAATCCGAAGCCAACTTATCCCCTGAAGATATTAAAGACCCCTCGGCCGAAGCCAGCCAGGCTGGTGGAAAATTTTTCACCGACGTCTGGGACAATGGTGGCCGAGAAATGGCCCGAGAAATCATTCAGAAAAGTGAGAAAGGCATTCATGACGCTAGAGAAGTGGCTAAGGCTGCTGACAAAAACTCAGAGCCCGAAGGGCAATTAGGTATTAGCTAATGGTTTTTATTGTGTTGTAATTTTTGATTTTAAACTTCGCTCACAATTTGTAATAGCAATGTGGCCTATCATGTCCTCCTTCAGATCCTACTAAAGCGTCTCCGGGCCCTCACCCGAAAGGAGACGAAGAAATTAAAAAGATGGCCGAAGCTATCATGGACGAAGCTGTTAACCGGCTCCTGAACGAAGCTGCCGAAGTTGTTTTGAGAGAAGATTAAGCACTTTTGTAAAAACTTCTGAAATGAAATATGTGTGACATTTTGTAACCCTGTAATATATTTGCTTTTAATGATTCGATTCTTTACGATGCATGAAACTTTACATACGTACCGTTTTTGAGCCTTCGGCGAAAAAACACCTTCCCTTCTTTTCATGCTTCGTGAAGATAGAAAAACTTTTATGCATCACGACAATGTTCATAGTGTTCTGATGAAGGATATCGAAGCTTCGTAAAAATATTCTCCGAAGCTATATTCCGAAGATCAACATTGTATCCCCTTGTGACTTAGCACGATTTTCACTTTCTCAAAGTATCCTTCCGAAGGTTGATACCGTGTCCCCTTCTTTTGCCATATGCAACATGATGTATGATGCTTATGCTATGCAAAATGATGTGATGATGCTATGTTATGTAGATGACATTTGTTCCGAAGATACACACATATCCCCACAAAATATTTTTGTATCAGCGCTGACTTTTCGCTATAAGCTCTGCATTCCCTTAGGAACGACTTTGGAGCTTCTTCGCCTTTTACTTAGACGGTATCAGCGTTGACTTTTCGCTGTAAGCTCTGCATTCCCTTAGGAACGACTTTGGAGCTTCTTCGCCTTTTACTTAGGCGGTATCAGCGTTGACTTTTCGCTGTATGCTCTGCATTCCCTTTGGAACGACTTTGGAGCAGAAAACTTACACTGCGTTCCCTTTGGAACGGCTTTTTGTGATTTCAGCAAGCTTACTCTGCGTTCCTTAGAACGACTTTTTGTTGCTTCGAAGGATTTTCGATAATTCGAAGGTGCTCCTTGTTATCGTAAATTTTTAAGCTTCAACAACTTAAACCTGAGAAAATACATTTTTCTTGTAGCAAGCAAAGAATCTTTTGCATGAAAACTAAACAATGTCCTTTATTACACAGAAAATAGAACTGAATGGAAAAAACTGGTAGGATATTTGTCAATAGATGTGCTTCGACTCTGGCACAGTGCTATTGACTGTGCGAGCTTCGGATTGTTCTCTGAGATCCCTTTGGTGTGGAGCATATTGGCTCCCTTCTGGCTGTTGGCCTTGTTGCAACGGTGGTGGAGGCGGAGGCTGTTGCCAGGAAGCTTGAGGTTGACTCGCCGAAGCAACAGAAACTGCAGGGTGGTTGCCTATGTATTCTGGGATGTAAGGCGGATGGTACGAAGCAGTATGCATGACCTGCTTCGGCTGAGCTTGTTGCGCTGCAGCTTCGGCTATCTCCTTTTGCTTCTGGATGGTAACATGGCACATCCTGGTGGTATGGCCCTTGTTTTCGCCACAGAATAAGCAAAACATTCTCCTTGGTTGATCTCCAAATCTTCCGCCGAAGCCCCTGGCGCCTCTGCCTCTTGGTGGCCGGAAGAAACTTTGCTATTGCCCCGAAGCTTGTGAGGAGCACTGCGGCCTGTGCTGCTGACTCCCCTTATCATCATTTTGAGTAGAGTTGTGGATGGACCTGACATGCCTCGGATAGAATCTTCCTCCGAAGCCCCTGGTCATTTCAGAAAATCTGAAAGCCTCCTCCCTTCGTTGGCGAAAATCGTTGTCGGCACGAATGTACCCGTCCATCTTCTGGAGCAGCTTCTCCAAAGTTTGAGGAGGCTTCCTAGCAAAGTATTGAGCTGAAGGTCCAGGACGAAGCCCCTTGATCATGACCTCGATGACAATTTCATTGGGCACCGTTGGTGCCTGCGCCCTCAAACGCAAGAACCTTCTGACATACGCCTGAAGGTATTCTTCATGATCCTGAGTGCATTGGAACAGGGCCTGAGCAGTGACCGGCTTCGTCTGAAACCCTTGGAAGCTGGTTAACAACATGTCCTTCAGCTTTTGCCATGAAGTGATTGTTCCTGGTCGAAGGGAGGAATACCAGGTTTGAGCAACACTCCTGATAGCCATAACAAAAGACTTTGCCATGACTGCAGCATTGCCACCATACGAAGATACTGTTGCTTCGTAGCTCATCAAAAACTGCTTCGGGTCTGAATGGCCATCGAATATGGGAAGCTGGGGCGGCTTATAGGACGGAGGCCAAGGTGTAGCCTGCAGCTCAGCGGACAGGGGAGAAGCATCATCGAAAACAAAATTTCCATGATGGAAATTGTCATACCAGTCATCTTCGTTGAAGAAACCCTCCTGATGAAGGTCTTTTTGTTGAGGCCTTCGGTTCTGCTCATCGTGAGTAAGATGGCGAACTTCTTCAGAAGCTTCGTCTATCTGCCTTTGCAGTTCAGCTAGCCTGGCCATCTTTTCCTTCTTCCTCTGCACCTGTTGATGAAGCATCTCCATATCTCTAATCTCTTGGTCTAGCTCATCCTCTTGAGGCGTCGGGCTGACAGCCTTCCTCTTCTGGCTTCGGGCCTCCCGAAGAGAGACAGTCTCCTGATTGTGGTCCAGCGGTTGGAGAGCTGCAGTGCCAGCTGCTGAAGCTTTCTTCGGCGCCATAGCGAAGGTTGATGATCGCCGAGGGCGCTCAAAGGCTCAAAGAGTGGAAGTGAGTTCACCGGAGGTGGGCGCCAATGTTGGGGACTTGTTCTCAAATGCTTCGGATTAAGAACAAGGCAACATAAAAAGTGTTAAATAATAAAGCCCTTCGTCCTTTGAAACATTATTTCCCTTCGGGATATAATGTGTTCCGGACGAAGGTCACAAACAACATATCTTCGTAAGCACAATAAACTATGACGAAGAACTTACATGCAACATAAAAAGTAATATAAACATTTAAATATTATCACAACGTCATTTCTATTTTATTATCATATAAAAATAGAAATGACTTCAAATTACAAGTGTACCTTCGGATTGCAGGAAGGCAAAAGTACAAGGATGACGGAAAGCAAATGCCAAGTCAGCGTGAACAGTACGGGAGTACTGTTCATCTATTTATAGGCGTGGGACGTAGCCCATGCAAAATTACATTCATGTCCATTACATTTGCTAATGACTTATGGGAATCTATTAAGGCCTAAGTAGTCTTTTCATCTTTAAGTCGGTTCCCCTTTCTGCTATCGCGACGAAGCTTTCTGCGCATAGCTTCGGCTGTGCACCATCCTTCGTACAGCTTGGGCTTCGTTCTGACTGTACTCCATGTTCATGATCTGAGTCCGAAGATACCTGTTCATATAATTCACTTGGAAAATATTGTCAAATCATGTTTTTGAGGACCTTCGGAGGACGAAGGCCCCCAACAGAGAGCTTGGTCTCCCCTTTTGTCTTGAACCCCGAGGCTGAGATGAATATACGATCGACATGTTATGAACATGATGGATAGGAAATGTGCCCTTGGGCCATTTTTAGTTGTTTTGGAGATTAAATGATCAACACATTACTATGAACTAACACCCCTCTTATGGGCATGAGTACATGTGTTTAGAAAGCAAATTGAAGCAATCAGTCCAAAAGATTGAGGAAAATAAGAAATGCGCTTTTGGGCTTGAAATTAGCATATTACAAACCTCTATGAATAGAAAAGATAAAGGTATGTTTCTAGCACTTAGTCATTTGTTTTAGGTACTAACAATGTTTATCTAAGTGCTAGGGAACTTCTCAAATCAAGCCGAAATGGAGTGGAGTTTGGCTAAGTTTGGCCAAACTTAGGCCAGTCTGGGCCTCACCGGACAGTCACCCGAGACACCCTCGTGCGAGCCGAAGATGCGCTGAACGAGTCGTGACTTCGCTCAGGCGAATTGTGACTACGCTCGGGCGAATCATGACTACGCTCGGGCGAGTAGGAAATGTGCTCGAGCGAGTCGGAGATGCGCTCGGGCGAGTCAGAATGGTGTCTCTCGCAGAGGATGGCCTCGGGCGAATTGGAACCACGTCCCCCACCAAGATTGGCCTCGGTCGAGTCATGACTGCCTCAGGTGAGTCATGACTGTGTTGAGCGCTTGGCCTCGGGCGACTCATGATTGCCTCGGTGTAACACCCAGTCCAATCTTGGACCGGCAGTACTTACTCCTGGCAGCTCTTTAGGATCATATATTGTCCCCAGACCAACACAAGCCTTTTGTGCACACTTTGTCCTCACTCATGCGCACCCGATAAAACTTCCCGGTCGGTCACCCATCCCAAATTGCTCCAAGCCAAGCATGCTTAACTTGAAGGTTCTTTCGAGATAGTCTTCTGAAAAAGAAGATGCACCTTGTTGATATGAGTACTTTATTAATTCTATTAAGCCTTGGGTAAGGATATCACCATCCTACAGGCCCAGGATATCACAATCCACCCCATTAGAAGACAGACGTCCTCATTGGTCAACCCCAAGCCAGGAACCTCCCTTCTTGGCCACATCTGTGTGTTTAGTGTCGTCATATGCCATGCCATGTGACCACTCCGGGCCCACATGCACCATATACCCGAACCCCTAACCCACACACGCCCGTGAAACCGCGAGGGTCGGCTCTGATACCACTTGTAACACCCAGTCTAATTTTGGACCTGCAGTACTTACTCCTAGCAGCTCTCTAGGATCATATATTGTCCCCACAGACCAACACGAGTCTTTTGTGCGTACTTTGTCCTCACTTGTAACACCCTGAATTTTAGGGTATAAAATTTCTTCTCCAGTATTCACCAAATTCAAGCGTTACTCTCTTTTTCTCTTCCTGTTCTACTCCTTCCTCCCATTTTCAAAGCAATATAGAGACTAGTGTCTGTGCCACGTGTAAGCAAAACCTTAAGTTGATATTGTTGTTGCATCATGTCGGAGCATATTTATTTCTGTCTGATGTCATGTCTAGGCGTGCATTCATTTAATTTAGGATTTCTATTTGAGGAATGGATTTGATTAGAAAGTAACGAGATCGATTAGAGGAGAAGCAACCTCGGCTCGGCCCCACGGCCCGCCCCTGCGCATGGCCTAGTCCAGCGCCTGGCACGCGGCCTAGCCTCCCCCTCCCCCCAGCGCGCCCTCCCCGGCCCTAGCGCAGCCTCCCCCACCCTAGCGAGCCCCTCCCCCGGCGGCGCCCTTCCCCTGGCATGGTGCACAGCCCCGACCTCGGTGTGGCCCCTACCCGCGCGCGCCCCTGCTCGGCCCGGTCCCTGCACGCAGCCTCGTCGCGTTTGTGGCGCGGCCTCGGCGCACAGTCCAAGCATGTGTGCCTTCAGCGTGTTTCGCGCACGTCGTAGCGCTTTAAATTTCGCTTGGGTCATGTGTCATGTCGCGTGCTTTGTCACGCGACGACCTTTTAATTCACCTAAGATCGAGTATAATAATTAAAGTGCATAGTATAACGACGATTAATCAAGTATCGAACTAATCAGGATCTAGCATCAATTTTATTTGCACATTGCATGAATATCAATTAATATAATCATGTTGAGATAAATATTTTAGTCCATAGCCACTTAACGTAATCGCTATGTCTCTCGACCATAGCTTCGACCGCCGTAGTTTCTTTTCTCGCATAGTCGTAAATGCAAGCCCTTCGCCACGCGTCTGTTTAATTGATCTGTTTCATTGTGTGGTGTATGTTGGGGGTCTTATTCTCTGACGAAGGTCCTCAAGACAAAGATACTATCTGTAAACGACAAGATCGAATGCTGAAGCTACAACGAACATGTGTGGAAAAGCCAAAGGTGAACAGCTTCGGCTTAAGGTGACAACGAAGGTAAGGCATAATGTTGAGTCGACGAGGAAAAGACTAGTTAATCCCTATTGTTTTGTAGTAGGGTCATATGTACATTTTAAGGCCATAAATGTATTTTTACTTGGGCTGTGTCCCGTGCCTATAAATAGGTGAACAGTACCCCCCGTGATGTTCACGCTGGATTGTAATTGCTCTCGCGTCATCGCCTTCAAACAAGCCAAAGGTATCAATGTAATATAAATTTTGATAATGTTTATACGATTAATATGGAATAAATATGTGAATGGACAGCACATCTCGTGCGTATAAACTATTATTTTTATGAATGATGAAGATGTGTTCTTCATGACCTTTGTTAGAAGATCATTATATCCAAAAGGAGATAATGCTTCGAAGGACGAAGATCCTTAACATTTAACAATTATGTTGCCTTGTTCTTGATTCACAGTAGTTGAGAACAAGTGACCAACATTGGCGCCCACCTCAGGTGAACTCACTTCCACGACCACAATAATAGCTTCGCAAGGTGATCAAGTTGTGTCACCTTCGGCCACGAAGCTAGTGTTCCCAATCACAGGCGGTTCAAGCTCCGAACCAGCCAATAAGAAGCAGAAGAAGGAAGCACAAAGAAGAGTACAACATATCGGAGTGCAAGGACCCTTCATCAAGTCCAAATGGTCTCATGTACCAATCACATTTTCCCAAGAAGACCTTCAACTTAAGGATTACCCTCACAATAATGTCATGGTCATATCATGTGTTATCAAAGGATTCTTAGTTCACAATGTCCTCGTAGACATGGGTAGTGCAGCAGATATTATCTTCACAAAAGCCTTCAGACAAATGCAAGAGTAGGATGACAAAATACATGATGCAACATACCCCATATGTGGCTTCGGAGGAAAACAGATAGTGGCACTTGGAAAAATAATAATCTCAATCACCTTCAGCTATGTCCACAACACTAGAACAGAGCAAGTTGTATTTGACATTGTAGACATGGATTATCCTTATAATGCCATCATTGGATGAGGGACATTGAACGATTTCAAAGAAATACTTCATCCAGCATATCTGTGTATGAAGATACCATCTGATTAGGGTCCTATTGATGTGCATGGAAGTTAAGAGGCTGCTAGAAGAGCTGAAGGGAATTGAACAGATTCCAGGTGAAAGGGAAATGTGCCCTTGGGCAATTTCAATAATGTTTTAGTGATTAAGTGCCCAACATGGTTAATTAAGTTCTTATGTGCCAAGTAAAGTGAGAAGTGCAAATCAAAGAAAAAGGTACGTTTCTAGACTTAGTACATTGTTTTGAGTACTAATGTGTTTTGTCTAAGTGCTAGAAACAGTGAGAAAAGAATTGGAAAAAGAGTTGGCTATGTGCAGCAAACTCCAGCTCGGCTTGGCACACCGGACTGTCCGGTGGTGCACCAGACATTGTCCGGTGCGCCAGGCTGGTCTCCGGTGAAAAGGCCGCTCTCGGGAGTTGACGACGGTGTACGGCTATAATTCACCGGACTGTCCGGTGAGTCGTCCATGGCGTACTCGTCGCTCTCGGGAAAAGCATAGGGGCGACATGGCTATAATTCATCGGACTGTCCGATGGTGCACCGGACTGTCCGGTGAGCCAACAGTCGCCAGCGCCAATGGTCAGCCACACAATCTTCATGCGACACGTGGACTGCTCCAACGGTCGGCTGGTGCACCGGACTATCCGGTGTGCACCGGATAGTGTCCGGTGAGCCAATCAGCCCAGAGGAGCAACGGTCGGATATGCCAATTTTGGAAGGAGATCGCGCACCAGACCATCTACAGGACCTGTCCGGTGGCGCACCGGACTGTCCTGTGCGCCACTCGATAGAAGGCAAGGATGGCCTTCCAAGTTTGTCTTCAACAGCTCCTAGCTACCTTGGGGCTATAAAAGGGACCCCTAGGCGCATGGAGGAGTCACCCAAGCATTCACTAAGCATCCTAAGACTCCAAAACTCCAACTCCACGCATTTGATTCTCTGTGTTAGTGATTTGAGCTCCATTTGAGTTGCGAACTCCGTGTGTTGTGTTTTGAGCTCAAGTCGTGACTCGTGTGCATGGTTGTGCTGCGATTTTGAGTCTTGTGTGTGTTGCTCTCCCGACCTTACTCTTGTGCGTTCTTTGTGATCTATATTGTAAGGGCGAGAGGCTCCAACTTGTGGAGATTCCTCGCAGATGGGAAGAAGACTAAAAGGAAGAAAGTTGTGGTATTCAAGTTGATCATTGGATCACTTGAAAGGGGTTGAGTGCAACCCTCGTCCATTGGGACGCCACAACGTGGAAGTAGGCAAGTGTTACTTGGCCAAACCACGGGATAAAAATCGCGTGTCTCTTGTGTTGCCTCTTGTGATCATTTTGTTCGCGCTAACATGTTTTATAGCCACTTGATTTAACTAACACTTTAATAATCAAGTCTGTGGCTAGTTAGTCCTTGATTTTACAGGATCACCTATTCACCCCCCCTCCTCTAGGTGCTCTCAATTGGTATCGGAGTCGTATTCTTCACAGGGACTAATCGCCCGAAGAGATGGATCTTAAGGGAAAGGGGATTGTGATCAATGGCAAAGAGGAGTCCATCTTCAACGAGCCAAGAGATGACAAGCCCACTGACTCAGGCTCGAGTCACAAGAAGAAGGACAGGAAGAAGAAGAGGCGCATCAAGAAGATAATCTACTACGACAGTGATGCATCTTATTCTTCACCAAGAGACGACGATGATGACGATTCTTCGTCAAAGAAAAAGACGGTTAATCAAAACTACTCTTTTGACTATTCTCGCATGTCGTACAATTCGAATGCACATTTACTTTCTATTCCTCTAGGAAAACCTCCACACTTTGATGGAGAGGACTACTCATTTTGGAGTCATAAAATGCGTAGTCATCTATTTTCTCTCCATCCTAGCATTTGGGAAATAGTGGAAAATGGAATGCATTTCGATAGTACGGATAACCCTGTGATTACCAATGAGCAAATTCATAAGAACGCACAAGCTACTACTGTGTTGTTAGCATCTCTTTGTAGGTACGAGTATAATAAAGTAAGTGGCTTGGACAACGCCAAGCAAATCTGGGACACCCTCAAGATCTCACATGAGGGAAATGATGCTACAATGATTACCAAAATGGAACTGGTGGAAGGCGAGCTAGGGAGATTTGCCATGATCAGAGGAGAAGAGCCAACACAAACCTACAACAGGCTCAAGGCCCTAGTCAACAAGATTAGAAGCTATGGAAGCACAAGATGGATGGACCAAGACATCGTTCGACTCATGCTTAGGTCCTTTACAGTTATTGACCCCCATCTTGTGAATCTTATCCGTGAAAATCCCAGGTACACAAAGATGACACCCGAGGAGATACTCGGAAAATTTGTAAGCGGACGCATGATGGTTAAGGAGGCAAGGTATGTAGATGACGCCTTAAACGGCCCTCTGCCCGTGTACGAGCCGCAGCCCGTTGCGCTCAAGGAAAATAGCAGCAAGGAGGCACTACCAAGCAAGGTAGCTCAAGTGGAGGCTGCTGGCCTCAACGAAGATGAGATGGCACTTATCATCAAGCGTTTTAAGACCGCACTTAAAGGACACAAGGAGTACTCCAACAAGAACAAAATAAAGGGAAAGCGCTCCTGTTTCAAATGCGGTAAGACTAGTCACTTTATTGCAAATTGTCCCGATAATGATAGTGACCAGGGACAAGAAAAGAGCAGGAAGAAGGAGAAAAAGAAGAGCTACAGGAAGGCAAAGGGCGAGGCGCACCTTGGAAAGGAATGGGACTCAGACTGCTCCTCTTCCGACTCCGACGACGAAGGACTCACTGCCTCGGCCTTCAACAAGTCCTCTCTCTTCCCCAACGAACGCCATACATGTCTTATGGCCAAGGAAAAGAAGGTACATGTTCGAGATACCCCTAAGTACACTGCTTCTAGCGATGATGATTCTTCTGATGATGAAGTAGATTACTCTAGTTTATTTAAAGGTTTAGATAGAGCTAAAATAGAAAAAATTAATGAATCAATTGATGCTTTAAATGAAAAGGATAGATTGTTAGAAAACAAGAGGATATTTTATATGAGGAACATGACAAATTTGTTAGTGTGCAAAAATCCCTTGCCTTAGAAATTAAGAGAAATGAAATGTTATCCTCTGAATTGTCTGTTTTGACATGAATCGATCTCTAGTTTAAAAAGCTTAAATGATGAACTAAATGCTAAGCTAGAGGAAGTGAACAATACTAGTTCATGTGTAGAGCATGTTGTTATATGTAATAGATGTAAGGATTTTGATGTTGATGCTTGTGATGAACACCTTATTTCTATTACCAAATTAAATGACGAGGTGGCAAGTCTTAATGCTCAACTTAAGACTTGCAAAATTAATTTTGATAAATTAAAATTTGCAAGGGATGCCTACACCATTGGTAGACACCCCTCAATTAAGGATGCGCTTGGTTTTCGAAAGGAAGCCAAGAACTTAACAAGACAAAGGGCTCCCATTCCCAACAAGGAGAAAGGGAAGGCTCCTATGGTTAGTAATCCTCAAAAGAACCATGCTTTTATTTATGATAGGAAAATTGCTAATTGTGCTCATTACAATAGGAGTTATGATCATGATGCTTTTAATTCACATGCTATGTTTGCCTCTAGTTCTACTTTTGTTCATGGTAGAAGTAGGCCTAGGAGAAATCATGTTGTGCATCATGTGCCTAGGAAAATGTGCAATGAATCTACTACTGTTTTTCATGCTTGCAACACTTCTTTTGTTCTTTCATGTAAGAATGCAAAAGTAGTAGCTAGAAAATTGGGATCCAAATGCAAGGGAGACAAGACTTGTTTTTGGGTTCCAAAAGTTATTGTGACTAACCTTGTAGGACCCAACAAGAGTTGGGTACCTAAAACCCAAGCTTAAATTCCTTGCAGGTTCATGCATCCGGGGGCTCAAGCTAGATTATCGACAACGGATGCACAAACCACATGACGGGGGAGAAGAAGATGTTCACCTCCTACGTCAAGAACAAGGATTCCTAGGATACGATTATCTTTGGAGATGGGAACCAAGGCAAGGTCAAAGGCTTGGGCAAGGTAGCCATCACCAACGAGCACTCCATATCGAATGTATTTCTAGTATAGTCGCTTGGTTACAACCTTCTATCTGTAAGTCAATTCTGTCACATGGGTTACAATTGTCTTTTTATAAACATTGATGTATCTGTCTTTAGACGGAGTGATGGATCACTAGCTTTAGTATGGGCTGGCTGTGGCATCGCCGTCTAGCACATGTTGGGATGAAGAACCTTCATAAACTTCTAAAGGGAGAACATATGTTAGGACTAATTAATGTTTGTTTCGAGAAAAATAGACCTTGTGCAGCTTGTCAAGCAGGGAAACAGGTGGGAAGCACTCATCACAGCAAGAATGTGATGACAACATCAAGACCACTGGAGCTTCTTCACATGGACCTCTTCAGACCCGTTGCCTACCTTAGCATCGGGGGAAGTAAGTATGGTCTTGTAATTGTTGATGATTTTTCCTGCTTCACTTGGGTGTTCTTTTTGCAGGATAAATCAGAACCCCAAGGGACCCTAAATCGCTTTCTAAGGAGGGCTCAAAACGAATTTGAGCTCAAGGTGAAAAAGATAAGAAGCGACAACGGATCCGAGTTCAAGAATCTGCAATTGGAGGAGTATCTTGAGGAAGAAGGCATCAAGCATGAGTTCTCCGCTCCCTACACACCACAGCAAAACGGTGTGGTAGAGAGGAAGAACATGATGCTTATCGACATGGCGAGAACGATGCTTGGAGAATTCAAGACGCCCGAGCGGTTTTGGTCGGAAGCTGTGAACACAGCTTGCCACACTATAAAATGGCTCTACCTACATCGCCTTCTCAAGAAGACCTTGTATGAACTCCTTACCAGTAACAAACCCAATGTCTCCTACTTTCGAGTATTTGGGAGAAAATGTTACATTCTGGTGAAGAAAGGTAGACATTCTAAATTTTCTCCTAAGGCAGTAGAAGGGTTTTTACTAGGTTATCACTCAAATACAAAGGCGTATAGAGTCTTCAACAAATCATCGAGTTTGGTTGAAGTCTCTAGCGATGTTGTATTTGATGAGACTAATGGCTCTCCAAGAGAGCAAGTTGACCTTGATGACATAGATGAAGATGATGTTCCAACGGCCGCAATGCGCACAATGGCGATTGGTGATGTGCGACCACAGGAACAACAGGAGCAAGATCAGCCATCTTCCTCTACAATGGTGCATCCCCCAACTCAAGACGGTGAACAGGTACCTCAAGAAGAGGGACAGGATCAAGGGGGAGCACGTGAAGAACAAGTGATGGAGGAAGAAGCACCAAGGGTCCCTCCAACTCAAGTCCGAGCAATGATCCAAAGAAATCACCCCATCGATCAGATTCTGCGTGACATAAGCAAGGGAGTAACAACTCGCTCATGTTTAGCTAATTTTTGTGAGCATTACTCGTTTGTCTCTTCTATTGAGCCTTTCAGGGTAGAAGAGGCCTTGCAGGATTCGGACTGGGTGTTGGCCATGCAGGAAGAGCTCAACAACTTCAAGAGGAATGAAGTTTAGAGCCTGGTGCCACGTCCAAAGCAAAATGTTGTGGGAACCAAGTGGGTGTTCCGCAACAAGCAAGACGAGCACGGGGTGGTGACAAGAAACAAGGCTCGACTTGTGGCAAAAGGTTATGCCCAAGTCGTAGGTTTGGATTTCGAGGAGACTTTTGCTCCTGTGGCTAGGCTAGAGTCTATCCGAATTTTATTAGCCTATGCCGCTCACCACTCTTTCAGGTTGTTTCAAATGGAAGTAAAGAGCGCTTTCCTCAATGGGCCAATAAAGGAGGAGGTATACGTGGAACAACCCCCTGGCTTTGAGGATGACAGGTATCCCGACCATGTGTTCAAACTCTCTAAGGCGCTCTACGGACTTAAGCAAGCCCCAAGAGCATGGTATGAATGCCTTAGAGATTTCTTAATTGCTAATGCCTTCAAGGTTGGGAAAGTCGATCCCACTCTTTTTACAAAGACTTGTGATGGTGATCTTTTTGTGTGCCAAATTTATGTCGATGACATAATATTTGGTTCTACTAATCAAAAGTCTTGTGAGGAGTTTAGCAGGGTGATGTCATAAAAGTTCGAGATGTCGATGATGGGCGAGTTGACCTACTTCCTTGGGTTCCAAGTGAAGGAACTCAAGGACGGCACCTTCATCTCCCAAACGAAATACACACAAGATCTTCTCAAGCAGTTTGGGATGAAGGACGCCAAGCCCGCGAAGACACCGATGGGGACCAATGGGCATGTAGACCTCAACAAAGGAGGTAAGTCCGTTGATCAAAAGGCATACCGGTCTATGATAGGTTCCTTGCTTTATTTATGTGCTAGTAGACCGGACATTATGCTAAGTGTATGCATGTGTGCTAGATATCAATTCGACCCCAAGGAATGTCACCTTGTGGCCGTTAAGTGAATTCTTAGATATTTAGTTTCTATGCCTTGCTTCGAAATCTGGTATCCAAAGGGGTCTACCTTTGACTTGATTGGATACTCAGACTCTGATTATGCCGGGTGCAAGGTTGATAGGAAGAGCACATCGGGGACGTGCCAACTCCTAGGAAGGTCCCTAGTGTCTTGGAGTTCAAAGAAACAAACATCCGTTGCCCTATCCACCACTGAGGCCGAGTATGTTGCCGCAGGACAGTGTTGCGCGCAACTACTTTGGATGAAGCAAACCCTCCGGGACTTTGGCTACAATCTGAGCAAAGTCCCACTCCTATGTGATAATGAGAGTGCTATCCGCATGGCGGATAATCCTGTTGAACACAGCCGCACTAAGCATATAGACATCCAGCATCACTTCCTGAGAGACCACCAGCAAAAGGGAGATATCGAGGTGTGCCATATTAGCACCGAGAACCAGCTAGCCGATATCTTTACCAAGCCGTTGGATGAGAAAACTTTTTGTAGGTTGCGTAGTGAGCTAAATGTATTAGATTCGCGTAACTTGGATTGATCTATAGCATACATGTGTTTTATGCCTTTGATCATGTTACTTTATGCATTTAAATCCATTATTGTGGTGCTCAAGTTGTACACATGATCCCCGGACCTCACAAGTCCATTTGAAAGTGATGCACATATTTAGGGGGAGATATGCTACAACTTGACCCTTTGAGATTAACCTTTGTGCTTGAGTATACTTGATGTAGTCTCAAAAGGTGCATTGAAAGGGAAAGGTGAACTTGGACGACGCAAAGACTTCCACTGCACTCCGGTATTGGTGTATTTAATTCCAAGTTCATTCTTATGCTCTATTTGCCTTTTTGCTCTTAATTGACATTTTTGGTGAGGCAATGGGGTTAAAGGGCTAAAAATGATCCCGTTTTGGTGCTTCATGCCAAAGGGGAGAAATTAAGGCCAAAGCAAATGGATCAGCTACCACTTGTGAACTTTGAAAACAATAGAGTTAGAACTTTTGATTTGTCCAAAATACTCTTATTGCAAAATTTGGTCTCTTGTGGGGGAGAATTTTTTATTATGGGAAAAAGGGGGAGTTTTTGACACTTGATCAATTTCACTCTTGGATTATTTCTCTTTGTGCCCAAACAAGTGTGTTTGACTTAGAGATAGGAAAATGAATTTGATTTGCAAAAACAAACCAAGTGGTGGCAAAGAATGATCCAAATATGTCAAATCTTGTGCAAAAATGATTTGGTCCTCAATTGCATTGATGTTGAACTTCTTTTAGTTGCTTTTGGATGTGTTGGCATAAATCACCAAAAAGGGGGAGATTGAAAGGGAAATGTGTCCTTGGGCAATTTCAATAATGTTTTGGTGATTAAGTGCCCAACACGGTTAATTAAGTTCTTATGTGCCAAGTAAAGTGAGAAGTGCAAATCAAATAAAAAGGTATGTTTCTAGACTTAGTACATTGTTTTGAGTACTAATGTGTTTTGTCTAAGTGCTAGAAATAGTGAGAAAAGAATTGGAAAAAGAGTTGGCTATGTGCAGCAAACTCCAGCTCGACTTGGCACACCGGACTGTCTGGTGGTGCACCGGACAGTGTCCGGTGCGCCAAGCTGGTCTCCGGTGAAAAGGCCGCTCTCGGGAGTTGACGATGGTGTACGGCTATAATTCACCGGACTATTCGGTGGTTCACCGGACTGTCTGGTGAGTCGTCCGTAGCGTACTCGTCACTCTCGGGAAAAGCATAGGGGTGACGTGGCTATAATTCATCGGACTATCCGGTGGTGCACCAGACTATCCAGTGAGCCAACGGTCGCCAGCGCCAATGGTCGATCGCGCAATCTTCGCGCGACACGTGGACTGCTCCAACGGTCGGCTGGTGCACTGGACTGTTCGGTGTGCACCGGACAGTGTCCGGTGAGCCAATCAGCCCAGAGGAGCAACGGTCGGATATGCTAATTTTGGAAGGAGATCGCGCATCGGACCGTCTACAGGACCTGTCCGGTGGCGCGCCGGACTGTCCGGTGCGCCACTCGATAGAAGGCAAGGATGGCCTTCCAAGTTTGTCTTCAACGGCTCCTAACTACCTTGGGGCTATAGAAGGGACCCCAAGGCACATGGAGGAGTCACCCAAGCATTCACTAAGAATCCTAAGACTCCAAGACTCCAACTCCATGCATTTGATTTTCTGTGTTAGTGATTTGAGCTCCATTTGAGTTGTGAACTCCGTGTGTTGTGTTTTGAGCTCAAGTCGTGACTCGTGTGCGTGGTTGTGCTGTGATTTTGAGTCTTGTGTGTGTTGCTCTCCCGACCTTACTCTTGTGCGTTCTTTGTGATCTATATTGTAAGGGCGAGAGGCTCCAACTTGTGGAGATTCCTCGCAGACGAGAAGAAGACTAAAAGGAAGAAAGTCATGGTATTCAAGTTGATCATTGGATCACTTGAAAGGGGTTGAGTGCAACCCTCGTCCATTGGGACGCCACAACGTGGAAGTAGGCAAGTGTTACTTGGCCGAACCACAGGATAAAAATCGCGTGTCTCTTGTGTTGCCTCTTGTGATCATTTTGTTCACGCTAACATGTTTTATAGCCACTTGATTTAACTAACACTTTAATAATCAAGTCTGTGGCTAGTTAGTCCTTGATTTTACAGGATCACCTATTCACCCCCCCCCCCCTCTAGGTGCTCTCACCAGGGCCATTCACAATATGGATGAGACCGAAGCTCACCAGCAGCATAAGTACATAAGAGATAAAGTTGCTTCAGCAGATCAACCAAAGTCTATGCTTTTGTGCGAAGACATAGCTAAATAGAAGGTGTTGTTTGGGTCCCAGTTATCTGAGAAACAAGAAAACGCTCTATTAAAATTCTTGTTCAATAACAAGGATGTATTTGCTTGGTCACCCAATGATCTTTGTGGTGTAAACAGAGATGTTATTGAACACTCTCTCAATGTAGACCCAACTGTAAGACCGAGGAAGCATAATCTTTGGAAGATGTTAGGTGGTAAAGCCGAAGGAGCAAGAAATGAAGTTAAAAGGCTCCTCAGTGCCAGGGTGATCAGAGAAGTAACATATCTAGAATGGCTGACCAACACTATGATGGTAAAGAAAGCCAACGGAAAGTGGAGGATGTGTATTAATTTCATAGATCTTAACAAGGCGTGTCCGAAGGATGAATTCCCCTTGCCAAGAATAGACTCTCTCATAGATGTGGTAGCCACTCCGAAGATCATGATCCTGCTGAACTGCTACTCAGGTTATCATCAAATCTAGGTGAAGAAGGAAGATGAGCCCAAAACAAGCTTCATAACCCCTAGTGGAACTTATTGCTATCTTCGGATGCCCAAGGGGCTCAAGTACACTGGACGAAGCTTCAGCAGGATGACTTCCAAAGTTCTCCATTCTCAGATCGGCAAGAATGTTTTGACATATGTTGATGACATCATAGTCAAGAGCACGAAACAAGAAAACCACATTGTTGATTTGCAAGAAACATTTGCCAACTTCAGGAAGGCTGGTCTCAAGTTAAATCCAGAAAAATGTGTCTTCAGTGTGAAGAAGGGAAAATTTCTTGGTTGTCTAGTATCAACAAAGGGGATTGAAGCTAACCCAAGAAAAATAGAAGCTATACTTCGAATGGAGCCACTAAAGTCAAGAAAAGGTGCTCAAAGATTGATAGGCTGGCTCACGTCATTGAATAGATTTATTTCATGATCAATAGAAAGGAATCTACCATTCTTCGAAGCATTAAAGTCGGTCGATGTCTTTCAATGGGGGCCAGATCAACAAAAGGCCTTTGAAGATTTGAAACAATATCCTATACAACTGACAACTTTAACTCCACCTTCATTAGGAGCACCATTGCTATTGTATGTAGTAGCTCCCCATGCGGCAGTTAGTGCAGCACTGGTGAAAAAGAAACAAGACAAACAAGTAAAGAAGCAAGTCCTAATATACTTCATCTCCGAAGTACTAAGTCCATCAAAAAGAAACTACACAGAGTTAGAGAAGGTATTGTACGTTGTACTGGTGGCCTCCGGAAAGCTTCAGCACTATTTCCAGTCATACCACATCATAGTACCTTCATCTCAACACCTAAAGGACATCATAAGAAACAGAGAAGCTATAGGAAGAGTTGGCAAATGGGCTACAGAGCTGAATGAATTCACCATTGATTTTGTTCATAGATCATCGATCCAATCTCAAGCACTAGAAGACTTCATTGTCGATTGGATGCCAGGGGCTCATGAAGGACACCTAACAGATACCGAAGCTTGGACAGTATTCTGTGATGGATCATGGGGAACTTTCAGCGTAGGTGCAGCCGCTATTCTAATCTCACCATCCAAAATCAAAACCAGTTGTGCAGCCAGATTGGAGTTCAATTGCACAAACAACATTGCAGAATACACAGTCGTCCTTTTGGGGATTCGAAAGCTTACGGCAATGGGGATAAGAAGGGCAGTTCTTAAATCTGATTCAAAAGTCATCATTGGACAGGTTGATAAAAGCAGCAAAGCAAGAGACCCGAAGCTTGAAAAGTATCTTGACACAGTCTGAAGGATGGAGGCCTCCTTCGAAGGTTTTTCAGTGAAAAACATCCCAAGAGGAGACAACGAGCAGTCAGATTTACTAGCTAAATCAGCGGCACAGGGGCTCCCACTCCCCTCAGAAGTATTCTTTGAAACTCTTAAAGCACCTTCGATCGAGCTCATGCAGCGAGCGGTACTGACAATTTCACCTGTGCACAGTGAGGATTGGAGAACAGAAATTGTATCTTTCCTTTAAGGCAATTATCCTTTGGATGACAAAGTTTACATAAAAGGGATGCATGCTAGGACAAGGCCATATGTGATCATAGAAGGAGAATTATTCAAACAAGGAGTTTGTTCCCCACTATTGAAATGCCTATCTAGAGCCAAAGGTCAAGAGCTGATGAAAGAAATACATTAAGGAATATGCGGAGCCCACATCAGATCTAGGCCTATACTTAGAAAAGTTTTTAAACAAGGATTCTATTGGCCGAAGGCAGCTTCAAACGCAGTGGATCTGGTTCAAAAATGTGAAAACTATCAGAAGTGCGCCAGAGATCAGAAGCAACCTTCATCTTTAACACAACTGATTCAGCCCACTTGGCCACTGCAAAGGTGGGGCTTAGACTTACTAGGCCCACTTCCACCAGCACCAGGAAATCTGAGATATGCCATGGTAGCAGTAGAATGTTTTTCAAAATGGATCAAAGCTAAACCTCTAGCCACGATAACTTCTACCACAGTTCAAAAGTTCTTCTGGCAGAACATCATTTGCCGTTTCGGTGTGCCGAAGGCTATCACAGTTGACAATGGAGCACAATTTGATGCCGAAGCATTTAAAACTTTTTGTGATAAAATTGGCACGAAGATACACTTTGCATCTGTGAGACATCCAGAATCCAATGGTTTGGTAGAGCGAGCTAATGGAATCATCATCACAGGAATAATGAAATCAAATTTTAATTTGCCAAAAGGAAAGTGGCCAAATGAATTGGTGAAAGTAGTGTGGAATCATAACACTGTTGTCTCAAGGTCAATAGGGTTCACTCCGTTTAAGCTTTTGTTTGGAGATGAAGCAATAACACCGGAAGAAGCAAGAACAAGAATTGGTAAGGACTCTAGCTTCGGCAGAGGACGAAGACACTTGCAAAATATCAAAAGACACTATAGAAGGGGTCAGACTTCAAGCAATAGATCACATCAATAAATATCAAGCTGAAACGATCAAGTGGCGAGATAGGAAAGTAAGACTAAAGAATATTAAGCGAGGACATTTGGTGCTTCAAAGAATAGCCAACCCAGACACAGTGGGGAAGCTACAACTCAAGTGGGAGGGGGCCTTCTTGTAGTATCTTCGTCAAGACCTGGATCACACAGGTTAAAAGATATGAACAGGAATGACATTCCAAGATCCTAGAACATAGACGAGCTTTAGCGATACTATGTGTAAACCATGTGATTTTCTTTCTTTTCCCTATGGCACTCTTTTCCTTTCAAGAGGGGCGAGAAGTTTTTAATGGGGCCATAGGTTGTAATTTTCATTTTTCCTTGCGTAGCCCTGTACAATACAAGGGCCAATTTCTCCCATATGTAAAATGTAAAGATCTAAGATTACACCATCGAGTGTAAAAATATGAAAAAGCTCCAAAGTCGCCCCTAAGGGGATGCAGAGCTAAAATGCCACCTAAGTAAAAGGTGAAGTAGCTTCAAAGTCGTTCCTAAGGGGATATAGAGCTAAAATGCCACCTAAGTCAAAGGTGAAGAAGCTCCAAAGTCGTTCCTAAGGGGATGCAGAGCTTAGCTTGTCGTTCCTAAGGGAATGCAGAGTTAAAATACCACTTAAGTAAAAGGTGAAGAAACTCCAAAGTCGTTCTTAAGGGGATGCAGAGTCTGGGTGTGTATTTACGTGAGTTTTTTTATCTCCTGCATACACTTGCATACTTCATCACATCAACTTTTGCATTCATATGGACATACATTAGACATTTGTAGCTTCATCGCATCATGGCACATTGCATAAGACACTGATGGAAAAAGAAAGGAAGGTTTTTGCCTTCAGAGCAAAAATGCTTCGTTATGAATGAAAGGGCCCTATTTTGACTTTGGTCTGAAGGTGCTTCGATATGAACAAAAAGAAGGGAAGGTGTTTTTCACCTTCAACTAAAAAAGCTGGAAGCATTGGTTTCGTCCACAACAAAGCAAGCAACAGTGGAAGAAAGGTAAAGCAACATTGCAAGGTATCCATGAATATTTACAAAGATTTTTACATTCAATAACAATTTTTTGCTAAATAATATGGTTTTTCACAAAGGAGATTCAAGAGCATCTTTTAGTCTCTAGCAGAAGAAGGAACAACTTCCAAAGCGTTCTTCAGAGTTTGAGTAAGCTTTGGCTCATCAGTCTTCATCAACATTGCCCTAAAAATAATAAGACAAAGGTATTGAGAAACATAATAAGAAAAAACCTAAAATAATAATATGAAAGTAAGAAAATTGTCATACCTTGCCAATCAAAGCTCGAGCTTCGTTTCCAGCAATCTCTCGGCCGCCCTTAGTCCAGATCTGGGTAATAAATATGTTACCCACACTTCTGGCTTCGGCTGGGATATTAACCAAATCTGATGGCGAGAGGCTGAAGGTTGGTTTGTTAACTGTTTTTACATGATTGCACCCAGCCTTGGTGAAAGTAGCAGCTGTCCCACGGGAAGCCACTAGCGCGCAAAAATCACCATGGCCAATTATAACTTCGTCAAGGACATCAAATTCCTTCTCAATACATCCAAGTGCTCTTGGGATATCTTTGGTAGAAAGGTTGGCTTCTTTAGACATAGCTCCGATAGAATTGAAGATATTTTTTAACTGGGCAGTACATTGGGTTGCAAAACCGAAGCATTTATCCCGAAGAGCTTTAAGTGTTCCGCTCAGCTTAAGATTCTTCTCAGCTTCAGCCTTGATTGTCAGGTTTAAAGCTTCGGACTCACGGCTGAATCGACTTGAGTTTTCCTTTAGAAGTATATGTGCTCCCTTCAGCTCTTTACTCAATTTCTCATTCTGAGCCCGAGTTTTGGCAAGAGAGCCCTCTGTTGAGCTGAGCAAGACGTCCTTTTCCTTCAACGAATTCTCAAGTTCTTCAATCCTTTTCTCCAAGCCACAACAAACTCGTTTTTTCTGTCTTCATAATCTTGTTGCATCTTCAGAGCCTTGCTCAGCAGTAAGCTCTGAGTAAAAGGATGAAGTCGAGTTAGACCTTCATTAATCAAATGCTAAAACTAGCCCGACGAAGGAAAAACAATAGAAGACTCATACCTTGAAATTTGAGTAGAATAAGCCGCCTATATCATGTTGTCTTCTGTAACAGCTAATGTCCTTTTCCAGCTTCAGAAATCCAATACTCTTCGACAACTGTTGGGAGCCTTCATCTTCCGAAGGTCCTCAAAAACACAACTAACATATCTTCCAAGTATAATATACTGTTACAGGAACCTTCGGCTTTGAGATGAAGGTGCGCACGGTATGAAAGGCGTGGTCTGGAAGAAGGATGAATCAGTTCCGAAGCTATGGATGGAGAAGCTTCGGCTTAGCACAAAGACGGTGATGGAGAATGAAACCAACCTAAAGGGAAAAAGACTGCTTAGTCCTCGACAGATTACTCCTTAGTCAATAGCAAATGTCAAGGACATGGATGTAATTTTACCCAGGCTGCGTCCTGTGCCTATAAATAGATGAACAGTAACACTGTACGTTCACGTTGACTTGTTATCACTCGCACGTCACTCTCAGATTCTTACCTTCTGCCAAGCCGAAGGTACAAATGTAATTCAGTATCATCAATGTTTGTTCATAATCATATAATGAGAATATAGTTAATCTAATGATTTGATATAACTATTCGTGCTCTGTATATGTCTCATATATTCTTGTTTTCTATTATTACATATTGAGATGATGAAGGTTTGTCCTCCATAACCTTCGTCTAAGGATCATTATATCCTAAGGGAGATAATGCTTCGAAGGACGAAGGTCTTTAACCATTAACATATGTGTTGCCTTGTTCTTAACTTATAGCATTTGAAAACAAGTGACCAACAACAACGTGCTCACCATTTTTGCCCCAGCGTGATCACGAAAACATCCTAAAATCTCTTCATCCACGCCGTCGAAGAGAACAGAACCGGGCTGGTAGCCGCCAGATATAGCAAATTCCTTCAATTCAGATATATCCTCTTCGGAAAGCTGTTGGCTGCCCAGGTGCTGAAGATCGAAGCTTTTGTTTTCCAAAGAGGCTTCTTCAGTTCTTTTTTCCTTCGACGCTGAAGTATCCATAGCAATTGCCCCTCGGTATTTTTTCTAGGTGCAACATTAGCAATAAGTCTATTGATTTCTGATAAGGTTGTCCTGAGGGGACCACCGCTGTTTTCAGCCTATTGGGGACCTTCATCGGCCACAGTGGATACATTTTTTCTTGAACCACCGGAGGCGGGGTATCAAGGACAACTCTCATCTCATTCATCATCTGACGTTTCTTATGAGTGTTCCCCCTACCAGGCGTCGAATGATCATTGATTACCTTTGCTTCGGCAGTTCTCTCAACATTTTTCTTCTATGGCTATAATAAGCTTGTTAGCTCTGATCCTAGAGGACTTAGCATCGTGAAAGGAAGGGGTTCAGTCATTACCTCTAGAATTTATGTCATGCCAATGGAAGTTGTTGAAGTGGTCTCTGTTGAATACTTCGGCGGAGAAGGTCTCTCTTCTTCTCCGCGGCTAGACATCATGAACTTCCTTTCTTTGGCGACGAAGGCTCTGGTATCAACTTCGGATTCTTTGTCAACCTTCTCTTCTTGCCCTCTCAACAAATATTTGCGCTTGCTTTTTCAAGATACTCACAACCCTTTTCCTTTTCAATCCCCTAGCTTCTTCGTCAAGTCTTTCATAGTCAGGATACTCGAAGCCCAGGGCATCCATCACCCGATTCAACCTTCATTTCTCGCGTGTACCGAAGGCAGCGGTCATCAGCTGGTCCTCTTTCTTAGTGTAATTTCTGAGGATTTCGTTACACATTGTTTTGATGACCTCTAACCATTCGACACAAGGTTTGTCGAAGCTTTTCTGAAATTTAAAACGGTAAGGAAGTCGTACAAGTTCATATTTATTCCCTTCTTATTTCTTCTTTGGCAGAGCCCATCCACTTGACGTCAGGAAAATTTTATATGCCAAGTATTCTTGAACCAAGTCTCATGTACTGATATGTTTAGCCACGACCCTGAACTCTACTTCGACTAACTAACAGGGAGAGCCGAGCTACATGTTGCATAACGACCTGGTTATGCCGAAGCTCAATCTCAGGGCGCTCATCACCATAGTCATAAGATTCTCCTGTCTCTTCTCATCAGCTTTCACATAAAATCATTCATTTGTCCAACCATTTGGCCACTTGGTACGATATCCGATCACATAAGCTTTAGTATCTTTTTGGTATGCAAAATTGTAACACCTGAAGTTCTTATGCAGACCATCAGCTCTAGCCTTAGTCTGGTAATGGAGTTCATGTACCCGACAAAATCCTTCAGCGTTGGCACTCCTTCCTTGGCTTCAGAGAGCCCATATATACACTAAGTCTGACTATAGCATTTGGAGTTAGCTGATGAAGGTAGATTTTAAACTTCTTTAAAACTTCACCGATCATTTCATACAGAGGAAACCGAAGTCCTGCTCTGAAGAAGCTCTGAAACATAATGACTTCATCGTCTCTTGGTTCTGGAACTACTTCGTCCACAGCAAACCGAATCAATTCATCATCATTTTTCCAAACTATCCCATCTTTTTCATTAAAGCCAAAACCTCTGCCTTAACTGTAGATTTTCCGAACTCAATATGGCTAGGTTTGCTTAGGCTTAGAATGTCATCATCTTCTTCATCACTATTAGCTTCGGCAAAAGTTGGTTTAGCTTCGGCAACAACATCTTTTGTCAGAACAGACTCTTCTTCCTCTCGTACAACTAACCCAGAACGTTTCATCATTTCTGAGATAGGGGCCATCTCAGTAGCTCCAGCTTCTTCTCCTTCGTGTGCTACTCTGGCAGTAGACCTGACTCTATCCATTTCAGTTTTATGTGTCGAAGCTAGACTTAGCTAATTGGATGTTTGTTCGAAGCTTACGCAACAAGTGCACTAAAAGCAGAAAGCTTCGGCTTCAGTAAAAAATTTCAACAGCACAACGACACAATAGCAATGGATGATGTGGTAACTTCTCACCAACTCGTCTGTTTATATAGCCCCTGCACGTGAAGAAGGTGAACCATCGAAACGCATGTACTGACTGATCGGTGGACCGGAAAGCGCCATAACATTTTTATTCGTTTTTTAATAACAAGCTCAGGAAAGGTGTTTTTCGGACCTTTGGCATGCTGAAGCCTTCATGTTTTCGTGGATCGAGCTCGTTTTGAAAAAACGACCTAGCACCGCGAAGGGGCTGCTGTTGGGGGTGTTCTTCTCTGTCGAAGGTCCTCAAGACGAAGATACTGCCTGTAAACGACAAGATAGAATACCGAAGCTACAACGAACATGTGTGGAAAAGCCAAAGGTGAACAACTTTGGCTTAAGGTGAAAACGAAGGTCAGGCATAATGTTGAGTCAAAGAGGAAAAGACTAGTTAATCCCTGTTGTTTTGTAGTAGGATCATATGTACATGTTAAGGTCATAAATGTATTTTTACTCGGGCTGTGTCATGTGCCTATAAATAGGTGAACAGTACCACGTACTGTTCACGCTGGATTGTAATTGCTCTCACGTCATCACCTTCAAACAAGCTGAAGGTATCAATGTAATATAAATTCTGATAATGTTTATACAATTATTATGGAATAAATATGTGAATGGATAGCACATCTCGTGTGTATAAACTATTATTTTTATGAATGATGAAGACGTGTTCTTCATGAACTTCGTCTGAAGATCATTATATCCGAAAGGAGATAATGCTTCGAAGGACGAAGGTCCTTAACATTTAACAATTGTGTTGCCTTGTTCTTGATTCACAACAGTTGAGAACAAGTGACCAACAATGTATTGTTCCTTTCTATGTTAAGAATGTGGAATGTATGTTTGAACTTGTATAGATAACGGTCCGTTGGTGGAATCCGAGGAAGTTGCAATAGAAGACCCTGAGCGGCAGCTGGTTGGTGAAGGCAAGTGTCCTCTGACCTATTTATGTCCTACACATTTTATAATTCATCTCCCCACATTTACATAATGTATACCTAAGGATTTACTAGTCTTTGTTTATCCTGTCCTTGTTCACCTATTTGGGTTGGATTATTTCTAGATTAGCTATATGCTAGCGCTTTACTATAATCAATAAACATGATGAGATTATTTATGATACGATGTTTACCTTCGGATATGATGATGGCACTATGATACTTAAGGGGGCTCGAGCGGTTTCTCGAGTGCTTCTCTGTAAGGATTGGTTCATTGGATGATCACCTGGGATAACAGTACAACCATGAGGGTGAAATGGGACATACTTAGCTAATTAATTAGAGGAACTCAGGTGTAATTTGCTTCACCGTCGTGCCTTCAAAGGGGCTCGGTGTATGCGGCTCGCTCTGCTGAAGGTGGTTTGCCCCTTGGGAAGGAGTGTGGTACATTTAGGAAACCTAACAGGTGGCTACATCTTCAGAAAATCTTTGTAAAGGCTTCATAGTGAATCACTGGCCATTCACCTTGGTAGTGAAGATCGGGTCTGTACAACCCAGGCTAGAGAGGGAATCATGACTCGTGGGTAAAGTGTGCAACCTCTGTAGAGTGTTATGAAACTGATATATCAGTTGTGCTCACGGTCATGAGCGGCCTTGGTAGCTCCTTTGATTAGATATACTATGATTACAGATGATGATGAGGATAATGGTTCTAATGGTGATGACTATGATTATGAATTCTGGTATTACCTTTTTGGAGGGAGTACCTTTGGGTTAATAATTTGGGTTTATTGCTAAAACTTGGCTCTCCACTAGTAATAGTTACCTGACCAACTAAAAACAATTGCTCTGAGCTTCACGCCACATACAGCTAGTCCACTTTAGCCAAACAGGACATTTGCTGAGTACATTGATGTGTACTCACCCTTGCTTTAAAATAGCAAAACACCAGGTTGTCCGCATTGCAACCCCTGCTCAGGAGAAGATGAAGCCATGGCGGAGGATTTCCAAGAGTTCCAAGACTGATGAGTTCTAGGTGTTTGTTAGCGGCAAACCCCTAGTTGACTGCCTGTGAAGGCCGTATTTTACTATGTTTTGTTTTCGCACTTTGATCTATGTTTAAGACTATGGATGTCTCAAACATCATGATGTAATCAAATTAATACCTATTTATGTTATTATTTGAGCATTGTGTGATGATGTCCAGTTATGTAATCGAGGTGTACGTGAATTTCTGATCCTAGCATGTACATGGTTCGCATTCGGTTTACCTACTAAAACCGGGTGTGACATCACTCATGTGCATGATGGTAAAGGATGCAAGGTACGTCGATGACATCACCAATATACCTCTTCCTCACTACGAGCCACAACCTGTTGCTCTCAAAGCGACGGCCAACAAGGAGGCGCTCCCCGACAAGGTGGCAAAAATTGAGGCGGTTGGTCTCAATGAGGACGAGATGGCACTTGTGATCAAACGTTTCAAGACCACTTTGGAGGGACGCAAGGACTACCCCAACAAGAACGAATTAAGAGGAAAGCGTTCATGCTTCAAGGGTGGTAAGTCTAGTCATTTTATTGCTCAATTTCCCGATAATAAAAATGACCATGACCAAGACAAGAAAGGGAAGAAAGAGAAGAAGAAGTTCTATAGGAATAAGAAGGGTGAGGCGCACATCGGCAAGGAATGGGACTCAAACTGCTCTTCTTCCAACTTCAACAACGAGGGACATGTTGCCTCTGCCTTCAACAAGTCCCGCCTCTTCCCCAACGAGCATCACACTTGCCTCATGGCAAAAGAAAAGAAGGTACGCTCTCATGATACCCCTGAGTACACTTTCTCTAGTGATGATGATTCGGATGATGATATAGACTATAGAGATCTCTTTAAAGGCTTAGAAAGAACAAAAGTAGATAAAATCAATGAATTAAGTGATGCTCTTATTGAAAAGAATAGACTGCTTGAAAAGCAAGAGGGTTTACTTTATGAGGAACATGATAAAGTTGTAGAAGTAGAAAAATCCCTTGCATTAGAAATAAAGAAGAATGAAATGCTTGCTTCTGAGTTATCTTCTTGCCATACTTTGATTTCTAGCCTTAAGAGTTTAAATGTCTATTTAAATGCTAGAATAGAAAAGTTAAATGTTACTAGTTCATCTTTGAAGCATGTATCCATTTGCAATAGATGTAAGGACTTTAATGTTAATGCTTGCAATGTTCATGCCTCTACTATTTCCAAGTTGAATGATGATATTGCTAAACTTCATGCTCAACTTAAAATTTGCAAATATAAATGTGGTAAGATTAAGTTTGCTAGGGATGCCTACACCATTGGTAGACATCTCTCCATTAAGGATGGACTTGGTTTCCAAAAGGGAACCAAGGACACAAAGAGCCAAGAGGCCCCCAACTTCACTAGGGAGAAGGGAAAGGAGCTTATGGCTAGTAGCTCACATTCTTTTCATAAAAAGAAGAATGATGCTTAATTATATTCTCATGTTAAGAATGTTTCTCATAATGCTCATAATGTTCATCATGATGCATGCATTGATCATCCCATTTTACATACGCGTCATGATGCTGTTTTTGCTCATCACACTATGATTGCTTCATCTAGTGGTTCTTATGCTCATAGTAGGAGTAGACCTAGGCGTCGTGCATCTCATGTTGGTCTCACGCGCTTAAGGATAGGAATGCATATCATGGTCCTTCTATTAAGTTTCATACTTTTGATGCTTCCTATGTAATTTATTGTAAGAATGATAAAATTGTTGCTACCAATGTGGGACCAAAATTGAAGAGAGGTAAGACTTACATTTGGATTCCAAAATCCTATGTAACTAACCTGACAGGACCCAACACAAGTTGGGGACCTAAACCCCAAGCCTAAATTCCTTGCAGGTTTATGCATCTGGGGGCTCAAGTTGGATCATTGATAGCGGATGCCCAAACCACATGACAGGAGAGAAGAAGACGTTCACCTCCTATGTCAAGAATAAGGATTCCCATGACACGATCATCTTTGGAGATGGCAACCAAGCCAAGGTAAAGGGGATAGGTAAATAGTGATTACTACCGAGTATTCCATTTCTAATGTCTTTTTGGTAGAACTGCTCGGTTATAATTTACTTTCTGTCAGCCAGTTATGTCATATGGGATATAATTATCTATCTACAAATGTTGATATAACTATATTTAGAATAAGTGATGGTTCATTAGCATTTAAAGGTGTATCTGATGGCAAGCTATACTTAGTAGATTTTAGTAAGCAGAATGCCAATCTAGATGCATGTTTACTTGCTAAGACTAACAGGGGCTGGCTCTAGCATCACCGTATAGCACATGTTGGTACGAAGAACCTTCATAAGCTTCTTAAGGAGGAAAATGTGTTAGGATTAATAGATGTCTATTTTGAGAAAGATAGACCTTGTGCAGCATGCCAAATAGGAAAACAAGTGGGAACAACTCATCCAGGCAAGAACGTGATGATATTGTCAAGACCATTGGAGCTTCTTCATATGGATCGCTTCGGGCCTGTTGCTTATCTTAGCATCGAGGGAAGTAAGTATGGTCATGTTATTGTTGATAACTATTCCCGCTTCACTTGGGTATTCTTTTTGCAGGATAAATTTGAAACCCAAGAAACCCTCAAGCGCTTCTTAAGGCGGTCTCAAAATGAGTTTGAGCTAAAGGTGAAGAAGATAAGAAGCGATAACGGATCAGAATTCAAGAATCTTCAAGCAGAGGAATGTTTTTAGGAGGAAGGCATCAAGCATCAGTTCTCTGCTCCCTACACTCCACAACAAAATGGTGTATTAGAGAGGAAGAACCAGATGCTCATTGATATGGCAAGAACGCTGCTAGGAGAATACAAGACGCTGGAGCGGTTTTGGTCGAAAGTCGTGAATACAACCTGCCATGCCATAAACCACCTTTATCTTCATCGCCTCCTCAAGAAGATGACATATGAGCTTCTAACCGGTAACAAATCCAATGTTTCTTATTTTCGTGTATCTGGGAGCAAATGCTACATCTTAGTCAAGAAAGGTAGACATTCAAAGTTTGCTCCCAAAGTCGTTGACGGGTTTTTACTTGGTTATGATTCAAATACAAAGGCATATAGGGGCTTCAACAAATTTCCGGGTTTAGTTGAAGTCACTAGTGATTTTTTATTTGATGAGACTAATGGCTCTCCAAGAGAGCAAGTTGATCTTGATGAAAACGAGGTTCCAATGGCTGCAATGAGGACTATGTAGACAGGCGATGTGCGACTACAGGAACACCAAGCACAAGATCAACCTTCTTCCTCAATGATGGTGCAATCCCTAACTCAAGATGGGAACAGGTACTTCAAGACGACGTCCGCCCGAGGGCGTCTCAAGTGCCTAAGGGCATCTCAATTGGTCTCAGGTGCCCGAGGGCATCTCGGGTGCCTGAGGGCATGGATCAAGGGGGGACACAAGAACAAGAAGAAAAGGAGGAGGAAGAAGTACCGCATGCACCTCCAACCCAAGTCCGCACTAATATTCAAAGGGATCATCTGGTGGATCAAATCCTCAGTGACATTAGCAAGGGAGTTATGACACATTCATGTATTGCTAATTTTTGTGGGCACTACTCATTTGTTTCTTCTATCGAGCCTTTCACAGTAAAAGAAGCCTTACAGGATCGAGTGTTGGCCATGTAGGAGGAGCTAAACAACTTAAAGAGAAATGAAGTATGGAGTTTGGTGCAACGTCCTAAACAAAATGTTGTGGGAACCAAGTGGATGTTCCGCAATAAACAAGACGAGTACGGAGTGGTGACAAGAAACAAGCCGAGACTTGTGGCAAAATGATATGCCCAAGTTGCAGGTTTGGATTTTGAGGAGACTTTTGCTCCTGTAGCTAGGCTTAAGTCTATTTGCATACTATTAGCCTATGCTTCTCACCATTCATTTAAGCTCTATCAAATGGATGTGAAGAGCGCTTTCCTCAATGGGCCAATCAAGGAGGAAGTGTATGTTGAGCAACCCCTGGCTTCGAGGATGATAGGTACCTGACCATGTGTATAAGCTCTCTAAGGCGCTCTATGGACTTAAGTAAGCCCCAAGAGCATGATATGAATGCTTTAGAGATTTCCTTATTTCTAATGCTTTCAAGGTCGGGAAAGTTGATCCTACTCTTTTCACTAAGACTAGCAATGGTTATTTGTTTATATGCCAAATATATGTTGACGACATAATATTTGGTTCTACTAATAAAAAGTTATGTGAGGAGTTTAGCAGGGTGATGATGTAGAAATTTGAGATGTCCATGATGGGAGAGTTGACTTACTTCCTCGGATTTCAAGTGAAGCAACTCAAGGAAGGGACATTCATCTCTCAAACGAAGTACACACAAGATGTTCTAAAGAAGCTTGGGATGAAGGACGCAAGGACCTCTAAGACACCAATGGGAATTGATGGACATCTAGACCTTAACGCGGGTGGTAAGTCCGTAGATCAAAAGGTATACCGGTCTATGATAGGATTCTTGTTTTATCTTTGTGCAAGTAGACCAGATATTATGCTTTCTGTTTCCATATGTGATAGATTTCAATCCGACCCCAAGGAATGTAACCTTGTGGTTGTGAAGCGCATTCTTCGATATTTGGTTCATACGCCTTACATCGGGCTCTGGTATCCTAAGGGGTCTATCTTTGACTTGATTAGGTATTTAGACTCCGACTATGCCGGGTGCAAGGTTGATAGGAAGAGCACTTCAAGGACTTTGTCAGTTACTGGGAAGGTCCCTACTGTCTTGGAGCTCAAAGAAACAAACATCTGTTGCCCTATCCACTGTCGTGACTAAGTATGTTACCGCAGGTTAGTGTTGCACGCAACTACTTTAGATGAGGAAAACCCTTCGGGACTTTGGCTACAATTTGAGCAAAGTCCCACTCCTAGGTGATAATGAGAGTGTAATCTGCTTGGCGGATAATCCCATTGAACACAGACACACTAAGCACATAGAAATCCGGCATCACTTTTTGAGAGACCACCAGCAAAGGGGAGATATCAATGTTTGCCATGTTAGCACCGATCACCAGCTAGCTGATATCTTCACCAAGCCTTTAGATAAGAAAAGGTTTTGTAAGCTGCATGGTGAGCTAAATGTCTTAGATTTGTGAAACTTGGATTGATCTATAACATACATGTACTTTTATGCCCTTGATCATGTTATTTTGAGCTTATTTGTTTTTTGCTTATTTTGGTGCTCAAGTTGTAAAATGTCATCCCTGGACCTCACAAGTCCTTATGCAAATAATGCATATGTTTATGGGTAGGATATGCTACAACTTGACCCTTTGAAACTAATATGTTTGCTTAAGTAATTTTGGTATAGTCTCAAAGGTAAATTGAAAGGGAAATGGTGGACTTGGACAAAGGAAAAGGCTTCCACTGCATAACGATATCAATGTACCTTGTTCAAGTTGCACTTGGTGTTCATTGCCTTCTTGCTCTTAAATTCGCAATATTTGGTGAGGCAATGAGGTTTAAGGCCACTAGTTTCTCCATTTTGGTGCTTAATATCAAAGGGGGAAAAATTAAGGCCAAAGTAACTGGATCAACTGCCACTTGTCTATTTCAAAAGGTATTATGTTTTGAACTTGTCTTTTTGACCAAAACCCTCTTAACAGCAAGAGGAGCCCTCTGATTGCAAAACTACTCCCTTATGGGGGAGAAATCTTTATTATGGAAAAAGAGGGAGCTTTTGGCTTCTTGATCAAAATTGTCTTGATTAGCAAAACTAAAGTGTTGTTGACTTAGAAGTGAGAAAATGAACTTGTTTTGTGAAAATAAACCAAGTGGTGGCAATGATCTAAATATGCCAAATCTGATACTAATTCTATTGGTGTTTGACTTGACTTCAATTTGTAAAAGTTGACTCATGTTTGGATATGTTAGTAATTTTTAAGTTGCTTTTGGTGTGTTGGCGTGAATCACCAAAAAGGGGGAGATTGAAAGGGAAATGTGCCTTTAGGCCATTTCCATTTGTTTTGGTGATTAAATGCTCAACACATTACTATGAACTAACACTCCTCTTATAAGCATGAGCACATGTGTTTAGAAAGCAAATTAAAGCAATCAAGTCCAAAAGATTAAGGAAAATAAGAAAAGCACTTTTGGCTCGAAATCGAGCATATTGCAAACCTCTATGAATAAAAATGATAAAGGTATGTTTCTAGCACTTAGTCATTTTTAGGTGCTAACAATGTTCATCTAAGTGTTAGGGAACTTCTCAAATCGAGCTAAAATAGAGTGAAGGAGTTTGGCTAATTTTGGCCAAACTTAGGCCAGTCTGGGCCTCATAGGACAGTCAACCAAGACACCCTCGGGCGAGCTGAAGATGCGCTCAAGCGAATCGTGATTGCGCTCGTGCGAATCATGACTACGCTCGGGTGAGTTGGAGTGGGCCCGAGAGTAGCCGTGTTTGTTTCCTCAGCAAACAATCCATCTGGATTGGAGTCTCCCGATTCTTGGATGGCTACACTAACTCCACATCTCCGACGTCGACGCCATCGTGGGTCACGTCAGTATGGATAACATGACAAGTGTTTTGTTTCGCATGGAGAAAACAAAAGATAGCTCGTAATATCATGAAGATGAGGTAAGCATCGAATCTCTGCTCCACTCTCCAATCCTTTAGAAAGTTGCCCAATCTGCCTTTTTTGGTTTATCCAGTTAAAAAGCATCTCCTGCCAACGAAGCACAGAACAAAAGCTAATTCAAGCAGAAGAGTTGCAGGTTCAAATTTTTCAGGAACTGTTGCCATTCACCTGTAGAGTGGCAAAGTTCGGGAGACCTTGATCCTACCTACTATATTAAAAAACAGTAACACTCCGAGGTAGTGTGTAGGATCAGGATACATAACAAACTCATAAGCTCTGATAATCAGATAATTAGTAGTTTTGATTAAAGAACTACTTGTGTACTATCATTAAGCAACAATTATGCAATGTGCAATGGTACATGCTACGAAGGAAGCACAGATACAGAAGCAAGGAGCGTTTACTTTGCAGGGTGGATTCAACAACAAATCTTTTTAGACGAATGAAACGCTGGAGAGCGAAATAGAGCAACGTTCGAGAAATTGACAAGCTTCTACTTACTTTACAACCAGGTTTGAAGAGCCTCAATTCGTCTCTATAATTTGATGCGTCGACTTATTTATTTACATCTCTGGCTCTCTCCAGATTAACAGATACTGGAAAAGATCATATTGCGTAGGACACAATAATCGCGCATCTCATCAAAGTGGGGCAGCAAACAGTTCCAACAGCACTGGCGGGCCCAGGATTTAGAGTGTGGGTATTCGAAAATTTTCTAGGATGATTATTTTTAAAGACTGAAGTTTTTCTACTGGCATACATAGGTAATTATTTGTATATATAACATACAATTAAGCATAAACAATATAGGCATAACTGATTCAATAACTAGTTATCATAATTTAAAATTCTAGAACATACCATAATACAAAGAGTAAAGACAAATAATTGTTTGATATGATAAAATGAGAAGAAAGCTTACAAATCATAATCTAACTTTCTAGTCCTTCATGCTTTGAAATTGAGTAATGATGTCCTCATCTTTGACTTCCAAGAAGAATTCCCTTTCGATGAAAGTAACCAAACATCCATTCAAGAATTTTTGACCCATCTTGCTTCTTAGCTTGTTTTTATGTAGTTCATTGAAGAAAAAATCCTCTCAACACTGGCAGTTGCAATAGGGAGAACTAGCACCAACTTAAGAAGTTTGTAGACAATGTCATACCTCAGAATCTTATATGTTTTAACAAGCATCATAGACAACTCAGCTAGGCCTTTCAAGTTTTTAAAGTTTTCATCATGCCTCACATCTTCAATATAGCGATTAAGTTGAAAAGGAAGTTGTGCCTTCTCTTCAAATTCAAAATCATGAGGATAATGTCCAGCAAGTTTAACTAATTTCTCAACATCAAAGGCAGAAAAATTCTTGGCTGGACTAAATGATGTCATGCATCTAAGTAACTTAGTGTTGACCTCATCAAACCTGTTATTAAGCTCAACAAGTTGCCTATCAATAGCACCCAAAAACATATCAGCATGAAACCGGTGATAATTGATATCATTTTTATAGAACTTCTTGTCTCTTTGTATAGGCTTATACTTTCCATCCATATCAACAATTTTAACTTGTGCTTCTCACAAAAGGAATTGACATTCTTAAGAAATTCTTCCCAACTAGAATCTTTTCTTAAAACATCCAATTCTACCTTAGTGAAATCAAGAAGATCCATTGCATTTACAATATCTTGGTCCCTCCTTTGCAAAGCATTGCATAAGTCATGGGTGTACCCAAATATTTCATTCATCAAGTGCAGCATAAAAACAAACTCAAATGATTGAAATACTTGCAGCATAGTTTGAGCTCCCAAAGACTCACCTCCTTTATATTCCTTACCAATCTTGGAGAGAACTTTCTTAATTGATGGATACAAGGCCATAACATTTTTGGTAGTTTCATTGGCACAACAACAAATGAGTTGTTTTTGAATCTTGTGATCTATCAACTGACAATTGTTAGGAGCGTTTCCTAAAACCACCTTATTAACTTCTTCAAAGTTCCCTGCAAGCCATTGCAAAAGTTCTCGAAAATTCCCTTTGTTATTTGAATCCTTTCCCTATGCGTGACCGCGAAATGCCAATCCCTGACGCAACAAATATCTTATGCACTGAAGTGACCATGTCAAATGAGCTAGGTATTGAGCCTTGTACTCAACACTGTTTGGTGCAATAGACTCACGAATAGATGACTTAGGTTTCATGAACAAATTATATTTCTCCTCGGCTTCACAATGAGCACTATTTAAACCACCAGCATGCCTTAAAAATCTAACTTTTATATTCCAGTTTCTAAACCCACCACTGACAAAACTATCTCCACTAGGAAATTTATTGTTATCTTTGAATAAATAACAAACAAAGCAATATGCAGCATCTTTATCCACACTATATTCAAGCCAATTGAACTCAGAAAACCACTTTGGTTGAAAGCGACACATACCTCCACATTCATGTTGAGGGAAAACATCCTTGTTCATCTTTGGTTGACATGGTCCCAATGCAACATATGCTCTTCTAACTGTATCTTGGTCATTCACATCATAACTTGAGATAGGGAGCCTCAAACTAGGATCATGCTCAATGCCATAAATGCCATCACGATCTCCTTCATCACTAGAATCAAACTAGTTTAGATGAGCAGACTCAGAGTCACTACTATCTTCACCATGTTCTACTAGGTATATACCTGTGCGTTGCTACGGGATCAATATGGTAAAATAAATTAATATACAAAAAATACTAATTGTTATTCTACACTTTTATTAGCATCACTAAAATAGATATTTGCATAAGCAATGACCGTGCATTGCAACGACACAATGACAGAGACGACGCTTTCCGAATGTTCTGCAGATGCAACAGTCGATCCCGGATCACGCGATCATGGCAAAAATATCTCACATTTTACTGCCTTTCAAGACCATAGTCATCTTTTGTGAAATGTGCCAACATCCGATCAATGAAACCAAAAGGGACATGCTTGCCTTCAACATCCTATTGTCCCACACAAGTAGTCATTTGTGAAATGCTAAAGAAACTATCCTTTGAGACCACAGTGATCCATAGCCTTCAAATTGTTACTTTCAGACAAGCTATTCCGAGCACTACTCCAAGCACCATCACGAGCTTTGATAATAACCTGAACAAAAAGGGATTGTATTGAGGTTAAAACAACTCAACCTAAAAATTGAATATTGCTATGAAGGACATAAACAAAAGCTATATATAGATAATAATGGAAGTAAAACAGACGTGTGAAATTTTATTAGCCTACTATACAGATTTAAATCTTCAGTCTTTTTCGATCATGAGGCAAACCTCAGTCGATTATTCTGCATTAAATGATGAAAGGACTGAAGGTGCAGTAGTAAATGCAGAAGTAAAAAATGTTGAAATTGATCAGAGAAAATGGAATATTAGAATTTGGGTGTAAAACAGAGAAATATTGTCTAGATAGATAAGAATCCTTTGTTTTTAAGGTTGCAATGCAAAGAAACAACAACCTGAGTAAACCTGACACTCCTACTAAACATGATGTTCAACACACTTCATAGTTATCTATTAGAAAAATGCCCTTCTCAAGACTACAATGGAGAAAATGTGCCTGAACTCTATTAACTGACATGAATATGCAGTTGTTTACATTCCAAAGGAATAGCATATTTATTGCAGATTTTGGTGACACTGGAACCAGTGAAACACGCTTTGATCCATAAATCTCGGTACATGATCTAACACATCTGTGTCAAAAGAAGAATTGTAAGTGCCCATAGCAGAATCAAATGCCCTCTGGCATTCTGCCTCCTCCACACTCTGCATAATAAATTTTTAAAAGAATCGGATAGCTTCCACCCAGAGGGAAACACGATCTGTGAAACTGTAAGCCAAAAAAACAGAAGCCACATTGCTATAAGCAATCATAATATACATGCCATGATGAAGAGATTGTAGGGACAACACCATTATTAATAGCATCAAGAAACGATTGTGTCAATCTAGCGAGGATGAAACCATCCAGACCGGATCTGAACTATGGATAGAAATTACTCAGCTGCATCACAGAAATTAGAAATTATTGCACCAACATCAATCTGCTAGAACAATATAATTATGCCAAAACGTGCATTATGATTCTGACTCACATCATGAAGGGACAGACATAATTTGTACATGCTATCAAACTGTTTAAAGTGTAAATATGTTTCAAGAGCAATCTACAGGTTTTACAAAAATATCACAATTCAAATCAGTGATCGAAGTTGTGTTAAAGACTGCCTTATTGGACTGGTAGTCTGGTACCATGTAAGTATATGTTATTACATGGTAGATGGAGCCCTTGTACGGGAGCCCCTTCTTGGGGTTCCACCTCTCCTTGATGACCCCGCCCCACCGCCTCTCCTTTCACTGCTGTTTGTGGCGTTGTATTTGTAGTTTACAAAACTTCCAGAACGTAGAACTCTGAATATTGACTAAAGCATCTTGAACTAAATCAAACTATAGGTTAGATTCTAATTTAAAAAGTATTTTCGTCTCTCTATATTTCCCAGTTTCCGCAAGCAAGAATATCACAACCATAGATCCAAGTTCTAGCTATAATTCCCTGTTTCTCAGTCTCTGTTGGAGTTCAATGCAGTCTAAGAAAACATGACACAAACATGACATACAATATTCTGTTTCAGATTTTTAGTTTTAGATTTTCAGATTTTTAGTTTTAGATTTTATGTTTCAGTAGTTTCAGGGGCAGACATGACTAAATAACAAAACAAACAAGCTTCTATCCTGTCAGAGCTAATGTTCCAGCCAACACATCTATAAGTATTCTAAGAACATCATTATAGCAAGATCAAGTGGGTTATTGGCTTCTGTAGGACTATAGTGAACCTACTATTTACTCCCACTCAAGTCTCATAAAATGAAGAGAGAATTTTTAGAGAGAGAAAGAAACACTCCAAGCTGGGTACCCAAAGTACAAGCCTAAATATAAAACTAAAGTTAAGCAAGAAATGGAAGATATACTATTTTCACTTGTATACTAATCTATATATTTCTTTGTCAGAATTTAGAAATCGAAGCACAAACATGTTTTTTAGCTTTTTGGCTCAGGCTCAACCTCACAGTAACTATTTGATACTTGTATACTAATTTGTTGCGTTTCTTTGAAAGAATTTAGAAATTGAAGCACAAACATTTTTTACTTTTTGGCTCAGGCTCTCGCAATTAACAGATCATTCTGCATATAGTACCAAACAAGCCTATGTGACTGTCATCATAGAGTAGAGGTTCAGGTAATGGAAGAGTTTGGGGTTTAACCAAAATATGATCAACGCAACAAACAATCTTGTAAACGCACATATATTGATAGTACAAGTTAACTTACCAAATCCACATAGAATCGACCTGAAAACTACCTTTTTGAATCTAATTACCCACTTGCCACCATTCTTATTTGCAGGATCCTGGCCAATTGAAAACCATTAGAGAATGCAGACTCTAAATATGCATAAGGGAAACTGCCACCAAATAGGCTACATACATTTCACTGGTACAAAAGAATAAACACATTGCAAGCAGCAGCACTAAACCAGTACCTGGTGTATGAATACTGTGCCAATGAAACCTTGTTTAGAACCTACTTACTTAGGGAAATCTATATAAATTCAGCTTTATCTAATTTGACGTTATCTTCTAATACCTTCATGACTGGCATGTAGTAACTAACCCTGTGCTACCTTGGGAAACAATCTAAGAGACTATGCATCTGTCCTAAGGTTACTTTACAGTTCACACACCCTGACAGATGCACTGTTTAGAGGCATCAACGTGAGAAACAACGCCGATCAAAATTTAATCTATAGACAGAACGACAACAACGGGAGGTTGGGAGAGGAAAATACAGTGAAGTCATTAAGGGTATAAATGTTAACAATAACGAGAAATGCATCATTAAGATCCTCAAGCCTGTGAAGGAAAAAAAGGCAGACCATGAATCCTATTTTCTGCAATTTGTCATTCTCCAGCTATGACATGCTACTGTTTTCATTTCGCACCTATTTAAATTTCTTAATTTCAGTGACGATTTTTATCTCGATTTTAAGCCACAGCTCTCGTGCTGGTGCAGATCAAAAGAGATATTAAAATTCTTTAGAATCATTATGGAGGCCCTAACATTGTGAAGTTGCTTGATATTGTTAGAGGTCAACATTCAAAAACACCCAGCTTGATCTTGGAGTATGGAGTATGCCAACAACACATATTTCAAAGTGTTGTAACCAACACTAACAGATTATGACATTTGATACTACATCTACGAGTTACTCACGATAAATTCTCATCTTTTTATTTCTGTGTAAGCAGCTAGAATATATTATCAAAAATTTGAGTCACAAAAGTGAGAAGGTCTAGTTAGTGATATAGATTACAGAGCATCAATTTACATTTTAAACACTTCAATAATGTGACCAGAAATGACATCATGAACCTCTGGCATATACCAGAATAAAATGGTTAAAAATAACAAGCAGGAATGAGCCTACAGAAGTTCTTCATTATTATTTGATATTATACAAATTTCAGCATGTGGACACCATTGTATATGTCTGTATATGCATCTACCTAGTAATAAATATATGTGTCGATCTTGCGACATCGGACGAGGCGGAGCGGCAGGATTGTTTGGAGGTTGTAGACGTCAGTGGCGTTAGACGTGAAAATGGTTGTCGCTTCAAAAATGAGTCCGGGACAACCAGAATACCCCCAACTTCTGCGCCTATAGATGTTATAACATTGCAATAATAAAAAAATAAAGGCCCCTTGGTTCTTTTCATCAAACCAGACTTGACCATGTTGGAAACTAAGAAAATTACAAATTATACTAAATAAATTAATTCAAATTGGTACCTCAGTATTGAATAGAAAATTTCATACAAGAAAGTGAAAGTCGCATAGAGGGGGGTGAATAGGGCGAAACTGAAATTTATAAAGTTAATCACAACTACAAGCCGGGTTAGCGTTAGAAATATAAGCGAGTCCGAGAGAGAGGGTGAAAAACAAATCGCAAGCAAATAAAGAGTGAGACACAAGGATTTGTTTTACCGAGGTTCGGTTCTTGCAAACCTACTCCCCGTTGAGGTGGTCACAAAGACCGGTTCTCTTTCAACCCTTTCCCTCTCTCAAACGGTCACTTAGACCGAGTCAGCTTCTCTTCTCAATCACACGGGACACTAAGTCCCCGCAAGGACCACCACACAATTGGTGTCTCTTGCCTCGGTTACAAGTGAGATGTTCACAAGAAAGAATGAGAAAGAAAAGAAGCAATCCAAGCGCAAGAGCTCAAATGAACACAAATGTCACTCTCTCTAGTCACTATTGATTTGGAGTGATTCCGGACTTGGGAGAGGATTTGATCTCTTTGGTTGTGTCTAGAATTGAATGCTATAGCTCTTGTATGAGGTGTGAATGCTGAAAACTTGGATGCAATTGAATGTGGGGTGGTTGGGGTATTTATAGCCCCAACCACCAAAATGTGGCCGTTGGAAGTCTGCTGTCGCATGGCGCACCGGACAGTCCGGTGCGCCACCGGACACTGTCCGGTGCGCCAGCCACGTCAGCCAGCCGTTGGGGTTCGACCGTTGGAGCTCTGACTTGTGGGGCCTCTGGGCTGTCCGGTGGTGCACCGGACAAGTCCTGTAGACTGTTCGGTGCGCCTGCTGCGCGTGCTCTGACCTCTGCGCGCACAGGCATGCATTAAATGCGTTGCAGTCGACCGTTGTGTGCGAAGTAGCTGTTGCTTCGCTGGCACACCGGACAGTCCGGTGAATTATAGCGGAGCGGCCTCCATTTTCCCGAAGGTAGCGAGTTCAGCGTCGAGTTCCCTGGTGCACCGGACACTGTCCGGTGGTGCACCGGACAGTTCGGTGCGCCAGACCAGGGTGCCTTTGGGATTTCTTTAGCTCTCTTTATTTGAACCCATCTTTGGTCTTTTTATTGGCTTTTTGTGAACCTTTGACACCTGTAGAACTTATAGACTAGAGCAAACTAGTTAGTCCAATTATTTGTGTTGGGCAATTCAACCACCAAAATCAATTAAAAAAGGTGTAAGCCTATTTTCCTTTCAATCTCCCCCTTTTTGGTGATTGATGCCAACACAAACCAAAGCAAATATGGAAGTGCAGAATTGAACTAGTTTGCATAATGTAAGTGCAAAGGTTGCTTGGAATGAAACCAATAAATATTACTTACTAGATGCGCATGGATGTCTTTTCTTCTTATTAACATTTTGGACCACGCTTGCAGCACATGTTTTGTTTTGCAAAATGTTTTGGAAATCCTTTTCAAAATTCTTTTGCAAATAGTCAAAGGTAAATGAATAAGATTTTGAGAAGCATTTTCAAGTTTTGAAATTTTCTCCCCTGTTTCAAATGCTTTTCCTTTGACTGAACAAAACTCCCCCTTAATGAAATCCTCCTCTTAGTGTTCAAGAGGGTTTTAGATATTAATTTTGAAGAGGGTATACCAATTTGAAATTATATCAAAATAAGATACTAATTGAAAAACTTCTTTTAATACCAAATAAAAGACTATAATTTTTGAAATTGGTGGTGGTGCGGTCCTTTTGCTTTGGGCTAATACTCTCTCCCCCTTTGGCATGAATCGCCAAAAACGGGTATTTGAGTGAAATATAAGCCCTTTGAAACTACTCTCTCCCCCTTTGGATGGAAGTAAAGGAGTGAAGATTATACCAAAGTTGAAGAGATGTGCGGAGCGACGGCGAAGGATGAATGATTCGATGGAGCGGAGTGGAAGCCTTGTCTTCACCGAAGACTCCTTGTCCCTTTCAATCTATGACTTAGCATGAAATGGACTTGAAAGAACACATTAGTCATAGCACATGAAAGAGATGATCAAAGGTATATATATGAGCTATGTGTGCAAGACATCAATAAAAGTTTCTAGAATCAAGAATATTTAGCTCATGCCTAAGTTTGGTAAAAGTTTGTTCATCCAATGGCTTGGTAAAGATATCGGCTAATTGTTCTTTGGTGCTAACATATGCAATCTCGATATCCCCCTTTTGTTGGTGATCCCTTAGAAAATGATACCGAATGGCTATGTGTTTAGTGCGGCTATGCTCAATGGGATTATCCACCATGCGGATTGCACTCTCATTATCACATAGAAGAGGAACTTTGGTTAATTTGTAACCATAGTCCCTAAGGGTTTGCCTCATCCAAAGCAATTGCGCGCAACAATGGCCTGCGGCAATATACTCGGCTTCGACGGTTGAAAGAGCTACAGAATTTTGCTTCTTTGAAGCCCAAGACACCAGAGATCTTCCCAAGAACTGGCAAGTCCTCGATGTGCTCTTTCTATTAATTTTACACCCTGCCCAATCGGCATCGGAATAACCAATTAAATCAAATGTGGATCCCCTGGGGTACCAAAGGCCAAACTTAGGAGTATAAACTAAATATCTCAAGATTCGTTTGACGGCCCTAAGGTGAGCTTCCTTAGGATCGGCTTGGAATCTTGCACACATGCATACGGAAAGCATAATATCCGGTCGTGAAGCACATAAATAGAGTAAAGAACCTATCATCGACCGGTATACCTTTTGATCTACGGATTTACCTCCCGTGTCGAGGTCGAGATGCCCATTAGTTCCCATGGGTGTCTTGATGGGCTTGGCGTCCTTCATCCCAAACTTGGTTAGAATGTCTTGAATGTACTTTGTTTGGCTAATGAAGGTGCCCTCTTGGAGTTGCTTGACTTGAAATCCTAGGAAATACTTCAACTTCCCCATCATTGATATCTCGAATTTTTGTGTCATGATCCTGCTAAATTCCTCACATGTAGATTCGTTAGTAGACCCAAATATAATATCATCAACATAAATTTGGCATACAAACAAATCATTTGCAAGAGTTTTAGTAAATAAAGTAGGATCGGCCTTTCCGACTTTGAAGCCATTAGCAATAAGAAAGTCTCTTAGGCATTCATACCATGCTCTCGGGGCTTGCTTGAGCCCATAAAGCGCCTTAGAGAGTCTATAAACATACTCACTGTCTTCAAAGCCGGGAGGTTGCTCAACATAGACCTCTTCCTTGATTGGTCCTTTAAGGAAGGCACTCTTCACGTCCATTTGATAAAGCTTGAAGCCATGGTAAGTAGCATAGGCAAGTAAAATGCGAATTGATTCAAGCCTAGCTACGGGTGCATAGGTTTCACCGAAATCCAAACCTTCGACTTGTGAGTATCCCTTGGCCACAAGTCGGGCTTTGTTCCTCGTCACCACACCATGCTCGTCTTGTTTGTTGCGGAAGACCCACTTGGTTCCTACAACATTTTGGTTAGGACGTGGAACTAAGTGCCATACCTCATTCCTCGTGAAGTTGTTGAGCTCCTCTTGCATCGCCATCACTCAATCTGAATCTTGAAGTGCTTCCTCTACCCTGTGTGGCTCAATAGAGGAAACAAAAGAGTAATGCTCACAAAAATGTGCAACACGAGATCTAGTGGTTACCCCCTTATGAATGTCGCCGAGGATGGTGTTCACGGGGTGATCTCGTTGGATTGCTTGGTGGACTCTTGGGTGTGGCGGTCTTGCAACTTGCTCATCCTCCTTGTCTTGATTATTTGCATCTCCCCCTTGATCATTGCCGCCGTCTTGAGGTGGCTCATCTTCTTGATCTTCTTCTTCATCATCTTGAGCCTCATCCTCATCTTGAGTTGGTGGAGATGCTTGCATGGAGGAGGATGGTTGATCTTGTGTTTGAATGGGCTCTTCGAATTCCTTAGGACACACATCCCCAATGGACATGTTCCTTAGTGCGACGCATGGAGCCTCTTCATCATCTAATTCATCAAGATCAACTTGCTCCACTTGGGAGTCGTTAGTCTCATCAAACACAATGTCACAAGAAACTTCAACTAGTCCAGTGGACTTGTTAAAGACTCTATATGCCCTTGTGTTTGAATCATATCCTAGTAAAAAGCCTTCTACAGCCTTAGGAGCAAATTTGGACTTTCTACCTCTTTTAACAAGAATAAAACATTTGCTACCAAAGACTCTAAAATATGAAACATTAGGCTTTTTACCGGTGAGGAGTTCGTAGGATGTCTTCTAGAGGATTCGGTGTAGATACAACCGGTTGATGGCGTAGCAGGCGGTGTTGACCGCCTCGGCCCAAAACCGATCCGAAGTCTTGTACTCATCAAGCATGGTCCTCGCCATGTCCAATAGAGTTCTATTCTTCCTCTCCACTACACTATTTTGTTGTGGCGTGTAGGGAGAAGAGAACTCATGCTTGATGCCCTCCTCCTCAAGGAAGCCTTCAATTTGTGAATTCTTGAACTCCGTCCCATTATCGCTTCTTATTTTCTTGATCCTTAAGCCGAACTCATTTTGAGCCCGTCTCAAGAATCCATTTAAAGTCTCTTGGGTTTGAGATTTTTCCTGTAAAAAGAATACCCAAGTGAAGCGAGAATAGTCATCCACAATAACAAGACAGTACTTACTCCCGCCGATGCTTATGTAAGCGATCGGGCTGAATAGGTCCATGTGGAGAAGCTCGAGTGGCCTGTCAGTCATCAAGATATTCTTATGTGGATGATGAATGCCAACTTGCTTCCCAGCTTGGCATGCACTACAAATCCTGTCTTTCTCAAAATGAACATTGGTTAGTCCTAAAATGTGTTCTCCCTTTAGAAGTTTGTGAAGATTCTTCATCCCAACATGTGCTAGTCGGCGATGCCAGAGCCAGCCCATGTTAGTCTTAGCAATTAAGCAAGTGTCGAGTTCAGCTCTATTGAAATCAACTAAGTATAGCTGACCCTCTAACACTCCCTTAAATGCTACCGAATCATCACTTCTTCTAAAGACAGTGACACCTACATCAGTAAATAGATAGTTGTAGCCCATTTTGCATAGTTGAGAAACGGAAAGCAAATTGTAATCCAAAGAATCTACAAGAAAAACATTGGAAATAGAATGGTCAGGTGATATAGCAATTTTACCCAATCCTTTGACCAAACCTTGGTTTCCATCTCCGAATGTGACAGCTCATTGGGGATCTTGATTTTTCTCGTAGGAGGAGAACATCCTTTTCTCCCCTGTCATGTGGTTTGTGCACCCGCTATCGATGATCCAACTTGAGCCCCCGGATGCATAAACCTACAAAACAAATTTAGTTCTTGATTTTAGGTACCCAAACAGTTTTGGGTCCTTTGACATTAGATACAAGAACTTTGGGTACCCCAAACACAAGTTTTTGCTCCCTTGTGTTTGTCCCCAACATACTTGGCAACTACTTTGCCGGATTTGTTAGTCAAAACATATGATGCATCAAAAGTCTTAAATGAAATGCTAGGTTCATTTGATGCACTAGGAGTTTTCTTCTTAGGCAATTTAGCACGAGTTGATTGCCTAGAGCTAGATGTCTCACCCTTATACATAAAAGCATGATTAGGGCCAGAGTGAGACTTCCTAGAATGAATTCTCCTAATTTTATGCTCGGGATAACCGGCAGGGTACAAAATGTAACCCTCGTTATCCTGAGGCATGGGAGCCTTGCCCTTAACAAAGTTAGATAATTTTTTAGGAGGGGCATTAAGTTTGAAATTGTCTCCCCTTTGGAAGCCAATGCCATCCTTGATGCCAGGGCGTCTCCCACTATAAAGCATACTATGAGCAAATTTAATTTTTTCATTTTCTAGTTCATGCTCGGCAATTTTAGCATCTAATTTTGCTATATGATCGTTTTGTTGTTTAATTAAAGCCATATGATCATGAATAGCATCAATGTCAACATCTCTACATCTAGTGCAAATAGAAACATGCTCAACGGTAGATGTAGAGGGTTTGCAAGTTTTTAGTTCAACAATCTTAGCATGTAAAATGTCATTTTCACTTCTAAGATCGGAAATGGAAGCATTGCAAACATCTAAGTCTTTAGCCTTAGCAATCAATTTTTCATTTTCAATTCTAAGGCTAGCAAGAGAGGCATTTAATTTTTCAATCTTAGCAATAGAAATAGCATGATTATTTCTAAGATTGGCATATGAATCATCACAAGCATTTGAATCAACCTTAGCAATTAATCTAGCATTTTCATTTCTAAGGTTGGCAATCAAATCATGACAAGTGCTTAGCTCACTAGTTAATTTTTCACATTTTTCCATTTCTAGAGCATAAGCATTCTTAACCTTAACATGCTTCTTATTTTCCTTAATTAGGAAGTCCTTTTGGCTATCCAAGAGTTCATCCTTATCATGAATAGCGCTAATCAATTCATTTAACTTCTCTTTTTGTTCCATGTTAAGGTTGGCAAAAGAGTAAACAAATTATCCTCCTCATTACTAGAATTGTCTTCATCACTAGAGGATGCATATTTAGTAGAGGATTTAGATTTAACCTTCTTCCTTTTGCCGTCCTTTGCCATGAGGCACTTGTGGCCGACGTTGGGCAAGAGAAGTCCCTTGTTGACGGCGATGTTGGCGGCGTCCTCATCGGAGGAGGAGTCGGTGGAGCTCTCGTCGGAGTCCCACTCGCGGCACACATGGGCATCGCCGCCCTTCTTCTTGTGGTACCTCTTCTTTTCCTTTCTTCTCCCTTTCTTGTCGTCGCCCCTGTCACTGTCACTGGAAAGAGGACATTTTGCTATAAAGTGACCGGGCTTACCACACTTGTAGCAAACCTTCTTGGAGCAAGGTTTGTAGTCCTTCCCCCTCCTTTGCTTGAGGATTTGTCGAAAGCTTTTGATGATTAAAGCCATCTCCTCATTGTCGAGCTTTGAGACGTCGATGGGGAGCCTACTTGGTGTAGACTCTTCCTTCTTCTCCTCCGTTGCCTTGAATGCCACGGGTTGTGACTCGGGCATGGAGGAGGTGCCTTGCTCGATGATTTTCTTTGAGCCTTTAATCATTAGCTCAAAGCTCACAAATTTGCCTATGACTTCCTCAGGAGACATTAGCTTGTATCTAGGATCACCTCGAATTAATTGAACTTGTGTAGGGTTAAGAAAAACAAGGGATCTTAGAATAACCTTGACCATCTCATGGTCATCCCATTTGGTGCTCCCGAGGTTGCGCACTTGATTCACCAAGGTCTTCAAGCGGTTGTACATGGCTTGCGGATCCTCTCCTTGGTGAAGCATGAAGCGACCGAGCTCCCCCTCGATCGTCTCCCGCTTGGTGATCTTGGTCACCTCGTCTCCTTCGTGTGCGGTCTTGAGCACGTCCCAAATTTCCTTTGCGCTCTTCAACCCTTGCACTTTATTATACTCCTCTCGACTTAGAGAGGCGAGGAGTATAGTAGTGGCTTAGGAGTTGAAGTGGTGGATTTGGGCCACTTCGTCCGAATCGTAGTCCTCATCCCCTACGGATGATACCTATACACCAAACTCAACAACATTCCAAATGCTTGTGTGGAGTGAGGTTAGATGATGCCTCATTTTGTCACTCCACATATTATAATCTTCACCGTAAAAAACCGGTGGTTTGCCTAATGGAACGGAGAGTAAAGGAGTACGCTTTGAAATACGAGGGTAGTGTAGGGGAATCTTACTATACTTCTTGCGCTCATGGTGCTTAGAAGTTATGGATGGCACGTCGGAGCCGGAGGTGGATGGCGATGAAGAATCGGTCTTGTAGTAGACCAGTTTCCTCATCTTCTTTTTCTTGTCGCCACTCCGATGCGACTTGAGGGAAGAGGATTCCTTCTCCTTCCCTTTGTTGCGGGACTCTCCCGATGGAGCCTTCCCGTGGCTTGTAGTGGGCTTGTCGCCGGTCACCATCTCCTTCTTGGTGTGATCTCCCGACATCACTTCGAGCGGTTAGGCTCTAATGAAGCACCGGGCTCTGATACCAATTGAAAGTCGCCTAGAGGGGGGTGAATAGGGCGAAACTGAAATTTACAAAGTTAATCACAACTACAAGCTGGGTTAGCGTTAGAAATATAAGCGAGTCCGAGAGAGAGGGTGAAAAACAAATCGCAAGCAAATAAAGAGTGAGACACAAGGATTTGTTTTACCGAGGTTCGGTTCTTGCAAACCTACTCTCCGTTGAGGTGGTCACAAAGACCGGGTCTCTTTCAACCCTTTCCCTCTCTCAAACGGTCACTTAGACCGAGTGAGCTTCTCTTCTCAATCACACGGGACACTAAGTCCCCGCAAGGACCACCACACAATTGGTGTCTCTTGCCTCAGTTACAAGTGAGATGTTCACAAGAAAGAATGAGAAAGAAAAGAAGCAATCCAAGCGCAAGAGCTCAAATGAACACAAATGTCACTCTCTCTAGTCACTATTGATTTGGAGTGATTCCGGACTTGGGAGAGGATTTGATCTCTTTGGTTGTGTCTAGAATTGAATGCTATAGCTCTTGTATGAGGTGTGAATGCTGAAAACTTGGATGCAATTGAATGTGGGGTGGTTGGGGTATTTATAGCCCCAACCACCAAAATGTGGCCGTTGGAAGTCTGTTGTCGCATGGCGCACCGGACAGTCCGGTGCGCCACCGGACACCGTCCGATGCGCCAGCCACGTCAGCCAGCCGTTGGGGTTCGACCGTTGGAGCTCTGACTTATGGGGCCTCTGGGCTGTCCGGTGGTGCACTGGACAAGTCCTGTAGACTGTCCGGTGCGCATGCTGCGCGTGCTCTGACCTCTGCGCGCACAGGCGCGCATTAAATGCGTTGCAGTCGACCGTTGCGCGCGAAGTAGTCGTTGCTCCGCTGGCACACCGGACAGTCCGGTGCGCCACCGGACACTGTCCGGTGCATACACCGGACGGTCCGGTGAATTATAGCGGAGCGGCCTCCATTTTCTCGAAGGTAGCGAGTTCAGCGTCGAGTTCCCTGGTGCACCGGACACTGTCCGGTGCGCTGACCAGGGTGCCTTTGGGATTTCTTTAGCTCTCTTTATTTGAACCCATCTTTGGTCTTTTATTGGCTTGTTGTGAACCTTTGGCACCTGTAGAACTTATAGACTAGAGCAAACTAGTTAGTCCAATTATTTGTGTTGGGCAATTCAACCACCAAAATCAATTAGGAAAAGGTGTAAGCCTATTTCCCTTTCAGAAAGAAACCATCAAAATGATTGTGCTAGTTCTTCTTATTGCAGATACACAGACTGCTTGTTCTTAATTCACACAAACTGCTTGTGACTCACAGAAACAACATCTTGGTTACATCTTAGAAACAGTTGTATACACAAATTGCTTGTTCTTACTACACACAAACTGCAAGTAACTTCACAGAAACATCTGTATGCACAGAGAAACTAAGAACTTAAGCACCAGGGGAGGCGGGAGGATGGAGAGGGGCGGCGTGCTTCCGTGGGAGCACCAAGCAGTTCCGGCACTAAGAACCACAACGAACTGGGCGGAGTCATGCGAGTAGACGATGGAGGGATGCGTGCGTGCGTGCGTCCGTCCGGTCGGATCGGGAGGGGATGGGCCGGGCATGCGGCTAGATCGCCAGCAAATAGAGTGTGGGCGAAGTCGTTACCTTCGATTAGCTCGTCGGCTCGTTGCGGCCGCGAAGTGCGCTTGCGGCTCAGGCTCCTCTGGCCAGGATCTTGCCCACGAATAGTGTGCGACTCTCGCCGGCCTCCTCCTCGCCTCCGCCGCCACCATTGCTGATGAATAGAGAGACAATGTGCTCTAGGGTTTGGGGGGAGGGGAGCGAGAGGGGTTTTGTTGGCGGTGTGCGAGCGGTCGCGGAGGTGCGCGTGTGCTGACGGGATCCGAGCATAGCAAGCGGTCGTGGGGATTCCAAGCAAAATCGCGGTGGTCGTGGGGAATCCGAGGCGGTTAGGTGCCAGGCTGCGGCGCGCGAGGCGTGCGGGTAGGGAGCGGGATTTCGCGGCGGCTGCAGCGCGCGGGCGTGCGGTGCGAGAGGCCGTTGCGGGGCGTGCGCGTGCGGGTAGGGTGCGTGAGGCCATTGCGGGAGCGGGGTTTCCCTGGCGCGGGCGTGCGGGAGCAGGATTTCGCGGCGGCTGCGGCGCGCGGGTGAGTGGAGGACGGCGGGGCGTGCACGTGCAGGTAGGGAGCGGGGGCAGTCTACACTGCCCTCTTAATAGTTAGTAGAGATTGTTGGGGGCTCAACTTCAACTCTCACTTGTTCAAACGGTATTGTGCTTGTTCCACCATTACTCCGTTCTTGGAATATCACCAGTTGCATATGCCTTTCATTGCAAGATGGAGCAACACTCGTTTGTTCAGATTGTTTCTTTGCTGCAGCTCTAGCTAAAAAAGCCCTCAAATCAGTAGTACCACTGTTCTTCCTCTTCATGATTTAATCCTGCAATGTGAAGCTAATTACTATTAAACACAATATGCATACTACTATTAATCCTGCAATGTTCAGACGGTATTGTAGCCAGTAGATTCCTTACGCTGGCGCCGAGCGGCTGCCTGACAGACTAAGGCGGACGCCGCCACGCCGGACAGCCGGACAGGCACTGCGGGCGCCTAGGCGCCTGGCGGCCTATTTCCTAGCAGCGCGCTGCGCGCGGCGAGGCAGCGACCGATGAGGCGAGCGACTGGCCGACTGGGTGAGCACCGGAGGTGGAGAGGCGGTCAGGCCGACGAACAACACGCACTTGCCCTACCCTAGCGGCTAGCGAAGTAGCGGTGGGCGGTGGCGGTTGGGCGGCTGGCGTCCGTGATCCATCCTCCTGTCCTGGTGGCTGGCGACCAGTCGAACAGCGAAACAGGGCAACAGGCAAAGCCCCAGCCAAGTGACCATGTGGTAATGGGCCAAGACATGGTAATGGGCCGGCAGCCGGCTAGAAGAGGTAGGAAGGACATATTTTTAGCCTAAAGTAACATAATTCCTTCACTATTTTACTCATTTCCTATTTCCTATGTATATATACTACATACATGTATATATTAAAAAATGTTAAAAAATAATGGGTATTCACTTGAATACCTTTAAATTTAGTGGGGCCTGCCCCTGTCCAACAGTCGATCGCTCAATGAGCAGCTACAAGCATGTATAATCTGACAGCTTGAAGGCGTCAGGTCGCTGAACTCCTTTAGAGCATCCACATTCTGCTAGCGAACGGAGTAGCCTGGCCGCTGCTACCATGACTGCCAGTGGGCTCCTCCCGCACATGGCTAATCGCGAAGTGGAGGCCTCGCCCGACAACGATGATCCTACTGTCAGCGCAGCTGACCGAGAAGGGCTTCATGATGCTGGGGCATCAGGGCGCCACCGATCGCGTCCCACGAGCCTGTCTCTGAGGCGTACACCTTGACCTTCATCCTATCCTACTCAGAGACGACGAATAGGTGGCCCGCGACGATGATGCTCATCCCCGTCCACTCTCATCCTCTCGTAGTGATGGCGGGGTGCGGGGAGGTGAGGGTGAGGGGTGCGGGGCTAAGTGTCAGGGGGGAGCTTGGTTGGATGACGACGCACGACAGGGGTCATGACGGGCGTCACAGGGCAGCTGTTGCGCGCACGAGGGGGTGGGTGGGGGCGTGGAATGGGGGTCTAGGGATGGGTGGCGTGGTCTACATTATTGGATTAATAGGTAGTAGAGATATAGTTGTTGTTCATTGATGAGATTATGTATGGTATGGATAATGTTTTGTTTTTATCTTTCCTAATTTCGATCGATCACCATATGTTTATGTTCAGATTAGTTTGTTCCCATCATCCCACATATTCAGTGTCTGGTCTATTTTGATGATTTCTGATTTCGGATTCGCTTTCAAATTTAAATATAAAAGTAAAAAATGAGAAATGGTTTATCTTGACCGATTTCATCCATTTTTATCTACGTATCTATACCACTATATAAACCACAAATTTAAACTTTATAAAACTCACCCAACCAAACCACCACCCACAACCTCCACTAAATCCACCAAACAAATTGCACCAGACTTAACACACAATCAAAACCAACGGTTCAGATCACTGGATAACTCTTTTCCCTTACTCAAATTCAATGAATAATATTATTTAGATCATCCCTCATTCCTCTCCCGTGACCCTAGACTCCTCCTCCCCTCCCTCTGCGTTCCCACTGCCACCTCTCCCTTACTCGCGCCACCACCGTTAACCCCTCCTTTTATGTCACCGCTATCGACGTCGACCCCTCTCTTTCCTTTCTCGAGATCATAGCATTTAACGCTGGATATATCTTTACTACTCTATAAGACACTAACGAGGGCGTTCACCACTCTACGCATGCCCCCGCCCCGCACATCACAGCCCCGTCCTCCCAGCGGTCGTCCTCGCCGCGGAAATCTCGCCCGCCTGCGAGATCTCCTCGTCCTGGCGCCCTCCCACGCTCATCCTCCCCTCGCTCGCATATGGGTCCACCTCCTCACCGTGATCTCCCCCTCCCCTCTGCACCGTCATGCCCCCGCACATCACACCACGTCACCGCCCCATCCCCGCCGCGGACATCTCGCCCGCCCGCGAGATCTCCTCGTCCTGGCGCCCTCCCACGCCCAACCTCCTCTCGCTCGCATGTGGCGCCCGCCCACGAGATCTCCTCGTCCTGGCGGCGGCGGCCTTGAGCGCGTCGATGACGCGGCCGCAGCAGTGGAGGATCTCGGCCGCGAGCTCCTGGTGCGGAGACACTGCAGCAGGGGACGCGACCCGGAGCAGGTCCCCGAGGTGCGCCGCGGACTGCTGCCCCATGGTCATCAGCTCCAGGACCACGGCGGCCGGGGTGTCCAGTGTCATGCCTAGCTCTCGAAGCTTGTTGCGGCGATGCGTCTGCTCGTCTGCCGATGCGCTGATGCGCCTGCTCGAAGGGTCGCTCGTTCGGTGGTGGTGTGGCCAGGTCAGGTCCGCCTCTGTGGCCTGCGGGCTGAACCGCCGAGTGCCGACGAGACGGGAGTAAGATACAGAGGCAGTGAGCTTGCCGCAATCTCCAATATTTCTAAGAGCATCACCAACAGACTGGCTAAACAGACTGTGCTCGGTAAAGAAATGGAAAACCTCCAGATATTAGCTTGCAATAGTCTCGCCTTCAAACTAGCCATCGTATCCGGCTCGCCATCTCCTCCCCATCGCTAGCATTGTGTGTAGCTGTTTACTGTTATTTTTGTGGTTGGATTTCCTGTCCTATGAGTCTGACAGGTTTTTGTCCATGCGAATTCAGGGTTGTAGTAGTGGAAAACACATACCATTGCTAATTTTTTGTTAAACATGTGCATTTGCTGTGTAAAAGCCACTCTGCACTGTCCAAATAGGTGATTAATGCAACTTTTAGGATAGCGCATGTGTAGCTATTCAGTAGCAGGTGTAGTTGTCTACACGTAATTTTTGTAGTTGTATCCTATGTGCTAGGATAATAAATCCAATGTTATCTTTACTACTCTATAAGACACTAACGAGGGCGTTCACCACTCTACGCATGCCCCCGCCCCGCACATCACAGCCCCGTCCTCCCAGCGGTCGTCCTCGCCGCGGAAATCTCGCCCGCCTGCGAGATCTCCTCGTCCTGGCGCTCTCCCACGCTCATCCTCCCCTCGCTCGCATATGGGTCCACCTCCTCACCGTGATCTCCCCCTCCCCTCCGCACCGTCATGCCCCCGCACATCACACCACGTCACCGCCCCATCCCCGTCGCGGACATCTCGCCCGCCCGCGAGATCTCCTCGTCCTGGCGCCCTCCCACGCCCAACCTCCTCTCGCTCGCATGTGGCGCCCGCCCACGAGATCTCCTCGTCCTGGCGGCGGCGGCCCTGAGCGCGTCGATGACGCGGCCACAGCAGCGGAGGATCTCGGCCGCGAGCTCCTGGTGCGGAGACACTGCAGCAGGGGACGCGACCCGGAGCAGGCAAAATGAGTGTATTTTTTGTATTTCTCACATTTTGCAACCAACCTTCCTTAAAAATGGCATCCTTGTTGTACCTATGTATCAAAATTCGTATTTTCTTTGGGAGTTTACATAGTCATTTTACCTCCTAAGTTATACACCACTGATTTGTAAAAATCCTCCAAGTTTATCTAACCTCATTTCTTGCATTGTCCTTGCCACTGGCGTTTGGTAGGACTCTTAGATAATCAGAATTTGAGAATTGTATTCAAACATGAGGTTTAACTGTGAGATTTTTGCGTTTTTCTACTGTAAAATTTTTAGTTTAGAATCTGGAATCCTGTGGAGTTGGAACTTCTCAGGCCATATAAGTGGTGATTGATGCCTTTAGGTTCTTTGTTCCTTCCTTAGTTATGATAATTGTTTGGACAGCCAAAGCATGATCACATTTTCCATTCAACAAATTGTTATTTCTTTTTTGTGTTTCAGGAAATGGGGCTACTTGAGATTAAACATGGACTGCTACAAGTTGCAGAGACGTTAGATTTTCTTCATACAAGAAGCAAGCGGGTAGCGATGGTTATCCTAGGTGGAAACCTGACTCAAGATGAGCTCTATTTCGATCAGGCACATCACACTAGCTGGTCCTGTAGATTTAATATGTGAATCAGGAGGAGATAGAATAATCGCATTTTAATGTTTCTTCCTCGACGTCGGCACAAAAAGGCATATTTGAGAACTATTGTGATCCTGGCATCTTGGTAATGAATTACTGATACTATATTTCTGACAGGTTGACTCTTCAGGTCAATCTAGGAGTGTATGTAGCAGATGTAAAATATGAGCTATCGTTTTTGCATTAAATTGTTCCAAGTTTCAAGTAGGCATTTTAGTTTCTTTTACTTATTTTTATACTGCTAAATTTGATGCAAAAAGTCTCCCCCTCTTTAGATCTACTTCCCTTGTACTTGAATTCCTTTTATCTTTCCAATATTTGTTTCCACAATCATCAGACTTTTTCTTCTCTTGCACGCCATTAATGGCAGCAACGATCTCTTTTCTCGACGCCCTCGCCTCTCTCTGCTGTATAAAATGCAAGATCACGGTCTTCTTCCCCCACCTCAACCGAGCCATATCCCCTGCTCGCTTCTCCTTTTAGCATCGCCTGTTACTTGCTGCCAACTCGACGTACGCCCTCTGTTCGTGACGCCGAAAGTCTCGCCGAGCTCGCTGTTCATGTGCACCCTCTGTTCGCGACGCTGGAAAGCCGTTGCCATCGTCCAAGTTCGTCATCATCACTAACTGTTGCGTGGTCGAGCCATGTGCGCCTGACGTCTGAAGCTGTGTCGAGTGTCGCATCTCCTTCGTACGCTGCTCCGCGTCAAATTCGCTCGCGTCGTGATCTTCTCCCTTGTCGTCACGACGTCGGGGTCGAAGCCCCGACGTGCTCCTCTGCCCTGCTAATGTTCCAAGGTACAAATTTTGCATATCATACTGATGTTTGTCGTTCCGTTTCTATGTTTCATATAAATTTTTTTACTACCGTCGCAACGCACTGGCACCTACCTAGTTTGTTATGAAGATACAATCCCTTTCATGACTAAGTACTTTTAGATCTGCTTCCCGCTTGTTGGATAGTTGGGTATATGCTGTTCGGTGGCAGGTGTAGGTTTATGTCCTTGATTGTAGATGGATTAAGTAGCTATCTGTTCAAAAAATAGTACATATATATTGATACATTTTAGTATATATATTTTTTAAAATAATATGATGACATGGTCCAACAATGGAACCCTGATGTTGATGGAGCTTTGAGAACTTTGCAATGGCAGTACATGTTCTGCCATTTTTAGATTAGAAAAGCTAAGCAAAATAATATTTGATCTGAAAGAGAAAAATAAATCCTAGCAAATTTGACTATGGGAGAAGGGATATAGGAACAAAAATGGAATATGGGAGAGGGAACAAACTCATCGGCCTATGCGCCTTGATTAGAATGTCTCCTAAAAGTTTTAGTTATTGAAAATATGACAGGACATTTATTGTAATATGTTTATTTTCTAAAATACTAATTTTGATGTATAGAATATTGACAGGATCTTCATGTCAGTTTCCCTTCCCAAGTAAGAATAGAACAATGCACTTGTTCTGCCCGTAAGGTGGTTGTGTGATAAGTCAATTTACTCCAGTGCTTGAAGCTTGCATATCTCACTAGGAATCTCCCTAGATAAGAATGAGGAACTCATGTTTTTGCAGGTTAGAGATATCTGGTGGCAATGGTCCAATCAAAGAATTGTTGGACAGATCAACAATCCTGAGACCCGATTGAGATGAAAGAAGTATTGATTCCATTGAATGGGTGCTCTGTAATGAAATATTTCTAGAAAATTTATTTCTAGAAAGATTTAACACAGTCAAAGTTGGTGACATGAAGAAAGTAGGCAACACAATTCCCTCGAGTGTGTTATGACTGAGATCAAGGGCAGATAAGTTTTGGTAGGTACCTAACACCGAAGGGAGAGACCCTGACAATAAATTGTTCTGTAATTTCAGTGACATTAAGTTCTGAAACTAGGAGGCATCATTTGGGTAGCTTCCCATCAATTTGTTTGAGCTCAAGGCAATGACCTCAACAATGCCTGAGACACATCCTCCAATATATTGCTTTTAGTCCAAAATAACTAACTATTGTTTAATAATATACTTTTGCAGGATTAACATTTCCCACTTTAGGAGTTCCTGCTTGCACATTATTTGAGTAATGTTTCCAATAGTTTTGCACTCTTGCTTTTCTGATATTTTCATGTTTGTGCTATTACGAACACGAGCCAGTGACCTTTTCTGTGTTTGGAGAAGCACGAGGGCTTCAAAACACTGTAGTTTCTTATGGAAGACATTTAATTATATTTTTAGGTTGATGCTTGTGCCCATCCCTTCTTAGATTAGTTGGGGGACCCCAAGGTTTGGTTGCTGAGTGGGCCACAAGGCATAGATCGTGGTGCACAGCAGGGAGCGTGGAGGCCTGGAGGGTGAAGGGGATAATTCAGGTGAGAACAAGGTCAGTTAGCCATCTCAATTCATTGCTTTGGTGTGCCTGTGATAGAATTTGAGGGGAAATATTCTGCTAACTTTGTCTTCTTAAGATTGTTATATGCTGTATTTTTGTTTCATATCTTTCGATTGATATTTTTTAAATTACTCTTTAGTTACTACTACAGCCTAACTTAGTGTCCTAATATTGCAACTTTTGCATGTGGTTTCATCTTTGTGTTGTAAGCTGCTCTGCATATCTTCCGAGGATGTCAATACCTGTAAATGTGAATTTTCACATAAGTATGCTAAAATGTGAAGGTTGTAATGCAATCTGAACCATACGACATATTTCTGATATTTGCTTCAAATGGCCTTTCTCGAGGACACTGTCGCAACTGAGGTGGCGCGGGCCAAGGGCCTCTGGATGGTGGGGAGGCGGCGGTGGCGACGGTGGGGTGCAGCTCACTAACAAGCTCGAGATCTTCAAGATCGACAACTTCGATCCCAATGCCTATGTGTAGTCCAAGTGCCAGACCGTGAACGAGAAGGTGAGCCTGGCTGCCTGCCATCTCTCATCTGGTTGCGTTGCGAGGTCCTGCATAATATGTGTGACTTCCATGTTTGGACAGTGGAGCTGGTTCATGAAAATAAGGGGGTGTTTGCCAGGTTCCAGCTCCAGTGGGAGTTATAGTTTATAATATCAATTTAATTAGTTTTAAAAATATTTTAATCTAAATAATAAACAAAATGAGTTATCTAAATGTCTTCTAAAGTCTTACAACTTCAGCTTCATGATTTTCTGGAGCACCTAATGATCTGCTCCACCAACTCCACCAAATTTCATAGAACTGAAGCTGTCCCAAATTGGTTCTAATATGGAATGAGTTTATTGTTCACTTCTCATAACTTTTAAATATACCATTTTTCAATATCATGGATACAGGCATATAGTCATGCATTTCCATGGAATTTTTATGAATTCTTTGTGGTGCATTGGCTAATGCTATTTTCTGAGGCATGATTACATTGGCTGATTGGCATTGGCCTTTTTACTTGGAATTTCATAATTATGTTTCTTAAGACATCTGCTTATTGTTGTTTCTTATGACACTGAAATTATGCTGCATTCAAAACTGGCTAGCAAGTTAAGGCGATTAGATTAGTGTCGCTATGGGAGTGGAAGACTAGCTATTATTTTTGGCTTTAGTTGTTCATGCCATTATTGATTAGCAAATGTCACAGAATTGCATAGACGTGATCTAAGAAGATATCGTTTACGTTTCTAATCAACATTTGACAATGTCATATCCAGAAAAGCGGCAAAATGAGTGTATTTTTTGTATTTCTCACATTTTGCAACCAACCTTCCTTAAAAATGGCATCCTTGTTGTACCTATGTATCAAAATTCGTATTTTCTTTGGGAGTTTACATAGTCATTTTACCTCCTAAGTTATACACCACTGATTTGTAAAAATCCTCCAAGTTTATCTAACCTCATTTCTTGCATTGTCCTTGCCACTGGCGTTTGGTAGGACTCTTAGATAATCAGAATTTGAGAATTGTATTCAAACATGAGGTTTAACTGTGAGATTTTTGCGTTTTTCTACTGTAAAATTTTTAGTTTAGAATCTGGAATCCTGTGGAGTTGGAACTTCTCAGGCCATATAAGTGGTGATTGATGCCTTTAGGTTCTTTGTTCCTTCCTTAGTTATGATAATTGTTTGGACAGCCAAAGCATGATCACATTTTCCATTCAACAAATTGTTATTTCTTTTTTGTGTTTCAGGAAATGGGGCTACTTGAGATTAAACATGGACTGCTACAAGTTGCAGAGACGTTAGATTTTCTTCATACAAGAAGCAAGCGGGTAGCGATGGTTATCCTAGGTGGAAACCTGACTCAAGATGAGCTCTATTTCGATCAGGCACATCACACTAGCTGGTCCTGTAGATTTAATATGTGAATCAGGAGGAGATAGAATAATCGCATTTTAATGTTTCTTCCTCGACGTCGGCACAAAAAGGCATATTTGAGAACTATTGTGATCCTGGCATCTTGGTAATGAATTACTGATACTATATTTCTGACAGGTTGACTCTTCAGGTCAATCTAGGAGTGTATGTAGCAGATGGAAAATATGAGCTATCGTTTTTGCATTAAATTGTTCCAAGTTTCAAGTAGGCATTTTAGTTTCTTTTACTTATTTTTATACTGCTAAATTTGATGCAAAAAGTCTCCCCCTCTTTAGATCTACTTCCCTTGTACTTGAATTCCTTTTATCTTTCCAATATTTGTTTCCACAATCATCAGACTTTTTCTTCTCTTGCACGCCATTAATGGCAGCAACGATCTCTTTTCTCGACGCCCTCGCCTCTCTCTGCTGTATAAAATGCAAGATCACGGTCTTCTTCCCCCACCTCAACCGAGCCATATCCCCTGCTCGCTTCTCCTTTTAGCATCGCCTGTTACTTGCTGCCAACTCGACGTACGCCCTCTGTTCGTGACGCCGAAAGTCTCGCCGAGCTCGCTGTTCATGTGCACCCTCTGTTCGCGACGCTGGAAAGCCGTTGCCATCGTCCAAGTTCGTCATCATCACTAACTGTTGCGTGGTCGAGCCATGTGCGCCTGACGTCTGAAGCTGTGCCGAGTGTCGCATCTCCTTCGTACGCTGCTCCGCGTCAAATTCGCTCGCGTCGTGATCTTCTCCCTTGTCGTCACGACGTCGTGGTCGAAGCCCCGACGTGCTCCTCTGCCCTACTAATGTTCCAAGGTACAAATTTTGCATATCATACTGATGTTTGTCGTTTCGTTTCTATGTTTCATATAAATTTTTTTACTACCGTCGCAACGCACGGGCACCTACCTAGTACTAGTAGATGTATAGAATTGTAGGAGCGATGTGTGTTGGGCTTGCTCGCGGCAGGTAGGGCACTATATGTTCTCGCTCACGACACGGAGGAGTGCTGCACACTTGTTTTCTCTTGTAGCAATAGCTAAGGCACAACACAACTGTTTACATAATCATCATTTCAGAATCTTAGGAAAAAGAGAAACATTAGGCTGTCTCCAGCAGATCGTGTATATGTTCGTGGAAAACATTGTTTTGTACTATACACTTGTCGGTACCCTAGATTAGGGGTACCCCTTACTACGGTATGAAGGCACGATGTCTGTGCGGCTACCCATAGCCACGCGGAGAACAGCCTCAGGGGTATCTTATGGGCGGTTAAGGTGGCGTTCTCGGAGACAACGCCATCGGGCCCAGAAGACACCGGACCCCTGTGCGCACGACCCGGACCCCCGAAGTAAAGCAGCCCGAAGCCATTGGATAGGGTTCGGACCCCACCAAGTGAGCTCCGGATCGCCCATAACAAGGTCCCGGGAAAAGGAGTGTTATAACCTAGGCCTGGGTCCGAGACTGACGCGTGTCCTGGCTCTATCCGTAGCGCCTCCGCCCCCGCTCGGCCAAGGGTCTAATGCAGCCACATGGCTTATTGTCCGTGACGTAGGCCAACAGGCGGAGCGTGACGTAAGGGCTCTGAGCCGCGCGGCCTCCGCATTTATTGCGGAGAGGACACGCCGCCTGTCCACCCTTTTGACAGATGATGTGCCCCCACGACATTTATTGCGTCCTGTCCATTACGCTGGCAGGCGACGCTAGGGCCACCCTGCAGACTGCGTACCTGTCCAGTCTGTTGTCGAAACAGTGTGCCCGTGCTGCGAGGTGCACTGTACTAATCCCTTATACGAGAAGCTTCCCCCTGCGCGACGAGGCGACGCAGATCTCGGGTGTCAGGGCGCACAGAGATTACACGGGCATGGCAAGCAGTAGATCTATCCTTCCATTTGTCCCTGAGCCCACATGTCGGGGCTCAGAACCATTGTACATGTCCCCTTGAACTATAAAAGGGGAAGCATGCAACGTGAGAGGACTCAGAGACACAAGTCATTCAGGCTTACACACAACTCAAGCTTCCACAACAATCCAACACACAGTGGAGTAGGGTATTACGCTCCGGCGGCCCGAACCACTCTAAATCCTCGCGTGTTCATGTGCTTGATGATGATCGCTTAGCAAGACAGACAAAACGCTTAAGCCCCTTCCCCATCTTAGGATTTAGGGCAGGTGCACTCCACCACCCGCCCGGAGAATTCCCTCTCCGACAACACTACTCCCTCCGGTGTACTATTAGTTGTCGTTTTGGATAAGGTTTACTTCAAACTTATAAAATTTTGACTACAAATAACTGTTTTATTATTTAATATTGAAACCTAATGTTGATATATACTTATTTGTTTTAAAAGTACTTTTATAAAAGTATAAATGTATTAAGAGTATAATTGTGTTAAAAATATTGGTCAAAGTTATATTTTGGAGGCCGTGTCGCTGTCCTAAAACTTTTAATGTTGGTCGCTAGTTTATTTTTGAATTAAAAAAGAAAAATAAAAATTTTAGAGGAGGAAATATATTTGGGGCAAGATTCACGTATTGAAGCATCGTGAGCGTGGGTTCATTAAAAATAACTCTATTCTTTTTTACAACAAAAACCCTAGACGCATCCGCAAGCTGCGACTCACTCGCCCTCGTCCGCAGCGCCCACGAAACGCGCCGCCGCCGCCGTGACATCGCAGCGGCGTCGGCGTCGTCTCGGCCGCTCCCCGCCGTAGGGCCATTTTCACTCGAGCTGCCGGAGACCATGTCGAGCGGTCTAGACATGTCCCTGGATGACCTCATCAAGCAGTCTAAGTCCCGACCCAAGGCCAACCCCGCGTCCTCGTCGGGGCCTGCCCGCCGCGCGCAACACCCCGCTCGCGCCGCGCCCTACCCACCGGTCGCTCCCAAGGTACGCCGCGTGCGCCCTGCACCCTTCTTGCCCCGGGTTACGTCCGCCAGAAAACCCTAACGCCGCCGCCGCCGGCCTATGCCCACTCGTCCCACCCAGGCCCGTGCCACCGCCGACTCGCCTTACGGGGTCTACTCCGAGCAGATCGCCGCTATAGCCGCGGCCGCGCCGCTGCCGGCCAAAGCAAGGTCGCTCGAGACGGGAATGAAGCTGCACATCTCCAATCTTGACTCCGGCGTCACGGTCGAAGATGTCCAGGTGCTACCCATGCTCCTGTTTCTTGGCAATTCACTCAGCAATTTGTCAATAATTCAATTCTACTGTGTTATTTGAAGGACATATGCTGCCTGTTTTTGTAATCATATGATTGGGCTCAAAGTTGCTGTACTTTCATGTGAATGAATTTAGCAGTACTATGTTTGGTGATTTGTCTTAGCTGTTTCTTGCAACGTTTTTTGGGGATCTTTGGTGTCATTCAGTCAATGGAGGAATGACACAGTTCTCAAGATTTAGCGATTCCACTATGCATTGGTGCTTCTGGAGCATAGTCACAAAGTGCCTGGATCGATATGGTCGAGGAACGGGGTCGAGGAACACGGTGCACTACCCGTGAGAGATTTTTACATGATGGGAACAAAAATGATCCCACGTATCTAGGCCGGGGACAACATTTCTGGGTCGAGGGTCGTTACCACTGTACCTGTTTGTTATGACTATGCTCTGGAGATCTCCGTTGGACATGTCCAAACCATATCAATTGGTGTTGGACAAACATTTCTTCAATTGGTGCTACTCCTAGCATATCATGTATATCATTGTTCCATCTAGCCTTGATCTCTTCTTGTATGGCCACAAATCCCACAAATTCAACACAATACATGCATTTTCGCAGCACTGGTCTCCTAAACATGTCGTCTTTTTGTAGGCCAATATTCTGCACCATACAATATAACATGTGTAATCGTCGTCCTACAAAACTTGCCTTTTAACTTCCATTGTACCCACTTGTAACATGAAACGTCAGATGCTTGACGCCACTTCATTCACTTTATTTTGATTAAATGGCTAAGATCTTCATTAATCTCTATGTCTCTCTATAGCATTGATATAGCCAAAGATATCATTTCTGGTTATTACTTGACCTTCCAAACTAACATCTCTTTCCTCATGTGTAGTAGTGCCCAAGTCATACCTTATATATTCGGTTTTAGTTCTACTAAGCCTAAAACCTTTGGACTCTAGAGTCTCTCGCCACAACTTCACTTTTCCATTTACTTATGTTCGGCTTTCATCAACTAGCACTACATCGTTCGCAAAAAGCATACACTAAGGGATATCTCCTTGTATGTCCCTTGTGACCTCATTCATCACCAAGGAGAAAAAAGTAAGGGTTCAAAGCTAACCTTTGATGTAGTCCTATTCTAATCGGGAAGTCATCCGTGTCTACATCACTTGTTCTAACATTAGTCACAACGTTGTTGTACATGTTATTAATGAGTCCAATATACTTTGTTGGGACTTTAATTTTTTTTTGCAAAGGCCACCACATAACATTCCTTGGTATTTTGTCATAAGTCTTCTTAAAGTCAATGAAAACCATGTGTAGGTTCTTCTTCTGCCTATATTGCTCCATCACGTTTCTTATTAAGAAACTGGCTTGCATGGTTGACCTTTCGGGCATGAAACCAAATTAGTTCATAGAGATCCTTGTTATTCCTCTCAGACAATGCTCAATAACTTACATAGCTTCATAGTATGGCTCATCAACTTAATTCTTCTGTAGTTAGTATAACTTTGAATATCTTCCTTATTCTTGTAGATTGGTACCAATATGCTTCTCCTCCACTCGTTAGACATCTTGTTCGATTGGAAGATATGGTTTTCAATGCCTCTATAATCTTATATTCTTGGATCCTACACTCAAAGAACATATTGCCATATTGGTGTTATCAAAAGAGTCATCCAACTAAAAGGTTGTGTCTCCATTCTCCTCATTGAACAATTTGTCAAAACACTCTTGTCATCTATGTCTGATCTTGTCTTTCTTCACTGAGAGGCGCTTCGTTTAATCCTTAATGCACTTAACTTGGTTGAAGTCCCTTGCCTTCCTCCCACGGACCCTAGACATCCTATATATTTCCTTCTCTCCTTCCTTCATACTCAAACATTGGTAAAGATCCTCGTACGCCCTAGCCTTTGTCACACTTACAGCTTGCTTTGCCGTCTTCTTTGCTACCTTGTACTCCCTCCATCCTAAAATAGTAGTCGTTTTGGCTCTTGATTTTTATGTCTATATTCAAATGTATGATGATGAACCTAGACATATATAAAACACATACATTAACTATTGTATGAATCCACTATATCCCTTAAACAAATTTTATTTTGGGACAGAGGGAGTACTTCTCTATGGTGTTCACACACTCGTCATGGTACAAGCCTCTATAGCATTTTTTTCTCCTTAAAAGCCCTTTTGGACTTTCTCATTCCACCACCAAGTATCTTTAGCTTCACCTCCACTCCATTTGGTTGCTCCACACACCTCTGAGGCCATCTTTCATATGCAGGCTGCCTTCTCGCATATGTTGTTTGCGTCGTCTTCTTCCTTTTAGATGTCCTCTTTGATGACCCTTTTCCTGAAGACTTCCAACGTCTCCTCTTTCAGTTTCTACCACTTTGTTCTTGTAATTTTGGCTTGTGTATCCCTACGGATACTCACCTGAAAAAGACCGTTACCACAAGCTTATGTTGAGAGACAATATACTTCCTAGGTATCACCTTGCAATCCAAGCATGCTGGTTAATTCTCTCTTCTTGTGAGGACAAGTCAATCTGACTAGAGTGTTGGCCACAACTATAGATCACTAAATGAGATTATAGCTCGTACCATGTCATCTAAGACTTCCTAGAAAAGTCTTTTAGCACTCTATCCGACTTACATGGGGGGCATACGTGACATTCAAGATCAGATCACCACGAGAAGCTTGACTAAGATAGTCCTATCTCTTTACATTCTCACCACCACTACATCGCTCTCAAGGCTTTTATCAATCAAAACTCCTATTCCATTTCTATTTGCATTTTTTTTCTTTTTTTTCTCCGCGCAGGAGAACTGCGCATCATTATGTTAAGAAGAAAAAGGGTCCATGTGTACCACAGCATGAAGCCAATATTGTCCGTCTCCTTTGCTTTCTGACCCTTCCATATAGTCTCTTGGACGCATACGATATTTACACACCTCCTAGTTGCTGTCTCAACTAATTATCTTAACTTACTTGTAAGCAATCCTACATTCCAACTACCTAAACAGATCCTAGTTAATCCGACTAGATTTCTTACCCTTTGCACCCTTCAATGACGTGGATACTCTTGCACATTTTTGACTACACTCGGGCGACGATGTAGCGTACCACTAAATAAGCAGCGACCTGATTCTTGCTGACTTGACATCATGCCTAGATCACAACACAAATGTCATCAAGGGAGTGCCGACCCGGCTCTTGCACATTTAACACCATATACTTGGGGTTCTGATATGGCGCTCTGCTAAGAGGGTTGCACCCCAACAAATTTATTTTGGGTTTCATCTCCATTAGAATGGCTAGTTTTAAAGTTGGTTCACCAAGCCTATCACACACCTCCTTTACCAGGGCTTGGGACCTGCTATATTGAGACAATATAGAGGGAGTTGGATATCATACTTCCACCTTTCCACACAAAAAGGTTCTTGCTATCCTGATTGCTAACAATACATGATCCATATATATGATTTCAGACTATTAGTGTTAGCCGCTTAATGAGCACAACTTTTATGGTTGTATGATGGAAGTTATATGATTGAATTGATCCATTAGCACTTGACATGGTTCCTTTGAAAAAAGTAGTATTCTATTTCTATGTAGTCTATAGTTGTGGCCAAGTTGCAACATTCATTTTAGTGTTCACAATTTGCAAATAAATAATATTTTTGTCTGTAGTTTTTTGTCGTATATAGATACTATTTGGCCCTAAAATGTACAATCAGATCAGCTGATCTAAGAAATTGTTGTCCCTGATTCTATGATCTTTCTTGTCCTTGATATACTGCATGTAACATTCTAAATACTTATGTCAGTCACATGAAAATAGCACATGTAGTTTTATCATATACTTTTGAGTGTCATATTTATGTAATTTCTACAAACACATTTTTATCATGTGAGAAAACTTGATGGTTGCAGTTTGCATCTTGGAGGGTGTGTAGGAGTGATATCTAAATGTTAGCCTTTAGTGGTAGCAGCTAATTCTCGATTGATGTGATTGCACTGATCAATAATGTTCTGTCTCATCAGGAACTCTTCTCAGAAGTTGGGGAGCTCAAGCGTTATTCAATGAACTATGACAAGGATGGGAGATCCAAGGTTGAATGCTGACTTTATTTTTTTTTCTTTTACTAGTATCTGCACTTTTCCCATTTCGGACTCCTTTGAAACCTTCAATATTCTAGGGGACTGCGGAAGTTGTTTTTGCAAGGAAAGTGGATGCTTTGGATGCTATCAAGAGATACAATGGTGTTCTACTTGATGGGAAGCCAATGAATTTAGAGCTCATTGGAAACAATGTCGAACCACCTCCCTTGCCACCATTAATACACAATCGTCCTTTGCAGAACTATAACGATATCCACAGCAGGTTGGTTCAACCATTTTATTTCTGTTATCCATCATTCAATCTGTGTTAAGTACTCTTTTGTATGGTTAAGTTATAAATGCAAAGCCTTGTATATTACTAATGGCGTACACTCATTTGCATGGTTCGAGAAAAAAACTAAAGGCATACGGCATTGAAACCAGTTTGGTCAAATGAGCGGGTGAATCTGCAAAGAAATTGACATTTGAATCTATTGTTGCATAATCCAGTTCAATTTATTGGTTTCCTTCTTAGTTGATTGATTAGTTTCCTTTGTAATTTGTATAGCTAATTGGTAGCTGTTTGATTACTTTTCTTTCTTAGCTAGTTGATAACTGATTGGATTCTTTCCTTTTTCTAATTGATAGCTGATTGATTAGTTTCCTTTATGCCTTTGAGCCTTTGTAATTCTATATATAATTAGATCAATAGAATACACCCTATTGCAGGGGTGTAGTTTGGCAGTGTGTCCTTCTAGTTCTAGTGTTCATGATGAGTTTTGTGAGCGTTTTCTTCCACAAAAAACAGCCAAGCATATCCACCGTATTCTCAAAATCCAGCAGCCCAACTGAAAGCACCTCTAGTTTGTTTCTGCCATCTGCAACAAAATAAAGCGTAGATGCAAGATCTCTGATTAATTTGACTTTGTATGGGCCATGGGAGAGGAGAGAAAGAGAGTATGACATCTTGCCTGCTCAAGCTCGCTGCTGATGCTGGATCCCTTCACAGATGGAGCGGGAAGGCAATTTGGTGTTAGGCAATTTGCTGCTGCTGACAATTTCTTGGCACTAATCCATCCATCCATCCATCCATCCATCCATGATACTTTATAGTTTTCATGCACCCCAACCATGTAATGTAATCCTCTAACATTCTGGTTACTATGCAGTGTGCTTCAATCCCAAAGAAATGGTCAGCGAAGAGCACCTCAAGTCAACGGTCGGGGTGGACGCAGTAGTCAAACCAGCGGTGGCCGCGGACAGGGGAGAGGCCGAGGGCAGGACCGGAACCGCACGCCCATTTCTGCCGCAGACCTTGACGCCGAACTCGACAAGTACCATGCAGCGGCAGCGAAGGAGGAATGAGGCTCTGGCGTTCTCTTCTACTAATCTATTTACACAGGTGGAAAGGCGTTCTCTTCTGGGGGCGTTCAGAAGCATGAAGTTTACTATCTTAGCCCTAGTGTTCTACGCTAGAATTCTTTTCGACCAGGATTCTGTTTTGCGTGTAGGATGAACTTGTGGTTCTACTTTGCAGGATCGTATTTGCTGCTTTGTGGGCACGAATATTGAGAACAACTGGAAACCGACTTTGTTATTGTGTCCGCCCTGGTCCTGGGTCTGTTCTGTTGTATTTTAAGTAGTTTTGGGTTGCCTACCGAAGACATCAGGCAAACATTCCGGAGCCCAAGAGTCTCTGTTCTGTCTTGATGTTTTACAATTGTGCCTTTAGTCTTTCTGCTGTCCTCTACTTGCTCTATTTTCAAATTGTAAGTCTTCTACTTGCTCTATTTTCAAATTGTAAGTTTTCTACTTGCTTTATTTTCAAATTGTAAGTTCTTTTTAGGGAGCGTTTGAATGCATTAGAGCTAATAGTTAATTGGCTAAAAATTTACTAGTAGAATTAGCTAGCTAACAAATAGCTAGTTAACTAGTAGCTAATTTACTTAAAAATAGGTAATAGCTGAAATATTAGCTATGGTGTTTAGATGTCTCTAACTAATTTTAGCCTCTAACTATAGCTAATAGTGTATTCAAACACCCTGTAGGAAACGGGTGACGCCTAAGAGGGGGGGTGAATTAAGACTTCTAAAACTTTTACTTAACTAGGCCACAATTAAATCCCTAGAGTAAAACCTATGCAAATAATCAAAACTAGAATGTGCAAACTAGGTTTTGTCTAAGTGTTGCTATCTCTACCGCAAAGGCTAAGTTTCAATCTACACTAAATAAGTATGACTACAAGATTGAAACTTAAATGCTTAATATAAATGCGCAATGTAAAGAGCTAAGTAGAGAAGCAAACTCTCGTGGATGACGCCGGTATTTTTACCGAGGTATCCGGAACCGCTCAAGGTCCTGACTAATCCTCGTTGGTGCCCCTACGCAAAGGGAAGCCCACGCGAGGGCCAAGCACCACGGTCGAGTAACTCCGTAGAGAGCCGCGGGCCTTCTCCACACGCAAGTGGTGCACCGCTTCCTGCTCCTCTCGGACGCTCCCTGCCGTCTCCACTATCGAGCTTCCGGCCGAAACGCCGCGGGCCTCGTTCCCTCCGGTACACGGTGACGGCCGTGACACAAACGCGGTTGTCACGGTCTCGCAAGACTCTCGCCCCACTCGGTACAATTACAACGACTCACGCAAGAGCCGAGGGGTTGTGTGGTTTTACAAAACTCACTCAACTAACTAGGGTTCACCTAGAGCAAGCGCTAAAGCGGTCTAACTAACCTAAGCACTTCGCAAAGCACCTACGCTAATCACCGAGTGATTCTATTAAGCACTTGGGTGTTTGAGCACTTGGAAATATGCACTATGTGTCTTGGTATGTTGCTTGGGCTCTCACACTTGAGAATGGCCGGTTGGGGTGGTATTTATAGCCTCCACACCCCAAACTAGCCGTTGGACAGAAAGCAGCAGCTTTCTGTCGTCGGGTGCACCGGACAGTCCGGTGCACCACCGGACATCTACTGTGCAGTGTCCGATGCACGCCACGTCAGCCGACCGTTGGCGTCTGTAGAAGTCGACCGTTGGATCCGACCGTTGCCGTCTACCTGTGGCACACCGGACAGTCCGGTGCACACCGGACAGTCCGGTGCTACAGCCAGAGAGCGCCTGTCTGTGGCCTCTCTGCGCAGACTGTCCGGTGCCTCACCGGACAGTCCGGTGCGCCACCAGGCGCTGGCTGACAGCCCGTTTCTTGGATTCCTTTGCTGATTTCTTCGGGCTTCTTTTGTTCTTGAGTATTGGACTCCTATGCATCTTTTTATGTCTTCTTTTGAGGTGTTGCATCCTCATTGCCTTGGTCCAATTCTCTTTGCATCCTGTGAACTATAATAATAAACACTGGCCAAACATATTAGTCCACAGGTTGTGTTAATCATCAAACACCAAAACTCAATTAGCCAAATGGCCTGGGGTTCATTTTCCTTACAATCTCCCCCTTTTTGGTGCTTGATGACAACACAACCAAAGCAAGAAAATAATACAAGTATTTGAATTAAAATATGCAATCTACTTGCTAAGATGCATGATTGTCCCCACAATGTGATATTATGGACTTAAGCCTCCCCCTAACTCCATAATTCACTTACTTCCTATTTTTGGACCAAATAACCAAAACCACAGGAAAAACCATTTGTAGATATAAAATTTTAAATTGGTGGTGTTTGGTGTTTGATATAGTTTTCATTGCTTTGGTCCCTAAACTTCTCCCCCTTTGGCATCAACCACCTAAAAGGAAGACATTAAAAGCATGTAGGAAGAAAATAAAAGCTTGCCCTCAATCAAGAATTGTATCAAATGATATCACTAGAAGGGTATTAAATTAAACCATATGAATGATACCAGTTGAAATGATTACTCCCCCTAAATGAGTGTTCTCTTTAGAAAGAGGTTTCTCCCCTTTTTAGAGATGAAGAAATACTCCCCCTGACAGAGATCCTCTACTTAGGAAAAAGTATGAGAAAATTAGAGGTGCAAGACAAGATTTGAAAAGACTGACTTCCCTTATGCATAGGTAACAGAATATGAGTTAACTACTTATGCATTTTTAGCAACATGGAAGCATACTCCCTCCAGTGCAGTAAAAGTAGTCGTTTAGGACATGATTGTGCATACCAAGGAGTGATTAATTATCATAGAGTTTTCCCTGTTTGCCCCTATTAAATAGGGATATGGGTGCATTAATGTCATTAAAACAATCAGGCTTGATTGGTTGCTGCAGCAGCTCCAAGGCATTTTAGACTGGAGGTCTCAAGTTCGATTCCTCTTAAATGCATTTTTTTTTGTGCAATTACTAGGGGCAATAACGTCCAAATCCCAGACCCACGCGCGCTATGACTTCTTTTTGTGCACGCTCGGTCACGCGCAGGATGACTTCTTTTACTGCACCGGAGGGAGTATGATATGAGATATAGTCTAATCAAATGTTGGAGAAGACATGTAAATGATAATAGATATAGTCTCAAAAGATACCAATTGAAAATCAATGGCGAGCTTGAGAGACATGAGAGTTCTTGGAGATTTTGCAGTGGAAGATTGTTGTCTTTCTCCGGGGACTTCATTTTCCTTACAATGAGACTATCACATAAAATAGACTTGAAAAGATGTTAGTCTCAAAGTGTTAAATTATAGAGTAACCTCCCCCTAAAGGTGTGCATACAAGTTTTGAATACTTGTAGGAGACATGCACTTTGATTTGATATCAAGAGGGGCAAATTATCCATAATCCAAACTTTGGCACATATAAGTTAAATGATACACTTTGTAGAAATCAAAATTTTCAATTGATGCATCATTTATTATGTAGTGATATAAAAGCTATGTGCCGTGCTTTAGCTAAACATTTTAAACCATGTAGATTTGCTTAAGTATATGAATTGAAAGCAAGCAATCCTACTATATGATTTACCCAGTATGCATGATTTTAAAAAGTACATAATAAATGTAATACTAGGTAAGAAAGGTAAACTAGATAAAAGGTAAGTAGATACGCATATCTAAAAATGAGAAATATAATAAAACTAGTTACCTTAGTCATGGGTGGGAAATTTGGGTCCAAAATTTTCACTAACCCACTTGGCAATAAACTTGATCCAATATGATGTATCCCATGATATGCATCCCGAATTTGCCAAGTCTCCAAATTTCCCGTAGTCCTTCGGTCCACTCACTTCCCTTTCGGGATCCAAACCTTCTTGGTGCTTTTCATGGTTGAAATTATTTTCTTTGGCACCCAGATGCGTTTGACCCCTTTTCCTTTGTTGGCTTGCTTGTTGGCCTTGATTGCTATCACCTTTCCATTCTTTTTCTTCTTGATCAAATATGGTGTAGCATCCTTTTTGTTCACCTTTTTGATGTAGGTGTTGGAGATTTTGCTTGATGGCTTTTGCTTGAGCTTTTGCCTTTGTTTATCCCCGGTCATCGCCTTGCATTGGAAAGACTTGTGGCCTTACATGTGGCATAGCCTACAAATCACAGTTTCTCCCTCTACAGGCTTGTTCACTCCCGCAGTGGTGTTATCCTGTGGAGGTCGGATTTGTTTGGCTTTGCCTTTCTTGTCATACAAAGCCTTGCCAAGGCGAGCCACTTCTTGCTTTAATTGTTCATTTTCCTTTGCAACCTCATCCGAACATGTCTCTACAACAATATTCTCAACAACGACTTGGTTGCAGGGGTTAGAATCATCAATTAAATCAAAGCAGGAAGTAGAAGCATCTTTCTTAATTATTTCAGGTATTTCAACTAAAGATGCTGCTGGGGTGCTACCAATGTTTTCTAGCTTAGTAGTTAGCTCATTATTGTGTATGCTAAGAATTTCCATTTTCTCTAGCAAATTTTCAATAGCTTCTTGGGAGCTAGCTAACTTAGCCTTAAGTTTTTCATTCTTTTTAATAAGGTTGTCATCGGTAGCAGTGGATGGAGCACTAGATTCTAATAGCTCAATTTTAGTTGATAGCTCACTATTTAAGTTTGCAAAAGTTTCAAATTTTTCTAGCAAACCTTTGTAATCATTTTGAGAGCTAACCAACTTATTTTTCAAAGTTTTAAGTTGAGCTTTTTGCTTAGTGCAAACATCCTGAAAAAATTCTATGGCTTCCGCAAGCTCATCTAGAGAGGGCTTTCCCTCACCTTCATCATCACTACTACTTTCATCACTAGAGGATGGAATGCTTTTGTTACCTCTTGCCATAAGGCATTTGTGTGATGACCGTGATGATCGTGACGAGGACCGGTGGCTGCGCGTCCTTGGAGGTTCATCTTCACTTGAAGAATCATCCCAAGTTCTAACACTTGTTAGCGCCTTGCCTTTGCTCCTCTCCTTTTTGGGCTTGGCCATATTTGGACAGTTGTCCCTGAAGTGGCCCTTCTCCTCACATGCGAAGCATCCTCTCTTCCTTTGCTTTTTCTTGTCAATGTTAAAGAGAAGATCCTCGACCTGCAGGGGCACACCCATTAGATTAATCTTGTGGATCATCCTCATTACCTTTCCGACGCATCGGATTGTTTCTTCGTCCTCGGAGGATGATGTGCATGGTTGATTATCTTCATCATCATCACTTTCTTCTTCTTCCTCTTCTTCACTTGAGGAATTTGGAGTGGGAGCCTTCTTTTTGCCCTTCCTTTCATCACATGCAAAAGCATATGGCCTTGAGGAAGTTGGCTCCTCTCCCCGACTCATTTTTCGCGACATCTCAAAGGCCACGATTTTCCCAATCACAATGGTCGGGGTCATGTTGCTCAAGTCCTCCATGTTGTGAAGGATGGTGATGATGCTCCCATATCTTTGTTGTGGTAGCAGGGAGATAATCTTCCTCACAATGTCCGCATCACCTAGCTTATTAATGCCAATAGAATTGAGCTCATTGATAATTAGATTCAAACGAGAATACATGTCTCTAACAAGCTCATCATCTTTCATAGCAAAAGAATTATACTCATTTAAGACTAGGCAATGTTTTTGCTCACGGACATTGGATGTGCCGTCATGGAGTTCATGCAATTTTAGCCAAATCTCATTAGCAGTTTTCAAGGTAAATACTTGATTAAAAATATCCATGCTAAGAGATTCATATAAGCAATTTTTGGCTCTAGCATTTAAATGGATTTCTTTTTCCTCACTCGTGGTGGGTTTCTCGGGATTCTTGATGGGTTTCATCCCGTCACGAGTGACTCTCCAAACACCTAGATCAACGGCCTCTAGGTAACAAGCCATTCTAGCACTATAATATGGGAAGTTAGTGTCGTCGAAGTGTGGTGGCCTATGGGTATCCATCCCTTCCTCTAAAAAGCGTCGGCTCTTTTAGCGGTGAAGCTAAAGCGTTTCAAATGAGCCAAACCGGGCTCCGATACCACTTGTAGGAAACGGGTGACGCCTAAGAGGGGGGGGGGTGAATTATGACTTCTAAAACTTTTACTTAACTAGGCCACAATTAAATCCCTAGAGCAAAACCTATGCAAATAATCAAAACTAGAATGTGCAAGTGTTGCTATCTCTACCGCAAAGGCTAAGTTTCAATCTACACTAAATAAGTATGACTACAAGATTGAAACTTAAATGCTTAATATAAATGCGCAATGTAAAGAGCTAAGTAGAGAAGCAAACTCTCGTGGATGACGCCGGTATTTTTACCGAGGTATCCGGAACCGCGCAAGGTCCCGACTAATCCTCGTTGGTGCCCCTACGCAAAGGGAAGCCCACGCGAGGGCCAAGCACCACGGTCGAGTAACTCCGTAGAGAGCCGCGGGCCTTCTCCACACGCAAGTGGTGCACCGCTTCCTGCTCCTCTCGGACGCTCCCCGCCGTCTCCACTATCGAGCTTCCGACCGAAACGCCGCGGGCCTCATTCCCTCCGGTACACGGTGGCGGCCGTGACACAAACGCGGTTGTCACGGTCTCGCAAGACTCTCGCCCCACTCGGTACAATTACAACGACTCACGCAAGAGCCGAGGGGTTGTGTGGTTTTACAAAACTCACTCAACTAACTAGGGTTCACCTAGAGCAAGCGCTAAAGCGGTCTAACTAATCTAAGCACTTCGCAAAGCACCTACGCTAATCACCGAGTGATTCTATTAAGCACTTGGGTGTTTGAGCACTTGGAAATATGCACTATGTGTCTTGGTATGTTGCTTGGGCTCTCACACTTGAGAATGGCCGGTTGGGGTGGTATTTATAGCCTCCACACCCCAAACTAGCCGTTGGACAGAAAGTAGCAGCTTTCTGTCGTCGGGTGCACCAGACAGTCCGGTGCACCACCGGACATCTACTGTGCAGTGTCCGGTGTACGCCACGTCAGCCGACCGTTGGCGCCTGTAGCAGTCGACCGTTGGATCCGACTGTTGCCGTCTGCCCGTGGCACACCGGACAGTCCGGTGCTACAGCCAGAGAGCGCCTGTCTGTGGCCTCTCTGCGCAGACTGTCCGGTGCACACCGGACATCAATGTCCGGTGCGCCACCAGGCGCTGGCTGACAGCCCGTTTCTTGGATTCCTTTGCTGATTTCTTCGGGCTTCTTTTGTTCTTGAGTATTGGACTCATATGCATCTTTTTATGTCTTCTTTTGAGGTGTTGCATCCTCATTGCCTTGTCCAATTCTCTTTGCATCCTGTTTACTATAATAATAAACACTGACAAACATATTAGTCCACAGGTTGTGTTAATCATCAAACACCAAAACTCAATTAGCCAAATGGCCCGGGGTTCATTTTCCTTACACACCCCTTAAATACGTTGCTTTTACTACGTGCTACCATTATAAAAAAATGCTTAATCTTATAAGATTCAAATTTTGTTTTTAAATTATTTGATTTCCCATTTTCAACATACCTTCTCTTCTTTTTAATATATTCATTTCTTTTTAATACTCTTTCTGTTTCAAAATAGTATTCGTTTTAGAGTATTATGAATGGATTCATATAATATTTGATGTATGCGTTTTATGTGTTTAAATACATTGTCATCTATTTAAATATGAACATAAAAATACAAGCTACTAGTCAGTTACCCGTGCGTTGTGACGACTCACAACAATACTCACGTAAATTATCCGCCAAAAATATCTCAAGATTTTTTATTAATTGTCTTCGCTCTTCGCATAATATTGTTTATGAACGCACAAGTACCATAGACAGCAAATCAGAGACCCTCATCCTTCGCCTCTCCCACTTCCAAGATTTCGTAGAGCAGGAGGGGAAGAGAAGAGGCGAACATACCTGTTCGTTGCCGGAAAAGGACACGATGAAGACCTGGGCATATAGAGGCGACATAGGTAGTATACCACTAGATATATAGGGAGAGAGCACGCAAGCGGAGAAAGAAGCCCAGCCGGAGCAGCTCCAAACCGAGAGGCACCCGCACCAGACGTCAATCCGAGAAGGGCGAGATAATGCGAGTATCTTCCCAGCCCTAGACCCCTCCGAAGCGACACAACAACACCACACCAACTCCGTAGCATATGCCGACTGCTGCAAAGCTACGGGCCTTGGTTGTCCAATATCTCAGATCTAGACTCCTCATCGCCAAGATAACCTAAGCGTGGCAGGCGCCACCATGTCCTCCTCGACGGCACACACGGAGAAAGGCCAGGAGCATGACCGACTCGCGCCGTATCCGCATCGACGAGCACATGGCGAAGGCTGGGAAGACGAACGGGACGTCCGATGACGGCGAAAACGATGGTGCGCGCATGATGTGAAACGTCCTCGTGGACGTGCAATAGCTACTGCGCGAGTCGGTGTCGGGGCTGGTGTCGGACGAATACGGGGAGGAGGCACATGCTCCTACGCCCTCTGCCGAGAATGGGGTGGCGCGGAGGTGGAGGCACGAGGGGAGAGAGAAAAGAAGTAGAATGACGAACGAGGTGGTAGAAACTAAGGTGAGGACCATCATTATCGTGCGGAGGTATAGATGGCCAAATGAGCCGTGTCTAGCGAGCCGGCCCGAGGCACGACCTATTTAATAGTGCCTGGGCCAACCCGCCACGAGCGCCGTGCGATGCTTAGGCCGTAGCCTCGGCCCGTAGTGTTGCCCCGGCCCGACACGATTATTTTTTTATTTTATAAAAAATCATATATACATATGTACAATTTATATTCAATATTATAAACACCTGAGCATGATGCTTTACTAGTTAGACAGCTTCGCCCAGTGTCTCACATCCTTCTTCCATCAGGGTTTGGGTTTAAACCCCACCTTTTGCACCGTTTTTTAACATTTTACGCTGAGTTGATTTGGAAGAAATATATAGACTTTTTTGTAAAAAGATGACGCAGGACGACCGTTGAAATTAGTGCTTTAATTACAGGAGAGAAAACGAATTCTATATCGGGAGTGTGGGAGTGCATCTTAATCTCTATTTCTCTCTATCGTTCTTATTTTTTTAATATTAATACATCATATCCTTCTCTTGTACTCGTGTTTAAACCTAGCACACTAAATATTAATATTTTGAAACGGAGATAATTTATAGCTATACCTGCGTAGTAAAAGCTAGAGTATATATTTCTTTTCAATACATCTTTGGCATCTCTCTCCATCTTTGCACTCTTGCTTAATTCCCGTGTTTAAACCTAAAGAACTAAATATTCTGAAACGAACAATTGATATCTACGTGCTCTAGTAAAAGCTAGAGCAACTCTAAATTACTTACTGTGCTTAGCGTAATTCTGATTTGGAGATTTTGATGTAAAATAGACCTTGCGCAATTCCCTCTCCACGTGTAGCATGTGACCATGTGCTGCAGGCTGGATGGCCTCTAGATTCGCCGATTCCCTAGGTGCGTCAAAGGTGACTCTTAGGCTGTCTCTAACAGCTAAGCTGTCTTATCTCTAATTTTATTTTTTTGTTTAAGTTTTCCTCCATAAAAAGAGTAGTATAGAATCCAAAACAGTGTTTTGTATGATTTAACATAGACAACTTTATGCTATGTATAACAGATCATATATATGACAGTACAAAACACTATAGACTGCACTGTTTATAGAGTTGAGTTTAAAATAAGAAATGTGGATGATTAAGCTGTTTGCGGTAGTCTTAGAGGCCCGTGAGAATTCTGCTTCAAGTAAAGTATGGCAAGAGGCCACGGTGCACCCAGTGGCGGGCCTAGAATTTAGAAGGTGTATATTAAAAAAATTATAGGATGATTTTTTTTGGAAGACCTAAAACTTGTCTATAGGCATATATAGTTAATTATAAATATCTATAACCTATAATTAAGCATGCACGATATGGTTGTAACTGATTCAATAACTAATATAAACTCAAATTTCATACAACTATTTCAAAAGTTTAAATCAAAATACACTTGTTGGTTGTTGCTCAGTTGTTGGCTGGCTACCTACCGGACACTTTTCAATCGCTAATGTCGAACCTATAGTCTAGTATTGCAAGCAGCCAAGCAGGGGAGGTTGGGTGGCCGCCACCTAGGCAGGCTTAGACATTGGAAGATGGAACCGTACCCCTGGCAGTCTGTGTGTGACACAACGATGGTTAGCCAGTCAGATTTAGGCACCTAGTGGCACCGTGGTGCCGTGGTGACGCGACCGAGGTGCTGATGCCTCCATGCAGGCACATAGGGCGGTAAGACATGACCACGACTTGGTGGTTGGTGCTATGGTGGCTCTGTCATGATGTGACTACAATAGGGTTTGATGAATTTTTTTTGCCGTGAGTATTGAGGCGGACTTTGTCGCTTTGTTGGGCCTCATGGGCCACGAGCCCACGACAATCTATTGGGCTGGTTAGGTATGGGAGGTAGGAATGAGATATTTTGGTCCAAATTAATAAAATTCCTTCATTTATTTGATTCACTTCCTATTTTCCATGTATATATATTATATATATGTATATATTGAAAAAATGTGAACAATAATGGGTATTCATTGAATACCCTCGAATTGAATAGGACCCGCCCCTACGTGCACCTCGAATGTGGTACGTGGTAGTATGCAGAAAAGGATCTGCGACATGGGCAATGGATGGTGGTATCTGCAGTAGGGGCATCATGTGTGACTTTAACTCTCTTCCTTTCATGCTTCAGTTTGTTTAAGGAATGACAAGAGATGAGCAATTTAAGTCGACTTTATTTTTTTTCACTTTTCATGTAGGCTTACAATTCATACTTCAACTTCCAACATGTAAAAGTAGACCTTTTAGATTTATTCTGTTTTTTGTTGCAAGGTAAATGGTAGAATAGACTTTATCTTCTTCACTTTCCATATAGGACTAAAACTCGCTACTTTCACTCTCATCATGAATTCAGTATAATTTAAAGGCTATAAGTCCTACTTATTAATATTAATTAAAGCTTGCTGTAGGAAACAGTGACACCTAGGGGTGAATTAGAACTTCTAAAACTTCTTTCTAAACTAGACCACAAAGTAATCCCTAGAACAAAATCTATGCAGATAAGTTAACTAGAATGTGCAAACTAGGTTTTGTCTATGCGTTGCTATCTGTACCGCAAAAGGAGTTATGCAACCTAAGTTCCAATCCTATATAATTTACACTAAGACTAGTAAAGATTGCAACTTAAATAGAGAGAGTAAATGCAAAAGATTAAAGAGCCAGTAGAGAAAGCAAACTCTTGTGGACGACGCTAGTATTTTACCAAAGTATCCAGAACCACGCAAGGTCCCGACTAATTCTTGTTGGTGTCCCTACGCAAAGGGCAGCCCACGCGAGGGCCAAGCACCACGGATGAGTAACTCCATAGGGAGCCGCGGGCCTTCTCCACGCGCAAGTGGTGCTCCTCTTCCGGCTCCTCTCAGACACTCCCCGCCGTCTCCACTATCGAGCTTTCGACCGAAATGCCGCAGGCCTCGTTCCCTCCGGTACACGGTGGCGGCCGTGACACAAACTCGATTGTCATGGTCTCGCAAGACTCTCGCCCCACTCAGTACAATATTACAACGACTCACGCAAGAGTCGAGGGGTTTTGTGGGTTTTTCTAAACTCACTCAACTAACTAGGAATCATCTAGAGCAAGCGCATAAGCAGTCTAACTAACCTAAGCACTTTGCAAAACACCTATGCTAATCAACAAGTGATTCTATTAAGCACTTGGGTGTTCGAGCACTTAGAGATGTCTATAACTTGTGCTGGTATGTTGCTTGGACTCCCACACCTTCGAATGTTCGGTAGGAGGGGTATAAATAGCCTCCACCTCAATTATAACCGTTGGACAGAAAGCTGACTTCTCTACCATCGGGCGATCGAACAAGAGTGTTCTCTCCCTTTAAAAGAATATTCTCCGCCTTTGTATGAAAGAAGATATACTCCCCCTGTCAGAGATCCTTTATTTAGGAAAAGCACATGAGAAAGAGAGGAAACAAGACACGATTGATTATATTAACTCCCCCTATGCATAGGTCAAAGATATATTTTAACAACACATGCATTAGCAAGATGGGAAGCATAAGATATGTAATATAGTCTAATCAAAATCTGGAGAAGACATATAAATGATATTGATTGTGGAATGAAACCATTTGCGGAAATACTTGTAGATTTACAGTGGAAACTTATTGTCTTTCTCCTGGGGACTCCATTTTTCTTTAATGAGACTACTACACAAAATAGACTTGAAAACAAGTATTAGTCTCAAAGACTTAGATTAGCGAGTAACCTCCCTCTAAAGGTGTGCATACAAGTTTTGAATACTTGTAGGGGACATGCACCTTGATTTTGAGATCAAGAGGGGGAAATTATCTATAATCTGAGCTTTGGCACATATCAAACAAGATGACACCACTTGAAAATAGATACACTTGTAGAATATAAACTTTGGAGCAAAGCATTAGTGTCTTCTGCTTAGGAGTTTAAATAATCTATGTGCCATGCTTAACTAAACATTTTAAACCATGTAGGTTTGCTCAATAATATGAATTGAAAATGAGCATTCCTACCATATGATTGATCTAGTATGCATGCAACTCTAATCGAAGGTAAATACAACATGTAAAACTAGGCATGTAAGATAAAAACTAGATGCAAGAAAATAGATACGCATTTCTAAAAACAAAAAATGCAATAAATCTAGTTACCTTAGTCATGGGTAGGGAATTTGGGTCCAAAGTATTCACTAACCCACTTGACAATAGACTTGGTTCGATGTAATACATCCCATGATATACATCCCAATTTTGCCAAGTCTCCAAATTCCCCAAAATCATTTGGACTTCTCACTTCCCTCTTGGGACCCAAACCTTCTTGGTGCTTTTCATGGTTGAGATAATATCCTTTGGCACCTAGATGCGTTTGGCCCCATTTCGTTTGTTGTCTTGCTTGTTTGCCTTGATTGCTATCACCTTTCCATTCTTTTTCTTCTTAATCAAATATGGTGTAACGACCTTTTTGTCCACCTTGTTGATGTAGGTGTTGGAGATTTTGCTTTTAGCCTTTTCTTTTGCTTCTCCCTGGTCTTCGCCTTGCATTGGTAAGATTTGTGACCTTCCTTGTGGCATAGCCTGCAAATCACGATTTCTCCCTCCACAGGCTTGTTCACTCCTGTAGTGATGTTATCCTTAAGAGGTTGGGTTTGTTTGTCTTTTCCTTTCTTGCCATACAAAGCCTTGCCTAAGCGAGCCACATCTGGCCTTAATTGCTCATTCTCCATTTCAATCTCATCCGAACATGTTTCTTTACAAGAACTTGATTGCGGGGATTAGAATCATCAATTAAATCAAAGCAAGAAGTAGAAGCTTCTTTCTTAATAATTTGAGGAATTTCAAGGAAAGATGCTCCTGGGGTCCTACCGATGCTCTCTAGCTTACTACTTAGCTCATTATTATGTATGCTAAGAATTTCCATTTTTTCTAGCAAGTTTTCAATGGCTTCTTGAGAGCTAGCTAACTTAGTCTTAAGTTTGTCATTCTTTTTGACAAGGCTATCATCGGTAGTTGAGGATGGAGCATTAGACTCTAATTGCTCAATTTTAGTTGTTAGCTCACAATTCAAATTTGCAAATGTTTAAAATTTTTCTAGCAAACATTTATAATCATTTTGAGAGATAATCAACTTATTTTTCAAATTTTTAAGTTGAGCCTTTTGTTTAGTTGCAAACATCCTAAAAAAACTTAACGACATACGTAAGTTCATCTACAGAGGGCTTTCCCTCACCATCATACTCATCATCACTAGAGGATAGAATACTTGTTTTACCTCTTGCCATAAGGCATCTGTGAGATGACCGTGAAGAGTGTGATGAAGAGCGGTGGCTGCGAGTCCTTGGAGGATTATCTTCGCTTGAAGAATTATCCCAAGTCTTGACACTTATGAGTGCCTTGGCTTTGCTCCTCTTTGTGGGTTCGACCATATTTAGACAGTTGTCCCTGAAGTGGCCCTTCTCCCCACATGCGAAGCATCCTTCTTTCTTTGTTTTTTCCTATCAATGTTAAAGAGAAGATCCTCGATCTGCTGGGGCACACCCATTAGATTAATCTTGCAAATCACCCCCATTACCTTTGCGACGTGTCGAACTGTTTCTTCGTCCTCGAAGGATGATGTTGAGGCTTGATCATCTTCATCATCTTCTTCTTTTTCTTCTTCCTCCTCTTCTCCACTTGAGCTTGGTGCCTTCTTCTTTCCTTTCATCTTTTTGTGTTCCATCACATGCAAAAGTATATGGCTTTGAAAAAGTTGGCTCCTCTACTTGACCCATTTTTCCACGACATCTGAAATGTCGCAATCTTTCCAATCACAATCATCGGGGTCATTTGGCTCAAGTCCTCAAGATTGTGAAGAATGGTGATGATGTTCCCATATTTTTGTTGTGGCATAAGGGAGATGATCTTCCTCACAATTTACACATCACCTAGCTTATTAATACCATTAGAGTTGAGCTCATTAATTACAAGATTTAAGCAAGAATACATCTCTAACGAGCTCATTTTCTTTCATAACAAAAGAATTATACTCATTTAAGACTAGGTAATGTTTTTGCTCATGGACATTAGATGTGCCGTCATGGAGCTCATGCAATTTTAACCAAATCTTATTAGTAGTTTTCAAGGTAAATACTTGATTGAAGATTTCCATGCTAAGAGATTCATACAAGCAATTTTTGGCTCTAGCATTCAAATGAACTTTTTCGTCACTCATGGTGAGCTTCTTGGGATCCTTAGGTGGTTTCATCCCGTCATGAGTGACTCTCCAAACACCTAGATCAACTGCTTATAGGTAGCAAGTCATTCTAGCACTATAATATGGGAAGTTAGTACTGTTGAAGTGTGGTGGCCTATGCGTATCCATCCCATTCCTCTAAAGAGCGTAGACTCGATTAGCGGTGAAGCTAAAACGTTTCAAGTGAGCCAAACTAGGCTCTGATACCACTTGTAGGAAACAGTGACTCCTAAGAGGGTGGTGGTGATGGTTGGGGGGGGGTGAATTAGAACTTCTAAAACTTCTTTCTAAACTAGACCACAAAGTAATCCCTAGAACAAAACCTATGCAAATAAGTTTATCTATGTGTTTTGTCTATGTGTTGCAATCTGTACCGCAAAAGGAGTTATGCAACCTAAGTTCCAATCCTATATAATTTACATTAAGACTAGTAAAGATTGTAACTTAAGTAGAGAGAGTAAATACAAAAGATTAAAGAGGTAGTAGAGAAAACAAACTCTCGTGGACGACACCGGTATTTTTACCGAGGTATCCAAAACAACACATGGTCCTGACTAATCCTCATTGGTGCCCATACGTAAAGGGTAGCCCACGCGAGGGCCAAGCACCACAGATGAGTAACTCCGTAGAGTGGCGCGAGCCTTCTCCACACGCAAGTGGTGCTCCGCTTCGGGCTCCTCTCGGACGCTCCTCGCCGTCTCCACTATCGAGCTTCCGACTGAAATATCGTGGCCCCATCCCTCCGGTACACGGTGGCGACCGTGACACAAACTCAGTTGTCACGGTCTCGCAAGGCTCTCGCCCCACATGGTACAATATTACAACAACTCACGCAAGAGCGGAGGGGTTTTGTTGGTTTTTTCTAAACTCACTCAACTAACTAGGAATCACCTAGAGCAAGCGCATAAGCGGTCTAACTAACCTAAGCACTTCGCAAAGCACCTACGCTAATCACCAAGTGATTCTATTAAGCACATGGGTGTTTGAGCACTTGAAAATGTCTATAACATGTGTTGGTATGTTGCTTGGGCTCCCACACCTTCGAATGGCCGGTAGGAGGGGTATAAATATCCCGCCTCAATTATAGCCATTGGACAGAAAGCTGACTGCTTTGCCGTCGGGCGCACCATACATGTCCGGTGCACTAGCCATGTCAACCGATCATTGAGGTATGTAGCAACCGACCATTGATAAAGGTTCTAGCCGACCGTTGGCTAGACTGTCCGGTGCACATCGGACAGTCCGATGCTAGAGCACCTGAGAGTCTAGTTTGCGAACCTCTCTGCGCCGACAGTTCGTTGCACACCGAATAATTCGGTGCACACCAAACGTTGGTCGCTTGTTCTCAAATGTTGTGAATCAAGAACAAGGCAACACAATTGTTAAGCATTAAGGACCTTCGTCCTCCGAAGCATTGCCTCCTCTCGGATTCAATGATCATCGGACGAAGGTCATGAAGGACATGCCTTCATGATTTTGTGGATAAATAAGAATACATAAGGACGAAGAATATAATTCATCAGTTCATTCACATTTATATTTCATAATATACACATGAATATTAACAAAGTTTATATTACATTGATACCTTCGGCTTGCTCGAAGGTGTTGACGCGAGAGTGATTACAATTCAGCGTGAACAGTACGGTGCTACTGTTCATCTATTTATAGGCACGGGACGCAGCCCTAGTAAAATTACATTTATGTCCCTGACATTTACTTATGATCGTAACATAAATCATTAAGGACTAAGTAGACTTTTTCCCTTTCGGCCAACATCATCATCAATCTTCATCACCATTATAAGCCGAAGCTGTTACTCTGGCAATAGCTTCGGCATTTATTCATATCATCTCTAGATCATATCTTCATCGCGTATGCCTTCATCGTGGGGAAAAACTTCCATCCTGAAGACGAAGCTCCGTGTAATAGCTTACATTATGCTGAAAGCAAATGGTTAATTATGTTTTTGAGGACCTTCGAAAGAGGAAGGCTCCAACAGTAGCCCCTCGCAGTATTAATTTGTTCCTTTATAACAAATTTAGACTGCAATGTGAACGAAGGCCTTTAGCAGAAGGTCCAAAAAAACACCTTCCCTTTGCTAGAATAGCGAATCATTCTGAACTGTGGGACCCACTGAACTATGGGGTTCTGAGTATATATATAGAAGACTGTGTTGCAGATAATTTTCGTGCCATCTAGCTTTCGTGCTGCGGTTGTCATTTTAGCTTTCTTATTCTGTGAGCGCAATTGTTTTTGAGCTTCGGCTTTCTACAGTGATTATTACCGAGATGGCTGAGGATAAGAAAAGCGTGGATCCCACACTCGCTGGCTTTTACGAAGCCATGGAAAGGACCAATGTAGAAAAATCACTAATGAAATGTTAGCTGGGCTATCTGATGATTCAAGCGACAGCGAGGTCTTCGATGTTGAGAGTGAGAACGAAGATGCCAAAGATCGGCCGTGGAGGCCAAGCCATGTTGTTTTTGGGAAGTCAACTATCAGACAAGGGCAAATTGAAGCGATGAAAGGAAAATATTTTCATGATGTGTCCATAGTGAGGGCTGGGGGAGAAGACACCGTTTCCCATCCTGAAGGTGATGAAGTGGTGGTCTTCAGGAGCTTCATAAAAGCTGGGCTTCGCTTTCTGCTCCACAAAATGATGGTCGAAGTTTTGAAGACATTCGAGATATACCTTCATCAGTGTTGGGGACTTGTTCTCAAATGCTAAGAATTAAGAACAAGGCAACACAGAAAATGTTAAGTGTTAAAGTCCTTCGTCCTCCATAACATTATATCCCTTCGGGACATAAAGCATCTTGGACGAAGGTAACGAAGGACATACCTTCGTAAGCATAACAGCGAAGAACGAAGTATTCACATAAATCACGAATTATGAAGTAAACACTTAAATGTTATCATAGAATTATTTCCATTTATTATTATAAACAAATGTAAATAACTTCAAATTATAAATGTACCTTCGGTCCTGAAGAAGGCAAAAATACAAGTGTTATGCGAAGGCAAATGACAGGTTCGCGTGAACAGTACAGGGGTACTGTTCATCTATTTATAGACACAGGACGCAGCCTGTGACGAATTACAATTATGCCCCTTACAAAAGTTTACAACATTAACTTAGACCTCTATGGATAAAAAGGTCATTCTATCTTTATGTCGGTTTGTAACGCCGAAGCTCCATAAAAAGGAACCTTCGGCCATCTCCTGGGGACGATTTCAGCCGAAGCTGCTTCTTCGTGTAAGACCTTCGACGCAACGAAGCATGGCCCCAACAGTAGCCCCTTTCGCGGCGCTAGATCGTTTTTCGTAATGAGCTTGATCCGTGAAAAAGTCCTCTCAAGCTTCGGGAAGCCGAAGGTCCAAAAAACACCTTCCCTGAGCTCGTTGCCGAGAAACGATTCATCTCCCGTGCTCGTGTCGGTCCCACTTTGCAGAGTTACTGTTTGATCTTTGCGGTCCACTGCGCAGCGAGTACAAGTGACTGCCTGCCTGGTGTAAAAATCCTGCCGCTTCGCCTTCTTACCTGCAGCACTATATAAACTGACGAGTAGGTGTGAAGTTACCACAGCATTCATTGCTATTTGCACTGTTTTGCTGCCAAAATTTTTAACCATAGCCGAAGCTTGATTCTCAGAATCTAACGAAGGTCCATCTCGAAGTCTGCTTCGTCAAAGAGGAAAGCTTCGGAAAAAGGAAAAAGAAAAAAGTGTTTTAACTTCCCCAAACTTAGAATCAAATGGCCAGGGTGCGATCTACTGCCAGAGTTGAACGCGAAGGGGACGAAGCCGAAGGTTCGAATACTGTGCCCATCTCCGAAGCGATGCAGCGTTCCGGACTGGTGACTGCGGAAGAAATGCCTGCTGCCGAAGCAAACCCGACAGCTGCCGAAGGGGAAGGGAACATTGAAGAAACCGACTCCGAAGATGACTACCGCATTGCCATGCCCAGCAAACCCAGCCATCTAGACTTCGGAAAATCGACTGTTTCAAAGGTTGATCTCGCCAAGATGGTGAAAGCAGGTTTTTTCAGTGAAGATCAGAAGAAGCTACTTCGCTTCGGGGGAGAAGAGACCACCCCGAAGCCAGAGAAGGACGAGATTGTCATCTTCAAGAGCTTTTTAAAGGCTGGGCTAAGATTCCCTGTTCACGAGATTGTTGCGGAGATATTGAAGAGGTTTGGTATCTACTTTCACCAGTTAACTCCTAACGCTATCGTTAGGCTTAGCGTTTATATTTGGGCCCTCCGAAGCCAAGCAGTGGAGCCTTTTGCCGACAGTTTCTGTCGAGTTCATGAGTTGCATTATCAAACAAAGGCCAGAAAAGATGGGCTTCATGAAAACTTCGGTTGCTACAATTTTGCCTACCGGAAAACCGCAAAGTTTCCTGTAATCAGCTACCGAAGCAAATGGCCGGCCGGCTGGAAATCAGAATGGTTCTATGTCAAGGTTGATGAGGACAAGGAGAAGCTTGTGCAAAGTCCACTCGAGCTGATCTTCGGAGAAACGCGACCCCACTGCAACATGACACCAGAGGGTCAAACTCAACAGGCAATAGATGAATTCAGAATTATTGCAGAGCATATTGGTACCAGGGATCTGGTTCAAGAATTCTTGGCATTCAGAGTCTTCCCTACTCTGAAAGAATGGGAAATGCCAAAGTTAAAGGGGAAGAAGAAGGAGGGGGAACTTGTCCGGCTCCCTTACCACTTCAAATTCAGGAAATACTTTAAGGAGCCCTGCCAAGAGTGGCTGGACACAGTTGAGGTGATGTGTAATGAAATTCTTGGAAATTATTCGAAAAAAGAAGATCAACTGATGACAGCAGCCTTCGGCACCCGTCCGAAGCGAAGGCTGAACCGAGTGCTTGATGCCCTGGGCTTCGAGTACCCTGACTATGGGCAGTTAAGCAAGGGTGCTGAAGGCCAGAAAAGAAAAAGAGCGGCCGAAGCTTTAAAAAAGGATGAAGAAAAACCCCCAAAAGAGAAGAAGATTGCCAAGAGAAAAATATCAACTCCAAAGCGAAAACTATCCGAAGAAGAGGGGACCCCCACACCACCTTCTACTAGCGACGTGGAGGAAACTCTAAAGGTAATGACTGAACCCATGCCCACGAAGCTAAGTCCATTAGGGCCTCGACTGACGAAGCTTTTTCAAAAGGTGGCGGAGCCGGAAAAAACGAAGATAACCAAAGCAAAAAGGCAAAGAATTATTGCCGTAACAGAAGTTATTGACAAGACGCCACCGAGAGCATCAATTCAGAAAACAGCAGCTGCTGAAGACACAACAAACGTCGAAGTCGCACCTTCGGAGGTCGCGGCTACGGAAGCCGCTACAGCCGAAGATGTGAATTTAGAGACTACCATTGAGAACATCGACAAAATTTTGGAAGACATGGCTGCAGAAGAAGCTGTCGCTGCTGCTGAAAAAGCCATGGCCGTAGTGCCTGAGAAGGGGAAAGAAATAGCCAAAGAGGCTTCGGACGACGAAGCCTACACATTTCAAAATTTAATTGGGCAAAAACTCTCGAAGGACGAAATAGAAGAGCTTAAAGACTATGCCAAGTCTTGCGGATACAGGCCAGGAGCTCTTCTATTCGGAGGTGTGGACGATGAAAAATTAGGCTGCATTCGAGACCAAACCGGAGCTAAGGTCATCGGTACTCTATCAAAGAGTATCGGTTTTCCGAAGCTAGAGACAGACATCAGCCGCTACCGACGACAACATATCGTCGGCAGCTTATTTTATTCCAACTTCAAGGTAAACAACCTTTTCTCTGGTCTTTATTGCTTTCAATAATAAAAATGTTACTAACGAAAGTTGCTTTTGTGCAGAGCATGCTGCTGAGCAAAGCTCTGAAGATGCAGCAGGATTTGGAGGACAAAAAACACGAAGCTATTATTGGAAATTTGGAGAGCAAGATAAAAGAACAATCAGCCATCATTGAAAAGAAAGACTTCGAGCTTCAATCAACCGAAGGCTTGCTGGCAGAGACCGAAGCTAAAATATCAGAATTGAATTCGAAGCTTATCGGTCAATCAAAACAGTTTGAACAAGAAAAGCTAGAGCTTAATTCTAAACTTGAAGCCGAAGTCCAAGCTAACTCAAATTTGAAGAAATCACTAACAAGCCTTCAGGATAAATGTTTGAAATTTAGCAACAATTGTATCCAACAATTAAAGAAGATCTTTCACTCAGTTGGAGCCAGCAGCGGGAAGTTTACCCCTTCGGATGAGAATTTACCACAATCCTTCGATCATATCGAAGCTGAAATCGAAGAACTTGACGAAGTTATAGCCGGGCACGGTGACTTCTGTGCCTGGGTAGCTTCTCGGGGTACCGCTGCAGCATTCCTGAAGGCTGGCTGCGAACATGGAAAGATTGTCAACAGGCCCAACTTCACCTTGTCTCCATCAATCCTGGACGATATACCTGACCTCGCCTGAAGCATCTCAAATAGATTTATAAAAATGATATGGACAAAAGGCGGGCGGGAGAAGGCTGGAGACGAAGCTCGAAGTCATCTTGAACCAGTAAGAAATCATACTTTGTACTTACCTTCTCCTTCACACTTGATTTTTACTCTGGATATCTGGATTCATGTAGGATGACGAAGCTGAAGGTGATTAAAGAACATGCCGCCGAAGCGGAAGCCTGAAGAAGATTAGTAGGAATAGGCTAGGAAAAACTCAGGAAAATTTGTAACAACTTTTTGTAAATACAATTAAACCGTTCTCAAGGAACTTTGTACATACCTTGTAATATATTCTTACCCCTTTATTGAGATGCTTTGATGTGGACGAAATCAGTTTTTTGAGCCGAAGGCGAAAAAACACCTTCCCTTCTTTTCGTACACAACGAAGCCTAAAAGACCGCTTCCTCTTTTTGCCGAAGCTTTGCTTTTTTGTACATAACAAAACATAAAAGACTACTTCTTCTTTCTGCCGAAGCTTTGCTTTTTTGTACATAACAAAACATAAAAGAGTACTTCTTCTTTCTGCCGAAGCTTTGCTTTTTTGTACATAACAAAACATAAAAGAGTACTTCTTCTTTCTGCCGAAGCAACCACTTAAGAACACAGATGCTATGAATGAATGCTTATGAATGCAAATGCTATGATGTAATGTGTTGTGCGAATGAATGTCCAAAACATGTAAGCGAAGCCACACTCAGCCATTATTTCCTTAGAATCAACCACACATCAGCTCTGCATTCCCTTAGGAACGACTTTGGAGCTTCTTCGTCTTTTACTTAGACGGTATAAACTCTGCATTCCCTTAGGAACGTCTTTGGAGTTTCTTCGCCTTTTACTTAGGCGGTATAAGCTCTGCATTCCCTTAGGAACGTCTTTGGAGCTTCTTCGCCTTTTACTTTCGGCGGAACCAGCGTTGACTTTTCGCTGTGAGCTCTGCATCCCCTTAGGGACGTCTTTGGAGCTTCTTCTCTTTTTTTTTCAGTTTCGGCACTCGATGGTGCGTTCTCAGCTGTTACATTTACATTCTTTGGGGGATTTTGCTCTTATAAGACTAAAAAGGAAATTACACATGATGGCCCCATTAAAAACCTTTCTCCCCCTTTAGAAAGGAAAAGGGTGCCATGAAAAAGAAAAGAAAAAACATAAAAATTACATCAAGTTATACATAGTATCGCCGAAGCTCATCCGCATTCCAAGATCTTGGAATTTCTTTGCCATCCATGTCCTTCAACCTGTACGATCCAGGCCTTGCCGAAGATACTACTAAGAATGGTCCTTCCCATTTCAACTGTAGTTTGCCCACTGTATCCGGGTTAGCCACTCTCCGAAGCACCAAGTGTCCCGGCTCAATATTTTTTAGCCGGACCTTTCTATCTCGCCATTTAACTGTTTCAGCCTGGTATTTATTGATATTCTCCACGGCCTGAAGCCTGATCCCTTCTAAAGCATCTTTTTCCACAAGACAAGCATCTTCGGGGCCTGATTCTGCCGAAGCTACTACTCTTATTGATCCAGCTTTGGCTTCTTCCGGAGTTATTGCTTCGTCACCGAATAATAACTTGAATGGGGTAAAGCCTGTAGACCTTGATGCTGTTGTATTGTGGCCCCACACCACTTTGGTTAACTGGTCTGGCCACTTTCCCCTAGGTTGATTGAAGATTAACTTCATTATTCCTGTCATTATAATACCGTTGGCCCTTTCAACAAGCCCATTTGACTCCGGATGCCTGACTGATGCAAAATGGATCTTCGTTCCGATTTGATCACAGAAATTTCTGAAAGCTTCGGAGTCGAACTGCGTTCCATTATCTACAGTGATGGCCTTCGGTACTCCGAAGCGACAGACAATGTTCTGCTAGAAAAACTTTTGGACAGTGGCCGAAGTTATTGTGGCTAATGGCTTCGCCTCAATCCATTTAGAAAAATACTCCACAGCTACTATAACATATTTTAGATTCCCTTGGGCCGGTGGTAATGGACCCAACAAGTCAAGGCCCCACCTTTGCAATGGCCAGATGGGTTGTATCAGCTGTGTCAAAGACGAAGGTTGCCTTTGATCTCTTGCACATTTTTGACAACCTTCGCACTTCTGTACTAACTCCGCTGCATCCGAAGCTGCCTTCGGCCAATAAAATCCTTGGCGGAACACTTTTCCAAGTAACGGCCTGGATCCGATGTGGGATCCACACAGGCCTGCATGTATCTCTTTCATCAACTCTATACCTTCGGCTCTAGATAAGCACTTGAGCAGCGGAGCGCAAACTCCATGTTTGTATAATTCCCCTTCTATTATGACATACGGACGAGCTCTTGCCTCTATTCTTTTATTGTAAGCTTCGTCATCTGAAAGGAACTTACCCTGAAGGTAAGAGATTATTTCAGTTCTCCAATCTTCGCTGTAAACAGGAGATATGTTGAGAACTGCTCTTTCAAGGAGCTCCACTGAAGGTGCCTTTATTGTTTCGAAGAACACATCCGAAGGTAACGGCAGCCCCTGTGCTGCAGACTTGGCTAGCAAATCAGCATGCTCATTTTGTCCTCGAGGGATATTCTTGACAGAGAATCCTTCGAAGGAGGCTTCGATCCTTCGGACCGTATCTAGATATTTTTCCAGCTTCGGATCTTTAGCCTTGCAACTTTTGTCAACATGACCCGAAACCACCTGGGAATCAGTTTTAAGAATTGCCCTTCTGATTCCCATTGCCTTTAATTTCCGAAGGCCCAGAAGCAGGGCTTCGTACTCAGCAATATTATTCGTACAGCTGAAATCAAGTTTTGCTGCATAACAAGTTTTGACCTTGGATGGTGAAACCAACACAGCAGCTGCACCTGCTCCGAAGATTCCCCAAGAGCCATCACAAAACACTGTCCACACTTCGGCATCTTTATTTGCTTCTTCATCCTGAGCCCCTGGCGTCCAGTCGGCAATGAAATCTGCCAATGCTTGAGACTGGATCGAGGATCTATGCACATAATCAATGTAAAATTCGTTGAGCTCTGCAGCCCATTTCCCAATCCGTCCAGTAGCTTCTCTATTTCTCATTATATCCTTCAACGGCTGCGAAGAAGGAACAATAATATTGTATGCCTGAAAATAATGCCGAAGCTTCCTGGATGCCATTAAAACGGCATATAATACCTTCTCCAGCTCTGTATAATTTTTCTTTGAGACACTAAGGACCTCAGATACAAAATACACTGGAACTTGCTTCTTGAGTTGGCCATCAAGCTTCTCCTGGACAAGTGCCGCACTCACTGCTGAGTGCGAAGCTGCCACATATAACAACAGAGGAGCCCCTGGCGTTGGTGGAGTTAATGTTGTGAGGTCTATCAAGTATTGCTTCAGCTCTTCGAAGGATTTTTGTTGACTTGGGCCCCATTGAAAGACTTCGGCTGACTTCAGCACCTCGAAAAATGGTAAGTTTCTTTCTGCTGATCTGGATATAAATCTGTTGAGAGACGCCAGCCTTCCTGTCAATCTTTGGGCCCCCTTTCTTGTAGTTGGTGGCTCCATTCGAAGTATAGCTTCGATTTTATTTGGATTAGCTTCGATTCCCTTTGTTGAAACCAAGCATCCAAGAAATTTACCCTTCTTTACCCCGAAGACACATTTTTCTGGATTCAGCTTCAGACCAGCTTGTCTGAAGCTGGCGAAGGTCTCCTGCAGATCAGCAATATGATTTTCCTGCTTCGTGCTTTTTACGATAATGTCATCAACATAGGTCAACACATTTCTGCCTATTTGAGACTGGAGAACCTTCGCAGTCATTCTGCTGAAACTTCCTCCAGCATTTTTGAGCCCCTCAGGCATCCGAAGATAGCAATATGTACCACTTGGAGTTATGAAGCTAGTCTTCGGCTCATCTTCCTTTTTCATCCAGATTTGATGATATCCTGAGTAGCAGTCTAAGAGACTCATGAGCTCTGAAGAAGCTGCTGCATCGACTAGAGAGTCTATCCTTGGCAGCGGGAATTCGTCCTTTGGACAAGCCTTGTTGAGATCTGTGAAATCAATACACATTCTCCACTTGCCATTGGCCTTCTTCACCATAACAGTGTTAGCTAGCCACTCCGGATACTTCACTTCTCTGATAACTCCTGCACTGAGGAGTCTTTTTACTTTATTGCGAGCCCCTTCGGCCTTGTCATCAGACATTTTCCGAAGCCTCTGCTTTCGGGGTCTGAAGGATGGGTCAACATTGAGCGAATGTTCAATAACATCCCGATTTACTCCACAGAGATCATTGGCTGACCATGCAAAAACATCTTTGTTGTTGAATAAAAACCTTATCAAGGTTTTCTCCTGGTCTTCAGATAATTGCGAGCCCAACAGCACCTTCTGTTCTGATATATCTTCACACAATAGCATGGGCTTCGGCTGATCTGCTGAAGCTGCCTTCTCCCTTCTGAATTTGTACTGTTCACAAGCTTCAGTTCCATCTATATTATGGATTGCCTTGGAGTCGGTCCAGCTTCCTTCGGCCCTTCTCGCAGCTTCTTGGCTTCCATGAATAGCAATAGGCCCTTGGTCCGAAGGTATCTTCATGCAGAGATAAGCTGGGTGGAGAATTGCTTCGAAGGCATTAAGAGTACCACGACCAATGATAGCATTGTAAGGATAGTCCATGTCAACAATATCAAACACAATTTGCTCAGTCCTTGTGTTGTTAACAAATCCGAAGGTTACCGGCATGGTAATCTTCCCGAGTGCTACAATCTGCCGCCCTCCGAAGCCACAAAGAGGGTGCGTGGCATCATGAATCTTGTCTTCGGGCTCTTGCATTTGTCTGAAGGCTTTAGCAAATATGATGTCAGCTGCACTGCCTGTGTCAACTAGGACATTGTGGACCAGAAATCCTTTGATTACGCAAGAGATAACCATGGCATCATTGTGAGGATAATCCTTAAGCTGAAGGTCTTCCTGAGAGAAAGTGATTGGAATGTGAGACCACTTGGACTTGATGAAGGGTCCCTGCACTCCAACATGCTGCACCCTTCTCTGAGCCTCCTTCTTCTGCTTCTTGTTAGCCGGCTCTGAGCAAGAACCGCCTGTTATCGGGAGCACCAGCTTCGAAGCCGAAGCAGCTCCAGCTTGATTGTTGGACGAAGCCATCAGCTCAGAAAAGTGGAAGTGAGTTCACCGGAGGTGGGCGCCAATGTTGGGGACTTGTTCTCAAATGCTAAGAATTAAGAACAAGGCAACACAGAAAATGTTAAGTGTTAAAGTCCTTCGTCCTCCATAACATTATATCCCTTCGGGACATAAAGCATCTTGGACGAAGGTAACGAAGGACATACCTTCGTAAGCATAACAGCGAAGAACGAAGTATTCACATAAATCACGAATTATGAAGTAAACACTTAAATGTTATCATAGAATTATTTCCATTTATTATTATAAACAAATGTAAATAACTTCAAATTATAAATGTACCTTCGGTCCTGAAGAAGGCAAAAATACAAGTGTTATGCGAAGGCAAATGACAGGTTCGCGTGAACAGTACAGGGGTACTGTTCATCTATTTATAGACACAGGACGCAGCCTGTGACGAATTACAATTATGCCCCTTACAAAAGTTTACAACATTAACTTAGACCTCTATGGATAAAAAGGTCATTCTATCTTTATGTCGGTTTGTAACGCCGAAGCTCCATAAAAAGGAACCTTCAGCCATCTCCTGGGGACGATTTCAGCCGAAGCTGCTTCTTCGTGTAAGACCTTCGGCGCAACGAAGCATGGCCCCAACAATCAGCTTACCCTCAAAGCTCTTATAAGAGTGGGGGTTTTTATATGGGCCATGAGGAGTCAGGGACTAGAGCTAGATGCTAGATGCTTCTGCAACATTCATGAGCTATCTTACCAGACGAAGGCGACCGGAAAAGAACAATATCATAACAACTTGGGCTGCTACGACTTCGTGCCTTGCTCTGAGGCAAATTACCAAGTGCCTACATTTCGGAAGAAGTGGCCAGGTTCTTGGATGAAGAAATGGTTTTACGGAAGAATGACTTGAATCAGAGGGAGGATGTGAGAGGCATTATCCAAGGTCCTATATGGTCACGTTTCAGCATTAGAAGGCCATCCATCGCACTTGGGAATGAAGTGCAGGCGTGCCAAATTGCTTTCAACACCATATGCACCTACATTGGCATGAGAGATTTAGTCCAAGAGCACATTGCTTATAAAGTATGGGCTCTTGCAAACGAATGGGAAATGCCGAAGGAAGCCACCGCTAGCTCCAGCCAGAGTGGCTTGGTTTATCTCAAGTATACCTTTAGGTACAGAAGCCAATTTGATGAGACAAATGATGATTGGCTAGACGCTATAGAGGCAACGAGTGATGAACTACTTGGAGCGTACTCGAGGGCAGAAGGCGAAGCTATGACAGCTGCCTTCGGCGCTCGCGGGAAGAAGAGGCTGAATAGGGACAGTGATTAAAGTAAAGCAATAGCATGAAGCTAACCATAGCAACCCAAAAGGTAATCAAGGACAAGGTAAATAGAAAGCTAGTCAATCCTTAGGTTGTTCATAGTATGCGGGACAGTGAATTATAAAGTAAATGGGACATAATGGGTCAGAGGACACTTGCCTTCACCAAACAGATGCTCAAGATCTTCAGCCTTGTAGAACTCGAAGAGCTTGATCTCGGGACCAGTGGTTCACCAAATCTTGATCGTCGATTCCTCGAAGCTCAGGAACAGACCGCAATCTATTCGTGATGCGCAACGAATACAAACAGGCACAAGCAAACAAACATACATATATATATATATATGCATAAGAACATTACACCATTCAAAGATAAACATAATAAAACATGCAAAACGAAATAGAGCGCGCTACTACGGTCACACAAGGAAAAAGAAACACGATAGTTGGAGCTATGGTCGAGAAGTTAATGGGTTTACGCTAAGCAAATATTACTTGGAATATTTAATCCGATATTTCTATAGTAATTGATATTAACTAAATGTAAATTAACACTACTACTTAGTTCTTGTCTAACTTACCATTTTAATAGTTGATGATTAAATAAGTAACTAATTAATTCACATGAGTAATTATAAACGAATGGTTTAATCCCGCACGCGGCAAGGCGCGTGACACACGCGAACGGCGTGCGACAACGCGTGCGAACAACACGCGCGGACGACACGCGACGACACGCGCGACAACACGCGAAAACCGTGCGATGATAAGCTAGAATCACTAACCGATCCCGCATCCTTATTAAGAAAGTGTTAATTACAACATTTGCATTGACATAATCACATTAACGGGTATTTATACGAGAACAGGTTAGAGCTATACCTAAATTAGAATGTTATTTTGTCAATCATTGGACACACAAATAATCAATTAAATAGCTAAATCCTGTGATGCGGCAGAATACTATTATTAACGTGTACTTGACATGATTACAAAGTTACCACAATTAGAACATGATCAAATGTATTTGCGATGCACACATGTTGAATACGTACTAGTTCACAGTTCAAAACGATGAGATCTCTCATGGCCACAATCCATCTCACCCACGAACTAATCCTGCCCGACGCGCAAGGGCGCGAGCAGCTGCGCCGGGGCTATTCGAGCCGCGCTGGCTGAGTGAGGGCACCGCGAGCCATGCCGGGGCCACGTGCACAGCAGGTTGGCCATCGGGCCGCCGCGCCGGGGCCGCGCCACACCGGACCGGGCGAGCAGCGGGGCCGTGTCGCACCGGACCGCGCGAGCAGCAGGGCCGCGCCGGGGGCCAGCTGAGCTGCGCGCCACGGGCATGGGCGGGCCAGCCGGGGCTGCTGTGCCGTGCCGGGCAATCGAGCCGGGGGCTGGGGCACGCCAAGGCCGGGGCGAGGGCGCACGCCAGAGCGGCGGCCGGAGCGGGGCAGGGCTGCGCGCCAGAACGGGAGCAGGGGGGTCACGCGCCCTGGCCGGGCGGACGCGCCGCCGCGCGGGGAGGGAGGGGCCGCGCACACCACGCCGGGCCACGCCAGGCCGCGAGCCGCGCCGGGCCGCGCCATGGCCGCAAGCCACGCCTGCAGGGGAGGGAGGGGGCCGGGGCAGGCGCGAGCGCCACGGCCGCGCCGAAGCCGTGCCATGGCCAGCCACGCCGAGCCGGACGGTGCCGCACGCCGCGCCAGGGGCGGGCCGCACCAAGACAGGCGCGAGGGGGAGGGAGGGAGCCGTGCCGAGGCAAGGAAGGAGAAGGGGGAGGCGGGGGGGGGATGGAGAGGACGAGAGGAGAGAGGGGCTGCGCAAGGGAGGTTGGGGGAAACGTGGGTGGCGCGGGGAAGATGCCCCTGGCACACGGGCCCCACGAGTGATGGCGGCGACGGCTGGGCAGGGGGAGCGGCTTGCGTGTTACGCGCGCTAGGGCGTGGCGGAGGGGGGGGGGGCAGGGGGCCACGCGGGGGAGTGGGCTGGCGCGCGCGCTGGGCCAAACGGCCATGATGGGCCTAGGCGGGGGGAAGCGGCTGCGCAGGGTGGGCCAAGGGCACTAGGCTGCAGGGTGGGGTGCTAGGCTTTTTTCTATTTCTTTCTTATTTCTTTATATTTTGTTCTTTTCTATTTTCTCCACCATTTCAAATTGAACTCCTTATTAAACGCACGCTCCACAAAAGAAAATAAACGTATGCTACGGCATGATGCAAAGGATTATAGCACCTCTAAGATTTTACTTTACTATGCTGACACACTTACACATCGATATAGAACAAAATACTTCTCCACTATTTAGCCAAAAGAAAAGAAAAGCAAGGAAAAGTGAGGGTAACACCTGAATTTTGTGGATGTTAGAGAATAAATTTTATACCCCCAAATTCAGGGTGTTACAAATCTAACCCCCTTAACAGAATCTCGCCCTCGAGATTCAAGAAGAGGCTAGCAAGAATGACAAGATTGGTTCATAGGTTGTTCGAAGGCTTTCTTGAGTTAACTTTGACTCTGCAAACTTAATTTGTGGATTGGTTGCTTTGATCTTCAGATGTTCACGATCCCCTGATGCAATTCTTGAGGATCTCTTAGACCTGTGGGTTAGGACCCACACACGCTTCCGCTGCGATACTTTGATCTTGTTGGTTGATGTCGATCGCATTGTCTTCATTGGGGTTAGCGGCTAACCCCCTTAACAGAAGCGTTGATATGCACTTGGTGAAGATGTTGCCGACTCTGATCTTGACTGATTGAGAGAGGTTAGAGGTTACCAACTGAGTAGGTGCAAGAGGAAAGAATAGAGAGAAAAGGTAAGTATAGACAGATTAGGGAGAGCAGGGGGAGAACCCAATCACTTATCTATGGCACTCAGCTAGTAAACTGATGTCATTGCGGACCAAGGGCCACAACACATCAACACTCATCACAAAGAAGCAAATCAGTCATCACACAAAGACAAACAACACAAGCATACAACAACAAACATTTCGTTGCTATACGTAACTTTTAATTAAATGGTGGTCTTTCCTTACTAAGGGGAAACTGCTCTAAGACCATCGAAAGCCAAGGGGAAAGATAAGACATGCAGGATAGGGGCATGAGCATAATAAAGGATGAAGCTAAAGCAAGGATTAAAACTGACAGGGAGGGAATGCAACCAAGGTCAGGATAGGTAAAACACCATTCTCAAATCGAGATGGGAAGGATGATATTTCAAAAGGTAGGCATAAGATAAGTATCATGGAATGATCTAGAGATTACTAAGGTAATGGAGATGAAAGGCAAAAGCACACCATAAGATAGAGTTAGGACAAGACTTGCAACGCGACAGAGGAAAAGGGAACGAACAAGAGCGGGATAGGTAAGACATCGCTCTTGAAATGAAATGGGAGAGGTGGCTTTAAAGGGTAGGTTCAAAGTAAGCATGTGGCAAGGGCATAGGTATCACGAGGGTTTAAAGGTGATAACAGACAAGGATGTAGGAGAGGAGGTAAATGTGCATAAGAACCAAGAATATAAATACCACAAAGGATGGAGTTAAGGCAGGACCTGCAAATGGAAAAGGAGAGGGTGCGTCCAAGGGCCAGATAGATGAATTGCCACTCTCCAATTGAGGTGGAAGAGAGGAAATTTTAAAGAGCCAGAATAAAGATGAGTATCAAGGCAAGATCGATGGATGACAAGGAGGTGGTGATAGCAAATAAAACACATAGCAAAGGATGGAATTGAAACAAAACTTGTAAGGCGACAAGAAGTGAAAAGAAATCAAGGGAGAGGTAGGTAACTTGCAACTCTCAAACTGGGTTGAAAGAAAGGGCAGGATTTAAAGGATAAGTTTAAGGTAAGCATTTAGGTAGAAGACATAAATATCGCAAAGGCCAAAGGCGATAATAGACAAGGGCATAAGGGAAAAAACGAAAGCACAGAAGAGCCAGTGGTATAAGTACAACAAAAAATGGAGGTATGTCAAGGCTTACGTGGTAAAGAAAGGGATATAGCCAAGGGTGAGATAAGTAAAACATAGCTCTTGAATTGAGATCGAAAAGAGGGGATTTCAACAAGCAGACCTAAGATAAGTATCAAGGCAAGATCTACAGATTACAAAGGTATGGATGATATCAAACAAAAGCTCAACCAAGGATGAAGTTAAAGTGAGACAAGATTGCAAAGCGACAAAGGGAAAGGAACCGAACAAGAGCGGGATAGGGAAAACAACACTCTCGGATTGAAATGGAATAAGTGAGGCTAAGAAAAATAGGTAAACATCATGGTAAATATGGAGAGAGGTCAAGGGTCAAAGGTGATAATAGGCAAGGATATAAAGGAAGAGGTAAATGTGCAAAAAAACCAGGAATCTAGGTACAACCAAGAATAGAGTTAAGATAAGTCTTGCAAGTGGTAAAGTATAGGATATAACCGCGGGTGAGATAAGTAAGAGACCATGCTTGAACTAAGGTGGGAGATTGGAGGTTTTAGATAATGAACATAGCGTAATCGCCAAGGTAAGATTGAGAGATGAGAAGGGTAAAGGCAATAAGAAACAAAAGCACAACAAAGGATGAGGTTACAAACTCGTGAGCCAAAGAAGAGGATACGACCAAGAGAAGGAAGGTATGAGGCGGAAGAGGGGCGATTTTAAAGGGCAGGTATGAGACAAACATCAATGTAGGATATAGAGGTGTCAAGGGTGCATATGATAATAATTAAAAGCATGACAAAGGATATAGTTAAGGCAAGACTCACGAAATGACAAGGTGGAGAAAACAATCAAGGGTAAGATAGGTAAGGTTCCAACAGAAGGGTTGAAGTAACAAAAATTATTACCGAGGGAAGTTATGAGGAAACGGTGAGATCATCAAGGATGTGTGAAATAAAATGGTCGCTCATGGACCATCAAGAAGCAAGGGTGATCAAGGGCATATTAACCGAAAGGTTTTGAACAATCATTGGGATATGAAGGTAAGCATATATAAAAATATTAGTATGCAAGATTCCAATGGTACGAGCGTACCAAGACCAAGAGAATAGGAAAAGCTAAAAGATAACGGCTTCACAACGGAATAGAAAGGGGTCTCAGGAGACAAGAAGTTCACGAACATATAAACTGAAATGTCTAAGTAGGCAGTAGAAATTCAGATGTAAGTGTTTGAAACAAGAGTATTGAAGAATCTATGAGTACGAGCATGTTAATATTAAGATAACAAAGATAGTCAAAGGGTAGCAATTTAATGATGGAAGAGTGAAGAATCCCAATAGACAAAAAGGTTATGGTCAGGGGGCATCTACAAAAATGTCGCAAGCACAAGAGTGAGATCAGGTCTAATAGATTGAGAGAAGTATAGACCATACTAGAATAAAATACTTTTTGGCAAGGGGGAATATAGGAGCACAACATAGAATTAGTTGAGGTGACTAATATTTTGAAGCAGAATCAAGGATGAGATGAAGTAATAATCAATAAGTCCTTAAAACGGCCAATGCTACTCTAGGTCAATGGTCCTATAGTTAGCACGGCTTTGATACCACTTATGTCACACCCGGTTTTGAAGGTAAACCAAATGCGAACCATGTACGTGCCAGTATAAGTAATTCACGTACACAATGATTACATAAATGACTCATCATAGCACAATGCTTCGAATTACAATAAAGAGTACGTAATAATATTACAGACTAGAGCCATTTACATAATATAAATCGAAGTACACAGAATCGAAACGTAGCCAACGTAAACAACCCACCACAGGCAGCTGACTGGGGGAGGTCGCTAGCCTAATCCTCGAACTCGTCGACGTCCTGGAACTCCTGGAGATCCGCCTCGACACCTTCTTCTTTACCTGAGCATAGATTGCACCAAAGGCAACCTGGTGTTTTGTGAAAGCAAGGGTGAGTACACATCAACGTACTCAGCAAATGTCCCGTTTGGCTGAAGTAGACTAGCTTTATGTGGGGTTAGGGTCAAGCAGTTGCTTTTAGTTGATCAGGTAATTATTACTAGTAGAGAGTCAGGTTTTAACATTAACCCAAGTTGTTATCCCAAAAGTACCCTTTCTAAACGGAAAGAATACCACTTACCATTACCATAATCATAATCAAAACCATCATCCTCATCACCACCTGTAAACCAACCATCTCTGATCAAAGTATCTCTAATCAAAGTATCTCTAATCAATGGAGCTCCCTTGGCCGCTCATAACCGCGAGCACGGCTGATATATCAGTTTCATAACACTCTGCAGAGGTTGCGCACTTTACCCACAAGTCATGATTCCCTTTCTGCCCGGAGAGAGCTACTCCCCATTGACCACTACCTAGGTGGCCTAGCATGGTATCACTACGTAGCCTTTACAAAGATTCCCCGAGGTTGTAGCCGCCCGTTAGGTTTCCTAAATGCACCGCACTCCTCCCCAAGGGGCGAACCAACCTTGGCAGAGCGAGCCGCATACACCGAGCCCCATTAAAGGCACGACGGCGAAGCGAACTATACCCTAGTTCCTCTAATTATTCAGCTAAGGGCGTCCCATTCCACCCTCATGGTTGCACTGTTTTCCCAGGCGGTCATCCAACGAACTGGTCCTTACGAAGAGGCACTCGAGAAACCGCTCGAGCCCCCTAAAGTATCACTAGTCCAACATCATAATCATAATGACAACATCGTATCATAAGTGTTCACATCATGTTCATTGATTAAAGTAAAGCAATAGCATGAAGCTAACCATAGCAACCCAAAAGGTAAGCAAGGACAAGGTAAATAGAAAGCTAGTCAATCCTTAGGTTGTTCGTAGTATGCGGGACAGTGAATTATAAAGTAAATGGGACATAATGGGTCAGAGAACACTTGCCTTCACCAACAGATGCTCAGGATCTTCAGCCTTGTAGAACTCGAAGAGCTTGATCTCGGGACCAGTGGTTCACCAAATCTTGATCGTCGATTCCTCGAAGCTCAGGAACAGACCGTAATCTATTCGTGACGCGCAACGAATACAAACAGGCACAAGCAAACAAACATATATATATATATGTATAAGAACATTACACCATTCAAATATAAACATAATAAAACATGCAAAACGAAATAGAGCGCGCTACTACGGTCACACAAGGAAAAAGAAACACGATAGTTGGAGCTATGGTCGAGAAGTTAATGGGTTTACACTAAGCAAATATTACTTGGAATATTTAATCCGATACTTCTATAGTAATTGATATTAATTAAATGTAAATTAACACTACTATTTAGTTCTTGTCTAACTTACCATTTTATTAGTTGATGATTAAATAAGTAACTAATTAATTCACATGAGTAATTATAAACGAATGGTTTAATCCCGCGCGCGGCAAGGCGCGTGACACACGTGAACGGCGCGCGACAACGCGTGCGAACAACACGCGCGGACGACACGCGACGACGCGCGCGACAACACGCAAAAACCGTGCGACGATAAGCTAGAATCACTAACCGATCCCGCATCCCTATTAAGAAAGTGTTAATTACAACATTTGCATCGACATAATCACATTAACGGGTATTTATACGAGAACAAGTTAGAGCTATACCTAAATTAGAATGTTATTTTGTCAATCATTAGACACACAAATAATCAATTAAATAGCTAAATCCTGTGATGCAACAGAATACTATTATTAACGTGTACTTGACATGATTACAAAGTTACCACAATTAGAACATGATCAAATGTATTTGCGATGCACACATGTTGAATACGTACTAGTTCACAGTTCAAAACGATGAGATCTCTCATGGCCACAATCCATCTCACCCACAAACTAATCCTGCCCGACGCGTAAGGGCGCGAGCAGCTGCGCCGGGGCTACTCGAGCCGCGCTGGCCGAGTGAGGGCGCCGCGAGCCATGCCGGGGCCGCGTGCACAACAGGTTGGCCATCGGGCCGCCGCGCCGGGGCCACGCCACACCGGATCGGGCGAGAAGCGGGGCCACGTCGCGCCGGACCGCGCGAGCAGCGGGGCCGCGCCGGGGGCCAGCCGTGCCGTGCCGAGCTGTGCGCCATGGGCATGGGCCGGCCAGCCGGGGCCGCTGTGCCGCGCCGGGCGATCGAGCCAGGGGCTAGGGCACGCCAAGGCCGAGGTGAGGGCGCGCGCGCCAGAGCTGTGGCCAGAGCGGGGCAGGGCCGCGCGCTGGGACAGGAGCAGGGGGTCGCGCGCCTTGGCCGGGCGGACGAGCCGCCGCGCGGGGAGGGATGGGCCGTGTGCACCGCGCCGGGCTGCGAGCCGCGCCGGGCCGCGAGCCGCGCCGGCTAGGGCAGGGGGCCGCGCGCACGCCTATAGGGGAGGGAGGGGGCCGAGGCGGGCGTGAGCGCCACGGCCGCGCCGAAGCCGTGCCTTGGCCGGCCGCGCCGAGACAGGCGCGAGGGGGAGGGAGGGAGCCGCGCCGAGGCAAGGAAGGAGAAGGGGGATGCGGGGGGGATGGAGAGGATGAGAGGAGAGAGGGGTTGCGCAAGGGCGGTTGGGGAAGACGTGGGCGGCGCGGGAAAGATGCCCCTGGCACGCGGGCCCCGCAAGTGATGGCGGCGGCTGGGCAGGGCAGCGGCTTGCGCGCTACGCGTGCTAGGGTGCGGGGGGGGGGGGGGGGGGGGCAGGGGGGCCATGCGGGGGAGTGGGCTGGCGCGCGCGCTGGGCCAAACGGCCGTGATGGGCCTGGGCGGGTGGAAGCGGCTGCGCAGGGTGGGCCAAGGGCGCTGGGCTGCACGGTGGGGTGCTGGGCTTTTTTCTATTTCTTTCTTATTTTTTATATTTTGTTCTTTTCTGTTTTCTCCACCATTTCAAATTGAACTCCTTATTAAACGAACGCTCCACAAAAGAAAATAAACGTATGCTACGGCATGATGCAAAGGATTAGAGAACCTCTAAGGTTTTACTTTACTATGCTGACACACTTACACATCGATACAGAACAAAATACTTCTCCACTATTTAGCCAAAAGAAAAGAAAAGCAAGGAAAAGAGAGGGTAACACCTGAATTTGGTGGATGTTAGAGAATAAATTTTATACCCCCAAATTCAGGGTGTTACAGTGTTCGATGTTATTGGGTTTGTTTACCCAGATTACTGCTTTCCCGTCCAAAGGCAAGGGAGAAAAAGGAAAGTCGCTGCTTCAACATCTTCTGGTGCGCCGAAAGCGAAGAAAATTAAGGTCTTGACATGTAGGACGAAGTCCATTGGGACGGCTGATGTGCCGAAGTTAATTGAAAGGGAAGAAACTGCCCCCTAGCCATAGAGACAGCTCCTATGATGTTGATTGAAGCTAGTGCAGACCCGGTCAAAGAGCCAGAATCAGAGAAGGCAGTAGAGCAGCCAAAGGTGTTGGTGACAGCGTTACCAAAGCTATCAGCTACTGCAACAATAACAACTCTGAGGAAGAGGAGGATGGCTAGTGTTTTGGATGCTATTCTAGAATCCGTGAAAACGACACCTCCTGTTTCTAACGAAGCTTCTGGTGGGAAAATTGAAGATGCCAGAGAAGTGGTCACTGCAAACATTTCTTTTGTTCATGCTGAATCGAGACCTTCAGAAGCTACACCAAAAAACTGGTGGGAGAAAGCCTTCCAGAAAAACCCACAACACCTGCTCCCGAAGCACCTCCCTAGGGCGATTTGAATTATATTGTTCGACATGCTTCAGGAAAACAACTATCGGTAGAGCAAGTTGCTGAAACACAACATTATGCTAAGGAACTAAAATACCCCCAGGGGTCCTTGGTATAAAGAGGAGATAACGAAGATGACTTCCTCTACTGTCTACCAGATAGTAAGGAGGTCAATGTTTGCCGTGAAATGATGGATAACATGGGGTATCCAAAGCTTGAACTTGGCTTGTCTACAATGACGAAGGATCAACTTGCAGATAGCCTTGCCTACAACAGCTTGAAGGTTTGTATACTTTGGCTTGTCATTTTGTAATTTTTGTTACAGTGAACTATTTTTGTGGTAATTCTTATCATCGTTATTTTGTTCACTCTTCATTTGTCAGGGCTTAATTCTAAGCAAGGCTCTGAAGGCCCAAAATGATGTAGAGGATGAGAGATGTCGAATAGCACTTGGAAACCTCTGATCGGAGGTTATAACCCTGAGAAACGAAGCTCTCGCAAAAGACGAGATTTTGCTATCATTGGTCGAGAAACTAAAAGCCATCGAAGCCAAGCTGTCTACTCAAGCTGAAGCCCATGAAGCCGACATGCAAGAGCTAAAGAAGAAAGTTGCTGAAGCAACTGAGAATTTTAATGTTGAAGTAGTAAAACATGAAATATGTGAAATCAAAAGATCAAGAGCACAAAAAATGTTGATGAGCTTCGTGTTGCTAAGGAAAAATGCTACGACATGGCTATGGAATGTGCTAAAAAATCTGAAGAACAACTTTTATAGAGTTGGTGCATTTTCCTCGGAGCAAAAATTCATCCGCGGAGACCCCAATGGAGTTATCCAATGGATTAGCGGCGAGGCCGAAGCCTTCGAGGAAATTCTTAGTGACAGAGGAGACTTCTGTGCTTTCACCGGTGCCCGTGGGGCTATGTCCATTTTGGAGAAGGTTGGTTGTGATCATGCCAAGGCTGTAGCTTAGCCAGATTTTTCCTTCTCAGCTGACGATGTTAGAAACCCTTCAGCCAAAGCTACTACCTTGGGTGGGAAGTTTTATTCCGAAGTATGGCTGAAGGGTGGACGAGAAATTGCTGATTAAGTCATTAAAAAGAATGAGAAAGAATCTCATGATGCCTTAGAAAAGGCTAAAAGAGTCGAGGAAGCTGCTGAGTGGGCCAGACTTATAGGTATACCCTTTATAACTCAGCTTTGTAAATTTTTGCAAGTTCGGTATTGACAGATGTTTGTGTTCTAATGCAGGTGAGTTGTCTCCCCCTCTAGAGCCATATAATCCTGAAATGATCCATCTGTGAAGGAGCCGCTCGATATAATTAAAATTGCTAATGAGGCTATTGACGAAGCTGTCGACAAGCTGTTGAACGCAGCTGCTGACAAAGTCCTAAAAGAAGACTGAAGCTCTGTATTTTTGATAGTTTGGTGTCCTTGTACATGGCTCTTGGTTTTGTAAGAAACACATATGAACAATTTGCATGTATATTGATGTAATATATTTCTTTGTGATGCGTGGAACCTTCGTACATACCGTTTTTGAGCATGCGGCGAAAAAACACCTTCCCTTCTTTTCATGCTTCAGAAAGAAATCCCCCTTCTTTTCCAAAGTGAGTATGTAGTTGTTGCCAATGACGTTGCATAAGAATACCATTGTCGAAGGCTATTCTCATTAATTTTTTGCTAAAGCTGCAGGGGCAATTTTCCTTGTTTTTCCAATGTATGTGTCAATGCAAAGTGATGTATGATGTGATGTCATGATACAATATGATGTGATGGCATGATGCAGATGATGTTGATGCACAAAACATAAAAGACAAGACTCTGCATCCCCTTAGGACTTTGGAGTCTCTTCACCTTTTACTTAGGTGGTAATTCAGCTCTGCATTCCCTTAGGAACGACTTTGGAGCTAAGCTCTGCATCCCCTTAAGAACGACTTTGGAGCTTTTTTACCTTTTATTTAGGTGGCATTTTAGCTCTGCATTCCCTCAGGAATGACTTTGGAGCTAAGCTCTGCATCCCCTTAGGAATGACTTTGAAGCTTCTTCACCTTTTATTTAGATGATATTTTAGCTCTACATTCCCTTAGGAACGACTTTGTAGCTTCTTCACCCTTTTTTGTTACACTTGATGGTGTAAGCATAGATTTATTACATCAAGCTGAAAGTTAAACCTCCTTGTATTATCTTTTGAAAGGGAAATATAAAGGCAAAAAAGTAAAAATACATTGCATTAAGAAACTTTCTGGTCAAAGCCCTGCGCTGCTTTCAGTAGATGTGTCTTGATTCGGGAACAGTGCTATTGACTGTGCGAGCTTCGGACTCCTCCTGAGTATCGCGCTGTTGTTGCGCCTGGCGATGCCCTTCTGGCTGGTAACTGAGCCCATGTAGCTTGTGAATGACTTGCCGAAGCAACTGATGTCGTGGGTTGTTGGTTGCCCACATATTCAGGGATATATGGCGAATAGCATGGAGCAGTGTGCAAGACCTGCTTCGACTGATTCTGCCGTGCTTCGGCTTCAGCGATTTTCTTCTGCTTTTGGATCGTGACTTGGCACGTCCTTGTTATGTGTCCCTTATCCTCCCCATAGAATAAGCAGAACAATCTCCTAGGCTAAGTGCCAAACCTTCCTCCGAAGCTTCTCCCCCCTCTGCCTCTTGGGGCTGGTGGCCTGTAGGAAGTTTGTTGCATTCCCGAAGATTGTGAGCTTCGTTGGCTTCTCTGGGTGTGATTTTCCATGTCATCATTTGTGTTGGGATTATGGATTGTTCTGACATGCCTGGGGTGGAGTCTTCCTCCAAAGCCCCTAGTCATCTCAGAATACCTGTAAGCTTCCTCCCTTCTCTAGCAAAAATCATTGTCAGCTCGAATATATTCATCCATCTTCTGGAGAAGCTTCTCCAGGGTTTGTGGTGGCTTCCTTGCAAAATATTGTGCTGTTGGTCCTGGTTGGAGCCTCTTAATCATGGCTTCGATGATGATCTCATTAGGCACCATTGGCGCCTGGGCTCTGAGTCGCAAGAACCTTTGGACGTATGCCTACAGGTACTCCTCATGGTCTTGCGTGCATTGGAATAGAGCTTGAGCAGTCACTGGCTTCGTCTGGAAGCCCTGAAAGCTGGTGACTAGCATATCCTTCAGCTTCTGCCACAATTTTATTGTTCCTGGCCGAAGAGAAGAATACCAAGTTTGAGCCACACTTCTGACTGCCATGACGAAGGACTTTGCCATGATAGCAGTGTTGCCACCATATGATGATATGCTTGCTTCATAGCTCATGTGGAATTGCTTCGGGTCGGAATGTCCGTCATACATGGGGAGTTGTGGCGGTTTGTACGAAGGTGGCCATGGGGTAGCCTACAACTCTGTTGCTAGGGAAGCATCATCAAAAGGAAAGTTACCATGGTAAAGGTCATCATACCATCCATCATTTTTGGTTGGACTTTCTTGACGAAGCTCTCTGTGTTGAGGCCCTCATCCTTGATCATCCTATGTGATGTGGCACATTTCTTCAGCGGCTTCATCGATCTTCCTCTGAAGTTCGGCTAGCCGAAGCATCTTCCCCCTTTTCCTCTGTACTTGCTGATGTATAGCTTCTAGGTCTCTAATTTCTTGGTCCAACTCCTCTTCCAGTGTTGTTGGGCTGGTAGCCTTCCTTTCCTGGCTCCTAGCTTCTCTTAGTGAGAGCATCTCTTGATTGGTGTCCAGTGGATGCAGGGCAGCCCCTAGCGCTATTGCCTTCTTCGACGGCATGACGAAGGCGAACGCTTGCCGAAGGTTGTGGAAGTGAGTTCACCAGAGGTGGGCACCAATGTTGGTCACTTGTTCTCAAATGTTGCGAATCAAGAACAAGGCAACACAATTGTTAAGCATTAAGGACCTTCGTCCTCCGAAGCATTGCCTCCTCTAGGATTCAGTGATCATCGGACGAAGGTCATGAAGGACATGCCTTCATGATTTTGTGGATAAATAAGAATACATAAGGACGAAGAATATAATTCATCGGTTCATTCACATTTACATTTTATAATATACACATGAATATTAACAAAGTTTACATTACATTGATACCTTTGGCTTGCTCGAAGGTGTTGACGCGAGAGTGATTACAATTCAGTGTGAACAGTACGATGCTATTGTTCATCTATTTATAGGCACAAGACGCAGCCCGGGTAAAAGTATATTTATGTCCCTGACATTTATTTATGATCATAACATAAATCATTAAGGACTAAGTAGACTTTTTCCCTTTCAGCCAGCATCATCAGCAGTCTTCATCACCATTATAAGCCGAAGTTGTTACTCTGGCAATAGCTTCAGCGTTTATTCTTATCATCTCTAGATCATATCTTCATCTCGTATGCCTTCATTGTGGGGGAAAAACTTCCATTCTGAAGACGAAGCTCCCTGTAATAGCTTACATTATGCTGAAAGCAAATTGTTAATTATGTTTTTGAGGACCTTCGGAAGAGGAAGGCCCCAACACCAGACATGTCTGATGCGCCACTAGAGCACTGGCTGACTACCCACTTATTGTCTTTCTTCACTATTTTCTTGGGCTTCTTTTGGTCTTGAGTCTTGGACTTCTACGCATCATTTAGGTCTTCTTTTTTGAGGTGTTGCATCCTCAGGGCCTTAGTCCAGTCCTCTTCGCATCCTATGAACTACAAAAAATAAACACTAGCAACCAAATTAGTCCACATGTTATATTGATCATCAAACACCAAAATCATTTAGTCAAATGGACCAAGGTCCATTTTCCTTACACTTGCCAATGGCAACTTTCTTCCCATTCTCTTTTCTTTCTAAAATGATCATGATTCCCAAGAGGGGAAGGTGACTTGAGCTTCATTAAAATTTCTTGCAATAATAAAGTCCTAAGCACAAGCCAAATTTCGCCCTAAAGTCTAATGAGATTATAGATAAGTGCACTAGAAACAAACCCTATGCTACCATGAAAAATACTTGAAATGTAAATGCTCAGAATAAATTGCTCAAAGCAAGTGCAGAAAGTAAAGCAAGAGAGAAGATGACTTCTCTGAATTTTTCTGAGGTATCGAAGAGTCGACAACTCCACTAGTCCTTGTTGGAGCACCCGCACAAGGACTTAGTGTTCACTATGAGTTGGCCCTTTGCCACTCCGGCATGGTGAACCACTCCTAATCATGTACAACGTCTAAGTTAGGCCACCCATAAGCACTTCGGATGATCACTGCACTTCAATTGCCACCGAGCCATCTAGTTGATGTAAATCACCAAAAGTAACAAGTACTAGACTCTGACAAGCCTAATATGAGTGGTGCATGCACACAAGTGGCTCTCTATGCACTAATGAGGTTGCTAATCACAAGATTATTGCTTCTCTAATTACCTCACTATGCAATAGGTCTCCCTAGCTCTCACAAGGTTGTTCTATTAGTTGGAGGAGGCAAGACACCAAGTAGAGCTGATATGAGGGGGTATATAGAGCCACAAAAGGGCCAAACTAGCTATGCTACTGTAACACCCCAGGTGTTTATATTCCGCTCGACAACGAGTACAGATTTTAACACGTAACATCAGTGGATAAAACGAATGTTCAATTTTAAACATCTTCGCCTATCGTGATTTTAATATCGCATCTGTTTCGTCCGTCGCGAGTTCGACATCGTCTCTATTTATCCGGGCTCTTCCCAATTTTTGTGATATTCAGAACATAGCTGTTACGAGAATCAGTGCGTACAGTGAATATTTAAACTTTATCGCTCGAGCGAATACGAATTCGGAAGCCCGACTCACTCGGACGATTTTTATCCCGAACAAATTAATTTGAACTCAACGACTAAAATGTTTGGGGCAAAATAATCTGTGTCGCGTGAACTTGTGCGCGAGGTTAAGATCCAATTTATCCGTCCGCACGCTGTTTTGGCGACGAAATCGTGTATACGTTCGCGGATTTGGTTTCGGCTAATTTCGGTCAAATCATGCAGAGCAGATTAAAATACCGAAGCCGAACTCGTGTCGATCTGGTCCGTTTACATCATGGCCGGAATAGTCACGAAAATTTATCTAAACGAATTTTAGTCAGAATCGTAAACCCCGGATGTTCCGTTTTGGGATCCGAGAAAATAATGTGCATAGTCAATTGCCGTATCGTGCATCGACTCTTTGTTCCTCGCTAAAAATTTCGACTCAAAAATCTTAATTCCCAAAATATCTGTGATTTTTCGGTTAAAAAAATTTAAAAAAAATCTGAAAAAGAAAATATCTGTCGTCGCCCCTACTCATGGGATTCATCCCTACGTTGATTTTTGTTGAAGTGACCGCCGTCTGTTGATATTTTCACCGTCTTCCTCACGCACGCAGCTTCTCTGGTGCTTATCCCTCAGCTCACGCGTCTCTCTCTCAGGCTTCAATCTTCAGCCGGCGGTGGGATATTTTCCCTGGCCGCCGCCGTTCCTTTGCCCTTATCCGCTCGGCTGCCATAGGTACAAATCCAGCAGCCCAGCCGTTCCTCCCTGAAGATTTCCCCCCCATGGCGCCCTCACCTCTCTTCCTCCTAGCGTCCGGGCTCTGCTCGTCCTCGGCCATGGCGGACGCCGCCGCCATTTCCCCCTTGGTGCTCACCGGTCGAGTCCCAGCCCCAGCGCCGTGAAGCTCCCTGCGCCCCCGTCCTCTTCCCCAGTCGCGAGCTCCTTTTCTCTTCCCCATGGCGCCCAAGCTCCCTCTGCTTTCCCCTGTCGACGCGCGCTCGGTGTCCAGCGCCCCAGTGCCGCGGCGCCCTGCTCCCTCCCTGGCGCGTGCGTTCTTCCCTGTGGCGCCCTGGAGTTCGCCCAGCTCCTTCCTCCAAGCCCCCATGGTGCTTCTCTCTGCTCGGTTCCGAGCTCCCAGCCTGCGCGTCCTTCGGTTCGCTGTGCCACGACTCCGCTGTAGAGCACCCCAGCTCCTTCTCAGCTTTCCAGCGCTTGCTTCCCTGCTTGGATTCAGGGCCCCGCGCACGAATCCCTGCTCGCCCATGGCCGGTGTTTGGCTTCTGGCTCACTGCACGCCGGCTACCAATTCTGCTCTGCCCTGGGTGTCGTTCTCAGTCACCGATGGACCGCGCGCCCCTCTGCTTGCTGGTCGTGGCTCCCTGATGCTTGCCGTTGATTCGATATGCCGCCACGTCCTCGCTTCGTCTTGGTAGCGCGCCTGCCAGTGTCATTCCTCGCCATGTCGAGCTCCCTCCCCGTCCTGTCTAGCTCGCCGTGTGGGTGGAACCTGCGTGTACGCTGTCATCGACACCATGGTCATCTCCCTGTGCGTTGCGTCCCTCATCTCCAGCCGACGCACTAGGAATGGGTGTGGAGTATAGAAGAAAGTGAAGCCCGAAATGGCGCTCGCCAGGCGCTCAACAAAACACCTGAACCAAAGTTCGTCGTCATCGTTCTCGCTGATATCGAGACGAATTGTGATGTGGTAAGTCGATTCGTTACTTCCGCTATTGGTCGGATGGATTTGGTTAGACACGTTAGTTACGTCGTTTCTCTTGTCGATAACACTGGCGCATGGTGGTGGTGTCAGATGTTTGTGAAAATAACTCCTCGCTTGTGGCATCGTATTTGTTAAAGTTTAGGTTTCGGGTCTCGAGCGTTTAGTTGATAGGTTTTTAGTGTTGCTTTTGATGAAAGGTGTTTATATGATGGGATCGGTGTCCTGTGTTAGTTGTTATTATAATCCATGATCGTTGATTGGTAAACGTCAAAGTTGGACATTGATCGTTCAGAGTAATAGTCTCAAATAAATGTTTATCGTTATCCTGTTTATCGTGGTCCAAATTATTTGGAGGTAAGCAACATCGTTTAGTCCGCTTCATTTAAAATATGAAAGCTACTTAATGGATATTTTCTATTAGTGTTTTAAGTCTTTAGGATTTAAGTTGTGATCGTATAAAGGTCTATAGTCCTTGATAATGCTCTACCTACAAGACTATAGAATAGTGTAATGTTCTTATAATTAGCGTATTGTGCACATTAGTCCGGATGAGAATTTACAAAGGTAGTTACTGTGCCTCTATCTTTGTTTTGCACTTAGATGTCTAAAACTAATAAGTTTAAGTTTGTTAGTCTTAGGGTGTTGAGCTTTAGCTAAGGAGGGTAGAGCGTGTGTATAGTTTATCGATTCCGTGATGTGGCAGCTAGATCTAATTAGACTAGAAGAACGCGATCGTTGTACTTAGTAATATCCCGGTATCTGGTAATTGCTTTTAAAGGTTATTTGTGCCTCGTCACTAGGTATTCGATTTATTATCGTGTAGCCAAAATTAGGCTAATTATGTTTAAAGTGTATGATTTGTTGTTTGTGATGTTTGTGTTAGGTTCGTTTAATTTAGAGAAGCATAATTATTACGAGTAGTCGCAACACCTCGCCGCTAGGTGTTCCGCTATCGCGTAACACTATTTAGATTTATAATATTTCCGTCGATAAGCATTCATATGCATAATGCATTTCAATTAGGTACGATAACTGATCGCATGATACGGAAGACGACCCAAGTCGATCCCAAGCGTGGGCTACTCCGCATGGTGAAGCTGAAGGACGAACGCAAGGATGGATGACCTGACAAGTGCCAAGACAAAGAATGGTCATCAAGTTCTCATCGCCTAACAAACACTAACCTAGTGTTACTCAGGCAAGCCCCGGTGCATTTGCCACCTCCTTGTGTTTTTAAAAACCTTTTTCACTTGCTTGATGCATTAGGTGATAGGAGTTGATTGCCAAAACAATTCCTGCATTACCTTCCTTGAATTTGATTACCTTCCTTGATCACCCATTTTACAAAGGATTTTTAATGCTTAGCCTTGCTTTAGAAAAACAAATGTTTTGTTTTCACAAAAGATGATGTGGCAAAAGTGGGTGGGATGTTTTTGAAAACAAAACTTGATGGTGGATCCATCAGGGCCTTGATGGATTCAACATCGGAAAAGATGTACCTCTGCTAGGTACCAAACTTTGGGTTTTAAATGATTAAGCTGAGACCGGGCGGGTGACTTGCACGAGAAGAGAGTCTCGGTGTAGTGTCTCCGTCTGAGTCGATTAAGGACCGTGTCGATGTAGGCTTGCTGACCGAGGACCCTTTAACTGGTCACATGCCTCGTCATGGGTAAGCCTTGCCTCGGGTAGACTAAGGCCAGAATAAGATAACACGGAATGGGCGTGGAGCGGTGGCGAGAGTAGCGTGTACCCTCCGTGGCAAGAGGCTGGATGGTGGCGTATCTGTGCTCTCGGTTCGCGTGAACCTGATCTGGTCTTAAGAACCCCGGTGGCGGGTTGACATATGCAAGGGTTAAGTGCTACATATGTCGTGTGATCGAAGATCCTCAGCTGAGTATAATCGATTCGGATCGCCGTACCTTCGCGGTTATGAAGACTTGGTCACTGCCCTATACGTAGCAATCCAGTGAAGATGAAGGGTTGATAAGAAATTGGCTAGTGCAGGTCAAGTGCTTGAACTAGGGTAGACAGAACTCTAGATGCAGGTAATTTTACTTAACCTGACATTAAAAATAGATTTTTAAGGATCCACTCATAGTAAGTTTTTCTACAAAACGGAGTCCTTGATTCTTGATAAGCCTTTCCTTGAATCCCTCTAGCCAGCATACCCTTGAGAGTCTTTTCTTTAGTCGGGTAAGTCTTGCTGAGTAATTCCGTACTCAGGGTTTTATTCCCTATTGTTTTTCAAGTTCTAACCTTGTGCTGCTGTGATGGTGTTAAGTGCCGGTGGGCTCGACCTTCTTATAAGTCTAAGTACTCCTTCTATACTTCTTATTGAGGATGGTCACTTGAGCTAGCATATATTTCAAACCTACACTTTTGTAATTACTCCGATAAAAATAATGTAAAATTTTTGTAACCCGTAAAATTTGGTAATAAGATTTCCGCTGCAAAAATGTTGTGTGTGTGATTTGTGTTACTTAATCTCGCGATTCTGGTTGAAAGTGGTTTATCCGATGTCCTTGGGGCAATCAGACAGATCCTGTTAAGTTATCTGGTGCACATGCATAGCCGTCTGAGGTCTCTGGGACAAGGACAGGTGCATGTGGGCCCAATAACTTGGAGGTTCTGCCACAGGCTGGTATCGGAGCTGGATTAAGTATATACGATCACATACGTATTTTTAAAACAAAGGTTTTGGTTTTGAAAAACCTATTTTCAACTAAACACATTGTTTGGCTTTGAAAAACAGTTTTCAAAAAAAAGTATAATGCTAGCGACATCCTCTGTTAAGCCCTAAATTAAGGACTATCAGGTGGCTTAGTTGAAAACCATAACCCACAACCGGGTGGGTATTGCATACATGTGTATTGTTATTTTTTAGGCCATTCAGTTTTGAATGGATCGACGCTCAGGTAAGGTGAGTTGTGAGAGCATGACCGAACAATCGTCGGTCTAGGGAAGAGTGTAAAAAGCGCTTGATTATATGCATGTTACACATATGTATATATGAAAGCTGCGATGTGGAGTATTTACTTTTCCGGGATTCAGTACCCCATAGATGTGTCAGACATGGGAATACTGAGAAGTGTAATGTACTTGTAACGACGCACCTACGCTCAGGTAAGAAGGTGAGTTACCATAATGAGTTGCCCTATGGTTAAAGTGTGGCAACGGCGCCTATGCGTGGCTCGGTGCTTAATGAAGAGCTGGCCTCCATATAGCAATATATGGAGTATAAACTATGATAAACTGTCATGTGTGAACTGCATCATTGGAAAATGGGTTGTGATGAATTTTCTGCAGGTACACTAACCTCGAAAACGTATGTGTAGTTGACGACTAGCAAAATACCGTGAGAGTCATAAGTATGCCACCGATGTAGAACGTTATTGCCACAGTGTGTTGGCAAAATCAGTGAGGACGTATAGGACGAACATGCATCCTGATTGTTGCATCATGTTTGTCACCTATACACCCAAGATGCTTCTCTCATCTTTATTCCAACAACCATTGATTGTAGATAATATGGTGTAATGCTGAATTATGAACTTCGATGAAATAGGTGTCCTCCATTCTTTAGGTGACCTCTTAGGGTGCTTTATGTGCCTCCTCTTGTGCTTGATGTACCGATAGAAGGTTAGTAGTTTGATCGCCTAAATCCAAAATTAAGCCATGTTCTTATTTGGTGACCCTAGACCCAAATTTGAATTTACCATTATTCCTCCATGACCAAACTCATACAAATTTAGGTTATGGTCATACCTTGTTCGTTTCATCGGGCCATGATCTATTTGGCTCTCTACTTGTAACCACCCTTACAGATGGAGTATCTCTTTGTATATTGTCACCCTTGCCCAATTCATTTGTGTCGCATGAGATTTCTTATTGGTTAGGTCTATTAATGGTGTTATGACTAAAACCAGTGGTGCCGTGACGAAACCGAGGGCCTTCTATGTGTGCGCACATGGTTGCGCTACTCGGCGCACGTTAGTCTCACAGTTAGTAGTCATAATCCATTATGAGATTATATCAATATGTTATCTTCCGTCGACCTTTCCTTGAAACAATTTCTATGTTGTTTGTGAAGTAATCAAGCAACATCTGTCATCTCCGTTGGATCAAAAGGGCATACCACTTTCATGTGTGGTCTTATTTCTTTTGATCTTGGTAGAGACTACTCATACAAGTTTCCTTTACATCCTTCTTGTAAAGGTGAAGCCTTGGAGCTTTTTAGTGTTGAGAAACAACTGATTAGCTCTCGAAATGGAGATTGACTTTCCCCTGCTGCTAAGATGCAGGAGTTTGTTCATTCGCTCTCTTATTTAATCCATGTATTTCCGAACCAAGTCAGTTCATCTCGCCTGAAGAAACGGATGAACAACCTGACCAAATAGATTTCTACCCAAATGCACGATCAACTGTTAACCAGAGTGAACTCTCGACCATTGGCTTACCGATGATACTAAGAGGACCTGCTCAATGTCAAAAGTAGTTCAACAAGTTAGTTTTACTAACTTGTAACTGCATTGTAAACAAAAGTTGAGTTTAGAGATCGTTTTATCGAGTTGTCTAAACTCATTTTGGTTCAACCCATCTAAAGGAAAGCACTTACAAGAATCGAGATTAAGTCGATCAGTAACCATCTAATCATCGTTCTAGACATGCCTTGATCGCCTCACGCGTGCTTTTCCAGCGTGTGTGATCAAGTAGATCCATGATTAGTGCTCGATAAAATGAATTGGTTGCGAAGTCAACATCAACGGATCCCTTCGTTGATATTTTCCGAGTCTTTATTATTTTTCTTGGACTTAGATTTTCTGGCTAGCCACGGGTCAACTGTGATGTTATTCAACATTCACACTCGTCTCGTGTGCTATGAACTTACCATAACCACTTGTTGATAAACCTCTTTCTAGGTGTTTTACCCAAGAGGTTGCATCTGGTTCTGTTTGGGCAAAATCGTGTATTCACCGCTCGCTCAACAGACTCAGATAGTACCGTGTCATCAAAGAAAACAAACTGCACACATGGAACCTTATGTGTTCTTTTGGCAGACGTCGTCTCTATTGGTGGACATTTCTAGATTAGCCTAAGGCGATTCATGTTCTGTCCACTAGAGAAATCACATCCTGAGGCACTCGCCTTTGCTCATGACTGTCTAACGATTATCGCTGATATGTATATGGGTTACATGCTGCTCTACTCTTAGAAGTCTTTCGTTCTGAATCTCGGGACAAGATTCTTTTAAGGGGGGAGGGCTGTAACACCCCAGGTGTTTATATTCCGCTCGACAACGAGTACGGACTTTAACACGTAATATCAGTGGATAAAACGGATGTTCAATTTTAAACATCTTCGCCTATCGCGATTTTAATATCGCATCTATTTCGTCCGTCGCGAGTTTGACATCGTCTCTATTTATCCGGGCTCTTCCCAATTTTCGTGATATTCGGAACATAGCTGTTATGAGAATCGGTGCGTCCGGTGAATATTTAAACTTCATCGCTCGCCGAATACGAATTCGGAAGCCCGACTCACTCGGACGATTTTTATCCCGAACAAATTAATTTGAACTCAACGACTAAAATGTTCGGGGCAAAATAATCTGTGTCGCGCGAACTCGTGCGCGAGGTTAAGATCCAATTTATCCGTCCGCACGCTGTTTTGGCGACGAAATCGCGTATACGTTCGCGGATTTGGTTTCGGCTAATTTCGGTCGAATCATGCAGAGCAGATTAAAATACCGAAGCCGAACTCGTGTCGATCTGGTCCGTTTACATCGTGGCCGGAATAGTCACGAAAATTTATCTAAACGAATTTTAGTCAGAATCGTAAACCCCGGATGTTCCGTTTTGGGATCCGAGAAAATAATGTGCATAGTCAATTGCCATATCGTGCATCGACTCTTTGTTCCTCGCTAAAAATTTCGACTCAAAAATCTTAATTCCCAAAATATCTGTGATTTTTCGGTTAAAAAAATTAAAAAAAAAATCTGAAAAAGAAAATATCTGTCGTCGCCCCTACTCATGGGATTCATCCCTACGTTGATTTTTGTTGAAGTGACCGCCGTCTGTTGATATTTTCACCGTCTTCCTCACGCACGCAGCTTCTCTGGTGCTTATCCCTCAGCTCACGCGTCTCTCTCTCAGGCTTCAATCTTCAGCCGGCGGTGGGATATTTTCCCTGGCCGCCGCCGTTCCTTTGCCCTTATCCGCTCGGCTGCCATAGGTACAAATCCAGCAGCCCAGCCGTTCCTCCCTGAAGATTTCCACCCATGGCGCCCTCACCTCTGTTCCTCCTAGCGTCCGGGCTCTGCTCATCCTCGGCCATGGCGGACGCCGCCACCATTTCCCCCTTGGTGCTCACCGGTCGAGTCCCAGCCCCAGCGCCGTGAAGCTCCCTGCGCCCCTATCCTCTTCCCCAGTCGCGAGCTCCTTTTCTCTTCCCCATGGCATGCCCAAGCTCCCTCTGCTTTCCCCTGCCGATGCGCGCTCGGTGTCCAGGGCCCCAGTGCCGCGGCGCCCTGCTCCCTCCCTGGTGCGCACGTTCTTCCCTGTGGCACCCTGGAGTTCGCCCAGCTCCTTCCTCCAAGCCCCCATGGTGCTTCTCTCTGCTCGGTTCCGAGCTCCCAACCTGCGCGTCCTTCGGTTCGCTGTGCCGCGACTCCGCCGTAGAGCACCCCAGCTCCTTCTCAGCTTTCCAGCGCCTGCTTCCCTGCTCGGATTCAGGGCCCCGCGCACGAATCCCTGCTCGCCCATGGCCGGTGTTTGGCTTCTGGCTCACTGCACGCCGGCTACCAGTTCTGCTCTGCCTTGGGCGTCGTTCTCAGTCACCGATGGACCACGCGCCCCTCTGCTTGCTGGTCGTGGCTCCCTAATGCTCGCCGTCGATTCGATATTCCGCCATGTCCTCGCTTCGTCTTGGTAGCGCGCCTGCCAGTGTCGTTCCTCGCCATGTCGAGCTCCCTCCCCGTCCTGTCTAGCTCGCCGTGTGGGTGGAACCTGCGTGTACGCTGTCATCGACACCATGGTCATCTCCCTGTGCGTTGCGTCCCTCATCTCTAGCCGACGCACTAGGAATGGGTGTGGAGTATAGAAGAAAGTGAAGCCCGAAATGGCGCTCGTCAGGCGCTCAACAAAACACCTGAACCAAAGTTCGTCGTCATCGTCCTCGCTGATATCGAGACAAATTGTGATGTGGTAACTCGATTCGTTACTTCCGCTATTGGTCGGATGGATTTGGTTAGACACGTTAGTTACGTCGTTTCTCTTGTCGATAACACTGGCGCATGGTGGTGGTGTCAGATGTTTGTGAAAATAACTCCTCGCTTGTGGCATCGTATTTGTTTCGCTAGTAAAGTTTAGGTTTCGGGTCTCGAGCGTTTAGTTGATAGGTTGTTAGTGTTGCTTTTGATGAAAGGTGTTTATATAATGGGATCGGTGTCCTGCGTTAGTTGTTATTATAATCCATGATTGTTGATTGGTAAACGTCGAAGTTGGACATTGATCGTTCAGAGTAATAGTCTCAAATAAATGTTTATCGTTATCCTGTTTATCGTGGTCCAAATTATTTGGAGGTAAGCAACATCGTTTGGTCCGCTTCATTTATAATATGAAAGCTACTTAATGGATATTTTCTATTAGTGTTTTAAGTCTTTAGGATTTAAGTTGTGATCGTATAAAGGTCTATAGTCCTTGATAATGCTCTACCTACAAGACTATAGAATAGTGTAATGTTCTTATAATTAGCGTATTGTGCACATTAGTCTGGATGAGAATTTACAAAGGTAGTTACTGTGCCTCTATCTTTGTTTTGCACTTAGATGTCTAAAACTAATAAGTTTAAGTTTGTTAGTCTTAGGGTGTTGAGCTTTAGCTAAGGAGGGTAGAGCGTGTGTATAGTTTATCGATTCCGTGATGTGGCAACTAGATCTAATTAGACTGGAAGAACGCGATCGTTGTACTTAGTAATATCCCGGCATCTGGTAATTGCTTTTAAAGGTTATTTGTGCCTCGTCACTAGGTATTCGATTTATTATCGTGTAGCCAAAATTAGGCTAATTATGTTTAAAGTGTATGATTTGTTGTTTGTGATGTTTGTGTTAGGTTCGTTTAATTTAGAGAAGCGTAATTATTACGCGTAGTCGCAACGCCTCGCCGCTAGGTGTTCCGCTATCGCGTAACACTATTTAGATTTATAATATTTCCATCGATAAGCATTCATATGCATAATGCATTTCAATTAGGTACGATAACTGATCGCGTGATACGGAAGACGACCCAAGTCGACCCCAAGCGCGGGCTACTCCGCATGGTGAAGCTGAAGGACGAACGCAAGGATGGATGACCTGACAAGTGCTAAGACAAAGAATGGTCGTCAAGTGCTCATCGCCTAACAAACACTAACCTAGTGTTACTCAGGCAAGCCCCGGTGCATTTGCCACCTCCTTGTGTTTTAAAAACCTTTTTCACTTGCTTGATGCATTAGGTGATAGGAGTTGATTGCCAAAACAATTCCTGCATTACCTTCCTTGAATTTGATTACCTTCCTTGATCACCTGTTTTACAAAGGATTTTTAATGCTTAGCCTTGCTTTAGAAAAACAAATGTTTTGTTTTTACAAAAGATGATGTGGCAAAAGTGGGTGGGATGTTTTTGAAAACAAAACTGATCCATCAGGGCCTTAATGGATTCAACATTGGAAAAGATGTACCTCTGCCAGGTACCAAACTTTGGGTTTTAAATGATTAAGCTGAGACCGGGTGGGTGACTTGCACGAAAAGAGAGTCTCGGTGTAGTGTCTCCATCTGAGTCGATTAAGGACCGTGTCGATGTAGGCTTGCTGATCGAGGACCCTTTAACTGGTCACATGCCTCGTCATGGGTAAGCCTTGCCTCGGGTAGACTAAGGCCAGAATAAGATAACACGGAATGGGCGTGGAGCGGTGGCGAGAGTAGCGTGTACCCTCCGTGGCAAGAGGCTGGACGGTGGCGTATCTGTGCTCTCGGTTCGCGTGAACCTGATCTGGTCTTAAGAACCCCGGTGGTGGGTTGACATATGCAAGGGTTAAGTGCTACATATGTCGTGTGATCGGAGATCCTCAGCTGAGTATAATCGATTCGGATCGCCGTACCTTCGCGGTTATGAAGACTTGGTCACTACCCTATACGTAGCAATCAAGTGAAGATGAAGGGTTGATAAGAAATTGGCTAGTGCAGGTCAAGTGCTTGAACTAGGGTAGACAGAACTCTAGATGCAGGTAATTTTACTTAATCTGACATTAAAAATGGATTTTTAAGGATCCACTCATAGTAAGCTTTTCTGCAAAATAGAGTCCTTGATTCTTGATAAGCCTTTCTTTGAATCCCTCTAGCCAGCATACCCTTGAGAGTCTTTTCTTTAGTCGGGTAAGTCTTGCTGAGTAATTCCGTACTTAGGGTTTTATTCCCTGTTGTTTTTTAGGTTCTAACCTTGTGCTACTGTGATGGTGTTAAGTGCCGGTGGGCTCGGCCTTCTTACAAGTCTAAGTACTCCTTCTATACTTCTTATTGAGGATGGTCACTTGAGCTAGCATATATTTCAAACCTACACTTTTGTAATTACTCTGATAAAAATAATGTAAAATTTTTGTAACCCGTAAAATTTGGTAATAAGATTTCCGCTGCAAAGATGTTGTGTGTGTGATTTGTGTTACTTAATCCTGCGGTTCTGGTTGAAAGTGGTTTATCCGATGTCCTTGGGGCAATCAGATAGATCCTGTTAAGTTATCTGGTGTACATGCATAGCCGTCTGAGGTCTCTGGGACAAGGACAGGTGCATGTGGGCCCAATAACTTGGAGGTTCGGCCACAGCTACATCTACTCCTAGGGCAGGAAAAGTAAATAAAAAATTTGGTTCGATTGGAATGTGTTCGGGGGTTCTGAATCAGCCATACCCCTTTATATTTATAGGGGATGAGGTCTGGACCTATTCCTAGGAGATAGCCAACAACTCCCACGTGATTAGATGGATAACCACGCACGAGATAAGGATAATCACCCGAGTTAATCTAATCGTGGGGCACACAGACTATTCGGGCCCAAGGACCGAACCGTCCGCCACTTTTGGTGCTCAACACTAACAAATTGTACGAGCCATCCGATGAAGCCAATAAAAATACATCACTTCCACTCACTATGTATGAGCGAGCCTTTAGATTTATTCTGAAACTTATGTTAAGGTACAAATTTTGTTTGTACATGGGTAAGAAAATTGGATCTAAAAATAAAGTAGAGTTATGTTTCACGTATTTTATGCTGGACTAGAGTCCAACCAACCTAGTATCACATAAGTCATCTCTAATAATATAAACTAGCACCACTTTTAGCTTATAAATCTGGATGAAAGAGATCACAACTCCAAATCAGGGATGACAACGAACACATGTTACCTGTGTGTCCGTGGGTAAAAACCGTATAGGGTGCAGATTGTTTGTCCACATGTTTAGTTATTAATTCTCGCGAGTATGAAAAAGTAGTGCCAATGCCCGTTGTCGGAGAGGGAATTCTCCGGCCGGGTGGCGGAGTGCACCCGCCCTAAATCCTAAGATGAGGAGGGGCCTAAGCGTTTTGCTTGTTACGCGGATTGGTGGATGAACACGCAAGAACACCAAGATTTAGAGTGGTTCGGGCCGCCGGAGCGTAATACCCTACTCCACTGTGTGCTGTATTGCTTGAGAGCTTGGGTGGATGTGAGGATCCAAGTCAGTCTGTGGGTGTTGTGAACCTCCGAGCCCCCTTTGTAACGTTGTGTGCCTTCCCTTTTATAGCTTCAAGAGGGGCACGTACAAGGGTGCTGGCCCCGACATGTGGGCCTAGGAACATAACAGATGTAATACTTGGAGCGACTAATGCTCGCCCCGGTGCAATCTTCCTTGTGCCCTGATATCCGCGATCTGCGTAGCCTTGGCGTGCAGGGGAAGCTTCCCTGGCAACGTACATGTGATGATGGATGGGCACAATACACTTCATAGCACGGGCGTACTGTTTGGCATTGGAATGGACAGGCATGCCGCCTACAGGATGGCCAAGACACCGCCTGCCAGCTGAGTGGACAGGACACATTAAATGCTGAAGGGCCACATCACCTGTCAGCGGGATAGACAAGCGGCGCGCCTCCTCTGCAATAAATGCAGAGGCAGCGTGGCCCAGAGGCCTTACGTCAGGCTCCGCCCGCTGGCTTACGTCACGCGTGGTAGGCCATGTGGCAGCATCGGGTCTCCGCCTGGGTGGGGAGCGGAAGCGTTATGCGGACAGGTCCGCACCAGGCTGGGCCTGGACACATGTCGGCACCAGACCCCTGCCCGAGAAAGGCCTAGGTATTCCCTCCCCTAGAGTCCTAGGACCCGCTTGTGGGAAGTCCGAACCCCACACAGAGGGGTCCGGGACTCGACCCAGGGGTCTGGGTTGCACCCACGGGGGTCCTGGACCGTGCTCTGGAGGCCCGGTCTACATGCACAGGGGTCCGGTACTCTCCCATGGGGGTCTGGACCCACTGTTGGCATCTTGGAGTGTATCATTTTCTCTGGTCACATGGCGACCCTGGAGCCATCCACGTGGAGGAGTCGGGTGTTGTTCACCACATGACTAGAGATAGTCGCGTGGGCACCGTGTCTTTATGCTGTAGTAAGGGGTACCCCTGATCTAGGGTACTGACAATGGCCCCCAGGCCTGCCTCAGGGGAGGATACAGGCCTGTAGGTGGGGCTAAAGCTTGTACCTTGCATCAACTTGGCATGACTGGTGACTGGGGTGCCTCCTCTGCGCGCGCCGCGTTAACTCGGCGCGCTCGCTCTATTAGCCTGCCATCGGTCGCATCAACTGTCGCACCTGTTCCCACGGCTGACTGACCCGTGGTCTCCGCTATTAATGGCTTTACTGGGCCATGCACGGGGTGCCTCGATACCGCTGCATTTGGTTTTGAAAATTCACCTTCTTTGTCTTCTTTGGTGGCCCCAAGGAGGCACGGTTCTGGTGCGAGCGGCGGTTTGACTTCCCTGCACCCAGGAACCGGTGCCCAAGGAGGATGACTCGTGGGCCCGGGCCCCCGCGACAGAGACTAGGCTATTGGTTTCAGCGGAGGTGAAGAGGCACACTACCATAGCTGGTGGCGTGCTCCTCACGCGGCGGTTCGCCTTCTCTGCACATGGGGGCCAACGCCCGAGGAGTATGACTCGTGGACCCGGGCCCCCGTGCTAGAGGCTGGACCGCCGCTCTTGGCGGGGATGAAGAGGCGCGGTGATTCGCTCCCCGCGTGGCGGTTCTCCTTCTGCACACTAGGAGACCCCCGCACCAGCCGTATGACTTGTGGGTCTGGGCCCCCGCGTCATAAGCTGGGTGCTCCGGTGTGCATCGGGGGAGACTTCTCGTGGCCTTTCGAGGCACGAGCGGAGGAGTCTGCCTTTAAAAAGGGGTTCATCCCTCGAGTAGCAGCCATGCCTTGTTTGTTCACCCCAAGTGCTTTTAGACTGAGTGGATGCTTGACCTAGCGTGCCGCCTGCCAGGATGGAGCGCGCTGGCGTTCGGTGGAAGGATCCGCGCTAGCGCCTTCTCCCTCGGCGATCCCGCCGCCGGGGAGCTCACGCTCTTCGTTTTCTGCGCGATGGCGCTGTCGATCTCGCCTTCTTCTTGCTGTTGCTGGAGGAGCGCGACCTCGTGGGGGTTGGCGCTCTTCCGCCATCGCTCAGCTTCAAAGATTTTCATCAGCGAGCCGGGCCACGGTCTCCCACCAGTGGTCATCTACAAGGATGACCACCAGACTTGTGGTGGTGGGAAGCGAGCCGGGCTGCGGCCTCCCCCTGTCCTTAGCTTCAAGGATGTTCATCAGCCTTGCAGGGGTGGAGAGCGAGCTGAGTTATGGCTCCGCCTTCTGAGAGCACCTAGAGGGTGTAATACTCAAAGTTGTATACAAAGAATAAAAGAGAGATCTCCTTATTTTATGTGCCATATTTGCATCATAAAAAGACCACACATATAATTGAGAGTGATTAATTAAAACAATGATACTAAAATAAAAAAAGCATCATGTTGAGTTTTATGTGTGTGCATTTGTTAGTAATAAGATTTTCTTTTTAAATACATTGATGTCCAAAATAAAATTTAGACTTAAGAGTTAAATTTTAGAATTGGAGAAAGAAAAGAAAATATATACAAAATAAATATTATAAGTAAGGTAATAATAGTATGTCAAAATTATACTCTTAATCCGAGGAAGAATTAACACATGGTTGAATTTGAATTTGAATTCAAATAAAAAGGAAAAACAAATCAGGAAAAGAAAAATAAAAAGGGAAAACGTACGTGGGCCTCGGTACCTGATTTTGGCCCACCCGAGGAATCACACCGTGCGGCCCGTCTTCCTTACGCAGACGCGCGCCGACAAGTGGGCCCTGCCTGTCAGCCACACGCCGCACTCGTTTCTCCCTTCCACTGGCGTGTGGGTCCGCCTTGTCATCCGCTCAGGCGCGTAGCCGCCCGCTTTCTCCACGCGCGCGCGCGTTCGATGCCTCTGCCGCGCGGGGCCAGCGGGTCAGCCATACCAAGTTGCGTGCACGTCGTGTCTACCTCGCTCCGAACCGTGGGTCCACTGTGTCATTCGCCTAGTCCGCTCCGCGCGTTCGCCTCAACAGAATCCGGTCGTGGCGGAACGAGCGCCGGGAATCCCGGTGTTGTTGCGCGACCTCCGGCCAGCTCGAGCCGAGTCCACGACGGATAAGTAGGAGCGCTCCCTTGCTCCCTCCGTCCCTCACCCATCCTCCTTACGTGAGCCCCGTGACCAAATCGCCACCATCCGACCGTTCCATCGCCGCCATCGTTGAACCACGCCTGTACTCATCGCCGGACCACTGTGTGGGGCTTCGAATCCTCGGAAACCCTCCACGATCACGCGCGGGGTTTTGGGTGGCGCGTGGAGGCACCACGGCACCGGAATTCCTCGTTGCTGCGACAGCGCCTCCGCCGACCCGCTTCGTGTCGTGGCCAGCTGCTCCTAGTAACCCAACCGAGGTAATCCGCCCTTCACCTCACTCGCCAGGTTATCCTCAGGGTCTAGCGCCGGTTAATTTTGGACTTGGGGTAGTAGGGGGGCCGGATTGCATGCTCGCCGGACTTTTCGGCCGTAGGTGCGGCGGCGCCGCCGTCGCGGGGTAGGAGGAGATGGGGGTACCGTTCGGCCGTTAGATGGTCAACGGACGGCTGCGATTAGAACAGGGGCGTACCGGTTCACAGGGTGGATCGGGTACGTCTATTTTGAATCGAACGCTCGTGCTTTGATCGGGAATTCGTAAAATACCGGCCGCGGATCTGTGATCTAACGGTTACGATCGTATACCGGTTCGCGGGTGTGGAGATCTAATCCGTGCCCCTGATTTCAGATTGGGCGGTCAGAAACGCTCGATACCCCTTCGCGGGCGTAGTTTAACACAAAGGCCCCTCGATTTAGTTAAAACCAACCCGCTGTCCACCTCTGCAGTGTTATGAGTCTGGGTTATTGTTGCGCCAGGGCCCCTGGACTTTCTGAAAAATGAGGCCCAGTCCAGAGATGTTTAAAAACAGAGAAATATTTATAGAAATTCATTTTTAATACAAAAACAAATCTAGAAACTTGTAAAATGCATAGAAAATTCATTTTAACTCCAAATTGAGCCATTCCAGTTTCTAAAATTTTGTAATTTTATTCTCCATCATCTAGAGTCTCTGTTTTTACATGAAAACAGTAAGAAAATTAATTTCTCATCTAATCCTATTTTAATCACATTAAACATTAGGAAATTCATAACTTGAACTCTATAACTCCAAATTTAGTGATTCCAGTTCCTATGATCTCATTTTAATGTGTAGATTTTTACTGTATATTTTATTTGCATGTTTGATGTGATGTTAATTTATGCTATACTATGTATGTATTGTGTTGATGCGAGTAGACGAACAAGCCACTGTGGAATCTGAGGTTCAGCAAGTAGAAGTAGCTGAGCAGGAGCTCATTGAAGGCAAGTTGTGCCCTTGATCACTTACTTTTCCCAGCCATGTTCTTATTAATTTTAATGATCTGCATAGGTTAATTTTGATGGGATCCTTTAAGTTACCCCAGTTTTGGTTATCTTTATACCTTGTTCACCCCTGAAATATTTTTGGGTAGTACCTGCTATTGCTTTATGTGGATTGGGTATGGAGATACAACATTCATGATTACTCTTTTATTATCTTGTTATTATTACTATTCATGTTAAGATCATTAAATTAATGGGAACATGGAGCGACCACCCGGGAAAACAGTGCTACCACAAGGGTTTAATGGGACGCCCTTGGCTGATTAACTAGGAAAGCTAGTGGAGGTCTTCCTTACCCGAAAGGGGCAAGGGCAGTAGGGGAGTGGTCAGTGTAGGGAGGTCCTTGGGTTGATTTTGCTGTGATGGCGGTCAGGCAAGAACCCTGCACTGGAGCTTCCTATAAACTGTAGCGGGATTTCTGAAGCTAGTGGAACTTTGTAAAGGCCTCGTAGTGTTACCCTGCCTCGCCTCCTCGGTAGAGGTGTATGGGATTGGCCGTCTCTTGGCAGATGGGTAACATGACTTGTGGGTAAAGATGCGCAACCTCTGCAGAGTGTAAAACTAGTATACTAGCCGTGCTCACAGTCATGAGCGGCTCGGACCCTCACATGATTAATTATGGAACTTAAATTTAATTTGACATTTGCATCGCATTTGGGATTATTTTACTATTACTTTTCTTTATTATTATTAAGGTTTGGTATTTACTTACACTTAGTAATTGCTAATAAAATTTTGACCAACTTATAAAAGCAATGCTCTGCCTCAGCCTTTATTTCATTGATCAGCCTTACAATACATGAACTCCCACCTTTGGTGAGCTCATGCCACATTATTCCCCACGACTTGTTGAGCTATGAACGTATGTGAGCTCACCCTTGCTGTCTCACACCCCCCCCACAGGAGAAGAATAGGTGGTCGAAGAGGAGCCGCCTAACACTGAGGCATTCGACTTGATCTAGGTGGCGTTTCTCAGTTGACATTGGCGCCAACGATCCTTAGTTCGTTTTATATTTATCCTTTTACTTTGTAATAAGTCCTCCGCTATGTATTAAGTACTCTGATGTTATTATGACATTTATCTTTATACACTCTGTTATTATATATGTTGTCTTCTTGGCGCATGTATGAGATGCACCCGACTTTGTCCTTTAAAACCGGGTGTTACAGAAGTGGTATCAGAGGAAATGTTGACTGTAGGACGAAACCTAGATAGAAATGGAAAAAACCCTTACCTACTTATCTCATTCTGATTCATTCTACACTTACCTTACTCTGATTCTTTCTACACTTACCTTGATCCTATCTCACCTTCTACTGTTCTACTCTGATCATTCTTACCTTTTCTACTCCAAGACAAGACGGATTTCACACCTTGGAATCCCTACCCCTATGACATTTTTAAGAGATAGGAAGCCTAAGACAAAATTAAAACTATTTTCTCTATTAAAAATGTTGGTTGATTGTTCTGATGATCAATGCCTGATTTGCTTCTTTGATTGATTGAAATATTATATACGGACATCTTAGCATGTGCCAGCATAAGGTAATAAATTAGCTATGGTAGGTAAAACATTAAACTGCTTAGCTAATAAGTCCACCAAAGTAACATGATTCGTAATTACTACCTTGTCTACTGCTCTCTCTTACCATATGTATCTAACTCAGATGGTCAATACCAGGAGGGGTGGTGGAATTGATTTGCCTCCTAATCGACACACTCGAAGGATATATAGACAACCTCAGCCACAGCCAGCAGGGATGAATCCTCCTAATCCTCCACCAGGCGGAGTTGATCCACTGATTGTAACTCAAATGGCGGTGATGCAGCAAATGGCGGACACTATGGCTGATATGCGTGCCCAGATGCAGCAAGAACGCCAGGAGATGCGTCAGGAAAGAGAAGATATACGCCAGGAGTTGCGCCAGGAGAGAGAGGAGATACGCCAGGAGAGAAGGGCGCAACAACAGTAGCTGCAACAACAACTTCAACAACAGCAGCAACAGCAACAAGTGCCATTGCCTCCACCACCACCACTAGTTCCACCTCGTGATAAGCACCGGGAGTTTATGAGTCATAAGCCACCGACCTTCGCCAGCTCACCAGATCCACTTGACGTGGATGATTGGTTGAAGTCAATTGAGAAGATGCTCAACATCGCCCAATGCTCAGACCGGGAGAAAGTTCTTTATGCCTCGGGTCGACTGACAGGTCCTGCTGCTGACTGGTGGGATTCTTATACTGCTGCCCATGATGCTGCTGATACTATTACTTGGGCAGAGTTTAGTACACAGTTCAGGAACTACCATATTCCAGCCAGTATGATAAAGATCAAGAAGAAGGAGTTTCTGTCATTGAAGCAAGGCAATATGTCGGTCAGCGAATACAGAGACAAATTTATTCAGCTGTCGAGATATGCTCCAGAGGAAGTTGCTGAGGATGAAAGAAAGCAGGAGCACTTTATTGAAGGACTTAATGGACCCTTGCAGTATGCACTGGTTGCACACACCTTTCCATCGTTTCAGAGGCTACTGGATAAGGCTCTTGCTATTGAACACAAGCGTGTTCAACTGGGTGATTTGAAGAGGAAGGCTATCTCGCAGGGACAGGGTAGCAGCAGTGTTTGTCCCCGCTACGTACCGCCACAGGGTACACCGACTCGACCAGGAGGACCACGCCCAGTTCAGTATGCTCCACAGGGCTCTCCACGGACACCTACTCGTTAGGCCACTCCCACTGGCACCCCGACGAGGTCGACAGGATAGAAGACTGGCCCTACATGCTTCAAGTGCAGTCAGATTGGGCACTATGCTAATGCTTGTCCTATGGGAAATTCTGGTACACCAGCTAAGAACAAGCAACAGACTCCTGGCAAGGGATATTCTATAGCCAGGGTGAATCAAGTCAGCGTTGATGATACTCCTGATGGTGGTGACATCGTACTCGGTATGTTTTACATTAATGCCCTTCCTGCAACAATATTATTTGATTCTGGTGCTACACATTCATTCATGTCTGCTCGATATGCCAACACTAATGAGATACCCCTGCTAAACATGAGAAAACCAATGATAGTAATCACACCTAAAGGGCCTATTGAGGCGAATCAAATGACACGTAGATTGACATTATCAATTATGGGAAGAGAATTTGGAGCTACTGCTATAATATTAGATGCCAGTAGTATAGATCTAATTCTTGGTATGTCATGGTTAAAGAAGGTAAAAGCCATTATAGCATGTGGTAGAGGTACTATAGAGCTCACTAGTCCTAAAGGAGAAACATTTCAAGTTAATATTGCAGTAACCACCTCATCCATGCGTGCAATGTTCTTTATACCCGAGGAGTTTGTTGGTGACAACATCTGGGTGGTTAGAGATTTTTCGGATGTCTTTCCAGAGGAGTTACCAGGGATGCCACCAGATAGAGAAGTTGAGTTTGTGATTGATCTTTTACCTGGAACTGCCCCTATTTCTAAGCGACCATACAGGATGGCTGTAGAAGAACTGAAGGAGCTTAAGAAGCAGTTAACTGAGTTACAAGAAGCGGGGTACATTCGTCCGAGTTCCTCACCTTGGGGAGCACCGGTGTTATTCGTACAGAAGAAGGATGGATCATAACGAATGTGCGTGGACTATAGATCACTTAATGATGTCACGGTGAAGAACAAGTACCCATTACCCCGTATTGAGGATTTGTTTGATCAGATGAGAGGAGCCAGGGTATTCTCGAAGATTGATCTCCGATCGGGATACCATCAGATGAAGATTAGACCATCAGATATTCCTAAGACGGCTTTCTTAACCCGATATGGATTATATGAGTTTACTGTTATGTCATTTGGATTAACCAATGAACCGACTTATTTCATGAATTTGATGAACAAAGTGTTTATGGAGTATTTGGACAGATTCGTCGTGGTGTTTATCGACGATATTCTGATCTATTCTAGGAATGAAAGTGATCATGAACAACATCTAAGGTTGGTGCTACAAAAGCTGCGAGATAATCAACTCTACGCTAAGTTCAGCAAGTGCGAGTTTTGGATTGACAAGGTGCCATTCCTTGGTCATATTATTTCTAATGGAGGAATAGTAGTGGATCCTGCTAAAGTGAAGGAGATAATGGAGTGGAGAGTGCCCACTACAGTTACTGAGATTCAGAGTTTCTTGGGACTTGCAGGATATTATCGGAGATTTATTGAAGGGTTCTCTAAGATTGCCAAGCCTATGACATCGCTTTTGGAGAAAGGAAGAGAATTCAAGTGGGATGAGAAATGCCAAGAAAGCTTTGATCAATTGAAGGAGAGGTTGATGTCGCCACCAGTATTGATTATGCCAGATCTACAGAAGGGATTTGACATTTACTGTGATGCATGTGGCCAAGGACTTGGATGTGTGCTCATGCAAGAAGGTCATGTGATCGCCTATGCATCTCGTCAGTTGCGGAAACATGAATTGAACTACCCCACTCATGACTTAGAGCTGGCTGCCGTTGTGCATGCACTTAAGATTTGGAGACACTACATCATGGGAACTAAGTGCCAAGTATATACGGATCATAAGAGTTTGAAGTACATATTCACTCAGAAGGATCTCAACCTTAGGCAACGCCGTTGGTTGGAGCTCATTAAGGATTATGATTTGGAGATTCACTATCACCCAGGCAAGGCAAATTTGGTTGCAGATGCCTTGAGTCGGAAGGAGCATGTTCACTCCGCTTTCATTGTCCAGTTACCTGATGAATTAACAAAAGATTTTGAGAGACTCAACCTGGGAATTGTTACACATACGAAAGGAATTACCATTGAATTGGAACCTACCTTGGAGCAAGAAATTCATAAAGGTCAGGTGATGCTAAGATTCAGGAGATCAAGGATCTGATAACGGAGGGTAGAGGCCCAGAGTTCACGGAGGATGAGCAAGGCACTATATGGTTCAAGAATCGGATCTGCGTTCCCGATATCGGTAGTCTTCGGGAAACCATCTTGAAGGAGGCACATGATTCAGTTTATTCTATTCATCCTGGGAGTACTAAGATGTATCAGAATTTGAAGCAAAAATATTGGTGGTATGGATTGAAGAGAGATGTGGCTGCACATGTGGCTATGTGCGATGTATGCCAAAGAGTTAAGGCTGAACACCAGAGGCCAGCCGGACTACTACATCCACTGAAGATACCTGAGTGGAAATGGGAAGAGATTGGCATGGACTTCATTGTTGGATTACCCCGCACGTCTGCTGGATATGATTCTATATGGGTGATTGTGGACAGGCTGACTAAAGTAGCCCACTTTATTCCAGTAAAGACCACATATTCAGGAGCTAAATTGGCAGAGTTGTACATGGCACGGATTGTATGCCTACATGGTGTGCCAAAAAAGATTGTGTCGGACCGGGGATCACAGTTTACCTCTCGGTATTGGAAGAAGTTGCACGAGTCATTGGATACAAGATTGAATTTTAGTTCGGCTTACCATCCCCAGACTGATGGGCAGACTGAGAGGACCAACCAAGTGCTGGAAGATATGTTAAGAGCTTGTGCCCTTAAGCATGGTGGTAATTGGGATAAGAGTTTGCCGTATGCAGAGTTCTCTTACAATAATAGATATCAGGCCAGTTTGAAGATGTCACCGTTTGAGGCCTTATATGGCAGAAAGTGCAGAACTCCACTGTATTGGGATCAAACTGGTGAAAGGCAGTTGTTTGGGCCTGAGATTATACAAGAAGCAGAGGAACAAGTTCAGCAAATAAGGGAGAATTTGAGAACTGCACAATCCAGGCAGAAAAGTTATGCTGACACCAGGAGAAGACTGCTTGAGTTTAAGGAAGGAGATTATGTGTACCTCAAGGTGTCACCACTCCGGGGTATGAGAAGATTCAAAGTCAAAGGAAAGTTGTCCCCTTGCTTTATTGGACCCTTCTTAATCTTAAAGCGAGTGGGAGAGGTTGCATACCAATTGGAGTTACCGGATCATCTTGCGGATGTTCATGATGTATTTCATGTATCTCAGCTGAAGAAATGTCTCAGGGTACCTGAGGAGCAACTACCAATGGAGGACCTTAGTGTTCAAGAGGATTTGACTTATGCTGAGTACCCCATCAAGATTCTTGATACATTGACTCGGGTTACGAGGAATAAGGTTATAAAGATGTGCAAAGTGCAATGGAGCCACCACGGTGAAGATGAAGCAACTTGGGAAAGAGAAGAAGAGCTTCGTATAGATTTTCCCCACCTTTTCCCTAGATCTGACTAAATCTCGAGGACGAGATTATTTTTAAGGGGGGTAGGATCTGTAATACTCAAAGTTGTATACAAAGAATAAAAGAGAGATCTCCTTATTTTATGTGCCATATTTGCATCATAAAAAGAGCACACATATAATTGAGAGTGATTAATTAAAACAATGATACTAAAATAAAAAAAATGCATCATGTTGAGTTTTATGTGTGTGCATTTGTTAGTAATAAGATTTTCTTTTTAAATACATTGATGTCCAAAATAAAATTTAGACTTAAGAGTTAAATTTTAGAATTGGAGAAAGAAAAGAAAATATATACAAAATAAATATTATGAATAAGGTAATAATAGTATGTCAAAATTATACTCTTAATCCGAGGAAGAATTAACACATGGTTGAATTTGAATTTGAATTCAAATAAAAAGGAAAAACAAATCAGGAAAAGAAAAATAAAAAGGGAAAACATACGTGGGCCTCGGTACCTGATTTTGGCCCACCCGAGGAATCACACCGTGCGGCCCGTCTTCCTTACGCAGACGCGCGCCGATAAGTGAGCCCTGCCCGTCAGCCACACGCCGCACTCGTTTCTCCCTTCCTTCCACTAGCGTGTGGGTCTGCCTTGTCATCCGCTCAGGCGCGTAGCCACCCGCTTTCTCCAAGCGCGCGCGTTCGATGCCTCTGCCGCGCGGGGCCAGCGGGTCAGCCATACCAAGTTGTGTGCGCGTCGTGTCTACCTCGCTCCGAACCGTGGGTCCGCCGTGTCATTCGCCTAGTCCGCTCCGCACGTTCGCCTCAACAGAATCCGGCCATGGCGGAACGAGCGCCGGGAATCCCGGTGTTGTTGCGCGACCTCCGGCCAGCTCGAGCCGAGTCCACGACGGATAAGTAGGAGCGCTCCCCTGCTCACTCTGTCCCTCACCAATCCTCCTTGCGCGAGCCCCGTGACCAAATCGCCACCATTCGACCGTTCCATCGCCGGCATCGTTGAACCACGCCTGTACTCATCGCTGGACCATGGTGTGGGGCTTCGAATCCTCGGAAACCCTCCACGATCACGCGCGGGGTTTCGGGTGGCGCGTGGAGGCACCACGACACCGGAATTCCTCGTCGCTGCGACAGCGCCTCCGCCGACCCGCTTCGTGTCGTGGCCAGCTGCTCCTAGTAACCCAACCGAGGTAATCCGCCCTTCACCTCACTCGCCAGGTTATCCTCGGGGTCTAGCGCCGGTTAATTTTGGACTTGGGGTAGTAGGGGGGCCGGATTGCATGCTCGCCGGACTTTTCGGCCGTAGGTGCGGCGGCACCGCCGTCGCAGGGTAGGAGGAGATGGGGGTACCATTCGGCCGTTAGATGGTCAACGGACGACTGCGATTAGAACAGGGGCGTACCGGTTCACAGGGTGGATCGGGTACGACTATTTTGAATCGAACGCTCGTGCTTTGATCGGGAATTCGTAAAATACTGGCCGTGGATCTGTGATCTAACGGTTACGATCGTATACCGGTTCGCGGGTGTGGAGATCTAATCCGTGCCCCTGATTTCAGATCGGGCGATCAAAAACGCTCGATACCCCTTCGCGGGCGTAGTTTAACACAAAGGCAACTCGATTTAGTTAAAACCAACCCGCCGTCCACCTCTGCAGTGTTATGAGTCTGGGTTATTGTTGCGCCAGGGCCCCTGGACTTTCTGAAAAATGAGACCCAGTCCAGAGATGTTTAAAAACTGAGAAATATTTATAGAAATTCATTTTTAATACAAAAACAAATCTAGAAACTTGTAAAATGCATAGAAAATTCATTTTAACTCCAAATTGAGCCATTCCAGTTTCTAAAATTTTGTAATTTTATTCTCCATCATCTAGAGTCTCTGTTTTTACATGAAAACAGTAAGAAAATTAATTTCTCATCTAATCCTATTTTAATCACATTAAACATTAGGAAATTCATAACTTGAACTCTATAACTCCAAATTTAGTGATTCCAGTTCCTATGATCTCATTTTAATGTGTAGATGTTTACTGTATATTTTATTTGCATGTTTGATGTGATGTTAATTTATGCTATACTATGTATGTATTGTGTTGATGCGAGTAGACGAGCAAACCACTGTGGAATCTGAGGTTCAGCAAGTAGAAGTAGCTAGCAGGAGCTCATTGAAGGCAAGTTGTGTCCTTGATCACTTACTTTTCCCAGCCATGTTCTTATTAATTTTAATGGTCTGCATAGGTTAATTTTGATGGGATCCTTTAAGTTACCCCAGTTTTGGTTATCTTTATACCTTGTTCACCCCTGAAATATTTTTGGGTAGTACCTGCTATTGCTTTATGTGGATTGGGTATGGAGATACAACATTCATGATTACTCTTTTATTATCTTGTTATTATTATTGTTCATGTTAAGATCATTAAATTAATGGGAACATGGAGCGACCACCCGGGAAAATAGTGCTACCACAAGGGTTTAATGGGACGCCCTTGGCTGATTAACTAGGAAAGCTAGTGGAGGTCTTCCTTACCCGAAAGGGGCAAGGGCAGTAGGGGAGTGGTCAGTGTAGGGAGGTCCTTGGGTTGATTTTGCTGTGATGGCGGTCAGGCAAGAACCCTGCACTGGAGCTTCCTATAAACTGTAGCGGGATTTCTGAAGCTAGTGGAACTTTGTAAAGGCCTCGTAGTGTTACCCTGCCTCGCCTCCTCGGTAGAGGTGTATGGGATTGGCCGTCTCTTAGCAGATGGGTAACATGACTTGTGGGTAAAGATGTGCAACCTCTGCAGAGTGTAAAACTAGTATACTAGCCGTGCTCACGGTCATGAGCGGCTCGGACCCTCACATGATTAATTATGGAACTTAAATTTAATTTGACATTTGCATCGCATTTGGGATTATTTTACTATTACTTTTCTTTATTATTATTAAGGTTTGGTATTTACTTACACTTAGTAATTGCTAATAAAATTTTGACCAACTTATAAAAGCAATGCTCTGCCTCAGCCTTTATTTCATTGATCAGCCTTACAATACATGAACTCCCACCTTTGGTGAGCTCATGCCACATTATTCCCCACGACTTGTTGAGCTATGAACGTATGTGAGCTCACCCTTGCTGTCTCACACCCCCCACAGGAGAAGAACAGGTGGTCGAAGAGGAGCCGCCTAACACTGTGGCATTCGACTTGATCTAGGTGGCGTTTCTCAGTTGACATTGGCGCCAACGATCCTTAGTTCGTTTTATATTTATCCTTTTACTTTGTAATAAGTCCTTTGCTATGTATTAAGTACTCTGATGTTATTATGACATTTATCTCTATACACTCTGTTATTATATATGTTGTCTTCTTGGCGCATGTATGAGATGCACCCGGCTTTGTCCTTTAAAACCGGGTGTTACAGAGGGGGGTGAATAGGTGATCCTGTAAAACTTGAAACTTAAGCCACAAACACTTGGTTAAGCGTTAGCACAATAATAGCCAAGTGGCTAGAGAGGAGTCTCTACAAAACACAATAACCACAAGAGATCAATCACAGAGTTGGCACTGTGGTTATCCCGTGGTTCGGTCAAGACCAACGCTTGCCTACTCCACTTTGTGGTGTCCCAACGGACGAGGGTTGCAATCAACCCCTCTCAAGCGGTCCAAAGACCCACTTGAATACCACGGTGTTTTGCTTGCTTTTCTTAATCCCGTTTGCGAGGAATCTCCACAACTTGGAGCCTCTCGCCCTTACACTTGAAGTTCACAAAGAAGCACGGAGTAAGGGAGGGATTAGCAACTCACACAAGACACTAATATCACAGCAAATACACACGCACACAAGACCCAGACTTAAGCTCAAAAGACTAGCACACTAGAACGGAGCTCAAATCACTAGAATGTCAAACAAGTGCGCAAGAATGAAGTGTGAGTGATCAAGATTGCTCAAAGAATGCTTGGGTGTGCTCCTCCATGCGCCTAGGGGTCCCTTTTATAGCCCCAAGGCAGCTAGGAGCCGTTGAGAGCAATTCTGGAAGGCAGATCTTGCCTTCTGTCGACTGGCGCACCGGACAGTCCGGTGCACCACCGGACACTGTCCGGTGCAGATATCCTTCCTTATCTGGCGAAGCCGACCGTTGGAGTCTGAGAGCCGTTGGCGCACCGGACACTGTCCGGTGCACACCGGACAGTCCGGTGCACCAATGTGACCGTTGGCTCGGCCACGCGTCACGCACGGAATCCTCGGCCGACCGTTGCCCCGGCTAACTGTTGACTTACCGGACAGTCCGGTGCACCACCGGACAGACCGGTGAATTTTAGCCGTACGCCGTTAATCATCTCCCGAGAGCGACGAGTTCGCCTGTGAACGGCTCACCGGACAGTCCGGTGCACCACCGGACAGACCGGTGAATTTTAGCCGTACACCGTCGTCGAAGTCCCGAGAGCAGCCTGTTCGCTAGAGCCAGCCTGGCACACCGGACACTGTCCGGTGCACCACCGGACACTGTCCGGTGCACCACCGGACACTGTCCGGTGCACCCAGACGAGCAGACTTTGGCTGAACAAAGCCATCTCATTTCCAATTCAATTTTTCTTATTTCCAGCACTTAGAACCAATACATTAGTCCATAAAAACAATGTACTAAGTCTAGAAACATACCTTTTGACAAGATTTGCACTTTGTCCACCACTTTGCATAGATTAGCATAAAAGCACTTGTGTTGGCACTCAAACACCAAAATACTTAGAAATGGCCCAAGGGCACATTTCCCTTTCAATCTCCCCCTTTTTGGTGATTTATGCCGACACAACATAAAGCAACTAGAACAAGTGCAATATCAATGCAAATGAAAACCAAAAGTTGTTTTGAATCAATTTTGGCATATATGGATCATACTTTGCCACCAATTGGTTTGTTTTTGCAAATCAAACTCAAATTCCTATCTCTAAGTCAAATCCACTTGTAGAGACATAAAGAGAGGTATTCCAAAGGAAATTGATCAAGGATCTCAAAAACTCCCCCTCTTTCCCATAATCAACACTTCTCCCCACAAGAGGCCAACTTTTGACAAAAGAGACAATAAAAGAGTTTTGACAAACCAAAAGCTCTAATCTACTATTTTCAAAATTTCTCAAGTGGTAGCTGATCCATCTATTGCTTTGGCCTTTATTTTCTCCCCCTTTGGCATCAAGCACCAAAACGGGATCAATCTTGGCCCTTTTACCCCATTGCCTCACCAAGATCTTCAAATAAGAGTACAAAGGCAATAAGGAGACATGAGATGAACTTGGAATAAGTTACCCTCTCATCGGAGTGCAGTGGAAGTCTTTCATGGTCCAAGTCCACCTTTTCCCTTTCAAACCTCCTTTGAGACTAAATCAAGCAAACTCAAGCAAACGGTTAGTCTCAAAGGGTCAAGTTGTAGCACAGCTCCCCCTAAATATGTGCATCACTTGCAAAAGGGACTTGTGAGGTCCAGGGAGTGTTTGTACAACTTGAGCACCACAAGTAAGCAACAAAATGCATAAGGAACATGATCAAAGGCATAAACACATGTATGCTATAAATCAATCCAAGTTCTGCGAATCTAGGACATTTAGCTCACTACGCAGCCTGCAAAAGGTCTTTTCATCTAAAGGCTTAGTGAAGATATCGGCTAGCTGGTTCTCGGTGCTAACATGAAACACTTCGATATCTCCCTTTTGCTGGTGGTCTCTCAAAAAGTGATGCCGGATGTCAATGTGCTTTGTGCGGCTGTGCTCAACAGGATTTTCCGCTATTCGGATAGCACTCTCATTGTCACATAGGAGTGGGACTTTGCTCAGATTGTAGCCAAAGTCCCGGAGGGTTTGCCTCATCCAAAGTAGTTACGCGCAACACTGTCCTGCGGCAACGTACTCGGCCTCAGCGGTGGATAGGGCAACGGAAGTTTGTTTCTTAGAGTTCCACGACACCAGGGACCTTCCTAAGAATTGGCACGTTCCCGATGTACTCTTCCTATCGACCTTACATCCGGCATAGTCGGAATTTGAATATCCAATCAAGTCAAAGTTAGACCCCTTTGGATACCAGATCCCGAAGCAAGGCGTAGCGACTAAATATCTAAGAATTCGCTTCACGGCCACTAAGTGACACTCCTTAGGATCGGATTGAAATCTAGCACACATGCATACGCTAAGCATAATATCCGGTCTACTAGCACATAAATAAAGCAAAGAACCTATCATGGACCGGTATGCTTTTTGATCAACGGACTTACCTCCTTTGTTGAGGTCGGTGTGTCCGTCGGTTCCCATCGGAGTCTTTGCGGGCTTGGCGTCCTTCATCCCAAACCGCTTTAGCAAGTCTTGCGTGTACTTCGTTTGGGAGATGAAAGTGCCGTCCTTGAGTTGCTTCACTTGGAACCCAAGGAAGTAGTTCAACTCGCCCATCATCGACATCTCGAATTTCTGCGTCATCACCCTGCTAAACTCTTCACAAGACTTTTGGTTAGTAGAACCAAATATTATGTCATCGACATAAATTTGGCACACAAAAAGATCACCATCGCAAGTCTTAGTGAAAAGAGTTGGATCGGCTTTCCCAACCTTGAAAGCATTAGCAATTAAAAAGTCTCTAAGGCATTCATACCATGCTCTTGGGGCTTGCTTAAGTCCATAGAGCGCCTTAGAGAGCTTACACACGTGGTCAGGGTACCGTTCATCCTCGAAGCTAGGGGGTTGCTCCACGTACACCTCCTCTTTGATCGGCCCGTTGAGGAAAGCGCTCTTCACATCCATTTGGTACAACCTGAAAGAATGGTGAGCGGCATATGCTAGCAAAATACGAATTGATTCTAGCCTAGCCACAGGAGCAAACGTCTCCTCAAAGTCCAAACCTGCGACTTGGGCATAACCTTTTGCCACAAGTCGAGCCTTGTTCCTTGTCACCACCCCGTGCTCGTCCTGTTTGTTGCGGAACACCCACTTGGTTCCCACAACATTTTGCTTGGGACGAGGCACCAGTGTCCAAACTTCATTGCGCTTGAAGTTGTTGAGTTCCTCCTGCATGGCCAACACCCAGTCCGGATCTAGCAAGGCCTCTTCTACCCTGAAAGGCTCAATAGAAGAGACAAAGGAGTAATGCTCACAAAAATTAACTAATCTTGAACGAGTAGTTACTCCCTTTCTAATATCACCCAATATTTGGTTGACGGGATGATCCCTTTGAATCGTCGCTCGAACTTGGGTTGGAGGTGCCTGAGGTGCTTCTTCCTCCTCAACTTGAACATCTTGTGCTCCCCCTTGATCATGCGCCTCCACTTGAGGTACCTGTTCGTCATCTTGGGTTGGGGGATACACCATAGTTGAGGAAGACGGTTGATCTTGCTCCAATTGTTCCTGAGGCCGCACATCTCCAATCGCCATGGTGCGTATCGCGGCCGTTGGAACGTCTTCTTCATCTACATCATCAAGATCAACAACTTGCTCTCTTGGAGAGCCATTAGTCTCATCAAATACAACGTCGCTAGAGACTTCAACCAAACCCGATGATTTGTTGAAGACCCTATACGCCTTTGTATTTGAATCATAACCTAATAAAAACCCTTCTACAGCTTTGGGAGCAAATTTAGAAGTTCTACCTTTCTTCACAAGAATATAACACTTGCTCCCAAATACACGAAAATAAGACACATTGGGTTTGTTACCAGTTAGCAGCTCATATGAAGTCTTCTTGAGGAGGAGGTGAAGATAGACCCTGTTGATGGCGTGGCAAGCCGTGTTCACAGCTTCCGACCAAAAACGCTCGGGGGTCTTGAACTCTCCAAGCATTGTTCTCGCCATATCGATGAGCGTCCTGTTCTTCCTCTCTACCACACCATTTTGCTGTGGTGTGTAGGGAGCGGAGAACTCGTGCTTGATCCCCTCCTCCTCAAGGAACTCCTCCACTTGAAGATTCTTGAATTCGGACCCGTTGTCGCTCCTTATCTTCTTCACCTTGAGCTCAAACACATTTTGAGCTCTCCTGAGGAAGCGCTTGAGGGTCCCTTGGGTTTCAGATTTATCCTGCAAAAAGAATACCCAAGTGAAGCGGGAAAAATCATCAACTATAACAAGACCATACTTACTTCCTCCTATACTTAGATAGGCGACGGGTCCGAAGAGGTCCATATGAAGCATCTCCAAGGGTCTTGATGTGGTCATCACATTTTTGGTGTGATGAGAGCCTCCCACCTGTTTCCCTGCTTGACAAGCTGCACAAGGTCTATCTTTTTCGAAATGTACATTAGTTAGACCTATCACGTGTTCTCCCTTTAGAAGCATGTGGAGGTTCTTCATCCCCACATGTGCTAAGCGGTGATGCCACAACCAGCCCATGCAAGTCTTAGCAATTAAGCATGCATCTAGACCGGCCTCTTCTTTTGCAAAATCAACCAAATAAAGTTTGTCGTCTAGTACACCCTTAAAAGCTAGTGAACCATCACATCTTCTAAAGACAGACACATCTACATTTGTAAATAGACAATTATATCCCATTTTGCATAATTGACTAACAAATAACAAATTATATCCAAGCGACTCAACTAAAAACACATTGGAAATAGAGTGCTCAGATGAAATAGCAATTTTACCTAACCCTTTTACCTTGTCTTGGTTCCCATCACCGAATATTATTGAATCTTGGGAATCCTTGTTTTTTGACGTAGGAAGAGAACATCCTCTTTTCCCCCGTCATGTGGTTCGTGCATCCGCTGTCGATAATCCAGCTTGAACCCCCGGATGCATAAACCTGCAAGGCAAATTTAGGCTTGGGTCTTAGGTACCCAACTCTTGTTGGGTCCTACAAGGTTAGTCACAATTGTCTTAGGGACCCAAATGCAAGTTTTATCTCCCTTGCATCTTGCCCCTAATTTCCTAGCAATCACCTTCTTATTCTTTCTATAAATGGCAAAAGAAGCATTGCAAGCATGATATATTGTAGAAGGTTCATTAACTTTCTTATTAACAACATTTCTCTTAGGCATATTATGAATAACATTTCTCCTACCAACATTTCTATCATGCACATAGGAAGAACTAGAAGCAAGCATGGTATGAGAATCAAAAGCATCATAAACATTACAACTCCTATGAGTATTTCTAGATTGTCTCCTATCATGGTACATAAAGGCATGGTTCTTTTGCACACTACTAGCCATAGGGGCCTTCCCTTTCTCCTTGGCAGAGATGGGAGCCTTATGGCTTGTTAAGTTCTTGACTTCCCTCTTGAAGCCAAGACCATCCTTAATTGAGGGGTGTCTACCAATTGTGTAGGCATCCCTTGCAAATTTTAGTTTGTCAAATTCACTTTTGCTAGTCTTAAGTTGGGCCTTAAGACTAGCAAATTCATCATTTAATTTGGAAATTGAAACTAGGTGTTCACTACAAGCATCAACATCAAAATCTTTACACCTAGTGCAAATCATGACATGTTCTACACAAGAGTTAGATTTATTTGCTACTTCTAATTTAGCATTTAAATCATTGTTAATTCTCTTTAAGCTTGAGATAGAGTCATGACATGCAGACAATTCACTAGAAAGCATTTCATTTCGTTTAACTTCTAAAGCAAGTGAATTTTGTGCACTAACAAATTTATCATGCTCCTCATATAAAAGGTCCTCTTGTTTCTCTAAGAGTCTATCCTTCTCATTCAAGGCATCAATCAATTCATTGATTTTATCAATTTTATTTCTATCCAATCCCTTGAACAAGCTAGAGTAATCTATTTCCTCATTGCTGGACTCATCATCACTAGAAGAATCATAAGTAGTACTGTCTCGAGTACATACCTTCTTCTCCTTTGCCATGAGGCATGTGTGACGCTCGTTGGGGAAGAGGGATGACTTGTTGAAGGCGGTGGCGGCGAGTCCTACATTGTCGGAGTCGGAGGAGGAGCAATCCGAATCCCACTCCTTTCCCAGATGTGCCTCGCCCTTGGCCTTCTTGTAATTTTTCTTCTTTTCCCTCTTGCTCCCGTGTTCCTGGTCACTTTCATTATCGGGACAGTTAGCAATAAAATGACCAATCTTACCGCACTTGAAGCATGAGCGCTTCCCCTTGGCTTTGGTCTTGCTTGGCTGTCCCTTGCGACCCTTAAGCGCCATCTTGAAGCGCTTGATGATGAGGGCCATCTCTTCATCATTGAGCCCTGCCGCCTCAACTTGCGCCACCTTGCTAGGTAATGCCTCCTTGCTTCTCGTTGCCTTGAGAACAACGGGTTGAGGCTCATTGATTAGACCATTCAGTGCGTCGTCCACGTACCTCGCCTCCTTGATCATCATTCGCCCGCTTACGAATTTTCCAAGGACTTCTTCGGGCGACATTTTGGTGTACCTGGGATTCTCACGAATATTATTCACCAAATGAGGATCAAGAACAGTAAAGGACCTTAGCAATAGTCGGACGACGTCGTGGTCCGTCCATCGCGTGCTTCCGTAGCTCCTTATTTTGTTGATAAGGGTCTTGAGCCGGTTGTATGTTTGGGTTGGCTCCTCGCCCCTTATCATCGCAAATCTTCCGAGCTCGCCTTCTACCAACTCCATCTTGGTGAGCAAGGTGACGTCATTCCCCTCATGAGAGATCTTGAGGGTGTCCCAGATTTGCTTGGCATTGTCCAAGCCGCTCACCTTATGGTACTCGTCCCTGCACAAGGAGGCTAACAACACAGTAGTAGCTTGTGCATTTCTATGAATCTGTTCATTAATAAAAATAGGACTATCCAAGCTATCAAACTTCATTCCATTCTCAACAATCTCCCATATGCTTGGATAGAGAGAGAACAAATGACTACGCATTTTGTGACTCCAAAATCCGTAGTCCTCCCCATCAAAGTGTGGAGGCTTGCCGAGAGGAATGGAAAGTAAATGTGAATTTGAACTTTGAGGAATACGCGAATAATCGAAAGAAAATTTTGAGTTAACCGTCTTTCGTTTGTCGTAGTCCTGGTCGTCGTTGTCCTTATGGGAAGAAGTGGACTCATCACTGTCATCGTAGTAGACGATTTCCTTGATGCGTCTCGTCTTCTTCTTCCTTCCATCTTTGCGTCTATGGCCCGAGCCCGAGTCGGTAGGCTTATCATCCTTAGGCTCGTTGACGAAGGACTCCCTCTCCTTGTCGTTGATCACAATTCCCTTCCCCTTAGGATCCATCTCTTTGGGCGATTAGTCCCTTGTGAAGAGAACGGCTCTGATACCAATTGAGAGCACCTAGAGGGGGGTGAATAGGTGATCCTGTAAAACTTGAAACTTAAGCCACAATCACTTGGTTAAGCGTTAGCACAATAATAGCCAAGTGGCTAGAGAGGAGTCTCTACAAAACACAATAACCACAAGAGATCAATCACAGAGTTGGCACGGTGGTTATCCCGTGGTTCGGTCAAGACCAACGCTTGCCTACTCCACGTTGTGGCGTCCCAACGGACGAGGGTTGCAATCAACCCCTCTCAAGCGGTCCAAAGACCCACTTGAATACCACGGTGTTTTGCTTACTTTTCTTAATCCCGTTTGCGAGAAATCTCCACAACTTGGAGCCTCTCGCCCTTACACTTGAAGTTCACAAAGAAGCACGGAGTAAGGGAGGGATTAGCCACTCACACAAGACACTAATATCACAGCAAATACACACGCACACAAGACCCAGACTTAAGCTCAAAAGACTAGCACACTAGAATGGAGCTCAAATCACTAGAATGTCAAACAAGTGCGCAAGAATGAAGTGTGAGTGATCAAGATTGCTCAAAGAATGCTTGGGTGTGCTCCTCCATGCGCCTAGGGGTCCCTTTTATAGCCCCAAGGCAGCTAGGATCCGTTGAGAGCAATTCTGGAAGGCAGATCTTGCCTTCTGTCGACTGGCGCACCGGACAGTCCGGTGCACCACCGGACACTGTCTGGTGCAGATATCCTTCCTTATCTGGCGAAGCCGACCGTTGGAGTCTGAGAGCCATTGGCGCACCGGACACTGTCCGGTGCACACCGGACAGTCCGGTGCACCAATGTGACCGTTGGCTCGGCCACGCGTCACGCGCGGAATCCTCGGCCGACCGTTGCCCCGGCTGACTGTTGACTCACCGGACAGTCCGGTGCACCACCGGATAGACCGGTGAATTTTAGCCGTACGCCGTTAATCATCTCCCGAGAGCGACGAGTTCGCCTATGAACGGCTCACCGGACAGTCCGGTGCACCACCGGACAGACCGGTGAATTTTAGCCGTACACCGCCGTCGAAGTCCCGAGAGCAGCCTGTTCGCTAGAGCCAGCCTGGCACACCGGACAGTCCGGTGCACCCAGACGAGCAGACTTTGGCTGAACAAAGCCATCTCATTTCCAATTCAATTTTTCCTGTTTCCAGCACTTAGAACCAATACATTAGTCCATAAAAACAATGTACTAAGTCTAGAAACATACCTTTTGACAAGATTTGCACTTTGTCCACCACTTTGCATAGATTAGCATAAAAGCACTTGTGTTGGCACTCAAACACCAAAATACTTAGAAATGGCCCAAGGGCACATTTCCCTTTCACCTTCCGCATGGGATGATGGCCCGCTTCTTCCTCCAGCATTCGGAGGAAAGGATGTTCACCAGCCTTGCAAAGGAAGCAAACTTCGGCTACGCCGCACCGGCCGGACCACAAGCGCCGACCGCCATCGTGCATCCAACTCCCTGGCTTGGATGGTCTTGTCGTCACCCTAATAGGAGGGCAGAGGCGAGGGCCTCTTCACCATGGCGCACGAGCTGAGGTGGTCGCCGCCGCTGGCGAGCCGCTGGTGCAGAGGTGGTTGCCGCTGTTGGCCAGACCACCAGCACCGCCTGTCGTCGTGCACCTAACTCTTTGGCTTTAATGACCTCACCGTCACCCTTGTAGGAAGGCGGGGGCGAGAGCCTTTTGGCTATGGCGCATGCGTTGAGGTGGCCGCGAGCTTCCAGCGTGACCCTGTTGGCGTCGAGTAGTTTACACCTGTAGAGATGGAGCTAGGGCTCCGCTTGAAGGCAGATGTAATAACTTTTGCTTTTTGTAAGGTACTTTTGAGTACTATTTATCAAGCAGTATAAGCACTTATCTGTGTACCACTTGTCCCTATTGTGTGTGGTGTTGCCGACTCCTCCCTAGTACCTAGCCCCCTGGGATGCAGGCTCGACGTGTCGAGGCTGTATACCAGCATACGTAAGAAAGAGTTGACAATGGTCCCCAGGAGGTAGCCTCGACTGGGATCTAGACCTGTACACAGCTTCGGCTAGGGAGCGTTAGTAGCACACCCATAGGGCCCCTCGCCTGACATTAGCCATCCTTTGATACATGCACGAGACTTGCAGGATTTAGTCTGGGAAGCCAAGTTGTGCGTCCGGACCCCCTAGATCGCGGTTCCAGATACTAGGACACCCGTCGCGGAGTGGTGGAGCGTGCAGGCTTACGGTATGGGACCTGGCTAAGCGGCTACATGGCTCCAGACCACCCCAGGAGACAAGTGTCCATTCTCTAGAGTCGGATCCCAGGTTGTCGGACCCATAGGTCTATAGCTCCAAATACTAGGGTACCCGTCACAGAGTGGTGGACTGTGCAGGCTTACGGTACAGGACCAGGCTAAGCAGCTACACTGCTCCGGACCACCCCATGGAATGGGCTCCCGTTCTTTAGAATCGGCCCCCTAGGCTGCCGGACCTCCTTGCTTTCGTAAGGGGGGTCCTAAGCTGCAAGCCTGGCAACTCAATTCGGATGTCATCATGTCAGGACAGATGGGAACTGTACGGGTGGGTTAGGTAAAAAATAATATCTGGAAACTGCAGGATAAAACCATGGAGCAGGAGGATAAAGTTATCATAGAAGCTCATCCGAAGGGGTAAATTTCCTCTTTATAACTTGGCATGCATGGGTGCCGACCAACAAGCCGGGCTTATGAGGGCGGACCTCACCAGGCTAGGGCACACATGTGTACAACCTAGCTACAAAAAGGAAAGAACTCAACCCCTGAGACCTGCTTCTATGGATAGAACTTACAGAGATGCTCCAAGGGTTAGGAAGAGGTACTCCTTCAGTCGTAGCAAGGTGGTCACCCCCGGGTCGGCATATTTCCGTCACCTTGAAGGGTCCTTCCCAGCTGGGGGAGAGTTTGCGAAGCCCTTCTCGGTTCAGTACTCGCCTTAGGGTTAGGTCCCGACCCTAGGTTCCCATCTACGTTTGATGATGGAGTCCACGTCCTCACGCTGTAACCGTTCCTGCATGGACCCATCAGAAGACTAGACCCGTGGGGAGTCCAGTAGGGTTTCTGGGGGAAGGCAAGCTTCACCCCATAGACCGGGGAGAACGGGGTCCCCCCGATGGCCTGTCTAGTTGTCGTCACCAGAGCCAGAGTCTCTGGTGAAAACATCCTTCAGGACCCCCTCGGGTGACTGATACTCGAGGTCTGGTTCAGCCGCGGCCACCTCGTCGTCATCGACCCTTTCCTTGCCAGGTCGGCTACGAGGTGGGGAGTCGTCCCCGGAAGACTACTCGTGCCGTGCGCTGACGCGTTTCGCGAGGTTGAAGATCTCGTGACACTCTGCGGCGCTGTGGCGACCGTTGGGGTGCATAGGGCATGAGCCGCTGTTTCCCTTCTGCGGCCATGGGCGTTTGTTGCGGTCGCCCTGGCCCCCAGTCACAGCTGCAACGACCAGAGCGGCAGAATGTGGCTTCTCATGGCCGCGGTTCTTTTTCTTCTTCTTTTTACCGTCCTGAGCGACGGCACCCGAGCCACCCGTCCAGGCAGTCCCGGTCTGAGGCGCCGAGTGCCACGCACGGCCCTCAGCGGCCCTAGTGCACTTGTCGGGCAGAGCGAAGAGAGTGGAGATAGTTTCCACGTCATGCGTGGCCAACTTCTCCAACTCTTTTCATCATGCACTCCCTGATGGAAAGCCGTGATAATAGAAGCGTTGGAGATGCAAGGTATAGTACCTCGCACCTTGGTGAAGCGGGAGATAAACGTCCAGAGGGTTTCCCCGGGCTCTTGCCTCACTGCGTGAAGGTGGGCCTCCACGCCGTGTTGTTGGTAAGCGCTGGCGAAGTTCGCTGTGAACCGCGCGCTGAGCTCTTCCTAGGAGTAGACCGATCCTGGGGCAAGGTTCATGAGCCAAGTCCAAGTGGGCCCAGACAAGGCGACATGAAAATATGTTGCCATCACAGCGGCATTTCCACCTGCTGCTGTGATAGCGGTGATGTACACCTGCAGGAATTCCGACGGATTTGACGTTCCGTCGTACTTTTTCAGCAGGTGCGGCCGGAACTTGGATGGCCAGGACGCCGCGCGGAGATGATCCGCGAGAGCGGCGCAGCCCACGCCAGCCAATGGGATACCCGCCTGGAACCGGGCGCCCACTGGGGTTTGCGGTGCTACCACAGCAAAGTCTTGATCGAGGTTGCGACCCTCGATGTTCTGCTGGCGCTCTTGCGCCCTTTCCAGAGAGACGCGGGCATCGTCGCCCGCACGCCTGCGGTTGAGTTCTACCCGCAGGTCATTAGACCTCTCCAGAGAAATTGGAGCGTCCTCCGTCGCGCACCGGCGATTGAGCTCCGCTCGCAGGTCCTCAGTCAGCGTTGCCCTCACCGAGGGTGAGCGCACAGACGTCGACACCTCATGTTGACGCCGGGACGACCGAGGTCTGGGCCTGGTTGAGCTAGAGTGCGCCATGCCGACTAGACGGTCGATGTCGTCTCGTCACTGCTTCATGGCCCCTGGACAGGCCGTGGAGCTAGGAGGATGGCGCAGCAATTCCCTGGCTGCTGATAGCGCCCTAGGTGTAGCCCTAGACGCCCTGGATGTTTGCGTGGGAGTGTGCTGCCGTGCAGAGTGCACAGCAGCCGCTACAGTAGGCGCCGGGAAGTTAGTGGCCCGCGGAGTGGAAGAGGCAGCCTCCTCCTCCAGCATGAAGTCCTCGAGCACGAAATCTTGGTGCTCGACGATGTGAACCATGGTGTCAAACAGGAAAACAAGCAAAAACCTAAAGCCAAGGCCCCTACCTGGCGCGCCAAATGCCGGAGAGGGAATTCTACCCGCCCTAAATCCTAAGATGAGGAGGGGCCTAAGCATTTTGCTTGTTACGCGGATTGGTGGATGAACATGCAAGAACACCAAGATTTAGAGTGGTTTGGGCCGCCGGAGCGTAATACCCTACTCCATTGTGTGCTGTATTGCTTGAGAGCTTGGGTGGATGTGAGGATCCAAGTAAGTCTGTGGGTGTTGTGAACCTCCGAGCCCCCTTTGTAACGTTGTGTGCCTTCCCTTTTATAGCTTCAAGGGGGCACGTACAAGGGTGCTGGGCCCCGACGTGTGGGCCTAGGAACATAACAGATGTAATACTTTGAGCGACTAATGCTTGCCCCGGTGCAATCTTCCTTGTGCCCTGATATCCGTGATCTGCGTAGCCTTGCCGTGCAGGAGAAGCTTCCCTGGCAACGTACATGTGATGATGGATGGGCACAATACACTTCACAGCACGGGCGTACTATTTGGCATTGGAATGGACAGGCACGCCGCCTGCAGGATGGCCAAGACACCGCCTGCCAGCTGAGTGGATAGGACACATTAAATGCTGAAGGGCCACATCACCTATCAGCGGGATAGACAGGCGGCGCGCCTCCTCCGCAATAAATGCAAAGGCAGCGTGGCCCAGAGGCCTTACGTCAGGCTCCGCCCGCTGGCTTATGTCACACGCAATAGGCCACGTGGCAGCATCAGGTCTCTGCCTGGACGGAGAGTGGAAGCGTTATGCGGACAGGTCCGCACCAGGCTGGGCCTTGACACATGTCGGCACCGGACCCCTGCCTGAGCAAGGCCTAGGTATTCCGTCCCCCATAGTCCTAGGACCCGCTTGTGGGTAGTCCGGACCCCACACAGAGGGGTCTGGGACCCGACCCGGGGGTCTGGGTTGCACCCACGGGGGTCCTGGACCCTGCTCCGGAGGCCCGGTCTACATGCATAGGGGTCCGGTACTCTCACATGGGGGTCCGAACCCACTGTTGGCATCTTGGAGTGTATCGTTTTCTCTGGTCACATAGCGACCCTGGAGCCATCCACGTGGTGGAGTCGGGTGCTGTTCACCACGTGTCTAGAGATAGTCGCGTGGGCACCGTGTCTTCATGCTGTAGTAAGGGGTACCCCTGATCCAGGGTACCGACACCCGTGAACCCATATACCTGCATTATAGACACATTCATGAAATATATTATTGGTCACTTGTTTTCAATTGTTATATAAAATCAAAAACAAGGCAACACAAAGTTAAATAGAAACCTTTGTCCTTGAAATGTTATATCTTCGGGATAACAACTCAAAGACGAGGATAAAGTGTAATAGAATGGAACACACAAAGCATAATGAAGATATAAAAACTATCTCATGTGGCTTAACATTTTATTTCTCTTCTCATACTAAACAAGTTTACAATCATACATTCGGCTTATTAAGGCAAGATAACATGGAGGTGTTTCGAATGTTGAGCTATACGAAGTTGTAGCACCTGGCTAAAGATACTTTATGTAGTGTACTGTTCATCTATTTATAGAAGAGACGAACCAACCTTATACGAATTTACAATAATGCGCATCTATTTTTACATAATATAAATTTATTATGCTAGCGCTATTACCTATGGACATTATTGTAAAAATATATGTAAATTCATTATGCTAGCGCTAGTATTTTTTTCTATCTAAATGAAACTTCCAATTTAGAACTAGTTAATAACTAAGATTAATAATTAAGATATGATATTTTACAGATTTTCTATATATATTTTTATTTGTTACACTATTTCTGTTATATAAGCACACTTAGCTCAGAGGTTAGAGCATCACATTTGTAATACGAGGGTCATCGATTCAAATCCGATAGTTGGCCTATTACTAATGGACATTATTGTAAAAATAGATGAGCTATATGGGCATTATTCATAATGCCCACCTATTTAGCCATATTTTACTGAGCGATGACTGACTACAGTAAAATTTTTGATTGCATCTACTGCTGTAAAATTACTGATTGCTTCTATTAATAGACAATTAAATGAAAAATAAAAAAGTCTAGCCATACATAGGAGAAATGTGTGTTGCGTGCCGAAAAAAGCAAAAATTAAAAATTCTAACCACGCATGCACAAAAAAGTAAAAAGAGGGGAAGAATTGCATATGACAATACATGTAATAAATATATAATCATCATTTGTTATTACTACCGGCATATTGAACACTTCATTCATTTCAACATACACATTGGCTTGTAACCCTTGCTTTGATCGATCAGGTATTCATTCACATTCGCAGGAACTACTCTTTTTGCTAGTGTAGCACCTACATTCTCCTCAGATTGTCTAGCCTTGCCTGCAAATCAGCGTCGATACCACTGTCAGCATTCCCAGCACTTTCAGCCTGGGCGACCCTTCCCACAGAAGCAGGTTGAGCAACAGTGGCCGACGGAGCTCCAACAAGCTGCAAATACAAAATATGGTTATATATATAGACACTAAATCTTCTCACTCTGCAGTAATCTCCAGCCAAACACCTATCCATGCAGACTCAGAAGCATCAGTTCCGATCTAGCACATGGCCATGGCGACACTTTAAAAAGTCAGCTTTAGCATTACTAGAGTTATAACCTCCTCATGTGCATGATCTCTACATTAATTCAATGTTGGATGCAAGTTTCTCAAAAAAAAAAAAAGAACCATAGTAGAGATATTTCTAACATGGACAATATCCCGACATCATAAAATATTTTGATATAGGTGGCACACATAGAAAAGAAGGCAGGTCCAATGGGTCTATAGAAGGGATAAACCAAAACAAGCCTTCCCCTTGTATATGCAGAGAGGTTGCTTCGAATCCACGACCTGGTGACTCAGTGGCATTTGTATAAAACACAACCAATAACGAAAGCAGGTTTAAGAAACTAAAAAGGCATTGGACAATTTTTTTGAAAGCTTAAACATGTATAATTATCACAGTAATCACCTCTTGGTTGATATCAATGCCAATTTCATCAAGTACTTGATTCACAAGCTCCTCAGTTTCTTCTTCTTCCTCATCTCCTTCCAAAGCATCATCTATGGCATCTCCCATCACTTCACTCACCATCTCCATCCTATCGTTCTGTCGCTCAAACTCTTGCATTATCCTCTGCAATCCTGGTAGATTTAGCTGCCTGTTCATTTGGGACATTGCCTTTGTGACACCCTTCATGGCATCACCCATAGCTTGAGTTGATTTTAGTGTCTGCAACAGTTGCGCATATCCAACGTTAAGGGGAAGGGGAATGAATGCAATGCAAAACTTAATTAATCATATAAAAATATGGACTTCACCATAAAGCTGTTTTTAAGTCAAATAACAACAAAGCAGCACAAAATAATGCTGTAGAAAGCCCATGGGATTTCAGACAGCAAAAATTAAGAACTTTTACCTCTCCTGGTTTTGATGGCCAGTAGACGACACTGGTTGGACACTAGACCAACATAAACTAGGATAACTTAATGCAACATGATAGCGATATTTGACAAAGTGAATGTAAGGTCCCAAGATAAAGAGAGGATAAGAGCAAACACATGGCTACCTGAACTCTTAGAGAAACTCCTTGGAGTTGAGATTTGAGTTGGTAGAACTTTGTTATCTGATGCCGGGTACGAATAAGATCTTTGGCCATTACTTTGACAGCTCCCTATAACAGTAACAAAAAGTCAGAACACAAACACTACATGCAAAATGAATGAAATTCTAACAATGCACACAGAACTTGTACATTTATGTGTTGTCAATTGAAGACGCAAGACATTGAATTGCTAAACTATTGAAGTAAATAAAATAAAATTTAGAATATAAGTTTTTGACCCCTAGATCTATCTGAGTCTTGCAAGCTTGGGAACAGAACGGATCTATGACAAGCGACACAGCACATATGGGTCTAAGAAAATGTAATATGCCATAGGTGGCAACAAACCAACAGACCAGCAGCCAAAAGTCAAATTTTCCTGACTTTATTGTGGTAAAATGTGTCTCTCAACTAAACGTACAGATTTTCAGGTACGTGGACATATCTTGATTCTTGAAGTCCCCAGTTCCCACATGCATGGTAACTATTGTAATTGTATGCATAGGATTTCTACAACATTATATCATTATGGCTGAAGGTTAATTGATACATTACCTATTCCCCAAAAAGAATTCTTTTTTATATTTAAAAACGACTTCCAATAATTCTAAATATCAAGCAGGCTAGAATAACAGAAATAGAATCAAAATATGACTTCTAACTTCCAAAAGTTATAAGAGTTCATACCATCTGGCCTTCTTTAGCTGTTTTCTTGATCTCAGTGATGAGCTTTTTCTCCTGGGCCTGCAATCCTTGCCTCTCTCGCTCAATTTCCCTGATGGATCGATCTAGCATTCTCTTGTTTTCTCTTAACAGCTCTGGCAAAAGAGATAAAGTCATAAGGTAGGAAACGTTTTGTTCAAAAAATAAAGTAGGAAATGTTTCGTTCAAACAATAAAGTAGGAAATGTAAGGTTATGTTGTTGAATGCACACATGAAAGATGTTTCCCATAAAAGATGTGTGACTTATTGTCCCTCAAAACTACTGCAGTATATTACAAGCTGATTTTGCTGGAGAATCCAAAGAGGTGGAAAGCTTTTACAGATCCAAACTAAGAAAGTACAGTAGCCGCCAGCCCAACTCCAGCATATCACAAGTCTTGCGGAAGCCCCTACGTTGAAATTCCGAGCTCGTGCCACTCTCCAATTACATGCTCCTGACTTGTGCCATGGAATCCTCTCAACCTCGGCCATGGTTTCGCCCAGCACAAGACATCGTCGGTGTCTATAAATCTCTAAGGAACACCTCATCATCATCCAACATAGAAAAAACAAACTGCGCAACTAGACTAAGCAATCGGACAAAATTCCACAGCGAATCTTTCAGGATTGGAAGGAAGGTCTTACCGGCGGGCGTCTTCCTCTTCCCGAACAGGAAACTCATCTTGGATCCTCGGTTCGTGGGGTAACTAGGGTCTCGACTGGGACGATTCGATAGGAAGTCCCGCCGGGAACGGGTTCGGGTCAGTGAGTCAGTCCTAGGCTCTCTTCCTTCGTCTCTCAGGGACGCTAGTGGTAGTCGATTGATGATTGGATCGGCCCTTCCCCTCCCTATGCCAGCTTCTCGCTGTTGCCAACGCAAGCTGGAGTTCTTATGCCAAATTGAAAAAGTAAAAAAATAAATAAATAAAAGAAGACCTTTTTTCTATTATAGTACAGTACTTATTTTGTTAGGCTTCTCTTGTTAGCACAATTTTATCTTCAATCTAACAGTACTAGTGTATTGTGTGCGCACGTGCGTACGTGTGAAACATTTTTATAATCATGATAAATTGGATATTATATCATATGTACAACGAAAATAATAGTTATGGTAAGATAAGTATATAAACAAACTTAAGCAGATTTATATTACAATCATATGTACAACAGAAATAGTAGTTATAGAGCGGATAAGTACATAAGGATTGATCCAAACTTAAGTGGATTGTAGTTCTTACAACAATTATAGAGTAAATCAAGCTGCTAATACATATTAAGTAGCATTTGAGTAACATACACCAAGAGTTAATTACACTTTGTTCGTAGGGGTTGCATGAATATATAGAGCTGGAAAGGCTTTACCAGTTTAGTTATCTGTACACAAAAGCATTCTTGCTCCAAAAGTGATGGTGCCTTTCGGAGTTACGCAAAACAACTACCTATAAACAAACACAAAGAGAAAATCAATTGTGTCTAAAGTGCTTGTTATATACTATATTGTTGTGCAAAGTTTAGAAGGGGGAACGAGGAATGGTATACAAACCATATTGTTACTAAGCTCTTTACAACAAAGGACCGTATATGGTGTTGTACATTCATGCAATTAACAACGATCTAATGGTCATGGTTTTTGGTGTCTGTAGAATCTAATTGAAGTTTGTAAAGTTGGCTCGTCTTCATCCTACATATGCATTGTGTCATCAGTATGAATTATAACTTATAGCTATAAAAAAGAAAGTTATTTGCTTCAATAATCCTTTATACCACATACTTCTTAGGTATACTTCTTAGGTGGTGATGGCAGGTCTTCTTTGTTAAGCTAACTTGTATTTTGCTCATCATCCTATGATTAAGTGGATAAGAACTATAGAATAATTTTGCAAGTTTAAAGTAGGAGTGCAGTTATAAATTGAATGGTAATTAAACACAAAGAAAACAACTTATGGGTTGCCTATCAAAATACTTTGTGAGGCAAAGTATGTAATTCCTATAAATTACAATTACCAGCTGCACAAGAGCACCTACAATTTTGTAATGGATTCGTTAAAGCACAGGAAATGAACATGTACACATTCACGTTAGCTTGGTATATTTTTTGGTACACTGTGATCCATATGTGTATAACTATTTTCATGAAATCAAATGTGGAGGTGTCAATAGCTAGGAACATAAGAGGCCAGTTTAGTAAACATTAGCATTACCTTTATCATTATCCAAATGCGGAGGTGTCAATAGCTAGTGGAGGTGTATCTTTGTATTTAAGAATGTGTATTATGTGTAATGGAAAATTATGTGAATGTGTGCGTGAATATGTAAGCATGCAAACATGTAATCAACAACATTCATGTGGATATACACATGTTCTGTAATAAAGCATAGAATGATGGTTTATTTTTTTGTGTAAGCATAGAATTATTTCGGAAGAACATAAAGTCGAGTGTAATTTAAGAATGTGGATAGTTATACCTAGCCCGATAGAAGATCCAACACATTGAATGGGATTTGCGATTGTTCAAAGCACTAAAAGAACCTGCAATGTCATAAACGAGAAAATATATTTTTTGGTGTGTAACAAAGTAATTGCCCAATCTTTAGTAGCTATATCAGTTTTGATACATGCAGCTACAAACATTTTTTTGTGCCATTAATGTTTGGGTTTGTAACATTTCGAGGTGAAAAGATTTGGTGGTTGTTGTTTTAGCAAGTAAAGCAAAGAACCTCTATGAAAAGACAACGGGCAGAAAAGATGTCAGCACTAACGTAAATCAAACAGGAAACAATGAACGAACAGAGGAGGTGTAGTGATGTGCCCTTATCTGATCTTACCTATTATTGTGATTGTGATGCCTTTTTTTGGGAGATTGGAGATGAATGAACATAGCAGGGTGTCGCAAAATGTATAATCAGGTAAAAATATGCTAGCAAGTGCATATTAATGTATCAATAAACAAACTTTATTAATGTATCAATAAACAAACTTTAGTAACATTTCTGTACCCGAGTGCATAGAGTTAATGCAGTCTTTGTAGGAACGTAGCGCGTTGTTGCCCACTGTAACACCTCAAATTTCTATTTTAGATTTAGGAAATGTTTATATCAAGATTTAAATAATTATGTTTCGAAACAAGGGATTAAATAGAAAGAGCCTCTAGTGAGTTAAATATTTCCTTTCGTTAAAACTTACACTTCGAAATATTATATGGAGGATTACACAAAATTGTTGTTGTTGGAGTGAAGCCCGTTCGCCCCTCGATCATTTTTCTTTAACATAAATTGGACAGGTTCTATCACAGACATAGGAGGCGAAGGGTACTTCGATCGTTACCAAAGCCAAGGTCTCTGTCCAAGAACCATCGAAGGCTTTGAAGCAAAGGGATCTACCGCTTAAAGCGGGGGCTCCTCACGACTTCGCTCGGCGATGCCGCTAGCTTGGGCGGTTCCGAGCTGTAGCCTTAGCGAGGATCGAAGACTAGGCGCCCCAGAGCCAAGAGTCCCACGCACAAGCGAGGACCGCGATGTCCGTTAGCAGGGCCCATGTTGCGTCCTGCTGACCATTCAGGCCCATTTGTAAACCCCTCCATGGGGTAGGGTTTACTGTGTATTTAATCAAGCTATACTTAACATCACCATAATGACCTGTAATGAACCCATAGGGGGAATATTCTGGTGTTGTAGCAGGTAACAAGGGGCATAATTGTTTTGCATCTGAATACTCCCTTATTCTAGTGTTCGGGCCTGTTTGATCACGTGTCAATCGGTTCCAACATTTGGGTTGGCCGAGCGCTAGCGCAGGTGAATGATTGATTGTTCTTTTGTTGCGGGAGGACACTTTTTGTCTGATTTCTGATGCTTTGATATGTCGTTTTCGTAGGTGATGAGGGACGAAGAGATCGAGGACCTCGTTGTCTTGGAGAGCTTAATGGCTACGCAGGATGCTAGTGCGGAGGTAGATACAGAAGAGTAGTCATCGCACGCAAGGGTCGGTGGTACCGACCTTGGAGCGGCGGGGACCTCACAGCCATCTGCCTCTGAGCAGGTGTAAAAATAGGAGTAGGCTTGTTGTGACAATACTTTTGATATTTGTTAATACTTAAAGTCGGCTGTTGTGTAGGTTCTGGTGATTGGGCCTACGGAAGCAAATTTTGGCCTCTTGGACAAGGGGAAAGAAATTGTTGGGGCTATTGAATGTGTTACACTATTGTCTTGTCGGAGACCAACAGGGTTTAGCGATGAGGGCTCTAAATTTGATTCATGGTCGTTGGGTAGCGAAGGATGGTTGAGCCCCTTCACAAAGATGGACAAAGAGTCCTCGAAAGAGGATTTGATTTTCTTTGTTGCTTTAGATGTGTCTGCAGCGGAATCTAGGATGGGGGAGCCTTCGTCTAGGGCCCTGGCGACTGTGGTGAAACGTAAGAGAAGAGTGGGTGTACCGAAACGAAACCTGGGGAATGCCGGCGCGCCACCAAGAGGAGACGAAGGCTCCTGAAGGTGTCACCGTATGGGACTGGGAGGGCCACGCCCCCAGGTTTCGCTCCACGAGGTGCTTCGTATATCGCCCTTGCATCCTCAAGAACGGGAGAGGGCACGGTCGGAAGAGGGGCCTCGTCGAATTGTTCTTGCGCCAACAACCAAACGTGGGTTTTAAGAACAGGACCTTAGGGCGCTTTTCGAAGGCGAAGAGTTTAGGCTTATGTTGTTTAATTTTTGGGAGGCTGGTCTAATCCTGGAGGCGGAGCCTTTGTAATATATGGAAGATTTGTGTTGTCGTGGCTTTGCGAATTAGAGTGAAACGCTGCCCTCGCCCCCCTTCGTCGAGTATTCAGTTCTTGAATGTATTAGGCTTTTTGTTTTTCTGTGCCTGCTGGTTCGCTTTGTGTTTTTTGTGCATATCCGGCTGCACCCTTAGGCGACTTGTTGCTCGGATGAGTGATGCGTCCGTGGACGATTTCGCACCCTTAGGTGACTTTTGCGCACTTCTTGTGCATATCCGGCTGCACCCTTGGGCGACTTTTTGCTCAGATATATGTTGCGTCTATTAGACGACTTCGCACCCTTAGGTGTGTTCGCGCACTTTTTGTGCGTATCTGGCTGCACCCTTAGGTGACTTTTACTCGGATATATGTTGAGTCTATTAGACGACGTCACACCCTTAGGTGTCTTTACACACTTTTTGTGCTAATCCGGCTGCACCCTTAGACGACTTTTGCTTGGATATATGTTGCGTCCATTAGACAACTTCGCACCCTTTGGTGTCTTTGCGCATTTTTTGTGCTAATCCGACTGCACCCTTAGGCAACTTTTGCTTGGATTTAGTTATCGCACACGATGGCTAACTTAAGACTTGCCGTCGTGGTGACTGTCCTATAGTCAAAAAGCGAAGGCCGACTTCATAGCCTTTTTCGACGTGTTTGGGCCGCACTTTTTTGTGGGGGATTTTCCTGTTTATTTTATTACATAGTACCACCTCATTAAAAACCTCGCCCCCTGTGAGGGAAAGAGTGCGAGCCTAAATGGAGCGATGTATCAAAAATTATTACAAAGGCGCGAAGGCCCTAGCTATGTGCCATCCTACATGTAGAATTTTCTCAAATTGTCTACAAATTGTCTACATTCCAGAAATGTTCAAGGTCTATGCCTATTTGGCTTGCAAGCCTATATGAATTCGGGGACATTTTCTTGTTGATGATGAAGGGTCCTTCCCACTTTGGCTGGAGTTTGCCTTTGGATTTCGTTCTTCAGGTCCTAATGAGGATGAGGTCTCCATCTTCGAACTCTTTAGGGGTGATGGCTCTATCTCTCCAGGTCTTCGTTGCTATTTGGTATTTGTTCAATGTGTCGAGGGCATTGACACGGTTCTTCGTCAAGGAGGTCTTTCATTTTATCTCGTCGATGTCTGGGATGGCCTTGGGGTCAGTCCGGGGCAAGCCATGCTTGAGTTCATGTGGATTCATTGCCTCTGCCCCGTACATTAGTCTGAATGGAGTATACCCTGTGTCGTGGGTCTTGGTTGTGTTGAGTGCCCACACTGGTTCGGGTAACTGTTGTGCCCACTTACCCTTCTTATCTTCTAGCAGTCTTTTTTGATTGTGGTGAAAATTTTAAGGTTTGCGCATTCCACGACTCCATTGGATTGTGGGTGGTAGACTGATGCAAAGGCTGCACACGTGCCAATAGAACCATAGAATTCTCGGAAGTCTTGGTTGTCAAATTGTTTTTCGTTGTCCACTTTCAACTCGGAGGGGACTCCGAAGCGATAGACGATGTTTTGCCAGAAGAACTTTTGTGTTGTCTTCGCCGTGATCGTTGAGACGGCCCTTGCTTCAATCCATTTGGTGAAGTATTCCACTGCCATGAAGGCAAATTTGAGGTTGCCTTGCGCTGTGGGTAGTGGTCTGACTATGTCGAGGCCCCATCGTTGTAGCGGCCAGGTGTGGGTGATCAGCTTTATGAAATGCGAAGGTGCCCCCGCTTGAGGTGAGAATTTCTAGCATGCTTCGGATGAACGAATTACATGGTTTGTTGTGGACACAATTGCTGGCTAGTAGAATCCTTGGCACATGACCTTGGCGGCGAGGGCTCTGGGTCCCGAGTGTGAACCACATATGCCCTTGTGGACTTCTTGGAGGATGTTGGGGGCCTTCGTCCTCCGAAGGTCCTCAAAAACGTAATTTAACAATGTCTTCCAAGTATGGTTTATAGACAGGTACCTTCGGATTCAGGATTAAAAGCATATACGATGAGAAGGGCATGATTGTGACGAAGGTTGCTATTGCTCCGAAACTATGCGAAAGGAAGCTTCGGCTCAATCGCGGGAAGAGGAACTGACTTAAAAGGGAAAAGGCTATCTAGTCCTCATAGATTTTTCTATAAGTCAATAGTGAATGCAAAGGGCATAACTGTAATTTTTCACAGGCTGCGTCCTGTGCCTATAAATAGATGAACAGTTCCCCCGTACTGTTCACGCTGACTTGTATTTACTCGTGCGTCACACTTGGACTTTTACCTTCCAAGCCGAAGGTATAAATGTAATTCAATATTGTTCTTGTTTATTTACAATTAATAGAAGGAATATATATCAATGATGCCATATGATTATTCATGTTGTCTTACATATTTCATATTATTCTTCTTTCATTAACATATACTGCAATGATGAAGGTACGTCCTTCATAACCTTCGTCTGAAGATCATTATATCCTAAGGGATATAATGCTTCGAAGGACGAAGGGCATTAACCTTTAACATTTTGTGTTGCCTTGTTCTTAATTCATAGCATCTGAGAACAAGTCCCCAACATTGGCGCCGACCTCCGATGAACCCTTTTCGACCACCTTCGGCGAACACTGACCTTCGTCATGCCGCCGAAGAAAGCTTCAGCACCAGGGACTGCTGCACTACAGCCGCTAGACCCAAACTAAGAAACTCTTTCTCTTCGAGAGGCTCGGAACCAGAAGAGGAAAGTCACCAGTCCAACACTCTAGGAGGAGGAGTTGGACCAAGAGATCAGGGATATGGAGATCATCCATCAGCAAGTACAAAGGAAGGAGAAGATGGCATGATTAGCTGATCTTCAAAGGTAGATCGATGAAGCTACTGAAGAAGTGCGCCATCTCGCTCAAGATGAGCAAAACCGAAGGCCCCAGCACATGGAGCTTCATCAGGAGGGCTTATTCAACGGAGATGGTGTTAGAAATATGCCCTAGAGATAATCATAGAGATGAGCATATTTCTTTGTATCCATGATATATATATATATATATATATATATATATATATATATATATTGCTTAATTGAATATCCATGGAAGGCACCTTGTATTGATTAGCAATTATGTGAATTGTTTGTGAGATTCTTTACTTATATGGTTATTCTAAATGATGTCCCTAGTCAGAGTCGATGACTAGCATATGTATTAGTTGATGACTACATTTCACAAGTCATGAACATGGAGATGTTAAACTAATAATGTGGGCGCATGTATGACATCAGGCTGGACCGACCCAACGTGAGATATTGTAATATAGTTCTCTTCTTGCAACATGAATACTGTATCCTTAGGCCTGAGATTGTCGCATGTTCTCAAGATGTGAATTGACTTACTTAGGGACTATCAAACGCTATCCCGTAACTGGGTAGTTATAAAGGTAGTTTTGGGTTTGTCAGGAAGCATGCTATGAGGCATGGTTAGTCAAGATGGAATTTGTCCCTCTCTTTGTGAGAGAGATATCTCTAGGCCCCTCAAGTGATTGGATCAAGAAATGCATGGCCGTGCTAGGGTTAAGAGTTAACCATTGAAAGGGTTCCAATTCACAGTATCGAGAAAGAGAGGTCAGCTTAGAGCCAGACCAAATATCGTGAGACAAAGGGAACAACATGTACGTAATGTCGCAATGGTTCGTCTGATATGATCTTTACGTACACATAGGAGTTGACATGTCTTGCTAGAGGCCGCTGTCAATTATTGGACCAAGTAAGATTACTCGGGCTATGTCTATTTGTACGTGAACCTATAGGGTCACACACTTAAGGGGAAGGAAGCCTAATTCGGATTAGATCCGAAATTAGACTGGGCTTTAGGGTTAATGATGGGCCTCGGCGTCAGAAGCCCACCATAACGCCTATATAATGAGGGGCGGGGGCGCGGTTAAGAGATAACCTAATTCGCCACCTGCAAACCAGCAGTCGCCGCTCGCCTCTCGCCCTCGCCAAGCCGCCGTCGCGAACCTAGCAGTTCGGTACGCGGCGCTTCCTCCCTGTACGTGTGGATACCTCGGAGGTGCTGCATCTGGAGCACTTGGACGAACCGTGCGAGGACGTGAAGGACACCGGCGACTGCACGGCACTGCTCGACGCGTTCGTCTACATCGAGACGTCTTCTGCTGCTCTGCGCGTCTAGTGGTAATTCCATGACCTATAACCGCAGTAGTTCTTGGTATTATGGGGATAAAAATTTTGTTTTGCGCTAGCGTAGCCTCCCCGTAATCCTACAGATGGATGGTATGATGATTTTAATCATGATACCTTTACCTTTGATGATGCTTCTCCCTTGGCAGCAGAACTGCAGGCTACTCCATGGCCCCCATCGTACAAGCCACCTCAGTTTCCCATGTATGATGGGCATTCAGATCCAAAGCAGTTTCTCATGAGTTACGAAGCAACTATATCTTCGTATGGAGGCAATACTGTAGTTATGGCCAAGTCCTTCGTCATGGCAGTGCGGAATGTAGCTCAAACATGGTATTCTTCTCTTCGGCCAGGGACAATCACATCGTGGCAGAAGCTTAAGGACATGTCGGTCACTAGTTTCTAAGGCTTTCAAACGAAGCCGGTCATAGCTCAGGCCCTATTCCAATGCATACAAGACCATGAAGAATACCTTCAGGCATATGTACGAAGGTTCTTGCGATTGAGGGCACAAGCGCCTACAGTACCCAATGAGGTTGACATCAAGGCCATGATCAAAGGTCTTCGCCCAGGACCTACTGCTCAATATTTCGCCAGGAAGCCCCCTCAAACTCTAGGAAAGCTGCTTCAAAAGATGGACGAATACATTCAGGCTGACAATGACTTCTGCCAAAGAAGGGAGGAAGCTTACAGATTCTCTAAAATGACCAGGGGCTTTGGAGGAAGAATCCACCCGAGGCATGTCAGGTCAATTCACAACTCCACTCAGAATGATGACAAAGGAGGTCAGCCACAGAGGCCATAGTATACCTCACAATCTTCGGGGCAGCAATAAAGCTCTTTCCGACCGCCAGCTCCAAGGGGCAGAGGCGCCAGGGGCTTCGGAGGAAGATATGGGGATCAGCCTAGGAAAATCTACTGCTTATTTTGCGGTGAAGACAAGGGCCATACTACAAGAATGTGCCAAATTACTATCCAAAAGCAGAGGGAGCTTGCAGAAGCCGAAGCTCAGCAGAACCAACCGAAGCAGGTCTTGCACACTGCTTCGTGCCATTCACCCTACATACCAGAATATGTGGGTAATTACTCTGCAGCTTCTGTTGCTTCGGCTAGTCAGCCACAGGCTTCTTGGCCACAGCTTCCACCTCCGCCACCACTGCAACCTACTTATTCATGGGGTCAGCAGCCAGAAGGGAGCCAGCACACCCAGCAACAGAGGGATTTCAGGGAGGAATCCGAAGCTCGCACAGTCAACAGTACTGTGCCAGAGTCAAAGCACATCTATTGAGAGATATCCTACCCTCTAAAGCACTTTTTTACTCTATACCATTTTGTTTTTTAATAAAGGACAAGTAATGCAAATCTAGTTTTAATTCTTTGTAATACTTTCGCTTCTGTTAAAATGAAATATATCTTCTTCATAGATTTACGAAGCTCGAAAATTGCCGAAGCTTCAAAAATTGTTACTAAGGGAGCACAACAAAAGTCTTGCCGAAGCTTAAAAAGTCGTTCCCAAGGGAGCGCAGAGTATGTTTTTTGCTCAAAAGTCGTTCCTAAGGGAATGCAGAGCCAAATACTGCCGAAATATAAGGCGAAGCGCGAAAAGTCAAGCGAAAAATACCACCGAAATATAAGGCGAAATGCGAAAAGTCAACGCGAAAAATACCGCCGAAATAGAAGACGAAGAAGTTCAAAAGTCGTTCCTAAGGGGATGCATAACTTACAACGAAAAATAAACGGTGAAGCCGAAAAATAAGCGGCAAAGAGATTTTAATCGTTCCTAAGGAGACGTAAAGGTTGTGTGTTCCAGCAAGGATGTGTGTCTTCGGCATTAGCATCATATCATCGCATTATATCGCATAGCATCACATCATACATCATAACACACGAATTGGAAACGAAGTCGATCTTCGGAGAATGCTTTACAAAGGTGAAAAGGTGCTAAGGCACAAAGTAAACTGAGAATTATAGCTTCATCAGCTCTGATGTGGAAGAAGAGATATATTGTTTTCGAAGCATTGATATTTTTACGAAGCTTGGATGCTCTTTACGAAGTATGGATATTCTCACGAAACATAAGTATTCTTCTTTACGAAGCATGAAAAGAAGGGAAGGTGTTTTTTCGCCGAAGGCTAAAAAAGGTATGTATGTAAAAAGTTTCATGCATCGCAAAGAAGTGAATTGCAAAATAGTTTACATATTAGATTCGAAACTATACGTATCAAATATTATAGACTTAGTCCAACAAATGTTACATTAACCACCTAAGAATGTTTTTACAACAACTACCCCTCTTCCTTCAGAACTTTTTCCGCAACTTCGTTAAGTAACTTGTTGACGACTTCGTCAACAATAGATTCGGCTATGTTGATAATTTCTATTGCTTTCTTCGTCTCCGGGTCAGCCAGGGGGTCAAACGGCTCCGGTGGAGGAGGTAATTCAGCTGCGAAAGAAAGAATCAATCAGTTCGAAGCCACAAAAGCAAACGAGAAAGCTTAAACCAGTTAAACAATACCTATTCGTCTCCCGAGTTCTGCAGCTTTCTCAGCTTCTTTTGCTGCTTCTCGAGCGTCATGAATATCTTTTTCGCTCTTTTTCATTATCTCGTGGGCCATTTCTCGGCCACCATTCTCCTAGATGTTAGTGAAAAATTTTCCGCCAAGAAAACTTGCTTCGACCGAGGGGTCCTTCGTGTCATCCACGGAGAGGGCAGCTTCAGCCTGGGCCAAGGTTTTAACATGATTACAACCCGCCTTCTCCAAGATAGCTAAAACTCCTCTCGCACCAGAGAACACACAGACATCCTCACGATCACTTAAGATTTCCTCAAAAGCTTTAGCTTCTCTGCTGATCCACTCGATTACACCCTCAGGGTCGCCTCGTATGAAGTTATCTTCGTTTGAAAAGCGCCCACGTTGGCGAAGCTATCCTTTATCTTCTTCATGCATCCCAAAGATTTTTCAAAACATCTTTCCTTGGATGCGCGAAGTTCTTCAACTGTTTTTTCTAAATAGTTTTTCCAATATTCACTAGCCTCTCGGTTAGCTTTTGCGACATCACATTTCTCTTTAGCCTCTACTAATTGTTTCCGAAGGTCTTCGATCTCATACTTTTGGACCTCGGCTTCAGCTTTGAAATTAACTTCATCTTCTTTTACTTTGTTTACCAATGAAATTAATATCTTGTCTTTTTCAAGGCCTTTGTTCCTTAGTTCAATCACATCTGAACGAAGGTTGTTCAAAGCCATTGTATGTCCTTCATCTTCAGCGTTCTTCTGTGCTCTAAGGGCATTGCTAAGGATTAGGCCCTGCAAAAGGAGAACAAGATCAAGTATAAGCAAATGAAACAATTCGTTTTAAAATACAAAATTAGCTTTTATACCTTTATGCTATTGTATGCTAAACTATCAGCCAATTCATTCTTTGATAACACTGAAAGACCTTCTTCTAGATTCGGAAATCCGAAGCTTTTACCCATCTCCTGACAGACGGATATCTCCTTACTATCCGGGAGACAGTACAAAAAGTCTTCCTCCCCACTACCATTAAACACTAATGCCCCCTTTGGGTATTTTAATCTTTGGGCATAATGTTAAGCTTCTCGTTCTTCTGCTTTAGAAAGTCTCTTTCCCGAAGCATGGCGAATAATGTAATCAATGCTCTCTTTTAAAGCTTCGGGAGCAGGGGTGGCAACCTTTTCAGGCGAAATTTGCTCTGTGGCTTTTTCTTCTATTGTTGTTTCTTCAATTTCTGCAGACTTTTTCTCACCAGGCTCTGAAGGCCCAGCTTCGATACCAGCTTGAGCTACTGCAATTTCAATTTCGGCCTGCTCTGTTTCAACTTCAGTTTGCGCTTTTGAAGCTTCGGCAATTCTCCTCGAAGGAGTTGAGTTCAAAGTCTTCACTGTTTCTAGCACATCTAGTACGTTTGCCATCCTTCTCCTCTTGGGAGTTGCGGCAGAACTTTTTTGTGCCTTTGGCACTGTTACCTCTATCGAAGGGTGTTGGGGACTTGTTCTCAAATGCTATGAATTAAGAACAAGGTAACACAAAATGTTAAAGGTTAATGCCCTTCGTCCTTCGAAGCACTATTTCCCTTAGGATATAATGATCTTCGGACGAAGGTGATGAAGAACTTACCTTCATCATCATAGTATATGATAATGAAAGAAGTATATGGAACATAAAAGACAACATGAATAATGGTATAACATTGTTAACATATTTATTATTATCATAAATAAACAGAAACAATACTGTATTACATTTATACCTTCGGCTTGACAGAAGGTAAAAGTCCAAGCGTGACGCATGAGTGAATATAAGTCAGCGTGAACAGTACGGGGGTACTGTTCATCTATTTATAGGCACAGGACGCAGCCTGTGAAAAATTACGGTTATGCCCTTTGCATTCACTATTGACTTATAGAAAAATCTATGAGGACTAGATAGCCTTTTCCCTTTTAAGTCGGTTCCTCCTCCGGCGATTGAGCCGAAGCTTCCTTTTGCATAGCTTCGGAGCAACAACAACCTTCGTCACGATCATGCCCTTCTCATCGTACATGCTTTTAATCCTGAATCCAAAGGTACCTGTTTATAAACCATACTTGGAAAACATTGTTAAATTACGTTTTTGAGGACCTTCGGAGGACGAAGGCCCCCAACAAAGGGCTTAAAATTTCTAACACTTTTGTTTCTCCAATATTTGATTCTTCAGATTTACCCTTATCAGTCTTCGCCTCAGCTAGCTCGGCTGAAGGTAGCTTTGGCATTGTAGTTGGTTCTTTAGTCCTTTGCACAGGGGGAGCAGCTTTTCCTAATTCAGTAGCTGAAGAAGCTTCCCCGCCAAACTCAGGCACCACGGCCGGCTCAATATAGCGTGGCCAATGGGTAAGGACCTTCAATTTTTTGCCCTTCGGTGCAGGCTCGTCTAGAGTGGCCGAAGCAGCAGGTTTCCTCTTCTTTCCCTGTCCTCGCAGTGGATAATGGTAGTCCGGGTAAACAAAGCCAATAGCGTCAAAAACTCTGTTCAATCTCTTTTTTCCCCGGCCTCTGAAGGTTGTGGACAATGCATTATCTTCTGCCTTGGAATATGATCCAAGCAGCTCATCACTGGTAACTTCAATGCATTTTAGCCAGTCATCGTTCGCTTCATCGAATATATCCCCATATCTAAATGTGTACTTTAGCCAGACCAAATCACCTTCACTAGATTTGGTGATGGTTTCCTTCGGCATTTCCCAGCTCTCTATAAGTGGCCATACCCTATATGCTATGTGCTCTTGAACCAAATCTCTTGTACTAATAAAGAAGCAGACAGTACCAAATGCCTTTTGACATGCTTCGACGGCTTCGTCAATTTCAACCTTCGGCCTTCGGAGGCCGAAGCGGGACCAAATGGGGCGCATAACAACTTCCTTGATATCTTCTCTTGCCTTCAAGTCATTTTTCACGTAAAACCATTCCTCCATCCAGACCCCGGGCCACCTTTTCCGGTATGTTGGCACCGGGTAGCTTGCATTGGGGCGGGCGGCAAATCCGTAGCAGCCAAAATTGTTATGATATTGTTCTTTGCCCATGGCCTTCGTCTCGTACACAAGCTCGTGCATACTGCAAAAGAATTTTACGCTGGGCTCCAGTCCCTGGCTTCTCACCGCCCAAACAAAAATTCCTATTCTAATAACAGCTTCGGGGGTTATCTGATGAAGGTAAATCTGATAAATTTTTAGCACTTCGACCACAAACCTGCTCAATGGAAACCTAAGTCTAGCCTTGAAGAAGCTTCGGTAAATCACTACTTCGTCTTCCTCAGGGGCAGGAACTTTGTTGTCTCCACCAACTCTCACAATAGACATATCTCGAAAGTATCTTCCCCTCATGTTTTCGAGGTGACTTTGCTTAATGGAAGATTTTCCGAAAATTGTATGGCTAGGCCTCCAGGGTCGATCCTCAGAATCTTTGCCACCACTTTCTGCATCATAACTATCACTGTCACCAGTATCCTCAGACATGCCCTCCAATATTTCCTTAGTAATCTTTTCTATGTTTGTTTTTGCCATTGACTCGACAAAACCAGCAATGTATGGATTCACAGCCTTCTTCTTCTCAAGAAGTTTCTCCTCTTCAGCAAGCTTCGTCTCAGCAACAACCTTCTTGTCCTAAGACATTCTTTCTTTGTCTTTCAAACTGAAGCTTGAAAAGCTTTGAAAAACTAGCAAGTGTTGGTGAGCAAAAGCTGTGAAATTGAGAAAATAAAGCAAGTGTCACAAGCAGTGTACCAAATGAGATCGGCGTGAGCTCTTATTTATACGCTTAGAACGCCCCAGATTGGAGGGTCCCACCTGTCATTGACTGTTGCTATTCTAGCAAAGGGAAGGTGTTTTTTCGGACCTTCGGCTTAAGGCCTTCGTCCATGTCGCAGTCTGAATTTGTTACCCTAAACAAATTAATACTGCGAGGGGCTACTGTTGGGGGCCTTCGTCCTCCGAAGGTCCTCAAAACCGTAATTTAACAATGTCTTCCAAGTATGGTTTATAGACAGGTACCTTCGGATTCAGGATTAAAAGCATATATGATGAGAAGGGCATGATCGTGACGAAGGTTGTTGTTGCTCCGAAGCTATGCGAAAGGAAGCTTCGGCTCAATCGCGGGAAGAGGAACCAACTTAAAAGGGAAAAGGCTATCTAGTCCTCATAGATTTTTCTATAAGTCAATAGTGAATGCAAAGGGCATAACTATAATTTTTCACAGGCTGTGTCCTGTGCCTATAAATAGATGAACAGTTCCCCCGTACTGTTCACGCTGACTTGTATTTACTCATGCGTCACGCTTGGACTTTTACCTTCCAAGCCGAAGGTATAAATGTAATTCAATATTGTTCTTGTTTATTTACAATTAATAGAAGGAATATATATCAATGATGCCATATGATTATTCATGTTGTCTTACATATTTCATATTATTCTTCTTTCATTAACATATACTGCAATGATGAAGGTACGTCCTTCATAACCTTCGTTTGAAGATCATTACATCCTAAGGGAGATAATGCTTCGAAGGACGAAGGGCATTAACCTTTAACATTTTGTGTTGCCTTGTTCTTAATTCATAGCATTTGAGAACAAGTCCCCAACAGAGGAGTTTGATGCCTTCGACCATTGTGATGCACTTGAGAAGAGGTTGACTCATTCCTTTTTTATATAGCTGACCTTCTATTATTGTGAAGTCGCGGCTTTGGTAGTTCAACCTCTTGGCCTCGGCCTGGTCGATGGGGTGATAGTGGCCCTGAAGGTAGAGGGTTATGGGTGCTCTCCGGTCTTTGATCATTACTAGGTTTACAATTCTTTGGCCTTCGGGATCATCTGTGATTTGTAGGCCTTCGAGATTTCTCACATGTCACACCCGGGCTTTAGGGGCATCAAAATCCGAGCGCGAGATATATTCACCAAGTGTTGGGATCAAGTCTCACACATATGATGACTCATGGTACAGAAACGAATTCCACATCATTAATATATAATGGAGTTCTATACAAAATAGATAAATAATTACATCATATGAAGACAATGATCCAGCAACCATAGTTGACTGGGAGACGACAGCCTAGACCACTCACAAACTCATCACAGCATCCTTCGTGCGCCTCATCCTATGGTACCTGTTCTTGACCTGGGGGATGTGAGTACAACAAGGGTGAGCTCACATACGTTCATCGCTCAACAAGTTGTGGGGAATAATGTGCATGAACTCACCAAAGGTGGGAGCTCATGTGAAGTGTAAGGCTTACTGTTGGGGGCCTTCGTCCTCCGAAGGTCCTAAAAACGTGATTTAACAATATCTTCCAAGTGTGACATATGAACAGGTACCTTCGGACTCGGGTTAAAAGCATGTACGATGTGAAAAGCATGATCGTGACGAAGGTTGGAGTCGCTCCGAAGCTACGCATAAGGGAGCTTCAGCTAAATAGCGGAAAAAAGAAACCGACTTAAAGGGGAAAAGGCCATCTAGTCCTCATAGTTTTGTCTACAAATCGATAGTAAATATAAAGGGCATGAATGTAATTTCTCACAGGCTGCGTCATGTGCCTATAAATAGATGAACAGTTCCCCTGTACTGTTCACGCTGACTTGTACTCTCTCGTGCGTCACGCTTGGACTTTTGCTTTCTATGAAGCCGAAGGTATAAATGTAATTCAATATTGTTTCTGTTTATCCATGATAATGAAGAATATATTAACAATGTCGTATGATTATTCATGCTGTCTTTTATATTGCGTATGCTTCTTCTTTCATTAACATACGCTATGATGATGAAGGTATGTCCTTCATCACCTTCGTCTGAAGATCATTATATCCTATGGGAAATAATGCTTCGAAAGACGAAGGGTATTAACTCTTAACATTTTGTGTTGCCTTGTTCTTAATTCATAGTACTTGAGAACAAGTCCCCAACATTGGCGCCCACCTCTGGTGAACTCTTTCGACCACCTTCGGCAAGCACTGACCTTCGACATGCCGCCGAAGAAAGCTTCAGCGCCAGGGACTGCTGCACTACAACCACTGGACCCAAACCAGGAAACTCTTTCTCTTCGAGAGGCTCGAAGCCAGAAGAGGAAAGCCATCAGCCCAACACTCTAGGAGGAGGAGTTGGACCAAGAGATTAGGGACATGGAAATAATCCATCAGCAAGTACAAAGGAAGAAGGAGAAGATGGCGCGGTTGGCTGATCTTCAAAGGAAGATCAACGAAGCTACTGAAGAAGCGTGTCATCTTGTTCAAGATGAACAAGATCGAAGGCCCCAACACAGGGAGCTTCGTCAAGAAGGCTTGTTCAATGAAGATGGATGGTATGATGATTTTAATCATGATACCTTTACTTTTGATGATGCTTCTCCTTTGGTAGCAGAACTGCAGGCTACCCCATGGCCCCCGTCATACAAGCCACATTAGCTTCCCATGTATGATGGGCACTTAGATCCAAAGCAGTTTCTGATGAGCTATGAAGTAACTATATCTTCGTAGGGGGAAATACTGCAGTTATGGCGAAGTCCTTCGTCATGGCAGTCCGGAATGTAGCTCAAACATGGTATTCTTCTCTTCGGCCAGGGACTATCATATCGTGGCAGAAGCTTAAGGACAAGCTGGTGACCAGTTTCCAAGGTTTTCAGATGAAGCCAGTCACAGCTCAGGCCCTGTTTCAATGCATGCAAGATCATGAGGAATACCTTCAGGCGTATGTCCGAAGGTTCTTGCGTATGAGAGCACAAGCGCCTACAGTGCCCAATGAAATTGTCATTGAGGCCATGATTAAGGGCCTTCGACCAGGACCTACGGCTCAGTACTTCGCCAGGAAGCTCCAGAAAATGGATGAGTACATCTGGGCTGACAACGACTTCCGCCAAAGAAGGGAGGAAGCTTACAGATTCTCAGAAATGACCAGGGGCTTCGGAGGAAGAATCCACCCGAGGCATGTCAGGTCAATCCATAATTCCACTCAGAGTGATGGCAAAGGGAGTCAGCCTCAGAGGTTGCAATACACCTCACAATCTTCAGGGCAATAGCAAAGCTCTTTCAGGCCACCAGCTCCAAGGGGCAGAGGCGCCAGGGGCTTCGGGGGAAGATTTGGGGATCAGCCTAGAAAGATCTACTGCTTATTCTGTGGTGAAGACAAGGGCCATACTACAAGAATGTGCCAAATCACCATTCAGAAGCAAAAGGAGATAGCAGAAGCCCAAGCTCGGCAGAATCAGCCGAAGCAGGTATTACACACTACTTCGTGCCATTCTCCCTACATACCAGAGTATGTGGGCAATCATCCTGCAGTTTCTGTTGCTTCAGCTAGCCATTCACAGGCTTCTTGGCCACAACTACCACCCCCACCACCACTACAACCGACCTATTCCCGAAGCCAGCAGCCAGAAGGGCACCAACACTCTCAATAGCAACGGGAATTCAGGGAGGAATCCGAAGCTCGCACAGTCAACAGTACTGCGCCGAAATCAAAACACATTTATTGAGAGATATCCTACCTCTGAAAAATTTCTTATATTCTATGTCAGTTTTGTTTTTCAATAAAAAACAAGTAATGAAATATATCTTCTTCACAGATTTACGAAGCTCGAAAATCACCAAAGCTACAAAAAAGTCGTTCCTAAGGGAGCGCAGTGTAAGTTTTCTGCTCAAAAGTCGTTCTAAAGGGAATGCAGAGCCAAATACCGCCGAAATATAAGGCGAAGAAGTTCAAAAGACGTTCCTAAGGAAATGCAGAACTTACACCGAAAAGTCAACGGTGATACCACCAAAATAGAAGGCGAAGAAGTTCAAAAGACGTTCCTAAGGGGATGCAGAACTTACACCAAAAAATAAGCGGTGAAGCCGAAAAATAAATGGCAAAGAGATTCCGATCGTTCCTAAGGGGACACAGAGATGGTGTGTTTCAGTGTGGGCGTGTGGGTGCGTATCTTCGACATTAGCATCATCCTTCGCATCATATCATCACATCATCCCGCATAGCATCACATCATACATCATATTGCACCGATGACATGAATTGAATACGAAGTCGACCTTCGGAAACTGCTTTATAAAAAATGAAAATGAGCTAAGGCACAAAGTAAGCTGAGAAATACAGCTTCGTCAGCTCTATTGCAAAAGAAGGGATCCTTTGTTTACGAAACTAGGATGTTTTTACGAAGCATGGATATTTTCATGAAGCATGGGTTTTCTTCTTTACGAAGCATGAAAAGAAGGGAAGGTGTTTTTTCGCCGAAGGCTCAAAAACGGTATGAATATAAAGTTTCATGTATCGCAAAGAACTGAATTAAAAATAATTTACATATTAGATTCAAAAATATGCACATCAAATATTACAGTCTTGATACAGCAAAGCTACATTGAACATCTAAAAATGTGAACATCTAAAAATGTTTTTACAATAAGTACTAGTCCTCTTTTAGGACCTTCTCCACAATTTCATTTAACAACTTGTTAACAACTTCATCAACAATGGATTCGGCCATATTGATGATCTCTATTGCTTTCTTTGATTCTGGGTCGGCCAGGGGGTCGAATGGTTCCGGTGGAGGAGATATTTCAGCTGTAGTAGAAAATATTAATTATTTCGAAGTCACGAAAACAAATGTCGAAGCTAGATGCAGCGAAACAATACCTATGCGCCTCTCGCGCTCTACAACTTCTTCAGCTTGCTTAGCTTGTACTTGGGCGTTATGGATGTCTTTTTCACTCTTCTTCATAATTTCTGGAGCTATTTCTCGGCCACCATTTGCCCAGATGTCAGTATAAAATTTTCCGCCCATTAAGCTTGCTTCAGCTGAAGGATCCTTTGTGTCATCCATGGAGAAGGCAGCTTCGGCTTGAGCCAGGGTCTTGACATGATCGCAACCTGCCTTCTCCAGGATGGCTGAAATTCCTCTCACACCGGAAAATGCGCAGACATCCCCACGATCACTTAAAATTTCTTCAAAAGCTTCGGCCTCTCCGCTTATCCATTCGATAACACCTTCAGGATCGCCTCGTATAAAGTTATCTTCGTTGGAATAGGCGCCCACTTTGGTGAAGCTAGCCTTTAGCTTCTCCACGTAGCCCAGGGATTTTTCGAAGCATCTTTCTTTGGATGCGCGCAGTTCTTCAACTGTTTTTTCTAAATAGTTTTTCCAATATTCATTAATATCTCAGTTGGCCTCTGCGAGCCCATATTTTTCTTTGGCTTCGGCCAGTTGTTTCCGAAGGTCTTCGATCTCATTCTTTTGAATTTCAGCTTGAGCCTTGAAATTTGCTTCATCTTCTTTTACCTTATCCACCAATGAAAGTAGAATTTTGTCTTTTTCTATGGCTTCGTTTCTCAGCCTAATAACCTCTGTTCGAAGGTTGTTGAGAGCTATAGTGCAGCTCTCATCTTCAGCATCCTTTTGTGCTCTTAGGGCATTGCTAAGTATTAAGCCCTGCAAGAAAGAATAAAAGGATTAACATGTGGGTAAAAGACTTCATTCCAAAGTTCATAAGCTTCGAAATTCACAATTTTTGTACCTTCAGACTGTTGTATGCAAGGCTATCTGCAAGATCGACCTTTGTCATGGCGCAAAGGCCAGCTTCGAGCTTCGGGAAGCCCATACTTCTGGCCATCTCCCGACACACGGATAATTCTTTATTGTCCGGGAGACAGTACAAGAAATCATCTTCATCCGTACCGTTGAACACTAAGGCCCCCTTTGGGTACCTCAGTTCCCGAGCATAGTGTTTGGCTTCAAAAATTTCTTCTTCGGACAATCTTTTTCCCGCAACATGTCGAATGACATAATTAAAATCTTTGGAGACTGCTTCGGGAGTAAGGGATTCGGCTTCTTTGGCCACACTTTTCTCGAAAGCTATATTAGTATATGGAGTTATTCTTTCGCCCCCCCGCTTGGTTGGGGCAAGCTTCGTCTCAGCAGCCACTGTGCATCCTGCCTCGGTTTCAGCCTAGGTTTTTGAAGCCTCAACTTCTATTTGCTTAGTATCAGCTTTGGGTTGCGTTTTGTCAGCTTCGGCAACTTTCCCTGTGGGAGCAAGACTTATGGAGTCGGTCGTTTCCAATACATCTAATACATTTACCATCCTCCTTCTCTTAGGAGTTGTAGCAGAACTCTTTTGTGCCTTCAACATTGTTGTTTCTGTTGAGGGACTTAAAATACCTGGCATCTTTGTTACTTCTTCAGTTTTTGACCTTTCAGCCTTATCATTGTCAATCTTCGTTTCTACTAGCTCAACTGAAGGTACCTTCGGCATTGTAGCCGGCTTTTCAGTATCATGTATAGTTGAAGCAGTTTCTTTTCTTTCGGCAGCAGAAGATGACCCTGCGCCAAACTCAGGAACCATGGCCGGTTCAATGTAACGCGGCCGGTGGGTAAGTACCTTTGTGGTAGAACCTCCCAAGGTATTGGGCCCACATGCACTTGTCCTTGTCCCAAAGACCTCAGACGGCTATGCATGTGCACCAGATAACTTAACAGGATCCGTCCGAGTGCCCAATGACACCGGATAAACCACTTACAACCAAGATCGCAGGATTAAGTAAACACAAATCACACACCAACATCTTGCAGCGGAATTTTATTACAAGGAGTATATAAGTTACAAAAGAAATTGGAGTAGTTACAAAAGAATTTCACTTTTAAAGATTTCAAAACTTTTTGTAAGTTTGAAGTATGTGCTAGCTTAAGTGACAATCCTCATAAGAAGATAAAGACGGGGTATACTTATATAAGAAGGCCGAGCCCACCGGCACTTAACACCATCAACATCAGCATAAAGTTATATCCTGAAAAACAACAGGAAATAAAACCCTAAGTACGCAAGTGCTCAGCAAGACTTACCCGACTAAAGAAAAGACTCTCAAGGGTATGCTGGTTTTAAAAGGAGTCAAGGTAACGCTTATCAAGAATCAAGGACTCTTTTTGCAGGAAAGCTTACTATGAGTGGATCCTTACTTTCAACATTTTAATGCTAGATTAAGTATTAATAGACCTTGTTTGCATCTAGTCTAATTTTATCATAACATTAATCCATACAACACGATTTTTGCTCATTATGATTCCATCCATGACTTAGATTGCAAGTCAGTGACCAAGTCTTCATATCCGAGAAGTAACGGCGATCCTGAATCGATTAATACCCAGCTGGGGATCTCCAATCACATGACATATGTAGCACTTAACCCTTGCATATGTCAACTCGCCACCGGGGTTCTTAAGACCAGATTAGGTTCACGCCAACCGAGAGCACAGATACACCACCGTCCAGCCTCTTGCCACGGAGGGTACACGCTACTCTCGCTATCTCTCCACTCCCATTGCATGTTATCTGATTCTGGTATTAGTCTGCCCGAGGCAAAGCTTACCCATGATGAGGCATGTGACCAGTTAAAAGGTCCTCGGTCAGCAGGCCTACATTCAGTATAATCCTTAATCGACCTGGGTAGAACATCACATGTTCCTAGCCCAAGTCCCGATTTAAGTACTTCCATCCTTAGGATTGTTTGTGTTCCTTAGGATGAAGAGAGCATTCTAGGGAACTTTGCATTAAGATCCCACCACGCTCCCAATGAAAAATATTCTTGCAGGTAGAACTCATCCTTCCTCAGGATAACCCCTGAGCTAGATCTTAATGCAAAAGACAACCTCTATCCACAAGATCTAAGAGGGATAAGCATTTTTGTAAATCATATTTTGATACTTCATCAGAAGTATCTATAAAGGTATGAATATCAAGGTAGGCAATGCATCAAAGGTTTTCCAAGCAACTCCTATAAACCTAGTGCACATTTCACTAGACTTAAAGTGTGCAAAAATTATTTAAAAACACAAGGAAGGCGTTGCATGCACCGGGGCTTGCCTGAATAACACTAGGTTAGTGTTTGTTAGGCAACGTCCACTTGACGATCATCTTTTGTCTTCGCATTGTTCCGATTATCCATCTTCAGGTTAATCATCTTGCGAATTAGTCCACTCGTTACATCATCTTGTGGTCGTCCTCTGCATCACGTAGTCAATAAATGTACCTAAATGGTTTGCATAATGCACATGAATGCATAGCACTGACTTCACTGTACAACTAAAATTCTTCGCATAAAATGCCGATAGCGCCTACCGGCAAGGCACTAAAATTACTAAGCAAATAAATTCAACTTACCAGCATCAGACGTGACTTGACCGCGCTCATGACGGGAGCCCAGTACCGTGGCGTTCACCCAACTGGCTTGAGCACGGGATGTTTCAAATTGAGGGTACAGGGAGCACGAGTGAGACACGGGCAGCATGATGCTCACCATAATGGACACCGGATTGATGAAGTTCTGGTGGGTCAACACCAGGGTAGTCCTTGTGGTGTCGAGCTCGCGTTCTGTCCAAGCTAAGACCATAAAGATTAAACGGACCCCTAGGTGACCAGCCTATGTGGATGCTAGAACATAAACTTGTAGGGCTTAAGCCATACCACAATCGCCTAGCTACGTGAAGTCGAGGTTTGGGCGAGGTGGTCACCAGATACGTTCAGTGCCTTGATCGATGGAATTGGGCGTGTCCAGGGTATGATTTTGGGAAAGGGAACACAATACAACTAACTGAAACTACACACGGTGATCAAGGACTGAGGCAAGGATCTCTCCTCTGCTCTTGCTCCTTTCCCCCCACGGTTTGCTCTTTATATAGGTAGTGAAAAGATCAAGGGGGCTAGATTCTTGAACTTGCAGCAAGGATAACTGTGAGCATGGGAAGCAGTCGTGGCTTACTCAAGAAGATCCACGCAGATTCATAGAACACAGCCATGTAGGGTGAAGATTATCCATGGAAAAAGGAGGGGGTAAGGATGGAGCGCACTGTAGCAGATTTTTTTTCTACTGATGATATTTCAGCTATGCGCAAGTCTGAATATTTCTGCTCCTTCTTATCCCAACCATCACTCTATTTCACAGTGAGACACGACAGGGGAAGAAAAGATTAGAGCCAGATATTTCTGCAATTTTGGATCTACAGCTCTTGACTGACTCACTCATCTTTAGCTAGCCATTTCTCTTAATTTCTGAGCAAGATAGATCAATCACTGTTAATAGAACTTGTTTATTAGTCCAAGGTTTACCAAGTCTCTACAGATTTCATAGACCCAAACCTCCTAGATTAGAGGTTATGGCATCCAAAAGTTGACTGCGAAATCTGGTTACCACTTCTGTTTGCCTGAACCAAATTTCAGTTGTTCACCCCATTTCCTTCTTTCTGACAGGGGCAGTTTGGGCGCCATTATCTCCTAAATCTATATAACACCAGGCCAAAGTTTCTTAATAAAACTTGCTCATGAATACAAGCTTTCCAGCTTTGCTTAGATCAACCTGGCACCAAGTCGCATAGGACAGTCCCTGCAAGGTCTCAAAGTTGCTCAGACAGAAATTCAGAGTAGATCTGCCTGAACCCAACCAAAGGGTTGTATATATATGGGCAGGCGACACCGATTATGTAGGTAGGGATATGGAACTCGTCCACAACTTGGTGATCATGAATTCTGGGGCATGCCAGCACTGCAGGAGCAACTCAATGTGGCTCCCATGCACATATACCTTGCTGGCTCACATGCACTATCCAAAGAAACACTGAACCTGGTCAAGTTCTGCACTAAAATATCACTTGAGAATAACTAGAGAAGCAGCAGATGAGACTCCATCGAGGGAAGGCTTCAAATATTCCAAAACCTGATATTTTTACAGGGATGAGATCACCACATGTTTTGCTGTCCAGCTCACTCCATTAAAGACCAGCTATGAATCATCTAGGCCCCTTAGTGATGTTTTGGTAATTAATGACAACTGCTTGTGGACTAACGGTTCTTGGAGAAATAAGAATGCAGGGTTGGACGACATAGAACAGAAAATCTTGGAGATTCATAAGCATTGGTTATGGATCAAGTGAAGGCAAAGGTATAACATAGGTTTTGTTTTTGCCGGTCTTGAGGAGTTTAGAGAAGATACTTGACCAGTTTAGTAGGTTAGATAGCCGTACTATTAAGAGGGGTCAATGACCTTGATCTGTGTAAAACTTAGTGCCTCATAGAGCATCTAGTGGTTGCATTTGCATGAGGACTAACAACGCTTCAAATTTCATGAGTTAAAAATCCTTTCAAAAGCTTGTTTGAAAAGTGCAAAGTCTTGGATGCACGGACCATCCGGGTCTTGAGGGCGGACCGTCCGCGATCCACCAGTGGGGTCCGAAGTCTGACCACTTCGGACAAGTCCTATTCATTTGCACTATGGACCGTCCAGGCCTTGGGGCCGGACCGTCCGCAGTCCTGACCAGAGAAGACTGCTTTTGGGACAGTCCCTGAATTATAGTGTGGACCGTCCGGCTTTGATGAGCGGACAGTCCGTAGGTGCCAAATAAGGTTTGGGCAGGGACTGTGTGGTTTTTGGGATTTGTACTACGGACTGTTCGGAGGATAAGTCCGGACAGTACTGTCTCCAGGTCTCGGACCGTCCGGCCTTGTAGGCGGACGGTCCGCCTGTGTTAACTGCACTTGGTCCGAGGTCCGGGTGCTTCAAGTTGCCAGGTCGCGGACGGTTCGTCTGAGGTGGGCGGACTGTCCGGACCTAACTTTTCTAATAGCTCTGACAGATTTCAAACGGGGAATATAGCCGTTATGTGTACGGTGGACCGTCCGGCCCTAGGGCGCGGACCGTCCGTGTGTGCGCAGAACAAGTGCTTTTTGCTCATAATGGTTGGAATCTAGTGGGGGACTATAAATAGAAGGGTAGCTCATGTATGAAGACTCTCTTGGCTATTCCTTGCATACATTGAGCTCAATTGTGATCCTCTAACTAACTCTCTCACACTCTTTGCTTGAGATTGCATTCTAGTGAGAGATTGAGTGTTCCTAGTGCATTTGCATCCATCGGTGATTCTTGAGGCACTAGGTGGTACACCGAGCAAGCATCATCGGCTTGTTACTCTTGGAGGTTGTTGCCTCCTAGATGGCTCAGGTGATTGTCTCCGTCGAGCTCTCCAAGAAGATTGTGGAGAAGCCGCGGTGTTGATTGTGAGGGGTTCGTGCCTACCTTGCCGGAGCGGCAAAGGTGACATTAGTGGAATCGAGGTATTGAGTGATTTCTTGTCCACTTGGCTCAAAGATCAAGCCGTGTCTTGATAGAGGAGCAAGTGAGACCTTGAAGTCCACCTCAACGTGGATTAGGAGTGATCGACAAATCACCGATACCACGGGATAAAATTCGGTGTCTTTACTTTCTTGCATTACTTATTGCCGTGCAAGTGATTAGTGTTTTGCATATTGTTCTTCAAGTATTCAATCACCTTAGTTGATTCTCATAGATTGTTTACTTGTTGTCACTAGAGAATTTATACCTCTTGTTATATTGATTAAATTTCCCTAGTGTTTTTTGATTTTAGTCAAAACCGTCTATTCACCCCCCTCTAGCCGGTGTCCTAGATCCTACAAGTGGTATTAGAGCCAAGGACTCCATTGTTTGTGGATCTAATCATCCCGGAGTGGGACAAAATGGCTAGTAACAACAATGTGCACATTGGGAAGCCACCGCATTTTGATGGGAATAACTACGACTATTGGAAAATAAGAATGTCAATGCATCTTAGAGCAATGGGTGGAAAAATTTGGCCAATTGTCAGGGATGGATTTGTTGTGTTGAAGGAAGATGAACCATCTGTTAGTGACAATGAGAATATTCTTACAAATGATCAAGCCATGAATGTATTCTATGATGCTCTTGATATAAATGAATTCAATCGTATCAAGAATCTCACAACCGGTCATGAGATTTGGATTAAGCTAATGGAAATTCATGAAGGAACTACAATTGTGAAGAGTGCCAAACTATATGTGTGCAAAGGGAAGTTTGAGCAATTTATTATGAAGGAAGATGAAAGTGTATCCGATATGTTCAACCGGTTGAATGAGATAGTGAATGAACTCAAGGGACTTGGTTTTAATGTATCGGATGTGGACTTCACTCATAAGTTCCTTAGATCACTTCCGGAGAAATATGAGACTATTGTGACAATGTTAGTAAGAAGTGATCTATCTACAACTTCTCCAACCAAAGTATTGGGGGAAATTCTTACTCAAGATATATTCAAGAAATCTCAAGCCGATGCTATAAGTTTGGCAAAGAAAGTGAAGAATGAATCAATTGCTCTCAAAGCTAAAGCCTCTAAGGCAATTGAAAAAGAAGATAGTAATGATGAAGAAAATGAAAGTGAGAGTAATGGTGATATGGCTCTATTTGTAAGAAAATTCAACAAATTTATGAAGATGAAGAGAGGTCAACCTAGAAGAGGTCAAACATCAAGAAGAAATGCTTTCAATGATAGAAAGTGTTTTGAGTGTGGGGAACCCGGTCACATTGCCATGAATTGCCCTAGCAAGAAGAAGAAGGGCAAATATGAAAGTGACAAGAAGAAAAAGAAATTCTACAACAAGAAGAAAGATGGCAAAGCCTACCTAGTTGAATGGGACTCGGATGATAGCTCGGATGATGATGATGATGACACCTCATCCAAGCTTAATGCCAGAATTGCCATCAAGGAAGCTCCGTCACTCTTCTCATCCCCCCATTGTCTCATGGCAAAGGGAGATGCTAAGGTGAACTACAAGGCGGGAGGGAATCATTGGGTGTTAGATAGTGGATGCACTCAACACATGACCGGAGATATGAAAATGTTCACCCAAATGAGTGAGGAAGATTGCTCAAATTATGATAGTATCACATTTGGAGATAATCGCAAAGGAAAGGTTAAAGGATTGGGTAAAATTGCTATTTCAAATGATCATTCCATATCAAATGTGCTCTTGGTTGAGTCTTTGAATTTTAATTTACTATCTGTAGCTCAATTATGTGATTTAGGATTTAGTTGCAATTTCACGGTTGATGATGTTATTATCTCTAGTGTTGATGGTAGCAATCTTAAGTTTAAGGGTTTTAGACATGAAAACCTTTATCTTGTTGATTTCTCATCTAGTGAGGCAAAGCTCACAACTTGCTTATTCTCAAAGGCTTCACTAGGTTGGTTATGGCATAGAAGACTTGGTCATGTTGGAATGAAGCAACTCAATCGGTTAACCAAGCATGACTTAGTTCGTGGCTTGAAAGATGTAAAGTTTGAGAAGAACAAATTGTGTAGCTCTTGTCAAGCTGGGAAGCAAGTGGCAAATACTCATCCAAATAAAAGTCAAATGTCCACTCATCGACCTTTGGAATTACTTCACATGGATTTATTTGGGCCCACATCATTTGTGAGTATTGGTGGTAATTCCTATTGTCTTGTGATTGTGGATGATTATTCAAGATTCACTTGGGTTTATTTTCTTCGAGATAAATCTAATGTGTTTGAAACATTCAAGTTATTTGCTATATTGGCTCAAAATCAATTTGATTTTGATATCAAGAAAGTTAGAAGTGATAATGGGTCGGAATTCAAAAATGCAAGAATTGATGAATATTGTGATGACAAGGGTATTAAACATGAATTCTCTTCCAAATATACCCCAGAACAAAATGGTATAGTTGAAAGAAAAAATAGGACTCTCATTGATATGGCTAGGTCTATGTTAGCGGAATATAATGTATCGGATTCTTATTGGGCCGAGGCAATAAACATCGCTTGTCATTCATCAAATAGACTATATTGTCACAAGCTTTTGAAGAAAACTCCCTATGAATTGCTTATTGGTAGAAAGCCAAATATCTCATATTTTAGGGTATTCGGTTGCAAATGTTATATTTTGAGAAAGGGAAGCCGGCTTTCTAAATTTGAGAAGAAATGTGATGAGGGTTTTCTTCTTGGATATTCATCAAATAGTAAGGCTTATAGAGTTTTCAACAAAACTCATGGTATTATTGAAGAAGCATATGATGTTGAGTTTGATGAAACAAATGGGTCTCAAGATGAAAGTGATAATCTTGATGACGTTGGTGGAACTCAATTGAAAAATGCTATGAAAACAATGGCCATTGGTGAAATAAAGACAAAGGAAGATGATGATGAAAATAGTGTGGTTGTCATTCCTTCCTCTTCAACTCTAAATGAAGAAGATCACCAAAGCCAACAAAATGATGAAATTATGGATACTCATGATCAAGATACTTCAAGTCATTCGTTTCCTCCTAATGCTTCAACTAGAAATTATCAAACGGTATCAAGAATTCATCATTCTATTGTGAAGGATCACCCGGTTGATCAAATTGTGGGTGATATTAGTAAGGGTGTTCAAACTCGCTCTCGCATAGCTTCATTTTGTGAACATTTCTCTTTTGTATCTTGTATTGAACCTAACCATGTAGATGAAGCTCTACTTGATATTGATTGGGTGAATGCAATGCATGAAGAATTAAATAACTTCACTCGAAATGAGGTTTGGGAGCTTGTTGAGAGACCAAAGAACCACAATGTTATTGGTACAAAATGGGTGTTTCACAACAAGCACAATGAAGATGGAATAGTAGTAAGAAACAAGGCAAGATTAGTTGCACAAGGATATACTCAAATTGAGGGATTGGATTTTGGTGAGACATTTGCTCCCGTGGCAAGATTAGAAGCAATCCGGATTCTTCTTGCTTATGCTTGTGCACATAATATCAAGCTCTACCAAATGGATGTAAAGAGTGCCTTTCTAAATGGTAAGATTAGTGAACTAGTGTATGTTGAACAACCTCCCGGTTTTGAGGACCCCAAAGGACCTAACCATGTGTTCAAGCTTTCTAAAGCTCTCTATGGGCTTAAGCAAGCTCCACGCGCTTGGTATGAAAGGCTTAGGGATTTCTTGCTTTCCAAAGACTTCAAAATTGGGAAGGTTGACACTACCCTATTCACTAAAAGAATTGGCAAAGACTTATTTGTTTGTCAAATTTATGTTGATGATATTATTTTTGGATCTACTAATGAATTGTTTTGTGAGGAATTTGGAAAAATGATGTCAAAAGAATTTGAAATGTCTATGATAGGAGAATTGAGCTTCTTTCTTGGTCTTCAAATCAAACAATTGAAAGATGGAATTTTTATAAGTCAATCAAAATATTTGAAGGACATGCTCAAGAAGTTTGGCTTAGAAAATGCAAAGCCTATCAGGACTCCTATGGCAACAAATGGTCATCTAGACTTAGATGAAGGAGGTACTATGGTTGATGAAAAACTTTATCGCTCAATAATTGGTAGTTTGCTTTATATTACCGCATCTAGGCCCGATGTTATGTTTAGTGTTTGCATGTGTGCTTGATTTCAAGCTTCACCTAGAGAGATTCACTTGAAGGCCGCAAAAAGAATTCTAAGATATTTGAAGTATACTCCCAGCATTGGTCTATGGTATCCCAAAGGTGCTTAATTTGAATTAATTGGATATTCGGATTCGGACTATGCGGGGTGCAAAGTTGATAGAAAAAGCACCTCCGGTTGTTGTCAATTCCTTGGTAGATCTCTTGTTTCATGGTCTTCTAAAAAACAAAATTCGGTTGCTCTCTCTACCGCCGAGGCAGAATATATATCGGCCGGAAATTGTTGTGCTCAACTATTATGGATGAAACAAACTATATTGGATTATGGGATTATTTTCAAGAATGTGCCTCTCATGTGTGATAATGAGAGTGCGGTAAAATTGGCTACAAATCCGGTCCAACACTCAAGAACTAAGCATATTGATATACGGCATCACTTCTTAAGGGATCATGTTGGAAAGGGAGATATCTCTATTTATTCCATTGGTACGGATGATCAATTAGCCAACATTTTTACAAAGCCATTGGATGAAACGAGATTTTGTGCTCTAAGAAGTGAAATGAATGTAATCGATCTCTCAAATGTGGCTTGAAGTTGATCGCACATGTGTAGTATTGCATTTCGGCTCTAAATATGCTCTCTATGCTATCTATTTGGTATGTTTGATGAATTTTTCATTTTAAATTGATCTAAGTAGTTTGATATAAAAAATTTGCATTCCTCAATTACATAATGTGTATATGCATGCATACTAACCCTTGGATTGGTCGAAATGTCCATATATGAGCATCAATTCAGATTTGAAATTCAAAATCAGAAAGTGGACAGAATTTGGAAAACTGAGTATCAGGCCGCGGACCGTCCACCCATGGACCGTGGACCGTCCGCAGTATCAGGAACTGGACAGTCCGGTCAGGAGTGCAAACAGTCTGAATGCATCAGGGCACGAACCATCTGCCGCCCCTACGCAGACCATCCGTGACAGGCAGTAAAGCCGGGCAGAGGCAGCAAACTTGTCATTTCTGCTCATTGCATCTCCTCTCTCGCTCTCCACTCGCCAAAAAGGTCACTTTCGTCGATTATGCACGGACGGAGAAGAGAAGTTGCGCACGGACAGTCCGAAAGCTTGTGGAAAGTTCAACAAACATGTCTTCATCCCGGTATTTCATAATCTCATGGATTTCATCAAAATTCTTCAAATTTGGGAGTATTCAGATTTCTTCTCTGATCTAGATTTGAGCAATAGTTTTACAAATCTGATTGGTGGGATTATTTGTGCTACTCATTGTGAATGTTGTGCAAAAATTTGAACGCGTTTGGATGGATATTTCCTGCGGAATCAACATTTCAATGATTGAGGCGACTAGGGTTCTAGGGAGTCGCCCCTAGATGGTCGCGGACCGTTCGCCTGGTGGGCGCGGACCGTACGGACCTGTGGCGCGGACAGTCCGGACCCTGACAGAGAATTGCACTTCCTTGCTCTATGATTGTGGCTTTATCAAATATTCATCTATGGATGTTTCTCTCACTTATTGCAGTGGTCTAGGTGATCTTCGCAAGAAGCTTGCCGGTGGCTTCAAATCAAAGCGCCCACGTGCAGACGATGCTGACTACACTCCAACCACTGATTCAGAGGCCCAATCTTCAGCTGGGGGCAGTGAATCTATGGACACAGAAGACATTCCTCATACACATCCTGACTACCCAATTGACATCACAGGATGGATATTTCTAAAGAGGAGGTTTTCTATGGCAGAATACTGCTCCAGGAGAACTGTCAATCAATATACTCTGCCATCAGATACAAATGTTCAATTCTTTCACACTCAGCTCCAATTTGATGTTTTTTGGGGCACATTGATGGACACCAAATTTCACAAACATCAGGTGATTGATTGGAATTTTATGCTGGGGCAATCAGTTATGGAGGATCTGATTTCAAAGTTTGAGACATGTGGTCTGTATCACTTTATGGGTCAGAGGACTGATTACAGTGAGATGGCAGTAAAGCAATTCCTGGCCACAGCTGAAATTGATATAGAAGAGGAATCCATCACTTGGATGACTGGGTTCAAGAGGTATTCTGCCACTTTTGCTGAATTTGCGGCTGCCAACAGTCTTAATTATGGTACCATTTCAGCTGGCATTGATCTCTACACTGAAGATAATTTTGAAGACTTTGTGCAATTTTATGAGCCAGCAAGGCTGGGCATACCTAGGAGGTTTGGAGAGACAGCAGGCCTGAGGCATCATCCTGTTGTGATCAACAAGATTGCAAGAGTCACAATTCTTCCTAAGAGTGGGGACAAGAGCAAAATTCGAGACAAATTCTGGAACATTATCCACCATGTCATGAATGGTGAGGTAATGAATATTGTGCTCTTCATGATGAGACAGCTAAATGATCTGAAAATGGACAAAAACCAGAATTTAGCCTATGCACCTTACATTATGGCTCTCATCAAAGCAAAGACAAGATTTGAGGGGCCCTGTGAGATAGTTCATACACCCTTTAGACCCTTCAAGAATGAAATTGGGTTCCTCACCAGGCCACTCACTCCCTTCCCGGATGATGAGGAAGATCCTGGTTATGATGCAGGAGACGCTCTTGAAGCTGAGGCAGAGCAGATGCCTCCTCCTCCACTTCCTCCTCAGCCTCAGCAGTATTGGCAGCCTAGTCCAGGCTACTTTGACCCATATTTTCAAAACATGCAGCAAGGGCTTCAGACCCACATTGATACTCGCTTCCAGGGAATGATGACACATATGGACCAACGCCTGGATGACATGAAATCTAGTTTTGATAGTAACTAGGATGCGCTAAACACTGAGTATTCTGAATTTCGCAGTCACATTCAAACTAATGTCACTGATCCTATCATGACCAGACTCAACAATATGCAGCAGAGTTTTCAGGATAACATGGGAGCTCTGTCTAGTCAATTTGACAACCTCTCTATCAATGATAGCATACAAGAGCTCAGTCAGAGGCAGCAACAACTCCAGCAAGACTTTGGATAGTTCTCCTCTCTTTTTGACAACTTCAGCACTCACTACTATAACATGCATCCTCCACCAAGTGATCAGTGAAGCCTCTCCTTTGTGGCAATTGATGCCAAAGGGGGAGAGAAGTGAAGAAAGAGAAGAGAAGTTGTCATATTCAGGGGGAGTTGGTTTATGTGGACATTGAGACCGTGCATGTGCATGTTTATCTTTTTATGTCGCATGCATTATTTTATGTCTTATGCACTCGGTACTGGCTACTATTTGAACTTTGAACTCTATGTCTTATGCCTGTGGACAATTATTTGTAATATTCTGTGGGTTGAACTATGTTTAGTTCAAATTACTCTATGAATGGTTAATCGAGGAGTGATTATAATTGCTGCGCTTATTTTACATATCATCTCCTGTACGCCTCGATAACCATGATTGTAGGAAGGTCTTCATCAAAACTTCGATCTATTATGTGTGTTATATCTTTAGCTTGAAATATCCTGCACACACATAGGGGGAGCCTTTCTTTCATTCTAAGTTTTAATTGGGATTTATCTATCTCTCGGACAGAACTTCAAATCAAGATAAGTTCTACGAAACTCATCTCTAAAATCCTTCTTATACCTAAGGTATGAGGGAGATTTGGAAAAACAAAACTTCTCTTAAATATATTATGTAGTGTTGTCATCAATTACCAAAAAGGGGGAGATTGTGAATCATCTAGGCCCCTTAGTGATGTTTTGGTAATTAATGACAACTGCTTGTGGACTAACGGTTCTTGGAGAAATAAGAATGCAGGGTTGGACGTCATAGAACAGGAAATCTTGGAGATTCATAAGCATTGGTTGTGGACCAAGTGAAGGCAAAGGTATAACATAGGTTTTGTTTTTGCCGGTCTTGAGGAGTTTAGAGAAGATACTTGACCGGTTTAGTAGGTTAGATAGCCATACTATTAAGAGGGGTCAATGACCTTGATCTGTGTAAAACTTAGTGCTTCATAGAGCATCTAGTGGTTGCATTTGCATGAGGACTAACAGCGCTTCAAATTTCATGAGTTAAAAATCCTTTCAAAAGCTTGTTTAAAAAGTGCAAAGTCTTGGATGCGCGGACCGTCCGGGTCTTGAGGGCGGACCGTCCGCGATCCACCAGTGGGGTCCGAAGTCTGACCACTTCGAACAAGTCCTGTTCATTTGCACTGTGGACCGTCCGGGCCTTGGGGCCGGACCATCCGCAGTCCTGACCAGAGAAGGCTGCTTTCGGGACAGTCCCTGAATTATAGTGCGGACCGTCCGGCTTTGATGAGCGGACAGTCCACAGATGCCAAATAAGGTTTGGGCAGGGACTGTGTGGTTTTTGGGATTTGTACTATGGACTATCCAGACAGTAGTGTCTCCAGGTCTCGGACCGTCCGACCTTGTAGGTGGACGGTCCGCCTGTGTTAACTGCTCTTGGTCCGAGGTCCGGGTGCTTTAAGTTGCCAGGTCGCGGACGGTCCGGCCGAGGTGGGCGGACTGTCTGGACCTAACTTTTCTGACAGCTCTGACAAATTTCAAACGGGGAATATAGCCGTTATGTGTACGGCAGACCGTCCGGCCCTAGGGCGCGGACCGTCCGCGTGTGCGCAGAACAAGTGCTTTTTGCTCATAACGGTTGGAATCTAGTGGGGGACTATAAATAGAAGGGTAGCTCGTGTATGAAGACTCTCTTGGCTATTCCTTGCATACATTGAGCTCAATTGTGATCCTCCAACTCACTCTCTCACACTCTTTGCTTGAGATTGCATTCTAGTGAGAGATTGAGTGTTCCTAGTGCATTTGCATCCATCGGTGATTCTTGAGGCACTAGGTGGTACACCGAGCAAGCATCATCGGCTTGTTACTCTTGGAGGTTGCCGCCTCCTAGATGGCTCGGGTGATTGTCTCTGTCGAGCTCTCCAAGAAGATTGTGGAGAAGTCGCGGTGTTGATTCTGAGGGGTTCGCGCCTACCTCGCCGGAGCGGCAAAGGTGACATTAGTGGAATCGAGGTATTGAGTGATTTCTTGTCCACTTGGCTCAAAGATCAAGCCATGTCTTGATAGAGGAGCAAGTGAGACCTTGAAGTCTACCTCAACGTGGATTAGGGGTGATCAGCAAATCACCGATACCACGGGATAAAATTCGGTGTCTTTACTTTCTTGCATTACTTATTGCTATGCAAGTGATTAGTGTTTTGCATATTGTTCTTCAAGTATTCAATCACCTTAGTTGATTCTCATAGATTGTTTACTTGTTGTCACTAGAGAATTTATACCTCTTGTTATATTGATTAAATTTCCCTAGTGTTTTTTGATTTTAGTCAAAACCGTCTATTCACCCCCCTCTAGCCGGTGTCCTAGATCCTACACCAGCAGATAAGACCTTACTGCCCTCAAAACAGTCCAAGTTTGATATATTTCAGTAGAGCTGAGGAGTCTCTAGATCCTTGACTGTGTACCTCATCCATATCACATCCATACAACCAAGTGACACTACAGGGAGGGAGTGATCTTCTTCAGTTTCTCAACCCAAATCTGAATTTACTTCACCAGTCCTGCTGCCCCATTTAATTCCTCCCAGTTCAGACCCTCTGATCTTTCAATTTTTCACAGCAACAGACCATGCTCCCTTCACAAAAGTTGTTCTCTATACATAGCTCTACCAATTTGGTATAGAAATCACAGGTTGAAACTATTTAGAGCAAGAGTTATGACAATCCAAAGTTAAGCAAAACACTGAAAATTCAGTTTCTAATTTCTGAAACAGCTCTGCACCCAGTCTGGCAGGGAGTTTTGTAACACTATTATCTCCAAATTACACACAGTAACAAGACCAATTATTTGCATAAACTTGTTCTCCTTCAAATGGTCTTTAACTTTACCATAGAGCTCTTAATAAGAATCTCCATGGATTAATTACCACAGAGCTCCAAAGGTGAGTAAAAGCACACTGAACTCTTTAGGAACAGCTAACTGAATTCCTCTCCTCCTAATCCTGACAGCACAACTTGGAGCCACTTTTACTCCTCTTTTTGTGCAGCACCAAGACTATCTTACTTAATAGAACTTGTTCTCTGTACTATGGACTCCAACTTTGCCACACAGTTCTTAGTCCAAAACCACATGGATTAATTACAAAAGCACTCTGAACTAGGCACTCTTCATTGAAATTCCAGATTTCAGCTTTGAACAGACTAAGTCACTAGCCATCTGACAGTCCAATCTTTGAGCAGCTGTTACTACAACTTTTGTATATGATCATGTCCAACTTACTTAAAGAAAGTTATTCACCAATATGTAGTATTGAATTCCTGTATATACTTTACAGCCTAAAACCAAATGGATTAGCCACAAATGAGCTCCAAAATCAGTACCTTTTACTGAATTTTAGTTTCAGTGAACTGAACAAAATTTCAGTCAAAGCAACCTGACAGCCCATTTTGGAACTAACTTCTCTCCCAAATTTGTGTAGCACCAACCCAGCATTGCTTAAATAAGTTTGTTCTCCTAGATATGGTCTTCCATTTTTCTATAGAGTTCTTTGTCCAAAACTAACAGGATTCGACACAATAGAGCTCTAAACTTGGTACCATTCACTGATGTTCAGATTTTCAGCTCTGAAAAAACAAAGTCAACAGCAATCTGATAATCCAACTTTGGGGAGGTTTTTCTCCACATTTTGTATAGGATCCTTCCAAACACACTTAAAGAAAGTTGTTCCCCAACATATGGTATTCAATCCCTTTATGGACCTCTCAGCCCAAATCCTTAGGGATTAGTCACAATCAAGCTCCCAAAACTGCTATCAAACACTGAAATTCAGTTACTGTTTCCAATCTGAAAATTCAGAAGCACAACAGCACCACTTTGAACCACTCTTTTTCCTGGGTTCCAAATGTTTCTAGGGGCAAGTTGCTCAATAAAGTTTATACTCCTATAGTTCCTCTACAAGTTTTATATAGTGACCATTAACCAAAGCCTCTTGAATTCCAAACTACAATAGCCTAAAGTTTGCTCCAATTGCTGAAATTCAGACTCTGAATTTCACTAAGTCTGAAATCCACACTTTCAGACAGCTCTACTTTAGGCCAGCTTTTCTCTAGGTTCCAAATAGCTTTAGGGCTAGGTGTCTTAATCAAACTTATACTCCTCATTTAGTTCTATAATTGTGTTATAATGATCATAACCTATAACCCTATGGATAGAGCAATAGAGAGCTCCAAAACTGCACAAATCTCACTAAAACTCAGCTGCAATGATTTGGCTAAGTCTGAAAACACAATACCTAGCATCCCATCTTTGGACCACCTTTGCTCCTAGTAGCATGTAGTTTTAGGGCTAGTACACTTAATAAGGATTGTTATCCAACAATCACTTTACAAGTTTGTTATAGTAACTCCTTACCAAAAGTCCATAGATCAAAAGTTATAAGGGTCCAAATACAGCTATATGAAACTGTTTTCAGCCCAATTCAAACTGAACCCAAGCTGAAATTTTGCAAATTACTCCAAATTTATCCACACAACTTGGAATTCTCCAGATATGAAATTTGTTCACTTTTCCAAGTCCTACAACCTTGGTATATGGACTTTTAGCTAAATCCTTCTAGATTTTAAATTCCACATTTGGGGTTAGTTTAGGGTTTCAAATGAGTTTCATCTGTGTTTCAAATTCTTCTAGGGATTCATCCATTTGATCCATCCATCAGAAACTAGGTTACTCTCTAGTCTAAGATCCGACTTTAGCATATGTAGCTCCTTCCCAACAAGTCCTTGATTTCAGAGTTATTTTGTTTATCCACAATTTCAAGCAAGGTTTTCAACCTAAGTCTTATACTCAACACATGACATCACACTTTTGAAAAGAAAATTTTTAACCTAGTAAATGCATTCTAGGTGTAACAAGCAGGTTAATGCAATTGCTGATGATGACATGTCCGAGTTTTAGTTGTCGTAACACCAGGGGTGTTACAACCTTCATCTTTTTGCTCGCAGCCTTCGGCACAGGCTCAGCTGGGGCGACCGATGCATCAGCTTTTCTCTTCTTCCCCTGTCCCCGCAGCGGGTAGCAGTAGTCGAGGTAGACGAAGCCAATAGCATCAAAAACTCTATTCAATCTCTTCTTTCCCCGACTTCCGAAGGCTATGGATAATGCATTATCTTCTGCCTTGAAATATGATCCAAGCAGTTCATCACTTGTAACTTCAATACACTTCAGCCAATCATCGTTTGGTTTATCAAATTTATCTCCAAACCTAAAGGTGTATTTCAGCCGGACCAAATCACCTTCGCTAGGATCATTGATGATTTCCTTCGATATTTCCCAGCCTTCCGCAAGCGGCCACACTTTGAATGTTATATGCTCTTGAATTAAATCTCTTGTACCAATGAAATAGCAGACAATGCCGAAGGCCTTCTGACACGCTTCCGCAGCATCATCAATTTCAACCTTCGGCTTTCGGAGACCGAAGCGGGACCATATGGGGCACATGATAACCTCCTTGATGTCCTCCCTCGCCGTCAAGTCATTCTTCACATAAAACCATTCTTCCATCCAAGTTCCAGGCCATCTCTTCCGAAATGTTGGCACTGGGTGGCTTGCGTTGGCGCGGGCGATAAATCCATAACAACCAAAGTTGTTGTGATACTATTCTTTACCCATGGCCTTCGTCTCATACAGAAGTTCGTGCATGCTGCAAAAACATTTTGCGCTGGGCTCTATCCCTTGGCTTCTTACTGCCAGACGAAGACTCCCATCCTCAGTATGGCTTCGGGGGTCAACTGATGAAGGAAGATTTGGTAGGTTTTTAGCACTTCAACTACAAATCTGCTTAGTGGAAACCGAAGCCCAGCTTTGAAGAAGCTTCGGTAGATCACAACTTCGTTTTCCTCGGGGGCAGGGACGTTGCTGTCTCCACCAGCTCTTACAATAGACATATCTCGAAAGTACCTTCCTCTCATATTGTCAAGATGACTCTGTTTAATTATTGATTTCCCAAATATTGTATGACTTGGCCTCCAGGGCCGATCCTCAGAATCTTCACCCCCGCTTTCTGTATCATAACTGTCACTGTCACCAGTATCTTCAGACAGGCCCTCTAGTATCTCCTTAGTAATCTTCTCTGTATTTGTTTTTGCCATTGACTCGATAAATCCAGCAATGTAGGGATTCACAGCCTTCTTCTCCTCTAAAAGCTTCTTCTCTTTAGTCAGTTTCGTCTCAGCAACAACCTTCTTGTCTTGAGACATTTCTCCTTCAGCAAGGATGAAAAATGCGACTTTTTAGTCGAAGCTCAGAAAGCTTGAAAACTAGCAAGCGTTAGTGAGCAAATGCTGCGAAATTGAGGAAGTAAAACAAATGGCACAAGTAGCGTATCAAATATAGCTGGTGTGAGTTCTTATTTATACGCTCAGCACGCTCCAAATTGAGGGGCCCCGTTTGTCATTGACTGTTGCTATCCTAGCAAAGGGAAGGTGTTTTTCGGACCTTCGGCTTAAGGCCTTCGTCCATGTCGCAGTCTGAATTCGTTATCTTAAACAAATTAATACTATGAGGGGCTACTGTTGGGGGCCTTCATCCTCCGAAGGTCCTCAAAAACGTGATTTAACAATATCTTCCAAGTGTGACATATGAATAGGTACCTTCGGACTCGGGTTAAAAGCATGTACGATGTGAAAAGCATGATCGTGACGAAGGTTGGAGTCGCTCCGAAGCTACGTGCAAGGGAGCTTTGGCTAAATAGCGGAAAAAGGAACCGACTTAAAGGGGAAAAGGCCATCTAGTCCTCATAGTTTCGTCTACAAATCGATAGTAAATATAAAGGGCATGAATGTAATTTCTCACAGGCTGTGTCCTGTGCCTATAAATAGATGAACAGTTCCCCTATACTGTTCACGCTGACTTGTACTCTCTCGTGCATCACGCTTGGACTTTTTCTTTCTGTGAAGCCGAAGGTATAAATGTAATTCAATATTGTTTCTGTTTATCCATGATAATGAATAATATATTAACAATGTCGTATGATTATTCATGCTGTCTTTTATATTGTGTATGCTTCTTCTTTCATTAACATACGCTATGATGATGAAGGTATGTCCTTCATCACCTTCGTCTGAAGATCATTATATCCTATGGGAAATAATGCTTTGAAAGACGAAGGGTATTAACTCTTAACATTTTGTGTTGCCTTATTCTTAATTCATAGTACTTGAGAACAAGTCCCCAACACTTACTAAAGGAGATGGTTGAAGTTGAGCATTGCTTTTAAAGTTAGTCAAAATTTTATTAGTAGTTACTAAGTATAAGTAGATACCAACCCCAAATAAGTGAGAGATCAAATTAATAACAACACACACAATGCAATGCATATGACAAATTAAGTTTAGTTCTATAGATTAATCATGCGAGAGTCCTGAGCTGCTCATGCTCGCGAGCACGGCTGATATACTAGTTTTACATACTGCAGAGGTTGCACCCTTTACCCACAAGTCGTGTATCTCGTATAGCCAGGGTTAGCTAGACCCTTAGACACTTCTGAGGTGAATTGCTAGGGATCCACTACGAGGCCCTTATAAAGTTCCACTAGCTTTAGAAAACCCGGTACAGTTTCTAGGAAGGGCAATATAGGAATCACTCGTCCGAAAAGCCATCACACAATGTTCGACCCGAGAACCTCCCTATACGCAACTCCCCTACTGCCCTTGCCCCTTTTGGGTAAGGTAGTCTTCCACTAGCTTTCCTAATTAGTCAGCCAAGGGCGTCCCATTCCACCCTTGTAGTAGCACGTGTTTCTCAAGTTAAGCTCCATGTTCCAATTAACACAATGATCTTGTCATGAACAATAATTAAACAACAGTATAACTTGATCATGATCATAATGTGATATTAATCCCAAAACCAGGTAGAGTAATAGCAAAACTACCCAAAAGTTCAATGGTAAACAAGGTGTGGAACAAACAAGTCTAGGGAAACCTATTAGGTCCCATCTAATTAACCTGAGCATGTCACAGTGATTAACATGAATATTATTAGGTAAAGAAAAGTGATCAAGGGCACAACTTGCCTTAGACTTGAGATTCCAGGTACCAGGATGATCTTCAGATTCTCCTGACCTCACTGCTAGTCATAGCAATACAAACAAACATGGTATAGGCAAAATTAACATCACACCAATCATAAGTACAAACTGCATAATGATGATCTACGCGCTGCTACGAGAACATAGGTTCGAGAACCACTAAATTCGGAGTTACAGTTATAAAGTTATGATTTTCTAAAGATTTAGGAGTTAGGTACAAAAGAAATTAAGTCCATAATTTTAATTTATGTTTCATACCAAAATAAGGTTATCAGATGATAAACAATGTTATTATGGATTTAATGCAACTGGAATAGATCAAAAGGAGTTAAAATGAATTAAATATGAATTAAACAAGTTTCTAAAATTATTTTTATACTAAAAATGCTTTTCTTTATTAATTTTACCCATTTTATTTAACCCATGGGCTGCGGCCACTATTTACCAGAAGCTCATGGGGTCACATGTAAATTTCAGGACCTTGGTGCAATGATCTTATCACTATAATGGATGGCGGGTTAATTTTAATGAAACCCGAGGGCTCTTTTCAAAAAAATCCGCTGCGAAGGGGTATCTTCAATCTTGAGCCATCCGATCAAGCATGCACGTTCTAGATTAAATCACGATTCATGTGAACCGGTATGGGATGATGGCCACCGGATCGATATCTGACGGTCCGGATTTTACGGGATCTAAACTGTTCTCACCCATTCGATCAAGATTCTACGGCAAACGCGGATCTCGGCCGAAAGGCTACACGTGATCTAATCGCATCCGTACATTCCGAGATCCATGGCTCTGATTCGATTTGACTCCCTGCTTCCATCCGAACCGTCCGTGCTTGTACCGATGGTCCCGATTGCACGTTCGAAGCGGTAACCTTGTGGTCTAATCTCGACCGCCCACTCCACGATCGACGGCCTGAGGTCGTCTTCGCCAACCTGCCACCACCACGACAGAGCAGGCCACCACGCACGGCGACGCACTCTTGGGTCGCGCGTGACTGGGTGCACCAGGGCAGTATACCCCCGATCGGAACTTGCTACATGAAGGGGTGGCGACGGCGAACATGTGGGTAGGGTACTCACCAGCGTCAAAGGCGGAGACGGTGCTTGCCCATGCAACGAAGTGAACCCGCGGCAACGATGAAGCTCCGATGAGCAATCCACAACTGAAAGCTCTCTTGTGGGTTTTGGTGTTTGGATGACAACCCAATTAAAGGACTAACGAGTGTGCTAAGTGTTGAACAGGTGCTTAATCCAAAGCTAATAGGGTTCAACACAAGTGAACAAGTGTGATGGTCCAAAGACTGAATTATCTATAGATAATGAACACTGCTTAAGTGAGACTCAGTGTGCGTAACTCAGAGACAACCGATCAAGCCAAGGATGGAGGCAAGAAGAGCTTCGAGGTACCGAGTGCACGGGAGAAGGTCAAGGAGACCAGGAACCCAAAGCCAGGGGTGAAGAAGAAGACTTGCAAAGTCAAGGTTGATCGAGTTAAGAGTTATGGTACATCAAGGATCACTACATAAGGATATGACTTACAACCAATGAGGTAACATCTACAGTTATGTGGTGTAAGTCATAAGGCTCAAGATCAAGCTCGAGAAATGAACAAGGGAGTTGGAGCTCAGATATGTCAATCTAGATCAAGTCAAGTTGACTTAATGGTTTAGAGTCCAACATCGACCTCAAACATGCCAAATTGGGTAAAACGATGAAAAAGGTTAAGTATGTAAGATTTGAGTGTTCAACCATGTTCCATACACCTCTTACTACAAGTTTGGTGCTTTGGTTTGCTCTCTAACTCTTTCTGTAGAGAAAGTACCATTCTGAGCTCTGCTGGAGGAGAAACAGAAAAGCTAGGAGAAGAACAAGAAAGATGTAAGTTTCTAGGACTAAATCAATTGGATTATACTCTAAATGTGTTTGTTTAAGTCTCAGGAAAATCCTCCCAAAAGTTGAAGTCAAACGGAGAAAGAACGGAGGAAAAATCACTTAGTGTGCTGTTGGCTAGTGCACTGGACAGTGAATAGTAGCTGTCCGGTGCACAGGACAATGAATAGTGACCTGTCCGGTGCATAGGACAGTGAATAGTAGTTGTGTCCGGTGCACAGGACAGTGAATAGTAGCTGTGTCCGGTGCACAGGATAGTGAATAGTGACCTGTCCGGTGCACAGGACAGTGAATAGTAACCTGTCCGGTGCACCAATGGCTAGCTGTTCTAGAGAAGGAAACTGTCAATCAGATCCGTTACTGTTCACTGTCCGGTGCGCCACCGGACAGTCCGGTGCACCCGCAACCAGGGAAGGCTGGGAGCTTCCAAATGAAGCTCCAACGGCTCCTAGGCCCTTTGGGGCTATAAAAGGGACCCCTAGGCGCCTCAAACAAGTACATAAGTGCAGCCAACAAGTGCATACATCATTTGGATCAATTCTCTCTCTCCCTCTCTTGTGTATCTCTCTAGTTTGTGTAGAGGCAAAGTTATAAGCCTTTAGAGAGAGGGGAAGTGCAGCCAACAAGTGCATACATCATTTGGATCAATTCTCTCTCTCTCTCCCTCTCTTTTGTATCTCTCTAGTTTGTGTAGAGGCGAAGTTATAAGCCTTTAGAGAGAGGGGAAGTGCTGCTGAGAGCTAGAGCAATATCTTGAGCACATTGTTACTATGTCGGAGTGCTGTCGAGAAGATTGTAAGCATCCACGGCATCATTGTAACTGATATCAATATAGTGGAAGGCTCTATCTGTCGCACTGACAGATCTGAGCAAACGGAGGAAGGAGTTGAAATAGACTCCAAGCCAAGGTGTGGCTAACTCCAACGAGGACTAGGCAAGCATTTCAGGCTTGGCCAAACCTCGGGATAAATCCCTGTGTCTGTGTGCTCTGCTCTGTGTTGTGTGCTGTTTCTCTGTCTTATTTGTTGTTTATACTTGCACTTCAATATTTATATGTGGTACAAGCTATCTTCGAAGTGCAGGGTATTTTAAGACAGGAACTTCAATTCCGCTGCAACCTACTCGAAGGGTCTTTCATTCCACTACGGTCCAGCCTTCGAGTAGAGTAAGAATTTCTAGTTATAAAGTGATAATTATTATTCGCCTATTCACCCCCCTCTAGGCGACATCCAGATCCTGTTCTCGGGCATAGGGAACTTTCAATTGGTATCAGAGCTAGGCCTCTCCAGTGTGGGCTTAGTCGTCTGGAGATGACGATGTCGTCACAAGAGGTAACTCTAGAACTTCTTCTAGGCGATGGTTCTAATTATAAATCTTGGTCTGTCTCTATTTATAATGCTTTCATGCATATTGATCCTGATTTGAGACAGATCTTTAGTAGAAGTATTTTTCCCTCTGATATTAATAAAAAACCTTCTAATGCTGAACTAAGATGTCTATCTCTTAATCACCATGCTTGCAACATCTTAGTTGACTCTCTTTCTAGAGGTGCTTATTTTGCCATCATGAGTAGTGATAGTGATTTATATGTTGATGCTCATGATCTATGGACTAGAATTAAAATAAAATATTCTGAGTCCAATTGCACTACTTCTACTCCCTATGTTGCTTGTGGTACTAACCTTTCAAAGGGAGAAGAAAAACGATGGCAACCAAACGATGAATCCACCTCACCGACAGATGTGTCTTCCACTAGTTATAAATGTCTTATTGCTAACAATGATAGTGGAGACGAAAGCGATGATGAGGAGGAATATGAGGATGATAGCGAGGATGAGTCTTCATCACCACAAGGTACATTTTTCTGTATTGCTTCCACTAATAATAATGACAGAAAAAATGAGACTGACGATGTGGAAGAAGAGGATATTCGCCAGTTCTACACCCATCTCAACAAAGAAGACAAAGTGCTCTTGGTTAAGCTGTTGAGGAGGAACAAGAAACAAGGTGAGACGCTTCTTAGGCTAGAGGAGACTCTCATCAAAACCAACAACAGCCTAGAGAAGATGACCAAAGAACATGAGGAGCTAAAGTGCTCTCATGATAATTTGGTCCAACGGTATGAATCTATTTTATTTGAGCAAAGAAATAATCATGATGTATTATCTGATGTTGCTCAACTTAAAACTGAGAATTCTATGCTTAAGAGTCAAGTAGAAATGATAAATTTAGAAAAACTTGCTCTAAGTGAAAAAATATGATATGATATCTTATTCTCATAATGAATTAGTTGATGACCATATCATGCTCGATATTGCTCATGAGGTAGTAATTACTAGTTTAAACTCATGTGAACTACATTCTTGCATAAGTGATCAATTAGTTAAAATATCATCATGTGCTAACCTCTACAGCCCTAAGAAAGGCCAATCTTTGATTGAGCAACAAGTTGTAGGGTCAAAAAGAAAATTGCTTGGGAACAACAAACAAAGACAATTGAGGAGAAGACGCTATGCTCGACTTCCTCAAGATATCTACGAACGCGTGGTGAAGAAGCTTGAGGAAGGAGAAACCACAGCAAGGGTCAAACTCCACGAAAAGAAGTTCCTAAGGCAATAAGTGAAACAATCAACATGAAACAAGAAAAAGGTAAAGATTCAATTAGTCATGTTGTTTGCACTGATCATCTCTCTATGTCATCCAAGAGCAAAAAGGGAAGAGGAAAAAGGAGGTGCTTCAAATGCAAGGAATTAGGCCACTTCATTGCGTCTTGTCCGCACAAAGACAAGGATGAAAGGATGAGGAGATGTTTTGGATGCAATGATAAGGACCATATGATCACTTCATGTCCGCTCATGAAGAATCAAAGATGTGAACGTTCCAAGATGACCCTCACTAAGAAAAAAGACAAACAACGAGCGTCATGTCAGGTTGAGCGACGCTTCTGCTACATGTGTGGTGAGCATGGTCATACCTAAGGTATGTAAGACGAAGGGTAAGGTTCCGAAGCAAGTAAATTTATCTCAATCTTATTCGCTTAGGAGACCCAAATCATACACTTGTGGTGGATTAATAATGAGATCACCTAGAACTAGCACAAATGTTATTTAGGTACCAAAGTCTCTTTTAGATGAACGTTATGGACCCATCCCGAGATGGGTACCAAACTGTGCCAACTAGACCATGCAGGTGCCTCGAGATGGACTGGAGACCCTGGGAGAGCGTAAGATGGTTAATTCAAACTCTATGCTTAAGCTATCAATTTTATTGTCTATTTATTGACCCAAGGTTGAATTATTGTGCAATACTAATCCCTTGTTCATCTCGAGTTAAATAAGTTATAGAGGTCCTTAATCATTATTGGTGAATCAAGCAAAAGACTTTGATGAGAATCTGCAACTTGCTCTCCAAAGGACGGTACCCGTGTGTCTTAAGTGCATTATTTCTAATCAGTATTGCTCTTAAGTTGGATTGTCGTGCTATACCTATCCTTGGAGTAGTTATGCTTTTGAGATTGCTTGTGTTGAATATCTTTCAATTAATGATCCATGATTTCCAAAGATCATAATCATGCTTGCTCAATCATGACTTTGTGCTTTATAGGTTATATATCTTGAATCATTCAATGGGTAGCTTTTCATTTGATATGTCCACCATGATTAACTCTCTTGGTGTATGTGGATAAACATGTATCTTTTTGTAAGTCATGCTATGTGGTTTTTAATGATTAACCTATGTGCAAGCATGATAGTTTTGTTTAGTCCATGTTCACATGATTACTTTGTCTTGGTACTCTATGTATACCAAAACAATAAATCCATGTTATGTCTCTAATGCACCCTCTCGAGCTATGAGGTGCATGAGCAAAAGGAGCCCTAAATTGGTGACAACAGGTGCTCTCACTCCACACTACCTAAAAGAATGAATCTCATGGCATTCAGGTAAAAGGCAAAGGTATGGAGAATGGAACTATGCAATTTCATTGAATATCTTGAAGTTCCGTTGACTGTGATCATAGCTATGTTCTTGCCTTTCAAATGGTAGTATCTTGATGTCGGGTACCGAAATTAGGGGTACCCCCACCACTCCTAATCACGGCTGGTAAATGCCTTCAAGGCAAACCCTAAAGGCTGACGGCTCGGGTCAAAGTCAAAGCTTCGTCTACCAAGGGACACGGTCTCACCCCGCCCGAGCCCGGCCTCGGGCGGAACAGTGGTCCCGAACGAGTCCATGCCTTGCCCGAGGGTCTCTTCGGACAGTGAGCGCACCCTCGGCTCAGCCAAGGGCAAGCCTTGTCGTGCAAGTGACCTTGGCCAGATCGCCTCACCAGCCGACCGCATCGCATGCACATTTGATGCTGGGATCGCCTGACACCTTATCCTGACACACGCGCCTCAGTCGGCAAGGTCGAAGTGATCACAGTCACTTCGCCCTTTCACTGACCGATCTGACAGGAAAATAGTGCCGCCTGCCCTGCTCCGGCTGCTGTGCCAACCACCCGAGCGAAATCGACAACGGTCGAGTTCAGCCTCGGGCGCAACAGGAAGCTCCACCTCGCCCGACCCCAGGGCTCGGCCTCGGGCGCAACAGGAAGCTCCGCCTCGCTCGACCCTAGGGCTCAGCCTCGGCCTCGCCCGACCCTGGGTCTCGGCCCCAGCCTCGGCCTCAGAGGAGTCGTCGCCTCGCCCGACCTCAGGCTCGGATCATCCACGCCACGAGGGATGCATCATTACCCTACTCCTAGCTAGCTCAGGCTACGAAGGAACAAGACCGACGTCCCATCAAGCTTACCCCGGTAACAGGCAATGGTGGTTTCCCGCATGCAACCATGACGTCGGTGGTCCTCAAGCCCCCTACGGAAGCAAGGAGACGTCAGCAAGATCCATGCAGCGCCAACAGCTGTACTGCTACAGGGTTCAAGGCACTTCTCCGATGGCCACGATACTACCTCTACAGGACTCGAGACGTCCCCCCGACGGCCACGTTGTTATTTGTATAGGGCTCAGGGCACTCCCCTGCCAGCTACATTAGCTCCCAGCTACACCCCATTGTACAGCTAGGCATCTCCTTACATCTATAAAAGGGGGTGTCCAGGGCCCCACGTGAAGGAGGGAGGAAAAGGGGAGTGAGGGGACGAAGGGACGAGCATATGAACATACGAAGCATATGTACGCACGGCGGGAGAAGACGAGCAGGGGCCGGACCCTCTCTCTCTCTCTCTCGCTCTCACTCTCTCGCAAGGCTTGTAACCCCTACTACGAGCACCCTGGTGCAGGATAATACAAGGCCCATTCCTCTACTTGTGTTCCATCCCGCGCCAACCCATCTGGGCAGGGGCACGCAACGACAATTTTACTCGTCGGTCCAGGGATCCCCCAGGTCCGAAACGCCGACAGTTGGCGTGCCAGGTAGGGGCCTGCTGCGTGTTAATAATCGCTTTCCCGTTGAGTTCCAGATGGGGAGTCTTCAGCAACCTCTTAAGCCCGGGACAGTGCTCCACTTCGGGAGCCTCGAGTTCATGTCCTTCGACGGTAGCTACGACCTGGTACTCCTCCCTCCGTGGCACAACGACAACGACAGTCAACGACTCGCCCGGCGAAGGCAACCTCCATGGCGGCATCTCCCCGTGGCGGAAGAGGAGCACTCCGGTCGTCCCCGCCACCCTCCTCGCCGGAGGAGGCGGAGACGGGGCAACCGTGGCCACGCAGGAGGCGGCACCTTATCGGCTGTCGGACCGGATCGAGCCGACGACGCCGACACTCCTCTGGGGGACATGTCAGGTGTTGTCCTCGTGCTTGAGACGACGACGAGCATCGTTTCCCCGCGACGTGCCAGCCCTGAGCAGACCGACGACGCCAGCACCCTCACCAAGGACCTGCTGGGCGTCACCCTCATGCTTGAGATGACGGTGCGTTCCGTCCCCGACGCGACTTCACCACCGTCCATCGACCAAAAGGTACCGTCCGTATTCCACCCTGTTCCCTTTCGATTCAGCTTCGATCCACCTAGCGATCCCGCTACGGTGAGCGCTTTCGTAAGGGCATATCCCAACCTTCCGGGGTACCATATGTGGTCGACCTGGGACCGACTGACAGCCGTCTCAATCTCCGGACCGGTGGGTTCCGAGGAAGAGGACGACCCCGACTTCGGTCGGGAATTCTCTGGCCTCAATGACCCCGGTGCCATGCGAGACTTCATGTCCGCATGTGACCACTGCCTCTCCGGTTGTTCTAACGATGGCCACGGCCTTAACGACGAGGGTTATGGCCCAAGTCGCGAATGTTTTCACGTCGATCAGGGAGATCACGACGAAGGCAACCACCTCGGTATGCCAGAGGTTGATGATCCCCCTGGGCCCGTATCTCGCGTTGACATCCCGCGGAAGCTAGCTGTGGTCCCAGTCCCTGCGGGGGGTCGGGACACACAGCTCGAGCAAATCCGTGAGATGCAGGCCCGGGTCGACGGGGAAGCAGGGCGGCTTGTGAAGCTCCGACAGAACATCGAACAGGAGTGGGCAGGCCGAACACTCGTCGGAGGAGCCTGTCATCGGGCCCGGGACGTCCAGCGCCGCACCATCGACAATGCTAGGGCAGCGCTGCCCTCGGCCGTCAGCGGGTCCGGCCAGGACCTAGCTGCAGCGGCGACGCTACTTCGAACAATGCTGGAGCCATCCACCACTGAGGGACGCCGTATCCAGGGCGAACTCAAGAATCTCCTGGAAGGTGCCGCAGTTCGACGAGCCGAGAGCTCTGCCTCCTGGAGGCGAGCTGACCCCTCGGAGCATCACGCGACGTCCTCCCGACGCATGCGGGAGGCCTCGGACCATGCCGAGCGCACGCGAGACGAGGCACCTGCCGCCCGGGATTGCCTCGGCAACGAGCATCACCATCACGACCATCGAGCCTGCCTCGACGAGAAGGTGCGGTGAGGCTACCTTCCCAGGCACGGAGGGCGCTGCGACAGCGAGGAGGATCGGAGCCCCTCGCCCGAGCCACCCGGTCCACGAGTCTTCAGCAGGCCATACGACGAGCGCCGTTCCCCGCCCGTTTCTGAGCCCCGACTACCATCACCAAGTACTCGGGGGAGACGAGGCCGAAGCTGTGGCTCGCGGACTACCGACTGGCATGCCAATTGGGAGGGGCGGACGATGACAACCTCATCATCCGTAATCTACCCCTTTTCCTCTCCGACGCCGCCCGGGCCTGGCTGGAGCATCTGCCTCCTGCGCAGATCTCCGACTGGGACGACCTGGTCAAGGATTTCGCGGGAAATTTCCAGGGCACGTACGTGCGCCCTGAGAACTCATGGGATCTCCGAAGCTGCCGCCAGCAGCCTGGGGAATCCCTCCGAGAGTACATCCGGCGGTTTTCGAAGCAGCGCACCGAGCTGCCTAACTTCACAGACTCGGACGTCATCGGAGCTTTCCTCGTCGGCACCACTTGCCGAGACCTGGTGAGCAAACTGGGATGCAAGACTCCCACCAAGGCGAGCGAATTGATGGACCTCGCCACCAAGTTCGCCTCGGGTCAGGAGGCGGTCGAGGCCATCTTCCGGAAAGACAAGCAGCCTCACGGGGAGCTGAAGGAAGACGCCCCCGAGGCGTCCGCCCAACGTGGCGCGAAGAAGAAGGCCAAGAAGAAGGCGCAAGCGAAGCGCAATGCCGCTGACGCGAATCTTGTCACTGCTACCGAGCACAGGAATCCTTTGAAGCCCCCTGGAGGGGACGACGCGTTCGACAAGATGCTCAAGGAGCCGTGCCCCTATCACCAGGGTCCCGTCAAGCACACCCTTGAAGAATGTGTCATGCTCCGACGCTATTTCCATAAGACCAGGCCCCCGGCGGAGGACGGCAAGGACCGAGGCAACAACAAGAAGGAGGGCGGCAAGGAAGAGGAGTTCCCCGAGATCCACAACTGCTTCATGATTTACGGCGGGCAGGTGGAGAACGCTGCGGCTCGGCACCGCAAGCAGGAGCGCTGGGAGGTCTGCTCGGTAAAGGTGGTAGCGCCAGCCTACCTAGACTGGTCCGACAAGCCTATCACCTTCGACCGAGGCGACCACCCCGACTTCGTGCCAAGCCCAGGGAGGTACCCGCTCGTCGTCGATCCGATCATCGGCAACGTTAGGCTCTCCAAGGTCCTCATGGACGGAGGCAGCAGCCTCAACATCATCTACACCGAGACCCTGGAACTCTTGGGGGTTGATCGGTCCGAGGTCCGGGCCGGTGCGGCACCCTTTCACGGGATCACACCTGGAAAGCGTATCCTTCCCCTCGGGCGGATTGACTTGCCCGTCTGCTTCGGGACTCCCTCCAACTTCCGAAAGGAAACCCTCACCTTCGAGGTGGTCGGGTTCCGAGGGACCTACCACGCGGTGTTGGGAAGGCCGTGCTATGCCAAGTTCATGGCCGTCCCCAACTACACCTACCTCAAGCTCAAGATGCCGGGCCCGAATGGGATCATCACCGTCGGATCCACGTACCGCCACACGTACGAATGCGACGTGGAATGCGTGAAGTACGCTGAGGCCCTCATCGAGTCCGAGGCCCTCATCGAGTCCGAGGCCCTCATCGCCGACCTGGAACGCCTCTCCAAGGAGGCGCCCGACACGAAGCGGCACGCCAGCAACTTCGAACTAGTCGAGGCGGTTAAGTCCGTCTCTCTCAACCCCAGCAACGACGCCAGTAAGAAAGTCCGGATTGGCTCCAAGCTCGACCCCAAATAGGAAGCAGTGCTCGTCGACTTTCTCCGCGAACGCCGAAGTTTTTGCGTGGAGTCCCTCGGATATGCCAGGCATACCAAGGAATGTCGCCGAGCACTCACTGGACATCAAAGCTGGAGCCCGACCCGTGAAGCAGACCTTGCGCCGTTTTGACGAAGAAAAGCGCAGGGCCATAGGCGAGGAGGTCCACAAGCTACTCGCGGTAGGGTTCATCAAAGGGGTATTCCATCCCGAATGGTTAGCTAACCCTGTTCTTGTAAGGAAGAAGGATGGGAAATGGAGGATGTGCATAGACTACACTGGTCTAAACAAAGCATGTCCGAAGGTTCCTTACCCTCTGCCTCGCATCGATCAAATTGTGGACTCCACTGCTGGGTGCGAAACCCTGTCATTCCTCGATGCCTACTCAGGCTGTCATCAAATCAAGATGAAAGAGTCCGACCAGCTCGCGACTTCTTTTATCACGCCTTTTGGCATGTATTGTTATACTACAATGCCATTTGATTTGAGGAATGCAGGCGCCACCTACCAGAGGTGCATGAACCATGTGTTCGGACAACACATCGGCAGAACGGTCGAGGCTTACGTCGATGACATCGTTGTCAAGACGAAGAAAGCCTCCGACCTCCTCTCTGACCTTGAAACGACATTCAAGTGTCTAAGAGCTAAAGGCGTGAAACTCAACCCTGAGAAGTGTGTCTTCGGAGTCCCTCGAGGCATGCTCCTAGGGTTCATCGTCTCCGAGCGGGGCATAGAGGCCAACCCGGAGAAAATCGTGGCCATCACCAACATGGGGCCGATAAAAGATTTGAAAGGAGTACAGAGGGTCATGGGATGCCTTGCAGCACTGAGCCGTTTCATCTCACGCCTTGGCAAAAAAGGATTGTCCCTGTACCGCCTCTTAAGGAAGACCGAGCGCTTCACTTGGACCCCCAAGGCCGAGGAAGCCCTCGGGAACTTAAAAGCACTCCTTACAAATACACCCATCTTGGTGCCCCCCGCTGCGGGAGAAGCCCTCCTGATCTACGTAGCCGCAACCACTCAGGTGGTCAGCGTCGCAGTCGTAGTCGAGAGACGAGAAGAAGGGCATACACTGCTCGTCCAAAGGCCAGTCTACTTCATCAGCGAAGTGCTATCCGAGACAAAAGTCCGCTACCCACAGATCCAGAAGCTGCTCTACGCAGTGATTCTGACACGGCGGAAGCTACGACACTACTTCGAGTCTCACCCGGTGACTGTGGTGTCATCCTTTCCTCTAGGAGAGATCATCCAGTCCCGAGAGGCCTCTGGTAGGATAGCGAAATGGGCAGTGGAACTCATGGGCGAAACACTTTCATTCGCCCCTCGGAAGGCCATAAAATCGCAAGTCTTGGCCGACTTCCTGGCTGATGGACTGACACCCAGTTACCGACGACTCCAATCCAACCCGAGCTTTGGACCATGTACTTCGATGGGTCATTGATGAAAACCGGAGCAGGCGCGGGCTTGCTCTTCATCTCACCCCTTGGAAAACATCTTCGCTACGTGATCCGCCTTCATTTTCTGGCGTCAAACAACGTGGCCGAGTACGAAGCATTGGTTAATGGGCTGCGCATCGCCATCAAGCTAGGGGTTCGGTCCCTCGACGCTCGTGGCGACTCGCAGCTTGTCATTGACCAAGTCATGAAGAACTCCCACTGCTACGATTGGAAGATGGAGGACTACTACGACGAAGTTTGACGCCTGGAAGACAAGTTCTACGGGCTGGAACTCAGCCACGTCGCTTGACGATTCAATGAGACTGTGGATGAGCTGGCTAAAATAGCCTCGGGGCGGACACTGGTTCCCCCAGACGTCTTCTCCAGGGATATACATCAACCCTCCATCAAGATCGACGACACGCCCGAGGGAGCCTCGGCCGAGCCTGAGGTACCCTCGGCCACCGAGGGTGAGGCCCTGCGCGTCGAGGGAGAGCGGAATGGGGTCACACCGGTCCCGAACTGGCAGACCCCGTACCTGGAATATCTCCTCCGAGGAGAGCTGCCCCTCGACAAGGCCGAAGCTCAGCGACTGGCTCGGCGCGCCAGGTCGTTCGTTTTGCTGGGTGATGAAAAGGAGCTCTATCACCGCAATCCCTCGGGCATCCTCCAGCGATGCATCTCCATCGCCCAAGGACAAGAGCTGTTACAAGAAATACACTCGGGGGCTTGCGGCCACCATGCAGCACCTCGAGCCCTCGTGGGGAATGCCTTCCGACAAGGTTTCTACTGGCCAACCGCGGTGGCCGGCGCCACTAGGATTGTACGCTCGTACCGGGGGTGTCAATTCTACGCGAAGCAGACACGCCTGCCCGCTCAGGCCCTGCAGACGATACCCATCACCTGGCCGTTTGCTGTGTGGGGTCTAGACCTCGTCGGTCCCTTGCAGAAGGCACCCGAGAGCTTCACGCACCTGCTGGCCGCCATCGACAAATTCTCCAAGTGGATCGAGGTCCGACCCTTAACCAGCATCAGGTCTAGGCAGGCGGTGGCATTCTTCACCAATATCATCCATCGCTTTGGAGTCCCGAACTCCATCATCACCGACAATGGCACGTAGTTCACCGGGAAAAAGTTCCTGGACTTCAGTGAGGACCACCACATCCGTGTGGACTGGGCCGCCGTAGCACACCCCATGACGAATGGGCAGGTGGAGCGTGCCAACGGTATGATTTTGTAGGGACTTAAACCCAGGATCTACAACGACCTCAACAAGTTCGGCAAGCGGTGGATGTAAGAGCTGCCCTCGGTGGTCTGGAGTCTGAGGACGACGCCGAGCCGAGCCACAGGTTTCCCGCCGTTCTTTCTAGTCTATGGGGCCGAGGCCGTCCTCCCCACGGACCTAGAATACGGTTCCCCGAGGACGAAGGCGTACGACGACCGAAGCAACCAGACCAGCCGAGAGGACTCGCTGGACCAGCTCGAAGAAGCTCGGGACGTTGCCTTACTACATTCGGCGCGGTATCAGCAGTCTCTGTGACGCTACCACGCCCGAAGGGTTCAGCCCCGAGGCTTCCAAGTGGGAGACTTGGTGCTTTGGCTGCGACAGGACGCCCGAGGGCGCCACAAGCTTACTCCCCTTGGGAAGGGCCATTCATCATCGCCATGATCTTGAAGCCCAGAACATACAAGCTGGCCAACTAACAAGGCAAGGTCTATAGCAACGCTTGGAACATCGAACAGCTACGTCGCTTCTACCCTTAAAATGTTTCAAGTCGTTCATGTTCCTCGTTTTTACGCACTTAAATAAAGTCTAACCGTCAAGGAAGGGTCGGCCTTGCCTCGGCCAAGCCCGACCCTCCCTCGGGGGCTAGAAGGGGGCAACCCCCTCTGCATCAAAATTTTCCTCGAAAAAGTTTTCTACAGAAAACAACTTTCGTGCTTTCGACTATGTCGATAGCAGGGCCCTAAAAACGATGAGAGTACACGTAAGCAGCAAGGCCAACTGAGCCGAGGGACTCCTACGCCTCTAGGATACGGATACCTCACTCATCACCTTCCGCGAAAAGTAACTCACGCTCGGATAAGCGATCCTGCTACCGAACAACTCCTAACGCTCGGGTAGAAAACGACTTTCGTGCATTTTTCGACTATATCGATAGCAGAATCCTGCGAGCTGGTGAGAGAGCACGTAATCGGCAAGGCCGACCGAGCCGAGGGACTCCTACGCCTCCGGGATACGGATACCTCACTCATCACCTTCCGCGAAAAGTAACTCTCGCTTGGATAATGTGATTCTGCTGCCGACGAACAAGTCCTAAAGTGCTCGAAACAAGAGGAAAGAAAACGCAGCTTCATAATCTGAATGCTAAATATGTTTAGGCCTCGGTGGCCGTAAAAAACATACGCATACTTCAGACGAACTATTCATGCAGGCTCAAACAACAGCAGGGGGAGGAGCGGCACCCTCGGTGTCGTTTCCACCTTCGGTGGAACCTGGCTCAGCCTTAGACGGCGAAGCGAGCAGGCGCCTCGGCCAGCCACTCCGAAGCCCCAGCCAGCTGTCCCCCGAACATCTCAGCCTGGCTCACGGCTTTGGCGGCTTGGCTCCGGGATTGGTCCTGCTCGCGAGTGATCTGGCCAAACTCTAGCTACCGCTGCTGCACCTCCTCGGCCTGGGAAGCCATCTGCCCCCGCATCGAGAAAGCCTCTGTTCGAGCCGACATCGCCTCTATCCACGCCACCGCTGCCTTCGGCTTCGGCTCATCGCAGAGCGGCCAAAGGTTTTAAAACCGAGCCAGAGAGACTTTAACCGGCAAGGCCGACCGAGCCAAGGGACTCCTACACCTCCGGGATACGGATACCTCACTCGTCACATTTCGCGCAAGGCAACTCACACTCGGTTAAGTGGTTCGGCCACCGACAGGCAAGTCCTAGTGCTCGAAACGAGGAAGAAACACAGCTTTATACTCGAATACCCAAATGTTCAGGCCTCGACAGCCACAAAGAACAAATACATATGCTTGGGGTAACTATGCTACATAGACTTAGACATCGGCAGGACCCTCGGCGGTTCTCCCGGCCTACGACAAATGTCTAAGTCCTTGAAGCGGTTACATTTTGCTCAGGCAAAAACCCAGTATATCCCCTTACAAACGGGACTCCGGTTCCATTCCCGCGGGTATGAACAACCTCCACACCAGGGGGCCCGCGGGATAACGAACTCCAAGCGGCTCGCCGACGACCTCTGCGGCAGCAGCGACAACGACCTCCACCTCGGGCGGCTAAACAGCAGCAGCGATGACCTCAGGACAGACGCTGCTGTGAAAAGGCCCTCGCCCATGTCCCCACACGAGGGGCGAGGACAAGCCGTTGAGGCCGAAGAGTCCGAGGGCGCCGTCCGTGGGATCGAACCCACCGACACCGCGCCGGCGAACAGCGGTCGCCCCAAAGCGCATCGGCAGGTCCTCACTCCCGTCCTCGCCGAGGCCGTCCCAGAACACGAGTACCACCCTCGCGGCGTACGACGTGTTGAGCGACCCCCCGGTGCAGCTGACGGTGCGAGGAGGACCTAGACGTGGCCGGCCCGCGCGCGGCACGCCCGCCGCCCGGATGGAAGACGGAAAGCTGCACCCTGGCCAGGGAGCAGCAGTTCGCCATCCCCCGCATGGCTGGAGGACGCCTCCACAGGGCTGGAGGATGCCTTTCTCCCCCAAACGCCGGGGGAAGAAAAGGGTCACCGACCCACGCGGAGGCAACCCCCCACTCGGTGCGCTCCTCCGCCTCAGCCCGGATGACGAAGATCCTTGAAGCTGAGGGCGGGGCGGAGGCCACAGCCCAGCTTGCTTCTCCCCACCAAACTGACCATTGGTGAGGGAATGCAGCCAGGCTGCATGACGAAAATCCTTGAAGCCGAGCGGTGGCTGAAGAGCGCCAATCTCCACGAGGTCGCGCTCCTCCAACGACAGCAAGAGCAAGGCGACGCCGGTGCACCCCATCCGGGGGCTCGAAATGTGGAAGGGCGCAACACATGAAGGGAGAACGAAGGCATGACCACTGCCCGGGGGATCGATCCCCTTTTATAGGCAGATCTCCTCACTTACGCCCCCAAGCGTCACGGGCAAAGTCTCCACCGACGTGCTCTAGGGTTCCCGCCCCACGACGCGAGGGTCGGGTCCCACACGTCATCAGAACTAACTCGAGACGCGAAGGAGGCCAAACGCCGCACACAAGGCATAAAACCGCCCTGCGGTTATAAGCATTCCCTCATCCTCGCCGGAACCAGCGGACGGAAGGGCGAACCGCCACACTGGGAGCATGCAACCGCGCCACGGTTATGCACCCTTTCGGCTTCGTCACTTCCAGTGGACCAGCACGAAGGCCCGGTCCCACCTACCATGCAACCGGCGCGATGGTCACTAAGTGCAAGGAAACTGCACCGCCACCTGCGCAATGTCGCGTCTTCTCGACTGCGGAACCAGTGCCGTGACTCGAGGCAGCCCCGCGCGTGACCCAACAGTGCCAATTAGGTGCAGTGGTCACGGGTCAGTCAGCCGTGGGGGTAGGCACGGCAGTTGATGTGGCCAAAAGTGGACCGACAATAACTGCTGCAACAGACGGGCGCAAGCAGTAGTCAGATCACCCCCAGGCTCGCGTCTTTTCCTAAAGCAGCGGGGGAACCCTCTCCCACGGCGTAAGAACGACGCGCCCGTGCCCCGTTCCTCGAACGGCCCACACACGCGCAACAGACGCCCCGTGAGTTGCCCGTCCCGTCGTATTAACTCCTTGGCAGAGCAAGCGACACCGCTGGCGGGCGAAGCAGGCGACGTTTCACCTCCGCGATAAAGGCCACGTCAAAAAAGGTGTGCCATGACTTTTCGAATTCATATCCCTTTTCCGTTTCCGCTCTCTCTTGCCACAGGGACTGGGAAGGGGGATATTTCGGAAAGGATCCTTCCCCGCGAAGGAAACGAGCCCTCGAGCCCTCTTACTGATCAGGGGTTCGAAGGCTGGCCCCTCGGAAGGGTTCGACAGCCGCCCCAGAGCACCCGGGCTCCACGCCCATCACTGATCAGGGGTTCGAAGGCTAGCCCCTCGGAAGGGTTCGACAGCCGCCCCAGAGCACTCGGGCTCCGTGCCCACTACTGATCAGGGGTTCGCAGGCTGGCCCCTCGAAGGGGTTCGACAGCCGCCCCAGAACACGCAGAGTGAGGGATGACCCTGGGTACGTCCGATACATGGCCGAGGCTCAGGCTATGCTCCCGAGGTACCCTAGGACATTTCCGAGACCAGCGGGAACGACTCGTAATGGAATCCCACCGGAGGGAGGCATCGAGCCCTCAGACCCTGTCGAAAAGGGGTCGGGTCCAGCGAATCACCTGCAGGTACTTTTGGAGCGCGCCTCTGGGCCACTAGCCGACCCCTAACAAACGGGGCATGGGCGTCCACTCGGATCACCCGTTAGCAACTCACCGGAAACACCATGATCAGTGCCCTCCGAGGGTAACATGGCGCTTCCCCCCCCCTTCCTCCTTGCGGAAAGGCGACGAAGGGGCGTATAATAAAAGTCAAGACAGTCCTTGATCGTCCTCTCGCTCTGTGTAGAGGCTCGAGGGCTGCTCCCGCACCCGGCTACGGCCAAACTGTTGTCAGTGTCAACAAACCAGCTCAAAAACTCGAAACCTGATCAAGCGCCCGGGCTACGGCCAGGCCGCATGGGGGAACAACAGGACCGGCCGAGGCATCACGAAAAGCGTTAAGATCTCAGAGGAGTCAAACCACTCCTCCGAGGCCTCAGGGGCTACACCCGGCGGGTGCGCTCGCACGCACCCGTCGGAACAAAGTATAACCGAGAAAGGCCGGTCCCCTCACCAAGAATGCGACAGAGCCTCGAAGCGAGCATCACCACTCCCCTCGAGGCTCGAGGGCTACTGTCGGGTACCGAAATTAGGGGTACCCCCACCACTCCTAATCACGGCTGGTAAACGCCTTCAGGGCAAACCCTAAAGGCTGACGGCTCAGGTCAAAGTCAAAGCTTCGTCTACCAAGGGACACGGTCTCACCCCGCCCGAGCCTGGCCTCGGGCGGAACAGTGGTCCCGGACGAGTCCATGCCTCGCCCGAGGGTCTCTTCGGACAGTGAGCGCACCCTCGGCTCAGCCAAGGGCAAGCCTTGTCGTGCAAGCGACCTTGGCCAGATCGCCTCACCAGCCGACCGCATCGCATGCGCATTTGATGCTAGGATCGCCTGACACCTTATCCTGACACGCGCGCCTCAGTCGGCAAGGTCAAAGTGACCGCAGTCACTTCGCCCTTTCACTGACTGATCTGACAGGAAAACAGCGTCACCCGCCCTGCTCCGGCTGCTGTGCCAACCACCTGAGCGAAACTGACAACGGTCGAGTTCAGCCTCGGGCGCAACAGGAAGCTCCGCCTCGCCCGACCCCAGGGCTCGGCCTCGGCCTCGGCCTCGGGCGCAACAGGAAGCTCTGCCTCGCCCGACCCTAGGGCTCGGCCTCGGCCTCGGGAGGAAATCTCCACCTTGCCCGAGCCTGGGTCTCGGCCCCAGCCTCAGCCTCGGAGGAGTCGTCGCCTCGCCCGACCTCAGGCTCGGATCATCCACGCTACGAGGGATGCATCATTACCCTACTCCTAGCTAGCTCAGGCTACAAAGGAACAAGACCGGCGTCCCATCAAGCTTACCCCGGTAACAGGCGATGGTGGTTTCCCGCATGCAACCATGACGTCGGTGGTCCTCAAGCCCCCTACGGAAGCAAGGAGACATCAGCAAGATCCATGTAGTGCCAACAGCTGTACTGCTACAGGGTTCAAGGCACTTCTCCGACGGCCACGATACTACCTCTATAGGACTCGAGACGTCCCCCCGACGGCCACGTTGTTATCTGTACAGGGCTTAGGGCACTCCCCTGCCAGCCACGTTAGCTCCCAGCTACACCCCCATTATACAGCTAGGCATCTCCTTACGTCTATAAAAGGGGGTGTCCAGGGCCCCACGCGAAGGAGGGAGGAAAAGGGGAGCGAGGGGACGAAGGGACGAGCATACGAACATACGAAGCATACGTACGCACGGCGGGAGAAGACGAGCAGGGGCCAGACCCTCTCTCTCTCGCTCTCACTCTCTCGCAAGGCTTGTAACCCCTACTACGAGCACCCTGGTGCAGGATAATACAAGGCCCATTCCTCCACTTGTGTTCCATCCCGCGCCAACCCATCTAGGCAGGGGCACGCAGCGATAATTTTACTCGTCGGTCCAGGGACCCCCCGGGTCCGAAACGCCGACACTTGACTTAGGTGCTTTATGCTTTAAAATGTTGTTTCCTTTGGTGTACCTAAGAAAATACTTCTTAATCATGTGTGCTTAGACATTGTGCTTTATATGCATGATCTTGTCGTTTTTCAATTGGTATATGTGTTGCAATGATCATCATGTGTGAAGCATGCCTAGGTTGCTTTTAAAATGTTATATATCTTGAGGCATGCATTGTTTCTACTAGTAATAAGTTGTATTATGTCATCTATTCAATTTGTATCTTTTTGTGATGCAATTGATATATTATGCCTAGACCAAGGTATGTTGTGATCCCCTCTAGTTCTGAGGACGCTAGAATGTGCAAGGTGCAAGTCATTCAAATACTTGATGCACAACTTTAGGGGGAGCACACATAACTTGTGTCTTTTGAAACTAACTGTTTCTTGAGTGATCCTATATAGTCTCAAGGTGGAAAAGGGAAGATGAGCAAGAAATGGAGCAATCGGGACCTGGGTACCTCCACAAGTCGAGTAATTGGTATCTAAAGTTGTGAGTAATTGCATATTTAAAGATTGCTCGTGCTCTATAATAGTTGGTGATCCTAGATGCTTATCATTAAATATCATGGAGCTATGACAGTGATGATCTTTCAATCGGTAGCCTTGGTAGTGTGCTTCAATTGGTATCTTTTGGTAATCACTAGAATAGAAGCTTCATCTTGTGCCACAATACTATAACTTGTTCTAAGTTTGGTGTCTTAGCAACAAGAAAAGGTCAGGATAAAGGATCAGCCACAAGTGTGAAAGAGCTCCCTAGAGATAAAACTTTCAAGATGGAAATCTTAAATTGATGACAAAAGCAACTCCGCCTACTTAGATGGAAAGTACACCATAACAATGATAAAGGTACAAAAGGAGGTATTGACCTTTTTGCATATTTGTACCTTAATTTTTCTCCAATGCTTGTGTTGCATATGTTTAATGTGTAAGGGGGAGTAATGTTAGTGTGTTGCATTTTACCCTGCTGTCCCTTGACATCATCCTATGTTCTTGCTTGAATATGGTTTTGGTGTTTGATGTCAAAGGGGGAGAATTTGTGCATTAAAGCTTACCTCGACCTGAGAGGAAAACTTATCTTAAGTGTGAAGAGGGTGAAGATTAATTTTTGTGTGTGCTAAAGGACACAAAGGGGTTTCCTTGAGGTCCTATGATCTTAAGGAAGAATGTGTTAGTTTTGTTGATAATACTGATCATATGCTTCTTGTTGTATTATATGGTGATAATACATAATTAGTGCTTCCAATGATATGAATCAATTGGTAAGAATGTGTTAGTTTTTTTGATAATACTGATCATATGCTTCTTGTTGTATTATATGGTGATAATACATAATTAGTGCTTCCGATGATATGAATCAATTGGTATCTATTGTGTTTGTCCTGTAATAGATATCCATTTGGTTCTGGTGCTTTAAATTGGTATCTTAATGGTGAATATCCATTTAATTGGTGTTTAACTCTGATTCTGTGCATTTGTGTATTATACGCATCACAGTTTAATTATTGACACAATGCATCGCACAGGTGCTAAGGTGTAAGGCCAAAGTTAAGATTTTAATGCAAGCACATATTTAGGGGGAGCATTCTATAAACTTAGAATTCAAAATTTGTGCTTTAAATCTTATTCTTGTGTAAGCTTTAATTGTGTTGCCATCAATCACCAAAAAGGGGGAGATTGAAAGCTCTCTTGTGGGTTTTGGTGTTTGGATGACAACCCAATTAAAGGACTAACGAGTGTGCTAAGTGTTGAACATGTGCTTAATCCAAAGCTAATAGGGTTCAACACAAGTGAACAAGTGTGATGGTCCAAAGACTGAATTATCTATAGATAATGAACATTGCTTAAGTGAGACTCGGTGTGCGTAACTCAGAGACAACCGATCAAGACAAGGATGGAGGCAAGAAGAGCTTCGAGGTACCAAGTGCACGGGAGAAGGTCAAGGAGACCAGGAACCCAAAGCCAGGGGTGAAGAAGAAGACTTGCAAAGTCAAGGTTGATCGAGTTAAGAGTTATGGTGCATCAAGAATCACTACATAAGGACATGACTTACAACCAATGAGGTAACATCTACAGTTATGTGGTGTAAGTCATAAGGCTCAAGATCAAGCTCGAGAAATGAACAAGGGAGTTGGAGCTCAGATATGTCAATCTAGATCAAGTCAAGTTGACTTAATGGTTTAGAGTCCAACATCGACCTCAAACATGCCAAATTGGGTAAAACAATGAAAAAGGTTAAGTATCTAAGGTTTGAGTGTTCAACCATGTTGCATACACCTCTTACTACAAGTTTGGTGCTTTGGTTTGCTCTCTAACTCTTTCTGTAGAGAAAGTACCATTCTGAGCTCTGCTGGAGGAGAAATAGAAAAGCTAGGAGAAGAACAAGAAAGATGTAAGTTTCTAGGACTAAATCAATTGGATTATACTCTAAATGTGTTTGTTTAAGTCTCAGGAAAATCCTCCCAAAAGTTGAAGTCAACGGAGAAAGAACGGAGGAAAAATCACTTAGTGTGTTGTTGGCTGGTGCACAGGACAGTCAATAGTACCTGTCCGGTGCATAGGACAGTGAATAGTGATCTGTCAGGTGCATAGGACAGTGAATAGTAGCTGTGTCCGGTGCACACGACAGTGAATAGTGACCTGTCCGGTGCACAGGACAGTGAATAGTAACCTGTCCGGTGCACCAATGGCTAGCTGTTCTAGAGAAGAAAACTATCAATTAGATCTGTTACTGTTCACTGTCCGGTGCGCCACCGGACAGTCTGGTGCACCTGCAACCAGTGAAGGCTGGGAGCTTCCAAATGAAGCTCCAACGACTCCTAGGCCCTTTGGGGCTATAAAAGGGACCCCTAGGCGCCTCAAACAAGTACACAAGTGCATCCAACACGTGCATACATCATTTGGATCAATTCTCTCTCTCCCTCTCTTGTGTATCTCTCTAGTTTGTGTAGAGGCGAAGTTATAAGCCTTTAGAGAGAGGGGAAGTGCTACTGAGAGCTAGAGCAATATCTTGAGTGCATTGTTACTCTACCAGAGTGCTGTTGAGAAGATTGTAAGCATCCACGGCATCGTTGTAACTGATATCAACATAGTGGAAGGCTCTATCTGTCGCACTGACAGATCTAAGCAAATGGAGGAAGGAGTTGAAATAGACTCCAAGCCAAGGTGTGGCTAACTCCAACGAGGACTAGGCAAGCATTTCAGGCTTGGCCGAACCTCGGGATAAATCCCTGTGCCTATGTGCTCTGCTCTGTGTTGTATGCTGTTTCTCTTTCTTATTTGTTGTTTATACTTGCACTTCAATATTTATATGTGGTACAAGCTGTCTTCGAAGTGCAGGGTATTTTAAGACAGGAACTTCAATCCCGCTGCAACCTACTCGAAGGGTCTTTCATTCCACTGTGATCCAACCTTCGAGTAGAGTAAGAATTTCTAGTTATAAAGTGATAATTATTATTCGCCTATTCACCCCCCTCTAGGCGACATCCAGATCCTATTCCCGGGCATAGGGAACTTTCAACAACGCCCCGGGCACCAACCGCGCACGGTGAGGTCACAAACACCTTCATGGGTGCGTGCTGGAGCCCCAACCTGCTACCGAGACCCTACCGATGGAGCAAGCGCGACACAATGGCGGCGGATCCCCTGTGTTCTTTTCTCCGTTTCTACGATGGCGCCGGAGCTCTAGCTCTTCGTTCTAGGGGATGAGGGCTTCGGCTTAATACTTATATCCAGGAGGAGCTTGAAACGGCCCAAGAAAGGGGGGAAAGAGGATCTCGAACGACATGGGATTGCACCGAGTCACGACGAGGTTGCCACAACAACTCCAAGTTAGACGACAGAGCTGACGGTAGGGGCCCACACCTCAGTGGCCTAGGGAGGAAACCACACGCGTGAGCGCGACGCTAGCCGAGCGGGCCCACAAACCAGAGACATGGCGTGGGGATGGGGAGCTGTGGGTCGGCTTACTGCGATGGGCTGAGGGGAGGGAAGGTGGGCTGGCGCGAGCTTGTCAAGCTGGGCCGAGGGCAAGAATTCGGCCCAAACCGAGGCTGCTCCCATTTTCTTTTCATTTTATTTTCTATTCTCCTTTGTCCCATTTTCAGATTTCAAACTGAATTTAAATTCATGTTTGAACTTCGAATTCCCAAATATCAAACACAATTCTAACCTGAATGACACTTCTACTTCTTGTAATTTATTTATTATTTATTCTCCTTCCCACTATTTAATTATGGAAGGAAGAGTGATTTTATCAACATTACCTTTATTTTTTATTCATCATTTTTTGTTTTATATCCTCATTTATAATTTAAATTCAAATTTTAAGAAAAATGATGTATCCCAATAGTATCCCCAAACATATGCACAAGCAAGAATCTCAGCATGATACACCACTTATTAGTAAAACATAGGGTCAAATAGACCTTATTATTACTCCTAAAAATAGTAAATACTAGCTACCAACTAAGGTAATATTTAGGTCTTACAAATAGTACTCCTAATATATATATATATACTCTAATCCTGTTGTTCATTGCCTTCTTCACTAACTTCTTCACCTTCAATCGGCACCTCTTCCGGGTTTTCGGGTTCACCAGGTTCATCTTCTGCTTCCACATGGTTGACTTGACCCCAATTGACAGTTAAGGGCTGACTCTTGCCTGCCCAGGCCTGACCCTGCTTCATCGAAGCCGGAGTAGTATAAGCAGCCCTATTAGGATAATAGTTGGCATAGTGTCCAGCCTATCCACACTTGAAACATGACCTATTTGTGGATGTATTAGGAGTAATAGGTCCAGCTGGAGTGCCTGCTTGAGGAGTAGCTTGTGTCTGTTGAGTCCGTTGCCCAGAACTACCACGGATAGGTGTACTTTGAGGTGTAGTATAACGGGGACGGGAACTACTTCTAGCCTGTCCCTAGTTATAGCCCTTCTCTTCTCTCCAAGTTCAACCCTCTTGTTTTCTAGAGCAATCGCTTTGTTCAGTAGTCTTTGAAAGGACGGGAATGTGTGTGATATCAGCTAGTATTGTAGTGGCCCGATCAAACCTTCCAAAAATAGCTCCTGCTTTTTCTCGTCATCATCGACCTCCCTAGGAGCATATCGGGATAGCTAGATGAATTTGTCTCTCTGTATTCGCTTACTGACATCCCTCCCTGTTTGAGGGATAGGAACTCTTTCTTTTTAATCTTCATAAGGCCAGCATAGATGTGGTAATTCCTGAATTGAGTGGTGAATTCTGCCCAGGTGATGGTGTTGGCAGCAGCGTGAGCAGCGCAATATGCATCCCACCAATCTGTAGCGGGGCCAATAAGGCGACCAGGTGCATAGAGTACTTTCTCCATGTCAGAGCACTGAGCTATGTTGAGCATCTTGTCCATGGACTTTAACCAGTCATCAGCTTGTAGTGGATCCATGGAGTTAGAGAATGTAGGTGGCTTGTGACTCATAAACTCCCATTGCTTATCCCTAGGCGAAGCTGGTGGTGATGGAGGTGGTAGTTGTTGTCGTTCCTGCCGTTCTTGGCGCATTTCTTGGCGTTCTTGCCTCATTTCCTGTCGTATTTCCTGCTGTTCTTGGCGCATCTCCTAATGTTCTTGTTGCATTTGCGCTTGCATTTCCATCATGGTGTTTGCCATTTGTTGCAGCAACTGCATCTAAGCGGTGGCAAGGGGATCTGTTCTAACCGATGAAGGGTTCATCTTTGGTTGTGCTAGATTAACAATATTCTTGCTCTAGTGGTTAGCAGGTAGATCGATACCACCTCCCTTCCTGGTATTGACCATCTAGGTTAGAAATATATGGTAAGATGGTTTTGCAAGGGGGAATAATTTAGTAGGCAGAATAGATAGCCTAGTAGCTGGTCATATACTGAATGATCTTAGGCAAAGCTTTGATATGTTGTTTTGTGTCTATGTCTGGATAACTATGCTTATAAGATGAATCTCCAAGGGTAAGGTAGAATCTGTTAAGATGAGATATATATATGTGACCCTAGATACATTTTAATGGGGATTATCTAGGTTGTCTAGTTATTTTATAAATATTCTCTTTTATGCCTAGGTGTGTATATGCAGATGTAATTGTGGACATTACTCCACAACTCATCACACTCAATCAAAGAACCAAATTAGACAAGTATCATAAGAACAAACATTCGATTGTATAGATACCTACAAAAATAGTTTTGTTTTTGTTCCTAAGATTAGGCCTCCTATTCCTAAAGGTCACTTTAGGTACAGGATTTCAAAGTGTGAAATCCACTTGTGTCTTTAGAAGAGAAAAGGTAAGAATAATCAGAGTAAAGCAACAATAGATGAGAAAAGTTTAAGAAAAGTTTAGAAAGAATCAGAGTAGCAAAGGTAAGTAAGTAATGGTTGTCCGGTTATATCTAGGTTTCGTCCTATAATCAACATTGCTCTGATACCACTTCTACCAGACCTGGGTTTTAGGGGCACCAAAATCCGGGCACGAGATATAATCATCAAGTGTTGGGATCAAGTCTCACACATATGATGACTCATGGTACAGAAACGAATGTCACATCATTAATATATAATGAAGTTCTGTACAAAATAGATAAATAGTTACATCATACAAAGACAACGATCCAGCAACCATAGTTGACTGGGAGACGACGGCCTAGACCACTCACAAACTCATCACAGTTCTGAGATCCATGGCTTCGATTCGATTGGACTCCCTACTTCCGTCCGAACCGCCCGTGCTTGTACCGACGGTCCTGATTGCACGTTCGAAGGGGTAACCTTGTGGTCTAATCGCGATCGCCCACTCCACAATCGACGACCCGAGGTCGTCTTCCCCAACCTGCCACCACCGTGATAGAGTAGGCCACCACGCACGCGTCACACTCGTGGGTCACGCGTGACTGGGTGCACCAGGGCAGTATACCCCCGATCGGAACATGCTACATGAAGGGGTGGCGATGGCGAACATGTGGGTAGGGTACTCACTAGCGTCAAAGGCGGAGACGGTGCTTGCCCATGCACCGAAGTGGACCCGCGGCGGCATGAAGCTTCGATGAGCAATCCACAACGCTCAAGCACCAATCGCGCACGGCGAGGCCATGGACACCTTCGTGGGTGCGTGCTGGAGCCCCCCGGGCCTGCTACCGAGACCCCGCTGATGGAGCAAGCCTGACACAACGGCGATAGATCCCCTATGTTCTTTTCTCCGTTTCTACGATGGCGCCGGAGCTCTAGCTCTTCGTTCTGGGGGATGAGGGCTTCAGCTTGATACTTATATCTAGGAGGAGCATGAAATGGCCCGAGAAAGGGGAGCAAAGAGGATCTCAGACGGTAGGGGATTGCACCGGGTCACGACGAGTTCGCTGCAACAACCCCGAGTTGGACGATAGAGCTGACGGTAGGGGCCCACACCTTAGTGGCCCAGGGAGGAAACCACAAGCGTGAGCGCGACGCTGGTTGAGCGGGCCCACAAACCAGAGACATGGCGCGGGGATGGGGAGCTGTGGGTCGGCTGGCCACGATGGGCTAAGGGGAGGGAAGGTGGGCTGGCACGAGCTTGTCAAGCTGGGCCAAGGGCAAGAATTCGGCCCAAACCGAGGCTGCTTCCAATTCCTTTTCATTTTATTTTCTATTCTCCTTTCTCCCATTTTCAGATTTCAAATTGAATTTAAATTCATGTTTGAACTTCAAATTCCCAAATATCAAAAACAATTCTAACCTGAATAACACTTCTTGTAATTTATTTATTATATATTCTCCTTCCCACTATTTAATTATGGAAGGAAGAGTGATTTTATCAACATTTCCTTTCTTTTTTTTATTCATCATTTTTTGTTTTATATCCTCATTTATAATTTAAATTGAAATTTTAAATTATGATTCCATTGTTTTGATAGAAAATGTTTTCCAATGTCTAAATCTTTATTAAGAAATGATTTAGCTAACATTATCTTATTTTGACCAATCTCTTTAGAAAGGGGTGACTTCTAAAGCTTAATTATTTATCACGGGTACTTATCTTGGTGATTATATTTATTATTATTATTTTCTCTAAAGGATTTCCTTAAAGCTCAAGTTAAGATTTTTGAGTGTTACATTACAGTTGGTGTGCCGATTGAGTGGAAGAATACATATGAGGGTATGGAGTCGCCTTTTGCTGCTGCCTTTGCTAGCATGTCGGGCTCTTCATCATTGCTCGGGCTCATCATTATAGACGAGAGGGACTCCAACTCATCTTGCAACTAGCCGAGGAAGCGGGTCCCCACCTCCCCCAGACTTATCGAAGGGACTATCTCCGCGCCCAGATCATGATAGGTGTCAACAAAAAGTGTATGCACCCTGTCCACGCCAACCCGTGTGGCAGCATCCACCCTCTCGTGGTAGGCGCGCATGTTCTTCAGCTCCAGCTCCAATTCAGTAGCTTGCTTCTGGGCGGCTTGGACCTCCGCCCGAGCAGTCTTGGCCTCTGTCTTTGCCTGGTTGGCGGCATATTTCTCTTCGCTCAGTCGACGATCGAGACTCTCATTCTCTTTCTCAAGTAAGCCAACCTTCTCCAAAAGGTTCTAACTCTTGTTCTTGGTCGTAGACTTGTCCCTAATAGCTTCAGTATTCAACATCCAAAGGCGCTCTATCTTTTCCTCTAGCCGTTTCTTCCCGGAACGTAGCTGCGAGGTCACAATGTTCACTAGCGCCCCAAATGCCACATGATCGGCGAATTCAGTAGCCTACCATTACATAGACCTCGGTAAAAAAAACTCACATAGAGCAGTTGTCGCGCGATAGTCGCCGCCACACCCTCAGCCGCAAATGCGCTGGCGACCTCTCTGCCCCCGTCAGCAGCAGCATAGAATTGTGCCCACGGGTCCAACGAAGTCTCCATCGCGGTCTTCGCCTAGGTCCTCTCTTCAACCGGCTTCACCGACAGTACCACCATTTGCCTAGACCCAGCCCCTGTAGCCAAAAAACAAATCAATAGAAGAACACATACCATCATAAAAATCTACACAACAATAAACACACTCACCGCTAGACGACAGCCCCGTCCGAGTGTCAAACACGGCAACATCTTCAATCAGGTAGTCGTCCACAGACAACTCCTGGCAAGCTTCTCCAATCTTGGCCCCCTTCGCCCCAACCACCTTGTCAACCCATGCAGGCGAGGGCGTTCTCCTGGCAGCTGTCATAGGCACAGCGGGAGGAGGCATCCTAGCAGTCGCGGTGGAGCCCTTCACGGTGGGACATGGCACCTTCGCGTCGTGTTGTTGGTCCACCAGCCATAGCGGAGCCTTCCACTTCTTCCACGCAGACTCCTGACAGTCCCTTTCCTTCACCACTGTTACAACAGCACCAATGTTTCTTCGATAAGGAAAAATTTTAAAATATTGAGCCAAGCGGGATGTAAAATCATCTTCGCCGGAGGCTAGGTGGATAGGGTCTTTTTTATGCCACTCACCCCCCGGTCACCTTTGGCATTCACGAAGATAATTTTCGGAGGTCGGGCGAAGTCATGACCTCCCCAGGCTCAGCGCACGTCTCCGCCAACTCCTCAACAAAACCCTTTGAGGCCATCGAAACCCATGATGTCTTCATCATACCTTTCACCTCAACAACTTTTATCTTTCTCGTTGTCGTAACCACAGCTCTCCCCTTCGAGCAGCCTTTGTCTGCCCGGGTCACCACCTTTCTCTTTCCTCGTTCATCCCCGACTTCAGTGGAGCCCTCCTCAAGATATGGGCCATAGCAAAGGCCATTCAATTCAAACACATGGTTCATCCTGACATTTGAACCCCATATATCCTAGCTTCTCGTCAGCTCTGTCTTCGCTGAGTACTTTCCAACAATTCTCACTGCTTCTGCTTCCACTTCCCTAACAAAGGCGACCACATCTCACCCCGCAACTCAATAGCGAAGGCGGGGCTCAGCACCATCCGATTATCCATAAAGGGCATCGGGTGCAGCTTTACTGCACCCAGATCCTAGCCATGCGCAAGCAGCCATACCACGCACGCAATAAACTCTTCTACCAAGTCGCGACTGCTGCTCGTCCTGGCGCGCATGCCGAAGGGTGTCTTCGCCTTTATCCCCCTTCTTCAGTTTAAACCGCGAGAACGCGTTATAGCAGTGCAAGAACAGAATAGACGGAGGCAGCCCGGGAAGCCCTTCGGTGTCTTCCAATGTCATGTAAAACCAAAAATCCCACCAGTTCCCCCATTTTTTCTTGGCGCATGGCACAATCTCCAGAACTTCACCCGAAACCTTTCTAGTCCTCGATGTTAAAGTGCAGGTACCAAACTGCGCAACCTTGCCACCAATCACATTTTTCTGCTAATGGAGACAATAATTCTTGGTGAAGACCTCGACCGAGGGCTCCCACCATAAAAAGTCACAGCCCACACAAACTTCGCCAGCATCACCATGGCGTTAGACGTTAGCTGATGAATCTAAACTTCAAATTGTCGCAGCACTTCGACGATGAACCGATGCGCGGGCAAGCGAAGTTCTACAATGAAAAACGCTTCAAAAACAACCAACTCCCCCTCCGGCTCTAGGACCTCTTCGGCTTCCAGAGCGCGCCCCACACCGTCCCTGAAATACCCCAAACGCTGCATCTCTTACACATGGCCCAAGTAAATCCTCGATTCCAAACTCAATAGTATGCCTCAGTAACAACTCCACTACCGCCGCCGGATCACTAACTGTCTTCACCGACGATGGCGCGTTCAATGACGCAGTCGCGGCAGATGGTGACGAAGAAGAAGACGACATAACGTACCGTCTATGGTGGCGGGCGGTTTGCTTCATGTGGGCTAGTTCACCGGTGGCGAGAAAATAGAAAGTGCGCAGCATTTTGCTTAAGCGGAGAAGCCAAGGTTTCTGTAAACCAGCGTGTAAAAGTCTTTCCACCGTGGCCATGAACGACTTTTATAGACTCAGAAAGACATCTCGGGAAACCAACGTTCCCACACTGAAACGTCACCTTTCAATAGTCACATTTCAAACCCCCCATGGGGACCACTTCAACCTAACGAGGAAGCATTTCGGCCAACTCCCGGAAAAGACTTCGGGACCAGCTCACTAAGTTGATCTGGCCCCTCGGGGGGCTAGTGTTGGAGTGAAGGCCGTCCGCCCCCTCGATCAGTTTTCTTTAACATAAATTGGACAGGTTCTATCATAAACACAGGAGGCGAACGGTACTTTGAGTGTTACCAAAGCCGAGGTCTTTGTCCAAGAACCGTCGAAGGCTTTGAAGAGAAGGGTTCTACCGCTTAAAGCGGGGGCTCCTCATGACTTCGCTCGGCGACACCGCTAGCTTGGGTGGTTCCGAGCCATAGCCTTGGCGAAGATCGATGACCCAGTGCCTTAGAGTGAAGAGTGTCGCGCACAAACGAGGATTGTGATGTCCATTGGTGGGGCCCATGCTGCTTCCTGCTGACCATTCAGGCCCATTTGTAAGCCCCTCCCTAGGGTAGGGTTTACTGTGTATTTAATCAAGCTATACTTAACATCATCGTAATGACCTGTAATGACCCCATAGGGGGAATATTTCGGGGCTGTAGCAGGTAACCAGAGGCATAGTTATACTTAGAAGGGCACACGCACCCACCTGATTACCTATAAATATCCCCACACTGTACATTGATGGAACACACCTAACAAAACGCTATAGTTCCCTGCCTACTGTTTTGTTTAGCATCTAAATACTCCCTTACTCTAGTGTTCGGGCCCGTTTGACCACGTGTCAATCGGTTCCAACAGTAGCTTAATAAAAAGTTCATGGTTAATTAAGAATAGGTTATAAACATTCAATTCTCAAATAAGGTTATTATTTAATTTATTTAATAAAAGGATCTTTAATAATCTCATGGTATAACTTGTTCTTCATTAAGTCATATGTTATGAAGCATTTACCTAAAGGGATAAAGACAAATAATATATATCTAATAAAACCTTGTATCCCATGCTGATGTTTTGATTGCGCATCTATTTTTGAAATTCTAGATTCAAAACTTAATTTGAAAACTAAAATAGAAAAAAGAAAAGAAGAAGAAAACTGGAAATAGGAAAAAGAAAAGAACAAACCGAGCCCTGGGCCAAAATTCATGTTGTGGCCCACATTCACTCCTCTTGCCAACCCATATCGTCGTCCCAGCTTGATGCACGACGCCGACTGATGGGTCCCACCTGCCAACTCCCCATACTCGCGCCAGTCACACGCGCACCTGCTCTCTGATGCGTGGGGCCGGGCTTCCAGCGACCAATTGACCACATGGCCAGCATCTCCTCACAATATCGCTCGTGCGGCCCGCGCGCCCGTGTTCACTGCCATGTGGAGCCCGCACGCCAGATATCTCTTCTCCGTCGTGATCTCCATAATAGAACCACCCAAATTCCGCGCTACCCTACTACCGACCTCCTTGCTGCGGACTCGCCCCATGCCCCTATAAAAGCATCCATAAGAGCCCCTCGCTCGTGCCAGCAAACCGCATAGGAGAGGAGCTAGCGCCATCCCATGAACCACCATTGCTACTCGAGGCTGGGCGCAGGGAGAGAGAAAGGAGGGGGACCGTTGAAGTGGAACTGGAGCCATAATCATCGTCTTGCCTCTGCTAGGGTTCGTGGGGAGGCGCCCAAGCTTGTAAAGGTATTCAGAGGAGTCACTGAGCACGAGGGCGACTGTAACACCCGTTCGATCATTGGAACGGTGGTACTTACTCCTGGCAGCTCACTAGGATCATATATTGTCCCCACAGACCAACTTCGACGAGGGCTTTTCTTCCCTGTTTTTTTGTTAGTTTTCTTGGCCCCACTTCCCTACTTATAATGTCTTGTCTTCCTTCTTCACTCGACCTTTCTTCTACTATAATTGAATCCCAATCGACTTCATGAAAACCATGGACAGTTGCCTAAAATACCCAACAAATTGTAAAATCATATATAACTTCTCATTTGCATAAATTCAAATAAATCAAACTAACAATGCTTGTGTTTGTCTCACGATCCTCATGTCCAATACAAGCTAATGACCACTCTTGCTCTTGGACATTGCATGGATTCGAAACATCAACAGGGAGTACTCCATCATCCATAACACTAAAACACATACAAGTTATACTTAAATTATGTCAAACTTGTCTAACAATTCAAGGATCTGCAGAAATGTACCTATCTATGTAACCAAACCTCTATGGCAGTGAACGGAGAAGCGAATGTCGTGGAAAAGCCAATGTCGCCACACAGGGTTGGAGCAGAATGGGGGTGGGGGAAGAAGAGGACCAGTGGCGACGGCGCAGGCCTCAGGTCGCCTATACGTAGGAGCAGGGGCCAGTGAAGGCCAGCCATAGAACGACAGCGGAAAAGAAGAACACAGCGAAGAACAAGAACAAAAGAGAAAAGGAGGGCAGCAAATATTTCCATTCGGGTGTGAGGAACTAACTGCGAAGGCGAATGGAAAACGGAGCCAGAGGCACGTCGGACATGTGATGAATGCTAATGGCGATTAAGGATACCCAATGCCATTTTTCCCGTTAGGATATGATTATAATGTCAAGTTTCCTTATTATGAAAGGCGGTCCAAAATGTCGCTTTCTAGCCTATCCACGTCAACTGAATTTTTACCCACCCCTCGATCAGGAATCGACGGCTTGATCGAGCAAAATGGCACAGCTAGGGAAATACGGTCGCTTGGCTCTCTCGATTCATCCTCTGACTCTCGAGTCCATCCCGGCTCTCTCGAAGGTTCCTGTCCAAGGCGGAGTGGGAGGGCCTCGTGCTCGAGCCCTGCCATGCCACAGTCTGACCAGAGCCGCACGCGCTCGACCTCCACCATCCCTTCCCCAGCCTCTACCTCTGCCGCTTCCCAGCGGCGCTCCTCTGTCTGCCCCCAACCCTGCTTGTTGCAGGCTTACGGCTCCACCAACTCCCACTGTGACTCCCCCGATCTGGACCGAGACCGACACAGGGACTGAGGACGTCACCGCGACAACGACTCCTGCCGCGACCTTGATTGGCATCGAGATAGTGACCGCGACCGATATTACACATCTCGCGCGACAGGGACCGAGACGACACGACTGCAACCGTGACCATGATAGGGAGCGGGAACAGTAGCGTAGGGATGAGGGACCGACTGGAGAAGATGGTGGAGCGGGAGTGCTAGAAGGAGCTCCACTGCGTGGTTGACGACCTGGAGGAAGCTGGCCGATAAGAGGTAATGTTCTGGTGCTCTGCGTAGCAGTGCTAGAAGTTTTCTTGTGATCATCCATTTGCAATCAAACAAAGGCCGTGAGGATGCAAGGCCCTGAACATTCAAAGAGATGGTGGCTTGATAACAATGACATGCATTTGTGAAGGGTCATGGAATGGAAATGGATCATGAAAAAATAAAATGTATATGCCTCTCAAAGCAATGTTGTATCATGGATCAACTGTCATACTGTGTTCGATATGTGATCGGATCATAATTGTTCGGTATGTGATCGAATCATAATTGTTCTTGCTTTTTATTATAAGAATTTTTCATAATAAAACAGTGTGGTCAAGTAATCATTACATCGAGAATTCTAAGATATGTTGTTTTATTCTGCAGCACCTGTTAATAGTTTCTGCTAGAGCTCTAACTGTCCACTGTCCACTGTTGTGGCCCCTAGGGGAAATTTTCTTGGACAAAAAGAATGTGCACTCCTCAAGTTGGCGACTTGATATTACTTTTTCATCAACTAAAGGAGAAAATATATCCAATACCTATTATGCCCTGGCACATAAACATTGTGTAGTTCTAGTGTTTCCTGCATTTCATTTTTTAATTGGGTTTCATAATCTGGTGGCCTATGGTGTGATGTCTTTTATTCCTCGGAAGGATGGTTTTGTTCTAGTCGGCATGCCAACATGGTTTTATCAAGACTTAAGGAGCACTGTTTTTTCAGTAAAATCTGAACTAGAATGATCCATGGTGTCTGTTTTATGGGAGTGTCTATGCATAAGCCTCACAGACAAAAATCCATTGATCATATCTCCAGTCTAACAAAGAGTTTCCATTTGGATTCATCTTGCATTCTAGCTAGCCTGGCCAAATTTTAACCTCCCTGCAAAATATGGCCTCCATTTACATTGGGTCTCTACCAAATTTTGACATTTTGTTGGTCTGGCTTTGGCTTGTCCCAGCAAACAAACCTGATGATGTTGTCAAGAAGGCTATGGACTTTATCAAATCTACAAAAAGGTGATGTTTAATCATGCATGCTTATTCTATTTTTTTGCCAATGTGTAGTGTGGATATTCTTTCAAATCCTTTTTTGTCAGTTTTTGATGTTTTCTCTCCAGTTATTTTCAAGTTTTATGATACTCGCCAGTGTTCTTAAGGCGCCTAGGCGAGCAAGTGGACTAGACAAGCGCCTAGGCGACGCCTAGGCGGGAATGGCGAGCAAGGCGACCAGTTTTGCCCGGGCGCCTGGACGCCTAGGCGTCGCCTAGGCGACGCCTTAAGAACACTGATACTCGCAACAATAGGAAGGTTGCTTTTGATTACATCTTCATATTCTTGCAAGCTCTGACAATTTCATTTATGACAGAGCAAGTGGTAGGTTTGTATTCTGGATTTCTGGTTCATTCTTGTGTTAACACACGACATAACAAAAAAATCTTGACTTGATTCTGTCAGTGCCTTGAACGCCTTGAATGACTGGAATTCCATCAGTACCACAAGAAAATCTCTGCTGGATACTAGATAAAATATTAAAGTAGGTCCAAAACGGTAATGGCGAGGCTATCCACGTCGTCAAAAAAATTGAACTGTCCGATCGTCAATCAATGATTGATGGCTCCTTTGCTCCCCTGCTCCCTCCGTCTCTGGATACTTCCGTTTGATTCGACGCTTGGCCATCTCTGGGAGAGGTGAGAGAGGGGGCGCACCGATATGGCGAAGGGGGTCGGAGTCCATGAGGAGCCTCGAGAGCATGGTGAGGGCGGTGAGCTGCGACTTGGTGTCAACGTTGCTACGAATGACGCGGTCGGCCGTGGCCGCCGTCACCTTGTGTTCCAGCTTCGACATGAGCCGCCGCATCGCTCCGCCAGCTAGAGCCGCTGCCCGACGCAACCTGCTAGGCGTATAGTGATGACAGATATGCTAAAACTAGCTTCTACATGTATTCACTTGCTTCAGCTATGACTAGAGAAATCATGCTCCTATTTTGTTTCAGGCTGTTTGCAACAATAGATTCCCGGTTACGAAGTGTGATTCTTCCATCATGGTATTGTAGAAATTATGAAATCATATATTGGTAAAGCTGATTAGCGTTAGCACTGGTTTAGCCCATGACCTTGCATTTGTCTATTCAGGAGAAAAGCATTTCTTAGTGATACCGTTTGCTTCATCTCAGATTTACCAGTACAGGTAAGTTTTCTTGCATTTGAATATTGGAGATCTTCATAATGAGATGGTAACCTTTCTCTTATAATTTTTTCTGAAAATTTCTACATTATTATTCATTTATGAAAGTGATGCCCAAAATAAGGTGAACGATCTATATTTTGTCACCTGCACATCACAATTCACAACCTAATCTTTTGACTACATTTTGTAGCCAACGCCTCTGAGATAACCATGTTACCACTTTCTTAAATATCAGCTTAGTTTCCTGTTAGCTAACACAGTATACCTTTCCTAATTGGTGCAAGTGAGACAAAGTTGATTCCATTACAAAGTAATCAACTATAGAATTATTCGTTTGTGAAGAAACATAGAAGCATGCTTCATGACTGTGCATAATCAATTTTGATTGAGAGAATACAAATGGAGGGAGGGAGACAAATATTCTTAGGTTAAAAATTTGCATATTCAAAAACAAAGAAATTTTTTTGGTCAACTTGAACTTGATGTTTTTCTTTTTTTTGATGCAATAAAAAAACTTCTATGTACACATAAACCAGTTGTTTGAGCATTTCTGAATCTGTATATATTCATGAAACCCTGGTAACACACCGTTATTAGCTCTCGACGTGCGCTACTTTAATGCTACTTCATATGTATTGTAATCTCATTTCACTCTACAACTGGTGTAAGTACTACAATTCTCGTTTTAGTTTAGTCGCCAGCTGGCGCAAAACAATATAATTTGCCTAAGTTTTGTACTTATGTACTTACATGCTCTATAACGACTATTTTGCATATGCAAATGTTCACGCTACAAATATATCTTATTAGACATGCTCATAAAAAGGTTTTATGATATGGCTCGATGTAATACTCAAAAGTGTAATAAAGAGAATAGAGATAATCTCAATAGTTTGTGGCCTCTACTATTCGTGACATGTGATCAACACTAGCTAAAGTGGATAAATAGAACAAAGAACACATAATTAACATGTGCATCATGTTGGATCTTACTTTGTGTGCATTTGGTGATGATATAAAAATATAGTAAAAATATATATATATAATAATGAGTATGTTAATACTCCAATGGGAAACTAAATCATAAAAGAAATTCTAGAATTTAGAAAAGAAAAAGGAAATAAGTATTATGTGGATAAAATAAGTAAAAATATATTATTCCTACACTAGAGTGTGAATTTGTAAAATGGACTCAAGGGTGAAACTCACATCCAAATTCAAACTTGATTAAAAATAATTATAAAAGAAAACCAAACAGGAAAAAAAGAAAAAGGGAGAGAGAGCTTAACTGGGCCGGCTTCCCACAATTTGGCCCACCAGGGGATTTCCCCAGCGCAGCCCACGGCTCCTTTCCACGCAGGCGCGCGTGTGCCGACACGAGGGCCCCACTGGTCATTCGCACGACCGGGACTGCGCGGTGGCTGTCACTGCGCCATCGACCCCACGCGTCAGTCGTAACCATCTCACGTCGTCCCGCTGCCGTGTGGTCCCGTGCCGTTAGCACCTTTCCGCAACAACCTCGCTGGTAATGGCGGCAGGCCACCTGCGCGATTCTTGCGCGCACAGCCTTTGACCACGCCGGGGGGAGATAAAATCCCAGTCGCCCTAGCCATTTCTCTGCTCCACTGCCTCATTGGGTTCGCGTTAACACACAATTTCGAGAGCCGCCACCACCGCCAGAGAAAAGGGAGGAGCGCCGCGCGGACCAAACCCGGATTCACGCCGTCGCGTGGTTGGGGGCAGCTGCGCAGGAGTTCGGCGCCATTTGGGCGATCTGCGCGTCAAGTTATCGGGCGGGATGCCGGGCGATTGTGTCCGAATCGCTCGTCGGAGCTGACGCACCATCTCGGATCCGCGCTTCACCGTGAGCAGCTGTCCGTGAGCCATCTCCGTCTCTGGTAAGTCCCTATTTACCTTCACCGAGCTTGTAGCATCGTGTAGGGCACTAGGGTTGGAGTCTTAGCGCGCCTGGGCATCGGATTGGGTTTCTCGCCGATGAGTTCCGCCGTGGCTCTGGGGATTGCGTCGTCGTCCGGTGTGGTTGGTGGAAGAAGGGCTGGTGGCCATTGGATCCACCAGGAGCGGTTAAGATTAGAACGTAAATGTACCTGTTCGTCCAACGGCATTCGATTTGGATCTGATGGGGGCGATTGGAACTAGCCAGTTTAAAATCCGAACCATCCATTACAGATCTGGCGATCGGAAAAAAAATACAGTACGTAGCGAGTGTGCTTTTAATCTGGGCGCTCCGTTTAAGATCGGACGACTGTGAGCGCATCGTACCCCTTCGGCCTTGTAACTTTGCGTAAGAGACCTCGCGTTTACCTGAAATAAACCCGCCGTCCAGAGCAACAACGCTCTGAGTTTCAGGATTAGTTGTGGAATAGCCCCTGGGTTTCTCTGAAATTGAGGCCTAGTCCAGTGCGGTTTAAAATTGAATAAATAAATTGGAAAATAGGTTTTTAATATGAAAATAATTACTAGAACTTGATAAATTCATAGAAAATCCATTTTTAGTCCAAATTAGTCCATTCCACTTTCTAAAATTTTGTAATTTTATTCTCTATCACTTAGAGTCTCTGTTTTGTCATGAAAACAGTAAAAAAAATAATTTGTCACTTAATCCTAATTTAAGCACATAAAACTTGGAAAATTCATAACTTAAAATCTATAACTCCAAAAATTATGATTCTCATTCCTAGGATTTTATTTTAATGTGTAGATTATTACTATGTATTTTGTTTATATGTTTGGTGTGATGTTAATTTCTCTATATATATTGTGCTTGTTTCTATTGTGGTGAGTAGACGAACCCGTGACTTAGGATCCTGGTGAGCAGCAGATAGAGGTAGCTGAGGAGGAGCTCATTGAAGGCAAGTTGTGTCCTTGACCACTTTTTACCCAATAATGTTCTTTAATATCATTTATTCATGCATAGGTTAATTTTGATGGGACCCGATAGGTCACCCTAGATTGTTTATCTCATTACCTTGTTTACCTCTGAATCACTTGGGTAGTTTGCTATTGCTTTACATGGTTTTGGGATAATCATTTATTACATATATGTTCCAATTCTTGTTGTTATTCTATTTATGTTCATGTCAAGATCATTAATGTTAATTGGAACATAGAGCTTAACTTGAGAAACACGTGCCACCATAAGGGTTTAATGGGACGCCCTTGGCTGACTAATTAGGAAAGCTAGTGGAAGACTACCTTACCCGAAAGGGGCAAGAGCAGTAGGGGAGTTGCATGCAAGGAGGTTCTTGGGTTGATTTAGCTGCGATGGCGGTCAGACGGAGGATTCTTGCAAGTGCTCTTCCCATAAACTGTAGCGAGTTTTCGGAAGCTAGTGGTACTTTGTAAAGGCCTCATAGTGTTGCCCTGCCTCGCTTCCTAGGTAGAGGTGTATGGGACTCGCGACCCCTTGGTAGATGGGTAACATGACTTGTGGGTAAAGGGTACAACCTCTGCAGAGTGTAAAACTGGTATACTAGCCGAGCTCACGGTCATGAGCAGCTCAGGACTCTCTGATGATTAAATTATGGAACTTAAATTCAATTTGTCATTCGCATATGCATGGGATTATTATTAATTTTGTTCTATTACTTTTACTTAAGGTTTGGTATTTACTTACACTTAGTAACTGCTAATAAAATTTTGACCAACTACTTAAAAGCAATGCTTAGCTTTAACCCTTGTCATTGATTAGCCTTACACATCACATGAACTCCCACCTTTGTGAGTTCATGTCCACTGGTTCCCCACAACTTGTTGAGCTATGATCATGTGTGAGCTCACCCTTGCTGTCTCACACCCCCCCACAGGAGAAGAACAGGTGGTTCAGGAGGAGCCACAAGGCGAGGAGTTTGATCTGATCTAGGTGGCGTTTCTCAGTTGACATTGGCGCCGACGATCTTTAGTTCGTTTTATATTTATTCTTTTATTTTATAATAAGTCTTCCGCTATGTAATAAATACTCTAATGTTATGGTGACATTTATCTCTATACACTGTGTTATTATATATGTTGTCTTCTTGGCGCATGTATGAGATGCACCTGGCTTTGCTCCTTAAAGCCGGGTATGACAGAAGTGGTATCAGAGCAAATGTTGACTGTAGGACGAAACCTAGATAGAAATGGACAAAACACTTACCTACTTATCTTATTCTGAATCATTCTACACTTATCTTACTCTGATTCTTTCTATACTTATCTTGATCATGTCTCACCTTCTACTGTTCTACTCTGATCATTCTTATCTTTTCTATTCTGAGACAAGACGGATTTCACACTTTGGAATCCCTACCCCTATGACATTTTTAAGAGATAGGAGGCCTAAGACCAAACCAAAACTATTTTCTATATTTAAAAATATTGTTTGATTGTTCTGATGATAAATGTCTGATTTGCTTCTTTGATTGATTGAGATATTATATGTGGACATCTTAGCATGTACCACCATAAGGTAATAAATTAGCTATGGTAGGTAGAACATTAATCTGCTTAGCTAATAAATCCCCCAAAGTAACACGATTCGTAATTACTACCTTGTCTACTACTCTCTCTTACCATATGTATCTAACTCAGATGGTCAATACCAGGAGGGGTGGTGGAATTGATTTGCCTCCTAATCGACACACTCGGTGGATATATAAACAACCTCAGCCACAGCCAGCAGAGATGAATCCTCCTAATCCTCCACCAGGCGGAGTTGCTGTGGCGGAACCACCCGAATTATTCTAGCTTAAGTGCCTAAGTCACGCCCCAGGGGCCGTAACACACTTAAATCGGAATAACCCGTCAGTCCCTCAGATCTAGTCTGATAGAGCCACTTAACCAGGATCAAATTTCACAATCTCACTCGAAGGTGAGTCACAGAAGAAATACAATAAAACAGGAATCCACAAAATTAAGTACTGAGTTATTACATAAATCAGAGTTTTTGAGTAGCCAATGAGAGTTCACAAAATAAAGTGCAGCGGATAATCGATGTCGTCGGTATTGAGGAAATGGGCAAGGCCTAGCCCACTACTCCTCGTGCTCCTCTCCTGCCGGAGCAACATCCCACTCGACCGTCCAACCCGATGGCAGGGTGGTAGGCCAAGTCACACCATCAACCATTTCCTGAATGGTACCTGCAAAAATTGTGCCACAAGCAAGGCTGAGTATACTAATACTCAGCTAGACTTACCCGGTGTGAGGAATCTACTCCTCTACCTCTAGACTATGCAGCTGTTTGGCTGAGGGGTTTGGTTTGCCAAAAAGCACTAGCTGTTTCTAAATCAACTTTTAGCTTTTCAAATTCTACCATCATTACTTAGCTAGATTTACTTCTTCTAAGCATACATGGTAACAAGCATTTAGATCAATCAACAAGTTATCTCATGTAACCTCATTTCACTTCTTACTCGATGCAGTACAAGGAATCAAGCAGTCTCATTAGCTGCGAGAAGCAGACGATTCGAATCGAGTTTTAACCTTGCAAGGTAAACCTAAACACACGACATGTCAGGGTACTCCGACCCCACACATGACAACCGTCCCCATCGATTCCCCGTTCGCGTCCAGGCCTCACCGCCTTGGCACACAATGCTCCACTGACCCCGGCTGCCGCCGTGCAGTCACCGCACTTGTACCCACCATAGCTAGCATGGGAGACCCAGTCTCAGGTCGCATGAGGGATAAAGTCCGCGCCCGGCTTCACTCAGGTACTAGGTTTACCGGTTACCATATTTCCCAGCATGTGATTAGTACGTTCAAAAGCTTGACTCAGGTATCCACACATTAATCCTTAATTCTTTTTCCCGTCTCATGGACAAGACATCCTCCCTGGATCCAAGTCCATAGACCAACATATATATCCCGTTATCAAGATGAATACAATCAATTCCTTACCTCGCGTGAGTGCTAGAAAAATCACTCGACTTCTACCGAGATCCTAATTAGCAAAGCAGCTACTCGACCTAGCATACTAGTATTCATCTCAAAAAGGAATCCTAAGTTCATGCAACTAGAGGTTCCAAGCAACTCCTACACTTAAGTGCACATTACAAACCTACAAACATTAAGTGTAGTAAAATAGCATATGTAAACGGTTATGCATAAAACCGAGGCTTGCCTTCAATTGCTGGGGCTGCGGGGAGATCCTCAATAGCAGCCTCTGAAGCCTGCTCCTGGTCCTCCTCTTGGACAGGTCCTTGCTCGGGGATGAGCACGTACTCTCCGTCGGCAAGATTACAATCTAATGAATGCAATGCGTAAGATATATGCATGATATGATACGTGCTTTTAGAAATTACAACTTTTGACGGTGTATGATCCACTTGATTTAAACAAGGTTAACTTTACTTATGTAAGACCCTTGGGTGGTATACTTGGTAAATTAAGTTAAACTTAGCTAAGGCAAGTGGTAGGTTTTACTTTTAGGGGTTCCACTGAATTCTTTTTAAGTCTTGGTGAGGGTTAATAAATATTCAAGATAGGCTTATTAGAGTGAGGTTCAGGTCTTCTTTCCTTTTCTTTTATTCTCTTTAATGTTTTGGGAGTAGGTTTGAACTACAAGTTGCTTCTATAAAATTCTAAAAATTCTGCAAAAATTACAGTGGCTTGGCACTGGTGTTTGTTTCTTTGTTTCAAAATTTGGGGATCAGAAAGTGAATAGTTTGCTCTGGACAAAATTATTAAATTCTAGGGCAGAAGGGGTGCTTTGAACTACAACTATTATTTAACTGTGGGTAGTTCTATAAAACTTATTTTTGCTGGCCTTTAGGTGTTATAACATGACTTGATACAAATTTCTAGCAATTAATACCTTTTAGTTATTTTACTATGGTTTTCTCAAGTTTCTAGCCAAATAGGTGCTTTCTACTACCACTATATTTGAAAAATATCAAACAACAGAGTTTTTATTTTTCTTAGCCATTGTTTTGTGGAAGAGCAATCATTCTGAAGTTTGGCATCTTTTTGCTTAAGGAGAGGGGTGGTATGCACTATTTGAATTTAGTGGCCTTTCTCATAAAACAGTAGCAACAGATAAGAATTTGCTTCCTTTTCATGGGTTTGCATTTTTCTCTGATGGTTTATCTCATTATGGACTTAGCTAATTTTTGGTTGCCCATTATCATATTATTAGGGGTTGTTTATGATTTATTTGGAGAATACCTCAATATCATTTTATATTTATTCTCCTTACTTAAAAAGTTGAACTGAGGTGTTCTTTATTTTTGTAGTGGGGCTCTGGTGGTTGTAAGTCCACTGGATTTTTACTACTCATTTTGGTTATAGTTTTGCTATTCTAATAATTGATTTTCAGTCCATATAAGGCTAAATAAAACATCTTAATTTAAAACTGGTCCAAATTAATGGTCTCTGTATTTTTCCTAGGTTCTCTGTTACATAAGTAAACTAGGAAAAATAATCTTAATCACTGTTCATCAATTTCCAATGCCTTTCTAATTTTTCTAAGTTTTGGGCAAAATAGCTTTAAATGAATAAGCACATCATAATTTCTAATGCTGGGGTTCCTACTATTTTTAGACAATGTCTAAATGAGGTTTGAACATCTACAAATTTTCTTAAGTTCAGCACAGAAGAAAAACTAATTTTCCTTAATTAAACAAGGTTTGGTGGGTTTCTGTTTTTAATTTTAAACTTTAAAATTTAGAACAGAAAGCATAGGGTTTATCATTTTTAAATGATAGTTCATAATATTCAGGAGCTAGCAAAATTGGTTTGATAACTTTTTATGAAAAATTCATCAAGTTATGGATTTTCTAAGTCCTCTGGTCAATTAAAAAGAATAACAGAATTGGTTTAATGGAAATCCACTTTGCACTGGGGTCCCTGGCGGGTTTTTTAAGTTTTCCTCGCGAATCAGTCCTTAAGCTACTATTCACATGAGTCTCTGACATTACAGAAAACCCCCCGGGTTCTACAAATCCTAACCCGAGGTCCTTCTTCTAACTTAAACAGTAACCGCGGCGGAAGAAAGGGCGGAGGGGCTTACCAGCGGCGAGATTGCTCCGGTGAAGTGGTCGAGGACGTAGGGGAGGTCTCGGGGATCACAACGAGGTGCGGGTCACCGTCGGAGATGGCCGGAGTCGGTCGGTCCACGCGCGCAGGCGGGGATGCTCGTCGGCGGCGAGGAGTCCGGCCTGGTCACGGCGAGATAGACCAATTGGATGGGTCAGAGAGGTTCACGGGATGCCAGAGAAGATATGGGTGCAAGGAATCGGTCGGAGACTCACTGGATAGCTCGGTCCACGCGCGGCGGCGGAAGACCGAAGTCCGGTGAGGTCGATCTCGGGCCTCCGGTGAAGTCTGGCCGGGTCCGAGGGCTTGGCAAGCTTCACGGGCTACTGGCGGAGCTAGCCAAAGCACTGGCTCGACTTGAGGATGGCTGGAGTGGGCTGGCCACGGTGGCCGGAGCTCTGGCGGCGATGGCGGGCGGAATTGAGCTCGCCGGAGCTAAGGAGAGGTGGCTGGCCGGTGAGGGTGAGTGCGGGGTGAAGTGAGGTGCGCCCGGAGAGGCTTTATAGGCACGGGCGAGCACGGCTGAGGGCGTGGGCGCGCGGCGGACTTGATCGGACGCCAGGGCGAGCGCGCGCGCGGGTTGGGCGAGCTCTGGCATGCCGACCAGGGTCGAACACGTGTGCCCGTGCGTTCTGCCCAAGTTCTGGCGCGTGTGGTCGCTCATCCGAGCCTGCTCTTGCCTTGGTCAGTGCACAAAACCTCTTCTCCTCCCTACAAGCTACCATTCTTGTGTGGAGGTCATAGGATTTTGCCTACTGGTTGCAGAGATATGGAGCCAGGAAATCCGGTCTATCTCCCTGCCCAAACCCGAGGCAAATCCAAGGTTTTGTCGTGTCTAGGGCTCGCGTCCCAATGCCATCTTCTGGCACACGACAGAGGGGTTAGTTAGACAAAATTTTGTCAATGGGGCCATTAGGATTCGAGTTGGGGATCAAGGTGAACATCCCTGATCTTTAGCTCAAGGTCTGAATTTCAGAATTCTGAAATTCAGAATTCCCATTAAGTCCCCACATGAGAAGCTTGATTTGGGGTTTTAATTGAGTTATTTTGGCTAAGCTTTCTCAACCTTTCTTGTTGTTTATTAAATATACTTCAATTTTTATAATTGGCTCAAGTCAAAATTTTAAATTTTTCATACCCTTTTCCTTATTTTCTTGAATTTTGCTCATGGGGCTCACTTAGGGTTTATATTAGGGTTACAACATTAATACTTTTTTTGAAAGACCCATTTGTTGTGATCATGATACTTTTAAGTATATGCTTGGTGAATTCTTTATTCTTAAGTTAATTTGATGCTCATGCTTACTTTGGTTCACATAAAATGATGGTTCTTGGTTTGGCATTTTAAGAGAAACCCTAGGTGACACTGGGGTGTCACAGCCTTCCCCCCTTAAAGGAATCTCGTCCCGAGATTCGGGCCAGAGTCCTCCCAGGGTGAAGCGAAGGGTGAGACTTATAGGAAATGGGTGATTATTGTTATTATTAGGATAAAATTGTTCTTCGAATGTCATTCTCTTTGCAACTTCAAAAGGAAGTCCTTTTTAAGTTTTACTTCATAGTTACTTCATTCCGAATTAAGACCTTACTTTTGGAAATTAGATTCGAAGGGCAGGAGGAGGGGTCGGGGGTGATTACGTACCAGCTTCCTTAGGTAGGCAATCGGGGAAGTTGGATCTCAGGAATTCCTCGGTTTCCCAAGTAGCTTCCTCCTCTGAGTGATTACTCCACTGGACCTTGTACATCTTGATCGATTTAGCCTGAGTTGATCTCTCCTTGCAATCCAGAATCTTGGAGGGGTACTCTTGGTACGATAGATCTGACTCTATCTCCATTTCTGGCTCTGCTAAGATCTCAGTCGGCAACCGAACACACTTCTTCAGTTGAGATACATGGAATACATCGTGAATGGCAGACATTTTTGAAGGTAACTTCAGCTTGTATGCCACGGGTCCACATGCCTCTATGATCTCATAAGGTCCAATGTAACGAGGGGCTAGCTTGCCTTTGATCCCAAACCTCTGCACTCCCTTGGTGGGTGATACCTTGAGGTATACAAAACTTCCCACCTCGAACTGGAGAGGTTTCTTTCTTCTATCATGATAACTCTTCTGCCTGGCCTGAGCAGCTTCTAGATTCTTCCTGATTAGTTTGACCTTCCTTTCGGCTTCAGTCACTAAATCAGGTCCAAAAACTTCTCTCTCACCAGGTTGAGACCAATTGAGTGGTGTCCTGCACCTTCTTCCATAGAGAGCTTCAAAAGGTGCCATCTTTAGGCTGGATTGATAACTATTGTTATAAGCAAACTCTGCTAAGGAGAGGTGCTTATCCCAGTTCTTGCCACAATCGATCGCACAAGCTCTTAGCATATCCTCCAGTATTTGGTTTACCCTTTCCGTCTGACCATCAGTCTGTGGGTGGTAAGCTGTACTCCTGATTAGCTTAGTCCCCAGAGACTCTTGCAATTGTTCCCAAAATCTGGCAACAAATTGGGCTCCTCGGTCAGAAACAATGGTCCGAGGTAATCCGTGCAAACACACGATCCGGTCAATATACAATTCTGCATATTTCTGAGCCTTATCAGTGGTGTGCACAGGAAGAAAATGTGCCACTTTCGTCAATCGGTCCACAATAACCCAAATTGAATCATGATGACGAGAGGTGTTGGGCAGACCCACAATGAAATCCATGCTGATGTCGTCCCACTTCCATGAAGGTATGGACAGGGGTTGCAAAGCTCCAGCTGATTTCAAGTGGCTAGCCTTTATCCTCTGACAGGTGTCACATTCTGATACATACTGGGCTATCTTCCTCTTCATTCTGGTCCACCAATACAAAGGCTTCAGATCATGGTACATCTTGGTGCTTCCCGGATGCATAGAGAATTTGGAGAGATGAGCCTCGTCCAAGATTTTTCTCTTGAGATCCTGGTCCTTAGGAATCACCAATCTGCTTTTAAACCATAACACACCCTTTTCATCCTGGCGGAAACAATTATACTTCTCAACCTTTTGATGGAGATTCTTCTTGATAATTTGCACTCCCTTGTCACTGAGCTGGGCCATGACAATCTGGTCTTGCAAAGCTGGCTCAACAGAAATGTGAGACAAAGAACCAGAAGGAATCACTTCAATTTGCATCTTGCTCAACTCATCACACAAGGTGTTAATGCGAGAATCCATCAGAATACAATTGCACTGCATCTTCCGGCTCAAGGCATCTGCTACCACATTAGCTTTTCCTGGATGGTAATGTACCTCCAGGTCATAATCCTTGATCAGCTCTAGCCATCTTCTCTGCCTCATGTTGAGATCAGCCTGAGTGAAAATGTACTTAAGGCTCTTATGATCAGTGAAGATGTTGTAGTGGGTCCCGATTAGGTAATGCCTCTACATCTTCAATGCATGAACCACTGCTGCTAGCTCAAGGTCATGAGTGGGATAGTTCTGCTCATGAGGCCTGAGTGCTCTTGAGGCATAAGCAATGACTCGGTTGTCTTGCATCAAGACACAACCTAGCCCTGTGCCAGAGGCATCGCAATATACATCAAAAGGCTTGCTGTTGTCAGGCTGCGCCAATACTGGTGCTGTGGTCAGATGCTGCCTTAATGCATGGAAGGCATCTTCGCACTCCTGACTCCAGACAAATTTGACTTCTTTCTTCAGCAACTCAGTTATAGGCTTCGCAATTCGAGAGAAGTCCGGAATAAATCTTCGGTAATAACCAGCTAATCCCAGAAAACTCCAAATCTGACGAACAGTTGTTGGTGGCTTCCAGTTCATCACCTCTTGCACTTTATCAGGATCAACAGCTATTCCAGCCTGAGAGATAGTGTGACCCAAGAATTTGATTTCCTTTAGCCAAAAATCACACTTGGATAACTTGGCATAAAGGTGGTGCTCTCGCATACGTTGAAGAACTACATGCAAATGACTGGCATGTTCTTCTTCGCTCTTTGAGTACACCAAGATGTCATCGATGAAAACCACCACGAACTTGTCCAATTCAGGCATGAAAACAGAATTCATCAGATACATGAAATATGCTGGTGCATTTGTCAGCCCGAATGACATCACCAAAAAATCATATAGCCCATATCTGGTTGAGAATGCCGTCTTCGGAATATCACTTGCTCGTATCTTGATCTGATGGTAGCCAGAGCGAAGGTCTATCTTGGAAAATACCTTGGCCCCGACCAATTGGTAAAAAAGAACATCAATACGAGGCAAAGGATACTTGTTCTTGATAGTTACCGCATTAAGAGGGCGATAATCTATACACAGCCTCAAGCTTTCATCCTTCTTCTTCACAAATAGTGCTGGACATCCCCAAGGCGAAGTGCTTGGGCGAATAAATCCTTTATCCAGCAACTCTTGCAATTGCTTCTTCAACTCTGCCAACTCAGCGGGTGGCATTCGGTAGGGCCTCTTGGAAATTAGGGCCGTTCCCGGTTGCAACTCGATGGCGAATTCAATATCCCGGTCCGGCGGCATTCCTGGCAATTCATCAGGGAAAACATCTGCATACTCACAGACCACTGGGATCTTCTTCAGAGGTAACTCCGTCATAGAGAAAGCACATGACTGAGTAGAACCCTGACGGGGCAGAATTAAAGTGAAGTTCCCACAGAACGGAGAATTAACTTCCACGGTACGACTGGCTATATCAAGCACAACTTGGTGCAAGGTCATCCAATTAGCTCCTAGAGTAATGTCCACATTTTCCAATCCCAACACAAGAAGAGTGGTTTTGACAATGTGGCTTCCTAGTTGAATAGGCACACTTTGGTTTAATTGATTAGTTGCAATTTTACCCCCAGGTGTGACTATCATGAATGACCCTCTAGAGTGAGAGAATGGCAGTTTGCATTTAGCACTGAACCTTTGGCTAATGAAACTATGAGATGCACCAGAATCAAACAGAATTAAAGCAGGTTGATTATAAACTGAAAAGATACCAGTCATGATAGGAGCTCCTTCAGGTATTTCCTCCACAGTGGTGAAGTTGAGCTTCCCCTGCCTGACTTGCACCTTCTGCTTCCTTCCCTTGTCTTGATTTGGTGCTGGCATCTGCCTCTGCTGGTTCCTGGGACAATTCTTGGCATAGTGGCCCACATTGCCACAAGTGAAACACTTGTTCCCATTGCCCTGGCGGAACTGCTGCTGCGGCTGGTTGTTTCTTAGAGCAGGAGCTGGGAAGCGATTGGGTGCCGGCTGCTGCTGCTAAGGTGGCCTAATCACCCATATGCCTGCCTGCTGCTGAAAACCCCTGCTCTGATTATGAGAAACAATCCGGAACCTCTGAGCCTGTGCGGATGGTGCTGCCATTGGTGCCTTTCTCTTCTTCTCTGCCCGGTGAGCAACAATGCAATCCTCCTGGGAGATGGCCAGGTTGACCAACTCATTGAAGCTATCAGCCCGGACAGTGTTGAGTCGTTCCCGCAGCTTGGTATTGAGACCCCTGCGGAAGCGATCCCTCTTCTTCTCATCAGAATCAGCATGGTACCCTGCATACTGGCATAAGTCGTTGAAAGCTTGCGCATACTGCAGTACCGTGCGGGTTCCTTGATTAAGGGCCAGGAATTCATTCAACTTCCGATCAAGAATGCCAGCGGGGATGTGGTGTCCTCTGAAGACAGTCTTGAATTCCTCCCAAGACACCTCACGATCAGCGGGAAGCATAGCACGGAAGTGATCCCACCAAGTCCGAGCAGATCCGTGAAGCTGCTGCGCGGCGAAGCGGGTCTTGGTAGCATCAGGGCAGTCTCCCGTGAGGAGGGGAAACTTGGACTCGACGACGCGAAGCCATACGTCGGCGTCCAACGGATCCTCTGCCTTGGCGAACAAGGGCGGCTGCGTGCTCAGAAACTCCTGGTAAGTGGCCATAGCCGGAGGTCGCTGAGGCTGGCCTCCACCATGCTGCTAAGGGTGGGGCTGGCGCTGCAAGAGCTGTCGCAGAATCTCATTCTGCTGGGCCATCAGCTCCTGCACTGTGGGAGCTGGAGGAGGTGGCGGGGGAACCTGCTCGTTATGCCCGCGACGCTGCCTAGCTGCCATCTGAAACAGAGATTGCCGCCATTGTTATCCCAACTCACAGTTTCGAACGACAAGATATCATCTCATATGGAAGGAAAAAATACCATAACCATAATATTAGGTTCGAAATGAAGATAACACGGTGACAAATATCCCACAGATTTCAAAAGTTTACAGGGTTACATCAATTAGGAGGAAAGTACCCATAAGCCTAGTCCAAAATGTGATATTACTAAGCTCGCATAGGTTTCTATCCGCCTAAAAGTGTCGAAGCGACTGCTTAACCCTGAGCGGTGGAAGCGACACTGGATACGGGTGAAGGGGGCATCACGGAGGTAGTCCCATTGGCACCAGGGGCTGGTCCTAGCTCCTCGGGATCCTCTTCTCCCTCGCTTCCTGCTTCATTGGCCTCCATCTCTAAATGGTGCATGTCCAGGTGGTCATTTGCTTCATCGAGTTCCCTCTGCACATCGTGAAGCTGGTTCTCCAAGACATCAATGGTGTTGTCTCGGATCTCCACCTGCTGCTCCAAGGTGGTAATGCGCTGGCTTAGCCTCTCCACCTGCAGATCCTTCTCCACTAACTCGGAGGATAAATCGACCACAAAATCTTCTCGACTGTCGAGAGTGAGTTTAGTGGTTTGAGCGATGTTGGCAAGGTGTGCCATAGCGTCGCTCTGAAGGGCCTGAAGGCGGTACAGCGCACTCATGCACTGAACAGTGACCCTCCCAACCAAGTCAGGATACATTGCCCACACATCCTTCACATGGCTCACGCGGTTACACCACATGGGATCATCCTTCCTCTCAGCAGGGAAGAGTCCCAAAGGGTGCATCACCATCTCCAGGGGATGGTAGCCACAAAAAGTCGTCAGAGTCTTCATGGCTGCTGCTTCAACGGTGTCGTCCGTCCTGAGTCCAATTGTCTCAGAATCAAGAGAACGCCAACCCAGCTGAAGGGGATGAGCCTCCAAGGTCAGCCAGACCCGACAACGAGGTACCCGATGCTCCTCATACAACTGCACCGTGTACAAAGAGGGCATAGGGTAACCGGCGGAGTTAAGCACTTCCCACAAGATGGAAGGAAAACCATCGCGAGAAAGGAAGTCAGAACTGAAACTAGAGTCTCCTCCACTGGCGGGGGTGGGTGAATTCATCTGCGGAAGGGAATCAAAGGTAAAGATTATGGTGGAAGGAAAAATAAAAAGAGAGCCCGGATGGTTTAAAGAAAGTGGGTTAGCTCAAATTTTAATTCCTCTTTGTGTTTTATGATGCATGCATGCTGGGAAAAAGAAAAATGTTGCCTCTCGAAAGAAAATAGGGTGCTTTTCAGGGCATCCTTGAAAATATAAGTACTGGCCCACGGGGCCTAAGTAATTAGCCACCCATTTTCCCTCTATGCCTAAGGCCTTTCGTCCTAGGTCTAACGGTCTAGTCCTGACGATCCTTAGCAGTTTCTAGGCAAGTTTTAGATTTTGAAATTTGGTATTCATGGTTTATTGTCCTTCTCTGTGGTGGAATTTGCTCTGATACCAGCTGTGGTGGAACCACCCGAATTAATCTAGCTTAAGTGCCTAAGTCACGCCCCAGGGGTCGTAACACACTTAAATCGGAATAACCCGTCAGTCCCTCAGATCTAGTCTGATAGAGCCACTTAACCAGGATCAAATTCCACAATCTCACTCGAAGGTGAGTCACAGAAGAAATACAATAAAACAGGAATCCACAAAATTAAGTACTGAGTTATTACATAAATCAGAGTTTTTGAGTAGCCAATGAGAGTTCACAAAATAAAGTGCAGCGGATAATCGATGTCGTCGGTATTGAGGAAATGGGCAAGGCCTAGCCCACTACTCCTCGTGCTCCTCTCCTGCCAGAGCAACATCCCACTCGACCGTCCAACCCGATGGCAGGGTGGTAGGCCAAGTCACACCATCAACCATTTCCTGAATGGTACCTGCAAAAATTGTGCCACAAGCAAGGCTGAGTATACTAATACTCAGCTAGACTTACCCGGTGTGAGGAATCTACTCCTCTACCTCTAGACTATGCAGCTGTTTGGCTGAGGGGTTTGGTTTGCCAAAAAGCACTAGCTGTTTCTAAATCAACTTTTAGCTTTTCAAATTCTACCATCATTACTTAGCTAGATTTACTTCTTCTAAGCATACATGGTAACAAGCATTTAGATCAATCAACAAGTTATCTCATGTAACCTCATTTCACTTCTTACTCGATGCAGTACAAGGAATCAAGCAGTCTCATTAGCTGCGAGAAGCAGACGATTCGAATCGAGTTTTAACCTTGCAAGGTAAACCTAAACACACGGCATGTCAGGGTACTCCGACCCCACACATGACAACCGTCCCCATCGATTCCCCGTTCGCGTCCAGGCCTCACCGCCTTGGCATACAATGCTCCACTGACCCCGGCTGCCGCCGTGCAGTCACCGCACTTGTACCCACCATAGCTAGCATGGGAGACCCAGTCTCAGGTCGCATGAGGGATAAAGTCCGTGCCCGGCTTCACTCAGGTACTTGGTTTACCGGTTATCATATTTCCCGGCATGTGCTTAGTACGTTCAAAAGCTTGACTCAGGTATTCACACATTAATCCTTAATTCTTTTTCCCGTCTCATGGACAAGACATCCTCCCTGGATCCAAGTCCATAGACCAACATATATATCCCGTTATCAAGATGAATACAATCAATTCCTGACCTCGCGCGAGTGCTAGAAAAATCACTCGACTTCTACCGATATCCTGATTAGCAAAGCAGCTACTCGACCTAGCATACTAGTATTCATCTCAAAAAGGAATCCTAAGTTCATGCAACTAGAGGTTCCAAGCAACTCCTACACTTAAGTGCACATTACAAACCTACAAACATTAAGTGTAGTAAAATAGCATATGTAAATGGTTATGCATAAAACCGGGGCTTGCCTTCAATTGCTGGGGCTGCGGGGAGATCCTCAATAGAAGCCTCTGAAGCCTGCTCCTGGTCCTCCTCTTGGACAGGTCCTTGCTCGGGGATGAGCACGTACTCTCCGTCGGCAAGATTACAATCTAATGAATGCAATGCGTAAGATATATGCATGATATGATACGTGCTTTTAGAAATTACAACTTTTGACGGTGTATGATCCACTTGATTTAAACAAGGTTAACTTTACTTATGTAAGACCCTTGGGTGGTATACTTGGTAAATTAAGTTAAACTTAGCTAAGGCAAGTGGTAGGTTTTACTTTTAGGGGTTCCACTGAATTCTTTTTAAGTCTTGGTGAGGGTTAATAAATATTCAAGATAGGCTTATTAGAGTGAGGTTCAGGTCTTCTTTCCTTTTCTTTTATTCTCTTTAATGTTTTGGGAGTAGGTTTGAACTACAAGTTGCTTCTATAAAATTCTAAAAATTCTGCAAAAATTACAGTGGCTTGGCACTGGTGTTTGTTTCTTTGTTTCAAAATTTGGGGATCAGAAAGTGAATAGTTTGCTCTGGACAAAATTATTAAATTCTAGGGCAGAAGGGGTGCTTTGAACTACAACTATTATTTAACTGTGGGTAGTTCTATAAAACTTATTTTTGCTGGCCTTTAGGTGTTATAACATGACTTGATACAAATTTCTAGCAATTAATACCTTTTAGTTATTTTACTATGGTTTTCTCAAGTTTCTAGCCAAATAGGTGCTTTCTACTACCACTATATTTGAAAAATATCAAACAGCAGAGTTTTTATTTTTCTTAGCCATTGTTTTGTGGAAGAGCAATCATTCTGAAGTTTGGCATCTTTTTGCTTAAGGAGAGGGGTGGTATGCACTATTTGAATTTAGTGGCCTTTCTCATAAAACAGTAGCAATAGATAAGAATTTGCTTCCTTTTCATGGGTTTGCATTTTTCTCTGATGGTTTATCTCATTATGGACTTAGCTAATTTTTGGTTGCCCATTATCATATTATTAGGGGTTGTTTATGATTTATTTGGAGAATGCCTCAATATCATTTTATATTTATTCTCCTTACTTAAAAAGTTGAACTGAGGTGTTCTTTATTTTTGTAGTGGGGCTCTGGTGGTTGTAAGTCCACTGGATTTTTAATACTCATTTTGGTTATAGTTTTGCTATTCTAATAATTGATTTTCAGTCCATATAAGGCTAAATAAAACATCTTAATTTAAAACTGGTCCAAATTAATGGTCTCTGTATTTTTCCTAGGTTCTCTGTTACATAAGTAAACTAGGAAAAATAATCTTAATCACTGTTCATCAATTTCCAATGCCTTTCTAATTTTTCTAAGTTTTGGGCAAAATAGCTTTAAATGAATAAGCACATCATAATTTCTAATGCTGGGGTTCCTACTATTTTTAGACAATGTCTAAATGAGGTTTGAACATCTACAAATTTTCTTAAGTTCAGCACAGAAGAAAAACTAATTTTCCTTAATTAAACAAGGTTTGGTGGGTTTCTGTTTTTAATTTTAAACTTTAAAATTTAGAACAGAAAGCATAGGGTTTATCATTTTTAAATGATAGTTCATAATATTCAGGAGCTAGCAAAATTGGTTTGACAACTTTTTATGAAAAATTCATCAAGTTATGGATTTTCTAAGTCCTCTGGTCAATTAAAAAGAATAACAGAATTGGTTTAATGGAAATCCACTTTGCACTGGGGTCCCTGGCGGGTTTTTTAAGTTTTCCTCGCGAATCAGTCCTTAAGCTACTATTCACATGAGTCTCTGACATTACAGAAAACCCCCCGGGTTCTACAAATCCTAACCCGAGGTCCTTCCTCTAAGTTAAACAGTAACCGCGGCGGAAGAAAGGGCGGAGGGGCTTACCGGCGGCGAGATTGCTCCGGTGAAGTGGTCGAGGACGTAGGGGAGGTCTCGAGGATCACAACGAGGTGCGGGTCGCCGTCGGAGATGGCCGGAGTCGGTCGGTCCACGCGCGCAGGCGGGGATGCTCGTTGGCGGCGAGGAGTCCGGCCTGGTCATGGCGAGATAGACCAATTGGATGGGTCAGAGAGGTTCATGGGATGCCAGAGAAGATATGGGTGCAAGGAATCGGTCGGAGACTCACTGGATAGCTCGGTCCACGCGCGGCGGCGGAAGACCGAAGTCCGGTGAGGTCGATCTCGGGCCTCCGGTGAAGTCCGGCCGGGTCCGAGGGCTTGGCAAGCTTCACGGGCTACTGGCGGAGCTAGCCGAAGCACTGGCTCGACTTGAGGATGGCTGGAGTGGGCTGGCCACGGTGGCCGGAGCTCTGGCGGCGATGGCGGGCGGAATTGAGCTCGCCGGAGCTAAGGAGAGGTGGCTGGCCGGTGAGGGTGAGTGCGGGGCGAAGTGAGGTGCGCCCGGGGAGGCTTTATAGGCGCGGGCGAGCACGGCCGAGGGCGTGGGCGCGCGGCGGGCTTGACCGGACGCCGGGGCGAGCGCGCGCGGGTTGGGCGAGCTCTGGCGTGCCGACCAGGGTCGAACACGTGTGCCCGTGCGTTCTGCCCAAGTTCTGGCGCGTGTGGTCGCTCATCCGAGCCTGCTCTCGCCTTGGTCAGTGCACAAAACCTCTTCTCCTCCCTACAAGCTACCATTCTTGTGTGGAGGTCATAGGATTTTGCCTAGTGGTTGTAGAGATATGGAGCCAGGAAATCCGGTCTGTCTCCCTGCCCAAACCCGAGGCAAATCCAAGGTTTTGTCGTGTCTAGGGCTCGCGTCCCAATGCCATCTTCTTGCACACGACAGAGGGGTTAGTTAGACAAAATTTTGTCAATGGGCCATTAGGATTCGAGTTGGGGATCAAGGTGAACATCCCTGATCTTTAGCTCAAGGTCTGAATTTCAGAATTCTGAAATTCAGAATTCCCATTAAGTCCCCACATGAGAAGCTTGATTTGGGGTTTTAATTGAGTTATTTTGGCTAAGCTTTCTCAACCTTTCTTGTTGTTTATTAAATATACTTCAATTTTTATAATTGGCTCAAGTCAAAATTTTAAATTTTTCATACCCTTTTCCTTATTTTCTTGAATTTTGCTCATGGGGCTCACTTAGGGTTTATATTAGGGTTACAACATTAATACTTTTTTTGAAAGACCCATTTGTTGTAATCATGATACTTTTAAGTATATGCTTGGTGAATTCTTTATTCTTAAGTTAATTTGATGCTCATGCTTACTTTGGTTCACATAAAATGATGGTTCTTGGTTTGGCATTTTAAGAGAAACCCTAGGTGACACTGGGGTGTCACAGTTGACCCACTAATTGCAGCTCAGATGAGGATGATGTAGCAAATGGCGGACACTATGGCTGATATGTGTTCCCATATGCTGCAAGAACGCCAGGAGATGCGTTAGGAAAGAGAAGAGATACGCCAGGAGTTGCGCTAGGAGAGAGAAGAGATACACCAGGAGAGAAGGGCGCAACAGCAGCTGCAACAGCAAATGCAACAACAACAGCAACAGCAGCAACAACAACAAGTACCACTGCCTCCACCACCACCACCAGTTCCACCCCGAGATAAGCATAGGGAGTTCATGAGTCATAAGCCACCTACATTTGCAAGCTCCCCTGATCCACTGGATGCAGATGATTGGCTGAAATCTGTGGAAAAGATGTTGAATATTGCACAATGCACTGACCGGGAGAAGGTTTTATATGCTTCTGGACGTCTGACAGGTCCTGCTGCTGACTGGTGGGATTCATATACTGCTGCCCACGATGCTGCTGATACTATTACTTGGGCAGAGTTCAGTACACAGTTCAGGAACTATCATATACCAGCTGGATTGATGAACATTAAAAAGAAGGAATTTCTGTCGCTAAAGCAAGGAAGTATGTCAGTCAGCAAGTACCGCGACAAGTTTATTCAATTATCCAGATATGCCCCAGATGAAGTTGCTGAGGATGAGAGGAAGCAGGAGCATTTTATTGAAGGACTTAATGGACCTCTGCAGTATGCTCTAGTGGCACATACATTCCCATCATTTCAGAGGCTACTCGATAAGGCGCTAGCTATTGAACACAAGCGTGTTCAGCTGGGAGATTTGAAGAGAAAGGCTATATCTCAAGGACAAGGAAGCAGCAGTGTTCGTCCTCGCTATAGTTCACCCCAGGGTACACCAGTTTGCACTGGCGGAGGCCAGCGCCCAGTTCAGCAATCACCTCTGAGGACTCCACCTCCTCGACAGGCTACCCCCACTGGCACCCCAACGAAGTTTTCAGGACAGAGTCCAGGCACTACGTGTTTCAAGTGTGGGAAGACTGGACACTATGCAAATGTCTACCCACAGAGGATTGCTACTACTCCAGTTCAGAATAACCAGCAAACTCCAGGATCTGGCAAGGGATATTCTATTGCCAAGGTTAATCAAGTCAGCGTTGATGCTACTCCGGATGGTGCTGTCATCGTACTTGGTATGTTTTATGTTAATGCAATTCCTGCAACCATCTTATTTGATTCTGGTGCTACACATTCATTTATGTCTGCTCGATATGCCAACACAAATGAGATACCACTGTTAAAAATGAGAAAACCAATGATAGTAATTACACCTGAAGGGCCTGTTGAGGCAAATCAAATGACACATAGATTGACATTGACCATTATGGGTAGAGAATTTGGAGCTACTGCTATAATATTAGAGGCAAGCAGTATAGATCTGATCCTTGGTATGTCATGGTTAAGAAAGGCAAAGGCCATTATAGCATGTGGTAGAGGTACCGTAGAACTCACCAGTCCTAAAGGAGAAAGATTTCAAGTTAATATTGCAGTAACCACCTCATCCAAACGTGCAATGTTCTTTATACCTGAGGAGTTTGTTGGTGACAACATCCGTGTGGTTAGAGATTTTTTGGATGTCTTTCTAGAGGAGTTACCAGGGATGCCACCTGATAGGGAAGTTGAGTTTGTCATTGATCTTTTACCTGGAACTGCCCCTATTTCTAAACGACCATACAGGATGGCTGTAGAAGAACTAAAGGAACTTAAGAAGCAATTAACAGAGTTACAGGAGGCGGGGTACATTCGTCCGAGTTCCTCACCACGGGGAGCATCGGTGCTATTTGTACAGAAGAAGGATGGATCACAACGGATGTTTGTGGACTATAGATCACTTAATGATGTCACTGTGAAGAACAAGTATCCATTACCCCGTATTGAGGATTTGTTTGATCAGATGAGAGGAGCCAGGGTATTCTCGAAGATTGATCTCCGATCGGGATACCATCAGATGAAGATTAGACCATCGGATATTCCTAAGACGGCCTTCTCAACCCGATATGGATTATATGAGTTCACTGTTATGTCATTTGGATTAACCAATGCACCAGCTTATTTTATGATTTTGATGAATAAGGTGTTTATGGAGTACTTGGACAGATTCGTCGTGGTGTTCATCGACGATATTCTTATCTACTCCAAGAGTGATGGCGATCATGAGGAACATCTAAGGTTGGTGCTACAGAAGCTACGAGATAACCAACTATATGCCAAGTTTAGCAAGTGCGAGTTTTGGATTGGCGAGGTGTCATTTCTTGGTCATATTATTTCTAATGGAGGAATTTTAGTGGATCCTGCTAAGGTTAAGGAGATAATGGAGTGGAGAGTACCCACTACAGTTACTGAGATACGGAGTTTCTTGGGACTAGCAGGATATTATCGGAGATTTATTGAAGGATTTTCTAAGATTGCTAAGCCTATGACCTCGCTGTTGGAGAAAGGAAGAGAATTTAAGTGGGATGAGAAATGCCAAAACAACTTTAATCAATTGAAGAACAGACTGATGTCACCACTAGTATTGATTATGCCAGATCTACAGAAAGGATTTGATATTTATTGTGATGCATGTGGCCAAGGATTGGGATGTGTTCTTATGCAAGAAGGATATGTGATCGCCTATGCGTCTCGTCAGTTGCGGAAACATGAATTGAACTACCCCACTCATGATTTAGAACTGGCAGCCATTGTGCATGCACTTAAGATTTGGAGACACTACATTATGGGAACTAAGTGCCAAGTATACACGGATCATAAGAGTTTGAAGTACATATTCACTCAGAAGGATCTCAACCTTAGACAACGCCGTTGGTTGGAGCTTATCAAGGATTATGATTTGGAGATTCACTATCACCCAGGCAAGGCAAATTTGGTCGTAGATGCTTTGAGTCGGAAGGAGCATGTTCACTCCGCTTTTGTTGTCCAGCTACCCGATGAATCAGCAAAAGATTTTGAGAGGCTCAACCTGGGGATTGTTACACATATGGAAGGAGTTACCATTGAATTGGAACCTACCTTGGAGCAAGAAATTCGTATAGGTCAGGTTGGTGATGCTAAAATTTAGGAGATCAAGGATCTGATAACAGAGGGTAGAGGCCCAGATTTCACAGAAGATGAGCAAGGCACGATATGGTTCAAGAATTGGATTTGTGTTCCTAATATCGATAGTCTTTGGGAAACCATATTGAAGGAGGCACATGACTCATTTATTCTATTCACCCTGGGAGTACTAAGATGTATCAGGATTTGAAGCAAAAATATTGGTGGTATGGATTGAAGAGAGATGTGGCTGCACATGTGGCTATGTGCGATGTGTGTCAAAGAGTTAAGGCTGAACACCAGAGGCCAGCCGGACTACTGCATCCACTGAAGATACCTGAGTGGAAATGGGAAGAGATTGGCATGGACTTCATTGTTGGATTACCCCGCACATCTGCTGGGTACGATTCTATATGGGTGATTGTGGACAGGCTAACTAAAGTAGTGTGGGGGACAGATATCCCCCGGGTCCACTAAAAGAGTAAAAGACCTCACGAAAGGCCTAAGGGCCCAATAAATCGTGAGGCCATTCTTTCATGGGCCTGGGAAGGAACAATCAGCAGGGCAGGGTGACACGAGGCCGGACCGGTGTAAACCTGGACGGTCCACAAAGTTGAGCGAGCGATCACAATAGAGATCCGACTTTCACGGGCTGGAGCTCTCATGCAACGGAGCCACATGAGGATAGGTCGGCAGAATCATAGGGAGATAGACCCAAGCAGTTCACTATCTTTTAGGCACACGTTGTTATCATATCCACATGTATTGCCCCACGGTCGAATATATAAGGCCTAGGGGGCACCCCTTCAAATCAATCGACTCTATTACCTAGCCACCCACTTCAACTCTCTGCATTCTCAATTCAGAGAGCTCTTTTGTAACCTCATTCACCCAGCATACTCATCAGGACGTAGGGTGTTACGCATCTCTAAGCGGCCCGAACCTGTAAACATTGTCCGTTGTCCCTCGTGCAATTGGCATGAACCATTTTGCTACAGTCGTCGACACTGTCCTACTCCTAAAAACACCTTGAGGGGCAACCCCGGGTGTGCGGTCGGACCCAAAACACCGACAGCTGGCGCGCCAGGTAGGGGTGGTGTCAACGATCTAAGCTAGCTCAATGGTCGTCATCATCAACAGCAGGATCACCTTCCGTCCCGGATCCATGTTCTGCTTTGGGACGATTTCATCCATAGCCGACGAAAAAGGAATTCTGCACCGCGTTGCAGATCCGCCGGGAAGGAAGCCTCCACCAACAAACTCCGAAAGAGCTGGGGAAGCATTACCCTCAGCTCCCCGAAAGAAGATCGCCACGACAGCTACGCCATTCTACCCCGACGTCCTCTTCATCGGAAGAGCGGAGTCACCTCCCGTCTCTGACGATGAGCCAACCGCGCCTGGGGAAGAACCACCTCAGCGGGAATCCCGTCGACGAAGAAATCGGCGCCGAAACATCCGGAGACATCACCAAGCCGGAGAACGGGATCCGGAGCAGCCCGTCTCGCGAGACAAGGTCTCGAAGATGGGAGAAACTCCGGAAGAACGCGTCTTCAGGGAACGAAGGAACTCCCGACGACGTGATCGTCGACGAGCTCAGGAACAAGCCGAGCAAGACGCGAGGCAACGCCGAGAAAATCCACTACTCGGCCGTAACCTGAACCCCGACTTCGCCCGAGCCATGAATACGCCGAGTGAAGTCGGAGGAGTGCTAGCTCGAATAGCTGACAGACTCCCTCGGACTCCAGACGCCGAGGGCTATCGATGCCTGCTCACCCAGGCAGCCAACCATCTTCTACCTCTCGCTCACCCGCCGAACGACTTGCGGCACGCCATCAACAGTCGCCGGGACACGCGGAGTTCTATCAATGCTTCGCGCGAACGACGGCATGAGAACGAGATACGCCGCCGGGAGGAATACGACAGGGATCATGGCATCCCCACTCGGAGTCAAGCCACCAGAACCGAGTCAACAACGGCCTCGACTGGTGGAACTGCCCGGGGACGATCGAGGAACCACAACAACTACTCTCCTCCCCGGGACAGACATCATCCCCGACGACAGGAGGACACATGTGGAGTGTCAGCCCTCACTCCACGCCTTAGGGCCATTCAATGGCCCCCAAACTTCAAGGTATCCAATGTCGATAAATATGAACCTAAGCAGGACCCAGGAGGCTGGCTGGCCGTCTACACTACCGCCGCTCGAGCCGCCGGAGCATCCGAAGACATGATGACCGCGTACTTACCCATTGTCCTTGGGCAAGACGCGCTGCAATGGCTGCGACATCTACCCCGACACTGCATCGACGACTGGAGCGACTTCAGCCGGCGCTTCACTGCCAATTTTCAGTCCCTCTCCGACAAACCGGCGCAACCATGGGACCTCAAATCCATCAAGCGCCGGGGGGATGAAACTCTCCGATCGTACCTCAAAAGGTTCCAGACCATGAGAAATCGTATCCCTGAAGTCACGGAGGCGGCCGTGATCGAGGACTTCTACAGAGGATCCAATGACTCGGCTTTCGTCCGAGCCATACTACAGAAGGCGCCAACTACCTCCGAGGAGCTGTTCCGGGAAGCCGACCTCTACATCACCGCCGACGAGCGAGCCCAGGACCTCATCGGAGGAGCAAAGCCCGCACTGGCAGCACCACGACGCGACACGAACCAGCAACCTGACAAACGCTGGGAGAAGAGACCGCACGAAGAGGTGCACGCCGCCAGACCACCTGCCTCTCGCGCCCGGGGAGGACCTCGCGGAGGTGAGCGCACGCTGGACGACATCCTCGACGCCCAGTGCCCGTACCACAAGGACATGCGCCACACTCTTCGAAACTGCCGGGACTTCAAGCATTCCGTTGGGCACGGCCGACCCTTCCAACCTCTACCCCCTCCCCCGCCGCGAGGAGGACCAGAAGAACCACGACAACCCCAGCAGCAGGAGGAGGGAGGGGGAGGAGCCTTCCCGCACGTTGACAGGGAGGTCAACGTCATCTTCGGTGGACACGGATCGCAGGAGAACAAAAGACAGCAAAAGCTCAACGATCGCCAGATACTGGTGGCGACCACCAGCCCTCCTGCCCCATACCGGTGGTCAGAGCACTCGATCACCTTCACTCGGGCGGATCAATGGCTCAACTTCGACCATCCGGGCAAATACCTGCTTCTCGTTGATCCGGTGATCCGAGAGAGCCGGGTGAAGAAGGTGTTAGTGGACGGGGGGAGCAGCATCAACGTCACCTTCCCCCGGACACTCCGAGGCTTGGGAGTTCACCTCAAAGAACTCCATGAGTCAGGCACTCCCTTCTTTGGCATCGTTTCAACTGAGGGAGAATACCCGTTGGGCCACATCTACATGCCTGTCACCTTCGGGACTCCGGAAAACTACAGAACCGAGTTCCTGAGGTTCGAAGTGGCGAACATCGACTGCGGGTACAACGCAATCATCGGGAGGCCGGGACTGGCAAAATTCATGGCCATTCCGCATTACACATACATGATATTGAAGATGCCGGGACCACAAGGAATCATAACTGTGCGTGCTGACCTCCAAGGCGCCGCAGAATGTTTCCGAGTGGCCATCCAGGCGGCCCTCATTGCCAAACCGTCGGCGACTTCTTTGACCCAGGCAAACTCTAAGCCTGAGGAAGGTCACACAGCACCGGCGAAGGAAGCTCAAGCCGTGACCTCTATGCGGCCGACTGAAGAAACTAAACGGATCAATCTGGGGTTTGCTGATGAACGTAAAACTGCCATCATCAGCTCTAGCCTGGGTGATAAATAGGAAAGCGCGCTCGTCCAGTTTCTGCAAGACAACCGAGATGTATTCGCATGGCAACCTGCGGATATGCCGGGAGTCCCGAGAGAGCTGGCCGAGCACAAACTGAAGGTCTATCCACAAGCAAGGCCGATCCGGCAGAAACTACGTCGTTTCACGCCCGACAAGAGAGAGACCATTCGTGCTGAGCTGGCCCGCTTGGTCGCGGCCGGGTTCATTAGAGAAGTGTTACATCCCGAGTGGTTAGCCAACCCTGTTCTTGTACTCAAAAAGAATAAAGTGGATTGGCGCATGTGTGTTGATTATATTGATCTCAACAAACACTGTCCGAAGGATCCCTTCGGGCTCCCGAGGATAGATCAGGTGGTGGACTCCACCGCTGGATGTTCTGTGCTGTCTTTCCTGGATTGCTATTCCGGATACCACCAGATTAGTTTGGCAAAGGAAGATGAAGAAAAGACGGCATTCATTACTCCGTTTGGTGCTTTCTGTTATACCTCCATGTCGTTTGGCCTCAAAAACGCTGGAGCAACCTACCAGAGAGCCATTCAAACATGCTTAGCCGATCACTGGGGCAAGCGTGTGGAGGCCTACGTGGATGATGTGGTAATCAAAACGGAGAACTCAGAAAACTTCATCGAAGACTTACAACTGGTTTTCAACAGTCTGAGGCGGTATAGATGGAAGCTTAATCTCGAGAAATGTGTTTTTGGGGTACCGGCAGGAAAGTTACTCGGATTTATTGTCAGCAACCGGGGAATTGAGGCTAATCCAGATAAGATTGAAGCTATCATGAAGATGGAAGCACCTCGATCACAAAAGAAGGTTCAGCGACTTACTAGATGTATGGCAGCTCTGAGCAGATTTATATCCAGGCTGGGGGAGAAAGGTTTACCATTTTACAAGCTACTCAAAAAGGTGGACAAGTTTCAGTGGACTTCAGAGGCACAGGAAGCTCTAGATGCACTGAAGAAATTCTTGACAACACCACCAGTACTAAAACCACCACGACGAGCCACGTCAACCCAACCGGCTGAAGATCTGTTGCTATATATCTCTTGCACGACTCACGTGGTAAGCACCGCGTTGGTAGTCAAGCGAGCAGAAGAAGGACATGCCTACCCCGTGCAACATCCTGTTTATTTCATCAGCGAAGTTCTGGGTCCCTCGAAGAAAAAATATCCTCAAGTGCAGAAGCTATTATATGCAGTACTTCTGACTGCCCGCAAGCTGCATCACTACTTTGATGACCACAAAGTCATAGTAGTCACCGGCTTTCCGATAGGGGATATTCTCCACAACAAGGAAGCAATTGGCCGAATAGATAAGTGGGCCTGTGAACTGGGGTCTCATGACATCGAATTTCGACCTCGTACAGCCATAAAGTCTCAAGCATTGGTTGACTTTGTTTCAGAATGGACTGAACAACAAATACCAGAGAACCCAGAAACGGCAGAAGTATGGAAGATGTATTTTGATGGCTCGCTGAAGCTGCAGGGAGCAGGAGCAGGAATTCTCTTCACCGCACCTGGAGGCGAGCACCTCAAATATGCCCTCCAGTTGCTGTTTCCAGCCTCTAACAATGCAGCCGAGTATGAAGCTCTGATCCATGGACTAAACATTGCCATATCATTGGGCATCAAGAGATTAATGGTATACGGGGATTCTCTGGTGGTCATAAGTCAGATAAACAAGGAATGGGACAGTTCAAAGGATTCAATGGGAAAATACTGCACTGCCGTCCGGAAACTAGAAGATAAGTTTGAAGGTCTAGAATTTCATCATGTGGAGAGAGATCGAAACACGGCAGCTGATGTATTGTCAAAGTTAGGATCCAGCCGAACTCAGGTTCCACCCGGAGTCTTCGTGCAAGAAATACCACGACCGAGCATCTCGACAGATCAAGCAGAAGAATGTAATATCGTGGATCAACCCGGGCCGGACCCCGATGACTGGAGAAGGCCGATCATCAGATATATAAAGAACGAAGAGGAGCCAGATGACAAAAACGCAGCCGAACGCATCGCCAGACAGTCAGCCCACTACACACTCATTGGAGAAACGTTATACAGAAGGGGTGCATCGGGCGTCTTCATGAAGTGCATTCTCTCATCCATTGGGAAACAACTTCTAGAGGAGGTTCATGCTGGGCAATGTGGAATACATGCAGCATCCAGAACACTAGTCGGGAAGGTCTTCAGATCAGGATTCTATTGGCCAATAGCAAAGAGTGATGCAGCCGAGTTAGTTCAGAGGTGCGAAGCTTGCCAGTACTTGTCGAAGCAACAACATCTACCAGCACAGCAACTGCAGACCATACCAGTAACCTGGCCTTTCGCATGCTGGGGACTGGATATGATTGGACCTTTCAAGAAGGCTCAAGGAGGATATACTCATGTATTGGTAGCAATCGACAAGTTCACTAAATGGATAGAGTTCAAGCCCATTGCCTCTTTAACCTCAGCCAAAGCCGTGGAACTCATGCAAGACATAATATTCAGATTCGGAATACCAAACAACATTATAACTGACCGGGGATCCAATTTCACAAGTTCGGAATTCTTCGATTTCTGCGAGCAAAAAGGCATTCAGATCAAGTACGCTTCGGTAGCACACCCGAGGGCCAACAGGCAGGTTGAACGAGCCAACGGAATGATACTGGAGGCACTCAGGAAGAAGGTCTTCGAAAAAAATGAAAAGTTCGCAGGGAAATGGATAAGGGAATTACCCTACGTCGTTTGGAACCTAAGAACTCAGCCAAGCCGGGCTCTACATGGAAATACTCCTTTCTTCATGGTCTATGGGTCAGAGGCAGTATTACCCGCTGATCTCAAGTTCGGGGCCCCAAGGTTGGTCTTCGAGAGCATAGCAGAAGCTGAGGCTACTAGGATGGAGGACATCGATGTACTCGAGGAAGAACGGCTAAATGCAGTAATTCAATCGGCGCGGTATCAGCAGACTCTGAGACGCTATCACGACAAAGCCCTGCGACAACGATCCTTCTCAGTAGGAGATCTCGTCCTCCGCCGAATTCTAACGGGGGAGGGACGGCACAAGTTGTCGCCCTTATGGGAAGGACCCTTCGTGGTAGCAGAAGTCACTCGGCCAGGATCATATCGTCTCACTCAAATGGATGGCACAGAAGTCGGGAACTCCTGGAACATAGAACACCTCAGGAAGTTTTATCCCTAGCTGCATTTCAAAAGCTATCGGGACGACGATGTACTCTGTAAAATGGAAACATGTCATCAATAAAGAAAGGCTTCAAATATACTCAGTTTGTTCACGGTTGACTTGCACTCTTACTTAACTCGGGGTGACCACTATGCCCTGCTAACGGAGCAATCGGCTTAAGTCGGCAACGACTTAAGGCGGTGCAACATGCTCACGCTTACTTGACTCGGGGTGACCACTATGCCCTGCTAACGGAGCCATCGGCTTAAGTTGGCAACAACTTAAGGCGGTGCAACATGCTCACGCTTACTTGACTCGGGGTGACCACTATGCCCTGCTAACGGAGCAATTGGCTTAAGTTGGCAACAACTTAAGGCGGTGCAACATGCTCACGCTTACTTGATTCGGGGTGACCACTATGCCCTGCTAACGGAGCAATCGGCTTAAGTTGGCAACAACTTAAGGCGGTGCAACATGCTCACGCTTACTTGACTCGGGGTGACCACTATGCCCTGCTAACGGAGCAATCGGCTTAAGTTGGCAACAACTTAAGGCGGTGCAACATGCTCACGCTTACTTAACTCGGGGTGACCACTATGCCCTGCCAACGGAGCAATCGGCTTAAGTTGGCAACAACTTAAGGCGGTGCAACATGCTCACGCTTACTTGACTCGGGGTGACCACTACGCCCTGCTAACGGAGCAATCGACTTAAGTCGGCAGCGACTTAAGCCGGTGCAACAGGCTCACGCTAACTTAATGCGGGGTGATCACTATACCCTACCAAGAGCAATCGGCTTAAGTCGGCAGCAACTTAAGCCGGTGCAACATGCTCGCGCCTACACAACTCAGGGTGACCACTACGCCCTATTAGCAGAAGCAATCGACTTAAGTCAGTGGCGACTTAAGGCGATTTGACGAGATCACAATTACTCATATAAGGACGGCTTCTATATTCCGCGAACAAATTTCAAACCACCGCACATCATTTTACTACTACAAATTTATGATCTTATGAATTCTGAAACAATATGAAAATAACAATATCGTCCAAATACTGAAATGACGTCCTCTAACAAATGTCTGACCATGCTAACCGCGCGCTCAAAGCACGCAAAGTGTTTTTCTATTTCGTAATATTTTTCTCAGGAGCAATCGACGGGGAAGGACGACTTGAGGAATCAGGGGCAGCATTAACATCAGCCCTTATGTCTTCGGGAACAACCACGCTGGGTCTCCTCATCAAGATTCGCCCCGCCCGAATAGCCTTGTCCATGGCTCTATCACGCTGGGCTCTAAGAGTAACAGAAGTTTTTTCGGCAACCTTGGCAGCTAGCTGAGCAGTTTCTAACTCTTGGGCGATGGATTTCTTGGAAACTCGGAGCTCTTTGATAGTAGCATCCTTTGCTGATATCAACTGCTTGAGCCGGGTTACCTCATCCATGGATTCCTGCAGCTTACAACGTTGGTGGTCTAACTCTTCCATGGTGAAGCGATGACTTCTCTCCAAGATAGTCAGCGAGTTGCTAGAATCACGATACAACCTTTCAAGATTGTCTCGAGAAGCAGCAAGGATGTGTTTTTCTTCCTGCAAACAAAAGTCAACTCCCTCAAACACCAAGCAAGTAATGGCAGCACAACAAGGCAAAGCGCAGTTTCATAAATCACCTTTTCAGAGTCGAGCTGAGCATGAAGAGAAGAACTCAGTGCATTGGCGTCATCTAAAGCAACGGAGACCTGACCCAACTCAATCTGACTCTGAGAGTACTTTTCCTCAAAGTCAGTGCATCGCTGGGCCAATTCAGCCTGATCTCGGGAATGTTTTTCTTCAAGAATGGAAATCTGCTGAGTCATGCCTAGCGGGAGATAATCAAACAAAATAATGGTCAAAATGTAGAGCAGTCTACAGTGAAGGCAAAGAGAAGCAAAAGGGCACTAACCAGCGTTGGTTGCCTCCAATTCAGAGACACGATGTTGAAGCGATACTGGATTCCAACATGCAAGTGACGAAGCTACTTCTGTGATAGAAGCACCCTGTAGCCTCAGCTGGCCAGCCATCCCATCCACCAAAGCCTGATGAGGAGAGCAGATGAATGTAATGACAGCAGTTCGTGTAATGCAATAAGCCAAGCTAAAATACATCACAGTACCTGGAGGTTGGAAAAGAACGAAGGGATCCCCAAATCAGGAGAGATCAATTGGTAACCAGGCATAAGGCCACCACCCGAAGCAGCTTGCAACGAACCAGCAGGAATCAATTTGGTGCCATCAACAGAACCCAACACTTGGTCAGTGGGGACGCTATCCTCTAAAGCGACTCCCTGGTCCAAGGTTTGGGCTACCACCATACAGCCGGAGCGTGGAGACGACCCCGCATGAACGTCCATGGAAGTACCAGAGAAAGACCCCGCTCGGGCATCCTCGGGGGCTAGGTCATAGTTTGCACTGCCCACTTGAGCCGGATCACTCCCGGCAGCACCCTCGGGGGCTGGGCAGTGGCTTGCACTTCCCACCTGGATCAAGTCATCCCCGACAACATCCTCAGGGGCTGGGCACGTGTCAACACCATCCTTGGGGTCCAAGCTCTCCGTGGTAGCCACCTCTAAGGCTGATGGGCCTTCAATTACTTCCATGAGACCAGGACGACCCAAGTCAGTCTCCCGATCCTCAAGATCGCGCTCTAAGGTCGACGAGGCACGGGATGACCTCAACCCAGCATCAAGCACATCAGCGCAAACCTCCATCACACCATCATCTGCTGGCTCCGATAACAAATCCTCCGGAACCATATCCTCGAGAGTCTGATAAAAATTGGCCAGGGACAGTTCTTGCAGACCAATGAGAGCAGACAAAGCAGGAGAGGGAACTCCACTACTTTCACCGCTAGCGATGAATTGCCGACTGTTTTTCCGAGTCAAAGGAACTTCATTTTCTCCCTCCTCATCATCCGCATTAGCAACACAGGCAGCACCCCCATTGGGATCAGCAACTGATTCGGGACACCCATTGGGATCAGCGTCAGTAAATTCAGTCGCAGGCACTTCTTCAGCATCAGGAACCGAAGTAACAACGTCCCGACCCAAACTGGGTACCTGCCGAAGGCGTCTCCTTTTCTTTTTCTGTTCATCAGCAGAAAGATCGGATGGATTGGCTCGGCAAGGGCGCCTCGGGCGAGTACCAGCAGGTTTCTGAGTATCTAAGGTCATACCAGCCTCTAGGAGGGGCGCCACCACTAATGCCCCAGCAGGAGCAGCGTCAGAAGAGTCCTCAGCCAGCAAATCAAGCATGGCACCTATCTCCGCATCACTAGGGTTCAGGGGCACCTCAAAATAAACCTGCCGTTCATCATCAGGAATTCCCCCGAGTGTGGCAACCAAGGCACTAACTTCTTCAGCAGAGGGCCGCACTCTAAGGCCCAAACTGCCGTCAGTAGCAGGAGGATTCGACACAAAAAGAGTGAAGGCTTTGGGAGGAGGCAAGTTCCAAGCTGAGAATGCCACGGGAGCACCAACATTTGACACTTTGCCTCTAAGGATCATCTCAAGTCGGCTCACCAGGTCCGTAGAGGGAATTCTTCTGTTAGTGACCCGAGTTGAGTCGGCTAGGCCTCGATACAGATAAGCTGGGTATGCCCTGTCTTTTAACGGCTGAATATTCTTGAAGACAAAATCAGCAACCACGGCTTCAGCGGTCAGACCCCTTTCTTTCAGCAATCCAACTTCAGCAAGCAAAGCACCTGCCTCAGTTACCTCCTGATCCGTGGGAGACTCGGTCCAGCTGGGGGTGCGAACGTCCGGCTGTCTTCCCGGCCGGGGGGGGGGGAGAGAGTTTCCATAATTCTCAACTATGAACCACTCCAAGCGCCACCCTTTAATACTGTCTTTAAGAGGGATTTCGAGATACTCCGTCTTCCTCCCACGGCGCATCTCCAAGCTGGCACCCCCAACCAATTGATGTTGTCCCCCGGCCATCCCGGGGTGACAGTGATACAAATACTTCCACAACCCGAAATGAGGTAGCACGCCAAGAAAGGCTTCACATAAATGAACGAAAATGGAGATTTGCAAGATAGAATTGGGATTCAAATCGGTCAAGTTAATATGGTAGAAATCAAGGAGGCCGCGGAAAAAGGGAGAAATGGGAAGGCCAAGGCCGCGGAGAAGGAAAGGGGCATAAATGACGGACTCATGGGTATCCTCATTTGGGACAGTAACCCCATGACAAATCCACCAAGAGCAGAGTTCCCTCGGAGGAAGAACCCCGATGGACATGAGGTGGAGAAGTTCGGATTCAGAGATGACGGACATGTGGTTACCTGCGAAAGGCAACTGGCTGTTGGGATCGATTGGAGGAATCACCATGGCGGACGAACTCGAGGTTTTCCTCTTGGGCGCCATCTCGATTCTACCGGCGAGCAGAGTAGGAGGTGGAATGCAGAGAGGATTTGGAAGCGAGAAGGCAAGAGCTAGGGCACGGAAAGCAGAGACGGCTAAAAGCGCAGCACTTAAGGGATATTCCCGAGCCAGATACCGTTTCAAAAAAGCGCCTAGTCAGCACGCGGCAGTTAGTTCCAAAACATCGGCGCGCCACATCATCACTCGGCTATTAACCTCAAAGTGGCCCACGCAGCCCGCTATCACTCGGTGTTACCTCTATAACGCTGACGTCGCCCTCCAGTCACTCGGCGCTACCTCTAAAACGCCGACTTCGCCCTCCAGTCGCTCGGCGTTACCTCTAAAACGCTGACGTCGCCCTCCAGTCGCTCGGCGTTACCTCTAAAACGCTGACATCGTCTTCAAGTAGCTCGGCGTTACCTCTAAAACGCCGACAACGCCCTCAAGTCACTCGGCAGTTAACTCTAAAACTCCGACATCGTGTTCAGTCGTTCAGCATTACCTCTAAAATGCTGACTTCGCCCTCAAGTCGCTCGGCAGTTAACTCTAAAACTCCGACATCGTGTTCAGTCGCTCAGCATTACCTCTAAAATGCTGACTTCGCCCTCAAGTCGCTCGGCGTTACCTCTAAAACGCTGACGTCGCCCTCCACTCACTCGGCGTTATCTCTAAAACGCTGACATCGTGTCAAGTCGCTCGGCATTACCTCTAAAACGCTGACGTTGCCCTCAAGTCGCTCGGCAGTTAACTCTAAAACTCCGACATCGTGTTCAGTCGCTCAACATTACCTCTAAAATGCTGACTTCGCCCTCAAGTCGCTCGGCGTTACCTCTAAAACGCTGACGTCGCCCTCCACTCACTCGGCATTATCTCTAAAACGCTGACATCGTGTCAAGTCGCTCGACATTACCTCTAAAACGCTAACGTTGCCCTCCAAGTCGCTCGACAGTTGATTCTAAAACTCCGACATCATCTACAAGTCGCTCAGCAGCTACCTCTAAAAGCGTCGAAGCGATGCCAGAGTTATTTACGTGCAAACTCCAAGGAAATCAGCTTCACAAATAAGCAGGATAATCACCACAGAGAAACCAACATCATTACTTCATTAAGGGAAAGATGTCATACTTACAAATCAACTCTTTATGAGTTGATACTTCCCTATTACTACTAATACATTACATTACTGCTACTACTACTACACTACACTATACTACTCTACACTAGTAATTACTACTACATTATTCTAACTATATTATACTAATATCTAAAAGACCAGTGGCATCTAGCCATTGGCCCTATTGCTGCCGCCGCCGCTGCCGCCCCTGGTGCTGCCTCTGCTGCTGCCGCCACCGCCGCTGCCGCCCCTGCTGCCGCCACCGTCGCCGTCCTTGCTGCCGCTGCTGCCGCCCCTGCCGCTGCCGTCACCGCCACCGCCGCCATCGCCTTCGTCGTCGTCGTCGTCGTCGTCGCCGTCCTCATCCTCGCCGCCGCCGTCCGAGTCCTCCTCATCTGAGGAGTACTCCGACTCATCCGAGCCCTCAAGCCCGGAGCGCTCGACGGCCCGAATGTACGTCCAGACCTCCGCCGCGAGCCTCTAGGAGTCGTCTGAGTCGTCAGATGACTCACGCAGGGGGATGGGAGCCGGAGACCCCTCGGATTCAGAGGAGAACTCCTCCTCTGAATACTCCGAGTCACCGAAATCCTCAGACGGAGGAGTTGGTTCGCGCTTGCGTTTCTTGCCCATGGTGGAAATGCAGATAGAAGAGAGAAGGCAGGCAATGGAGGACAGCGAGAGATGTGAAAAAATCAGGCAGGCAAGGGCACTATTTATAGGAAAAAGAAAGCAACCGCTCACCTCCAACAGTGGTCACTGAACAGTCGCAAAGCATTCAATAAGCACTCCAACCCATCTGAAGACACGTCAGGCGGCGGACGCCGTTTCACGCAACAACAACACCCATTGGGACTCCAGTCAACAGCGCGAAGGATATGATTACACTTGCCGTCGCATCACATTACTACTCAGAAGCAGCCGGCTAAAACACTCAGCGTACCAAGTCATCCCTTGCCCACACCCATTGGGGGGGGATGCCCAGGAATTACCAATATATTTTTCAAAATGGTCACATCTGTGCAGAGCATGCAGTGAATGCCTCAAGACAAAAAAGAGATATCAGTGAGGATTAGAGGAAAGCCAAATATAGCCAGTGAAGTACAAAATATGACCGACAGAAGCGACTTGAAGACTAGGCAGAGAACGTCCATCAAATGTCCAATCAGTCACAGAGCAAATAAATTACACTACCTAGCAAGATATGGACGGATTGCGAATTCGACTGCAAAAGACAAAATACATGCTGACCTCTGAAGCATAATATTGATGACATAATGCGGATGACATCATGCCGATTTTTACAAGCAGAAAGGATAATCTTCAGCAAAAAGACACAAAAGGAAGACCTTCGAGTGGATTATCCTCAAAAATCCACTTGAAGGTCGGGGGCTACACCCATTGGGTGCACCTCTGGTGCACCCCATGAATCATCATTCCAAGCCAAGATAGTGCCGACTTCTAATGCATGGGACAAGATTAAAGACAAATCTGGCACTCAACCAAAATGCAGGAGTAAAAATGGGAATAATTTCTGGTGAAGACCTTCGAGTAGATTATTTTTTAAAAAAATCTACTCGAAGCTCGGGGGCTACACCCATTGGGTGCACCTCCGGTGCACCCAATGAAGTTCAGGGTCCTGCGAAGCAAAATGCCGACCTCTAAGGCACGGGCACGAGACAAAGCTTCAGTTTGTGAAAGATCAAAAGCAGGAGGAAACAGTAAGAAGTCGTCCTCTTCAAACCGCCTGCAAGCTGGACCTGGGATCTTTGGGCTGATTACTTCTAAATTAACCCAAAGATCAGGGGCTTGTGGGGGACAGATATCCCCCGGGTCCACTAAAAGAGTAAAAGACCTCACGAAAGGCCTAAGGGCCCAATAAATCGTGAGGCCATTCTTTCGTGGGCCTGGGAAGGAACAATCAGCAGGGCAGGGTGACACGAGGCCGGACCGGTGTAAACCTGGACGGTCCACAAAGTTGAGCGAGCGATCACAACAGAGATCCGACTTTCACGGGCTGGAGCTCTCATGCAACGGAGCCACGCGAGGATAGGTCGGTAGAATCATAGGGAGATAGACCCAAGCAGTTCACTATCTTTTAGGCGCACGTTGTTATCAAATCCACATGTATTGCCCCACGGTCGAATATATAAGGCCTAGGGGGCATCCCTTCAAATCAATCGACTCTATTACCTAGCCACCCACTTCAACTCTCTGCATTCTCAATTCAGAGAGCTCTTTTGTAACCTCATCCACCCAGCATACTCATCAGGACGTAGGGTGTTACGCATCTCTAAGCGGCCCGAACCTATAAACATTGTCTGCTGTCCCTCGTGCAATTGGCACGAACCATTTTGCTACAGTCGTCGACACCGTCCTACTCCTAAAAACACCTTGAGGGGCAACCCCGGGTGTGCGGTCGGACCTAAAACACCGACAAGTAGCCCACTTTATTCCATTAAAGACCACATATTCAGGAGCCAAGTTAGCAGAGCTGTACATGGCATGGATTGTATGCCTACATGGTGTGCCGAAGAAGATTGTGTCAGACCGGGGATCATAGTTTACATCTCGGTATTGGAAGAAGTTGCACGAGTCATTGGATACAAGATTGAATTTTAGTTCGGCTTACCACCCCCAGACTGATGGGCAGACTGAGAGGACCAACCAAGTGCTGGAAGATATGTTAAGAGCTTGTGCCCTTAAGCATGGTGGAAGTTGGGATAAGAGTTTGCCTTATGCGGAGTTCTCTTACAATAATAGCTACCAGGCCAGTTTGAAGATGTCACCATTTGAAGCTTTGTATGGCAGAAAGTGCAGGACTCCATTGTATTGGGATCAAACTGGTGAAAGGCAGTTGTTTGGGCCTGAGATTATACAAGAAGCAGAAGAACAAGTCCAGCAAATAAGGGAAAATTTGAGAACTGCACAGTCAAGGCAGAAAAGCTATGCTGATACTCGGAGAAGACAACTAGAGTTTAAAGAGGGTGATTATGTCTATTTGAAGGTGTCACCACTCAGGGGTATGAGAAGATTCAAAGTCAAAGGAAAGTTGTCCCCTCGTTTTATTGGACCCTTCTTAATCTTAAAACGAGTGGGAGAGGTGGCATATCAATTGGAGTTACCGGATCATCTTGCGGATGTTCATGATGTCTTTCATGTATCTCAACTGAAGAAATATCTCAGGGTACCCGAAGAGCAGTTACCAATGAAAGACCTTAGTGTTCAAGATGACCTGACTTATGATGAGTACCCCATCAAGATTCTGGATACACTGACTCGTGTCACGAGGAATAAGGTTATAAAGATGTGCAAAGTGCAATGGAGCCACCACGGTGAAGATGAAGCAACTTGGAAAAGAGAAGAAGAGCTTCGTATAGATTTTCCCCATCTTTTCCCTAGTCCTTCCTAAATCTCGAGGACGAGATTCTTTTTAAGGGGGGTAGGATTTGTAATACTCAAAAGTGTAATAAAGAGAATAGAGATAATCTCAATAGTTTGTGGCCTCTGCTATTCGTGACATGTGATCAACACTAGCTAAAGTGGATAAATAGAACAAAGAACACATAATTAACCTGTGCATCATGCTGGATCTTACTTTGTGTGCATTTGGTGATGATATAAAAATATAGTAAAAATATATATAATAATGAGTATGTTAATACTCCAATGGGAAACTAAATCATAAAAAAATTCTAGAATTTAGAAAAGAAAAAGGAAATAAGTATTATGTGGATAAAAATAAGTAAAAATATATTATTCCTACACTAGAGTGTGAATTTGTAAAATGGACTCAAGGGTGAAACTCACATCCAAATTCAAACTTGATTCAAAATAATTATAAAAGAAAACCAAACAGGAAAAAAAGAAAAAGGGAGAGAGAGCTTACCTGGGCCGGCTTCCCACAATTTGGCCCACCAGGGGATTTCCCCAGCGCAGCCCACGGCTCCTTTCCACGCAGGCGCGCGTGTGCCGACACGAGGGCCCCACTGGTCATTCGCACGATCGGGACTGTGCGGCGGCTGTCACTGCGCCATCGACCCCACGCATCAGTCGTAACCATCTCACGTCGTCCCGCTGCTGTGTGGTCCCGTGCCGTCAGCACCTTTCCGTAACAACCTCGTCTGTAATGGCGGCAGGCTACCTGCGCGATTCTTGCGCGCACGGCCTTTGACCACGTCGGGGGGAGATAAAATCCCAGTCGCCCTAGCCGTTTCTTCGCTCCACTGCCTCATTGGGTTCGCGTTAACACACAATTTCGAGAGCCGCCACCACCGCCAGAGAAAAGGGAGGAGCACCGCACGGACCAAACCCGGATTCACGCCGTCGCGTGGTTGGGGGCAGCTGCGCAGGAGTTCAGCGCCATTCGGGCGATCTGCGCGTCAAGTTATCGGGCGGGATGGCGGGCGATTGTGTCCGAATCGCTCGTCGGAGCTGACGCACCATCTCAAATCCGCGCTTCGCCGTGAGCAGCTGTCCGTGAGCCATCTCCGTCTCTGGTAAGTCCCTGTTTACCTTCACCGAATTTGTAGCATCGTGTAGGGCACTAGGGTTGAAGTCTTAGCGCGCCTGGGCATCGGATTGGGTTTCTCGCCGGTGAGTTCCGCTGTGGCTCTGGGGATTGCGTCGTCGTCCGGTGTGGTTGGTGGAAGAAGGGCTGGTGGCCATTGGATCAACCAGGAGCAGCTAAGATTAGAACGTAAGTGTACCTATTCGTCCAAGTAAATCTACGGCGTTCGATTCGGATCTGATGGGGGCGATTGGAACTAGCCAGTTTAAAATCCAAACCATCCATTACAGATCTGGCGATCGGAAAAAAATACAGTACGTAGCGAGTGTGCTTTTAATCTGGGCGCTCCGTTTAAGATCGGACGACTGTGAGCGCATCGTACCCCTTCGACCTTGTAACTTTGCGTAAGAGACCTCGCGTTTACCTGAAATAAACCCGCCGTCTAGAGCAATAACGCTCTGAGTCTCGAGATTAGTTGTGGAATAGCCCCTGGGTTTCTCTGAAATTGAGGCCCAGTCCAGTGCAGTTTAAAATTGAATAAGTAAATTGGAAAATAGGTTTTTAATATGAAAATAATTACTAGAACTTGATAAATTCATAGAAAATCCATTTTTAGTCCAAATTAGTCCATTCCACTTTCTAAAATTTTGTAATTTTATTCTCTATCACTTAGAGTCTCTGTTTTGTCATGAAAACAGTAAAAAAAATAATTTCTCACTAATCCTAATTTAAGCACATAAAACTTGGAAAATTCATAACTTAAAATCTATAACTCCAAAAATTATGATTCCCGTTCCTAGGATTTTATTTTAATGTGTAGATTATTACTATGTATTTTGTTTATATGTTTGGTGTGATGTTAATTTCTCTATATATACTGTGCTTGTTTGTATTGTGGCGAGTAGACGAACCCGTGACTTAGGATCCTGGTGAGCAGCAGATAGAGGTAGCTGAGCAGGGGCTCATTGAAGGCAAGTTGTGCCCTTGACCACTTTTTACCCAATAATGTTCTTTAATATCATTTATTTATGCATAGGTTAATTTTGATGGGACCCGATAGGTCACCCTAGATTTTTATCTCATTACCTTGTTTACCCCTGAATCACTTGGGTAGTTTGCTATTGCTTTACATGGTTTTGGGATAATCATTTATTACATCTATGTTCCAATTCTTGTTGTTATTCTATTTATGTTCATGTCAAGATCATTAATGTTAATTGGAACATAGAGCTTAACTTGAGAAACACGTGCCACCATAAGGGTTTAATGGGACGTCCTTGGCTGACTAATTAGAAAAGCTAGTGGAAGACTACCTTACCCGAAAGGGGCAAGGGCAGTAGGGGAGTTGCATGCAAGGAGGTTCTCGGGTTGATTTAGCTGCGATGGCGGTCAGATGGGGGATTCTTGCAAGTGCTCTTCCCATAAACTGTAGCGGGTTTTCGGAAGCTAGTGGAACTTTGTAAAGGCCTCATAGTGTTGCCCTGCCTCGCCTCCTAGGTAGAGGTGTATGGGACTCGCGACCCCTTGGCAGATGGGTAACATGACTTGTGGGTAAAGGGTACAACCTCTGCAGAGTGTAAAACTAGTATACTAGCCGAGCTCACGGTCATGAGCAGCTCAGGACTCTCTGATGATTAAATTATGGAACTTAAATTCAATTTGTCATTCGCATATGCATGTGTTATGACCGGCCACCACTACAGGTGCCGGATAACAGCAGAGGCAACGGATAGACATGCAAATTAGTTGGATAAGGATCTACACATGCAGATTAGTTGGATAAGGATTAGAAGATTAAGGGATAAGATTTGTTAGAGAGAAAAGAGGGATTTGATCTCATTAGATAAGTACTAGAAGGGAGTATAAATAATTGTAAGCACCACCCTATAGGGAATTAAGCAGAAACAATTATAGTTTCCAGCTTCCCTCTGGGAGCTAGGAGAAACCCTAGACGCCACTGTTCATCGCGCTACTGTTCATCGCGCTACTGTTCATCGCGCTACTGTTCATCAGTGTGTTCTTCCGTTCAGCAGCCCATCTCCCTCTTCTCTCTGCGCCCAGCATCCACGGCGCCCAAACACAGTCGTGGGCGTTTCCTCCCTCGCCCAGTCCCCTCACACTCATACAACCTAAGGCCAATCCGTGGTAGGGATCGTATTCCTATCAATCTGGTATCGGCTATGTCCAGCGATCCCGTCCGCGGCCGCTGCCCTCCTCGCCATCAGCGTCGTCGCTTTCCTCAGGCGTCGGCGTCGCTGCCATTAGCCGCGGTGCCGTCCACGGTGCCGTCCACCGGTTATGTGCCGCCAGGCACCTCATCTGTTCCCCTGACCCTAGATTCCCTCACTGAAGTAGTCCGGGAAATTTCACGGAACATAGCTTGTCATGCAGGGAAACATGATCGCGATGCAGGGGAACATCTCCTCCATCCATACCTACATCACCGGCACCCAGAACCCACCGCTGCCTGCCTCCACCACCATGCCACTGCCGCCCAGCCCATCTGCGCCGCCGCCCACCGCATCTCTCCCAACATCCGCCACTGCCGCATCCTCCATGACCAGGGCTGCGCCTGGCGTACCGCTGCACTTAATGCAGTGGCCCCGATCACCGTCGCAAGTCCCGTCATATGTGCTGCAGCCGCCGATCTACTCTACTCCAGCGACCATCACGTCGTCGGTGGTGCAGTCTGAAGCCCCCCACGCGCCGGCCTCTGGGGGGGTCTTCTACGAAGGCGTCGAGGGAGTCCTCTTCCATGAACCCACGACCCAAACAACCTCCTTCGGGGTCGTCGAGCCCCGCTGCTGGCCTAGGCTATAGCCAGGCGGCACAGACTCCCCCTCGCTACTACAAGATCGACTTCCCCACCAATGATGGCAGCGTTGACCCCCTAAATTGGTTGAACCAATGCGAGCAGTTCTTCCGGGGCCAGCGCACCCTGGTGACTGACCGCACTTGGCTCGCTTCGTATCACCTGAAGGGCGCTGCGCAAACTTGGTATTACGCCCTGGAGCAAGACGAGGGCATGCCAATGTGGGGACGCTTTCAAGGAGGTCTGTACCCTTCGGTTTGGGCCGCCTGTTCGGGGCACCCGCCTGTCCGAACTTGCCCGCCTGCCCTTCACCTCAACGGTACAGGACTACGCCGACCGCTTCAACGCTATGCTCGGCCACACGCGCAAGCTCGACGCGCAGCAGAAGGCCGAACTCTTCGTCGGCGGCCTCCCCGACCACATCCGGGCTGATGTGGCCATCCGAGATGCCCAGGACCTTCAATCAGCGATGTACTTGGCGCGTGCTTTCGAGCAGTGTGCAGCGGCGCAGACCACTCCGCCTCCAGCGCGCGGGTTCCGGCAGTCTCGCCCGGGACTGCCAGCACTACCGCGTCCGCTGACTGCTCCGCCAACCGCTGCAGCGCAACCAGCAGGTACAGCCACCCCCAGCGCGACCGTTCCGTCGGCTTACGCCGGCCGAGCAGCAGGAACGACGTCGTCAAGGGCTCTGTTTCAATTGTGATGAGCCCTATGTGCGTGGGCACGTGTGTCCCCGCCTCTTCTACTTGGAGAACGACGACTACATCGACGACGAAGCCCCAAGAGGAGGGAGCTGACCTACAGATCGCGCTCGAGCAGGAGCCACCCTCGTGCGCCGTGGCCATCATTCCGACGGTCTCGCTGCACGCATTGGCAGGGGTGCGCACACCAAACGCCCTGTTGCTGCCCGTCTCCATCAATGGCCACTGTCTTGTGGCCCTCGTCGACTCCGGCTCCACCACCAACTTCATGTCGGTGGGTCTGATGAGCCGCCTGCAGCTGCCATCCACGCCACACCCCACCATCAAAGTGCAGGTGGCCAACGGTGACAACATACCGTGCCAAGGTATGGCGCGGAGCGTCGACCTGCGGGTGGGCACCGAACAGTTTTCCATCGACTGTATCGGCCTCACCCTCGGCACCTTCGACGTCATTTTGGGCTTCGAGTTCCTGCGGCTGCTGGGGCCGATCCTCTGGGACTGCGACCGCCTGTCCATGTCCTTCACCAAGGGGGGCCGCCGCATCATTTGGTCCGGCCTGGGGGCGCCCGGCGCGGTTCCCCCCATAGCCGGCTGCGTGCGTGGTATCCAGCACGCCCACACAGCTGCTCCTCGACGATCTTCTTCGGCAATTTGAGCTGGTCTTTCGCCGAGCCGCAAGGGCTGCCACCCGCCCGCCCTACGACCACCGCATTCATCTTCTTCCGGGGGCGGCACCGGTGGCGGTTCGGCCCTACCGTTACCCCCAGCTCCAGAAGGATGAGTTAGAGCGTCAGTGCAGCGCCATGCTCGCCCAAGGGATCATTCGCCCCAGCACATCGCCATTCTCTGCCCCGGTCTTGCTGGTCCGCAAGCCCGACAACTCGTGGCGGTTCTGCATCGACTACAGGGCCCTGAATGCTAAGACATCGAAGGACAAGTTCCCTATTCCGGTGGTCAATGAGTTGCTCGATGAGCTGCATGGCGCCCACTTCTTCACCAAGCTCGACTTGCGCTCGGGCTACCACCAGGTGCGCATGCACCCCGCTGATGTCGAGAAGATGGTGTTCCGGACACACGAGGGACACTATGAGTTCTTGGTCATGCCGTTTGGCCTCTCCAACGCTCCGGCGACCTTTCAAGCCCTCATGAACGACGTCCTCCGCCCCTATTTGCGCAAGTATGTGCTTGTGTTCTTTGATGACATCCTCATCTACAGCAAGACATGGGCGGAACACCTCCAGCACATCAGCATCGTCCTCCACGCCCTGCGCGACCACCAGCTACATCTCAAATGCTCCAAGTGCTCCTTCGGGGCACGCTCGGTGGCATACCTCGGGCACGTCATCTCCGCCGCGGGGGTGGCCATGGATGCGGCCAAGGTGGAGGCCGTCTCCTGTGGCCAGCACCGCACTCCGCTCGTGGCCTGCAGGGCTTCTTAGGCCTCGCCGGCTACTACAGAAAGTTCATCCGCGACTTCGGTGTCATCGCGGCACCTCTCACGCGCCTTCTACGGCGCGATGCCTTCACCTGGGACGACGACACCCAGGCCGCCTTCCAGCAGCTGAAAACAGCCTTGACCACGGGTCCGGTCCTTCAGATGCCTGACTTCGAGAAGACCTTCGTCGTGGACTGCGACACCTCCGGTACGGGCTTTGGCGCCGTCCTTCACCAAGGCACGGGACCAGTGGTGTTCTTCAGTCGTCCCTTTGCGGCGCGACACCTCAAGCTTGCCGCTTACAGCGGGAGCTGATCGGCTTGGTTCAGGCGGTGCGCCATTGGCGGCCCTATCTTTGGGGTCGTCATTTCGCCGTCCGCACTGACCACTACAGCTTGAAGTACCTCCTCGACCAGCGACTGTCTATAGTGCCCCAGCACCAGTGGCTGAGCAAGCTCTTCGACTTCGACTTTGAGGTTGAGTATCGTCCGGGGCCGCCTCAATGTCGCCGCGGACGCACTGTCCCGCCGCGACGCCGAGCTACTCCAACCATCCGCAGGGGAGCCAGGGGCAGCAGCAGCCCTGGCCCTCTCTGGGCCTTCGTTCGCCTTCCTCGACGACATCCGCCGCGCCACAGCGACATCCCTGGACAGTAGCCGCCTGTGCCAGCAGCTCTAGGATGGTACCTTGACCGCCCCATGGCGCCTGGAGGATGGCCTCCTTCTTCACGGCTCGCGCGTCTATGTACCGAACCACGGCGACCTCCGACATCAGGCCATCCTCCTGGCCCACTCGGCGGGGCATGAGGGCATTCAGAAAACCCTGCATCGCCTCCACGCTGAGTTCTACGTTCCTGGCGACCGCACCTTGGTGGTTGATTGGGTGCGGACGTGCACAACGTGCCAGCGGAACAAGACAGAGACCCTGCAGCCGGCGGGGCTGCTGCAGCCCCTCCAGGTGCCGTCCCAGGTGTGGGCTGACATCTCCATGGACTTCATCGAGGGGCTGCCTAAGGTGGGCGGCAAATCGGTCATCCTCACGGTGGTCGATCGCTTCTCCAAGTATGCCCACTTCATTCCGCTCGGCCACCCGTATACGGCGGCATCGGTTGCGCGGGCCTTCTTCAATGGCATCGTCCGGTTACACGGGTTCCCCTCCTCCATCGTCAGCGATCGGGACCCTGTGTTTACCGGACACGTCTGGCGCGACCTCTTCAAGTGCGCCGGCGTCTCCCTCCGCATGAGCACGGCGTTCCATCCACAGACGGATGGCCAGTCCGAGGTTGTCAACAAGGTGATTGCCATGTACCTTCGTTGTGTGATAGGTGATCGGCCTCGGGCCTGGGTGGACTGGCTCTCTTGGGCGGAGTACTGCTACAACACCTCGTTCCACACCGCCCTCCGTGCCACGCCATTTGAGGTGGTGTACGGACGCCCCCCACCGCCGATCCTGCCATACCAGCCCGGGTCCGCACGGACGGCAGCGGCGGAGGAGTTGCTGCGCGACCGGGACAACATCCTTGCGGAGGTCCGACAGCGCCTCGTTCAGGCGCAACATCTGTCCAAGCGGTACTACGACGCTGGTCATCGTGACATGGAGCTGGCTGTCGGGGATTGGGTGTGG